>JBAMNC010000579.1:312500-962500 GCA_037902135.1 Cetoscarus ocellatus | reverse complement strand
ACATTAAATCAGGTGGATCCAGCTGCTGGGCAAGGTTTGAGAGCATAAGAACCATAACTTATTTGACTATGTAAAAGACAATGCCACTAAACTTCTTAACAATGTACTGCTATTTTTTTTTTTTTTTTTACTGTTAATGCCTTCCTCTGAGCCTTAATTTTTGTTTAATTTTCCTTAATTATTTTGGGAGTTTGGGTGCTTGAGAGCCTGTTTGTTTGTATTGTGACATGTTATGTGATGTTATGTGTCATTTGTGTTGTAGGAATGTCAAATGTTTGTCTGATTTTCTGTTGGACCCCCTTGAAAATGAGATGATTCAACTCAAAGGGCTATCCCCTTAGTGAATTTCTCAAATAAAGAGAGGTAGTTTTACTCATTTACTCATCCAGACCACTTCAGAATTAATGAACTCTAGCAACTCCATGTCATTTTTGTCTATTTTCTGTCCATCAGGATTTTTATTGAAATTGCATGTAAAACCTCAACCCAGAATATTTTGCTGTAATGATGTCAGATTAATGTATTAAAAGTTGTATGACCTTGAAGACAAAACAAAAGCAATATAGAGAAAACAATAACAAAATAAAATCCAACAGATTTTTATATAGTTCACACCCTGAACAAGGATGGATAAGCCTTGTCATATCTAAACCTGGCTGTGTCAAGCTTTGGTTAGTAGGAAAACAAAATTTAATTAAGATAAGACACTGAAAGCATAGCCTGCTTATATATATGCACGTTTCTTACTCCATTTAGGAATTTATTCCACTCTTTAAAGTTATTTTTGTCCGAAAAGTAACAAAGGGCCATATCACAGTATTCAAAATTCATTTTCCATTCTTTTGAGAACCGACAGATAACTTTCTTGTCTGTTTTTGACCTATGGCTGCTCCTGATTGGACACTACCATCTAGAAAACAAAAGAAGTCATTGGGTGCAATTGATTGGTCAGAATAAAGACAGGAAGTATTCACTTACTCAGATGTCAGCATATGGGTCAAATACAAGGTCTTATGATGTCACTGGTAAATTTTTTTTTTAATCAAAGTATAGGATAAAAACACACCATAATGAATTTGTCACTCTGGATCCACAAAATAATATCCAAATAAAGTACTGGATTGAAATAATTCTATAAGGGATATATTTGTCCTGTCCTCGCAAGACTGACAAAAGACTAAGCTTTAAAACACAGGCGTCCCCATAAAGGTCTGTAATCGGTTCCAATGATAGTGAAGTAATGAAGTAAGCAAAGTGAGTATTGCCACTTGGTGACGACTGACATCCCGTGGAGTTAAGAGGGTTAAAACTGCACTCTTTTCCTTACACCTCCACATAGATTTCTGAAACGTATTTAATAACTCTATTTCACTGCATTGTACTTGATAAGACAAGAGATGAAACATTGTCATTGAATTCTTTAACATTCTTCTTTGTCACCTCTAACAACAGACTTACTGCCTATAAACGTCATTGTTCACAAAGGAAAGCTCAACTGAATTCCCATGAGCTGCCAAGGTCGACCTCCATATTCACTTTATTCTCTGTTTGAGGTGAGGTGAGCAAACCTCTGTTCATTGTTGGCAGACTATAGAAGAGGTATTTTTAACAAAGACCTTGACCATCAGCCTTCCTCCAGCTTAAATTACAGCTCACAGTTTACTTTGCAGCAGGCCTCGGTCTTGAACTTGAGTGAAAGTGTAATAGTAGAAAAGTGGACCCTGAGAGCCACGGGGGCTTCCCCCTCCACTCCACTTAGTGTTTTTGGGAGCAGGAAATAAATAAGTTGTTTTGTGTTGCCTGGCCCCAAGCTCAACAGCATCTCTACCTCCCACTCGGGCTTTTTGAAGTCCAGGAAGGGTGAGGTGCTGTTACAGGCCCCCTAAGGCTCGTTGCCCAGAGGGAGGCAGCCCTCTTACCCCCCCTTCCTTCTACTCCTCCCAGCGCACCATTTACCTAGCTTACTTTGTGTCTCCTGTTGTTTCTTTCCTCTCGCTCAAGTGCCACAAATTATAGCCTACCCTCCCCCTTGTTATTGATAAGGTTTTTTCGATATGCTGCTTGATCATAGGAATCACATGAAGGTTAGAGACGAGAGAAAAAGCACTCATATATCTGACAGACTTATGATTGTGCCAGTGGGGGATATTGATATGCCATGAAATTGTGCTCAAAGACATCCCAAAGACATACATAAGCAAAACGTAGCAACTCCAGCAGCTCTAACATGATATAGAATGACTACAGAGGGAGTCAATTACAGACCTGAGCTGCGTAAATGTCGGCCTGCGGTTGAATTAATGAGCAGCGCAGCAGAGTGATTGAAGACTGTTACATTTTTGATGACACATTTATCCAGAGCAACTGATGATACAAGTCCTTCCTCTTTAGCTCCTGCTGAGGACACCACTGAGTTATGAAGATTACTTTTAGTGCTGCGGGAATGTCCTCATCATGTCATGTCTTCTATTTGCCAGACATTAACCAGATGGGACTGACAGAGATGTGTTTCACAAGAGGTCTTCATTAGTGGATTTGTTGTACATATTATCTGCTTTGGTGTCAGACACAGTTCCTGCAATGCTGTGACTCATATTTAAGATGATGTTTATGTAAGGGCTCTTGTGGCCATATGCCCAGCAGAAAAGGATTATCAGTTTACCGAGATTCATGTGACTAAAATTTGTGTCCTCCTGTACTTTCAATGTTAAGCACTGTTACCCTGTATTGATGTCCATGATATGTAACGTCTTGGCATTTTTGGAATTTCTACGCAAGTTTTAATACCTCCACAAAGGAGGTTGTGTTTTTGCCAGTATCTGTTTGTTTCTTTCTTTCTTTGTCAAAAGGATAACTCAGTTTTCAGGATAAGTCAGAGTCCAGAACCCAGAGATGGATCAAGGGAGAGAACTCAAAAAGTTCTCTCTGGTATTGGGCCCCGTTTACATGAAAAAGTTAATCAGAAACGGAATACAGAAAGGTTTTTCCTTTGCGTTTTCGAAAGCGCTCCGCATTTACATGGAGACAGTGTGAAAATGATATGCGTTCGCACGGATCGAGAACAACTGTAAACGCTGTATGCCTGGCCAGTAGTTGGCGATGTAGGTCTGTAGTGATACAGCAGTGTTACAACACGCATACGCTTTTCAGTGACAAACTTTTCATTAACAACAAAGGCGAGTGGACGCACGAAAACGCAGGAATTTCTTGTCTGGACAACAAATGTGTCTGGATATGTTTTTGTCTGGATAACAAAATGAGCACTGTAATCAGCACACATGTTGCTCGGTAGACTGTGGAAGCTGTTGTTGTTGTGCATGTGCAACCTTTATCTGAAACTCTGATGAGCGTTTACATGCAGACGGATACGAAAATGTTCTCAAAACTCATCACTCTGGACCCTGGTTTCAAAAGTTTGTGGATACAGACACTCCGGGCACCGTTCTCGTGTACACGGAAGACGAAAATGCAATGAAAACTCTCTGTTTTCGTCTGTTTTTGTTGTCATGTAACAGGGCCGTGGATTTGACAGTTTTTTGGCACAAGGGACAAGTGATTACATTTTGGTGGTGATCTGAATCAGTGTGTAGATCAAGGAGGTTTTTTTTCCAGGATCTGGTTTCGCAGTTCGAGGTAGGTCAGTTTTCCACATTTTTGACAATAACTCGCCAGAAAATGTTGGGATTGCCTTGGCAGAGGTTTGCACACTGTTAAGCTTTAACTTGAGGCTTTGTTAACTGGTGTTGGCAGGTATATTGATCCAACAAGTTTGATCAAACCCTGATGTTAAACAGTTACATGGGTCCTCTTGTTGGTTTTAACATCAGCTGTTATCGTAGCATCCACAGACGCAAGCGGCCATGGGTCACCAGTCAGCATGGTCATTTGTGAAACAGTAACACCAATCTTGTGAAAAACCTTGGCAGCGTTTGTATATTGTTTAATGACAGAAAGTCTGTGTTTGCATGTAAATAGCTCAAGCAACACTAAGCACAGCAACAGTTAAGCAATGTCAACATACTGTATGTATTGACCATGATGATGTTGCATATCACCCAGAGGAGAGGTCGGCACAGAGTTTGATGATTTGGGGCCCAAAGTTTTTGAAAATCTAAACCTTGCTTCCTGCACCTGGCTTTGCGTCGCCAAAATAGCAAAGTGTATATTTACTTACCTCACACTACCATGCACAATGTGTTTATTAGACAATGTGCTTTAGCTTTTATGATGGGCCATCAGATTATGAGGTTAAACACAAAGCACACATCACATTGATGTACTACAAGCATTTTGATATTGATCAGAAGAAGTGTTCCTTCGGCCTTCACATTGTAAGTGCCCATTAATGCTTTTAAGACTCAGACACTGCACATGTCAAAGCCTTCCCTCAGTGTGTACTTTCTTCTGAAATCTGAACTACAATGAACTCATGTTTTTTGTTTTTTGTACTGATGAATCATTTTCTTAGATCGGTCTGTTTACATCTGTCTCTCTCCGCAGGCCAGCTAGGGTCATAAATGTTTCAGGCTAAAACAGGCATAGCGAATATGTTAGAAAACAACATGGATCAAGTTCAATTTCATAACCTCCTCAAGTTGTTTAAGGTCAGGCCTACCTTTACAGATACAGCAGTAACTCAAATGTAGCACACTCTGCTCCCAGCTAAAGGTGACGTCCCAGTTTATGATTTTAGACTCATTATGATTTTGGCTCTATGACTAATTGGACCAGATGGGATTTGTTCATTTGAGTGGGCCAGTTGTTGTTTAATGAGGCTAATCAGGCCCTTGGACATCACATCACAGGAGAAAAAATACAGAAAAGAGGTAGGAGCATGGGTTGCCATGACAGAAAACGGTTTCACAAAAGTTAACCAGAGTTCAGCTCGTCAGAGCTCTCCAGCAACATGTTTTATCTTCCAGTGTCTTCTTCTCTTCAGTTTTTATATCCACTTCTACTTTTAAGGGCTGTTTTGTATTATATGTATGCAGGCTGAACAAAAACAAGTCTTAGAGCATGAGGCATTTATTACAAAAGCATGCTTATTTCCACAAGATTTTCAGAATTCTGCAGCAAAGTTTCTATGCAAAGAATTTCAAAAGCATTAGTGTCCAAACATAGACAAATGAGGACATCACCTTCTGGTCACAAAAGCCATCTTAAGACGCCGTGAGCGATGTTCGTCATATTGTATATGAAGACTTTCAGTCAGCTCCATATCAGACAAACAGGTGGAGCTGAGGTGAGACAATATTTTTGAAGTGGGGTTGTATGAGATACATATCAATAGTAAATACAATAACCAAAGTGATGTCGATTACTTCGGCTCTTCTATCGACAGAATGGGTAGGGAAGTTAGGCTTTACAGTTCTGACCTTGCAGTGCAGCTGGATCTGCCTGATTCAGTGTCTCTAAATGGGTAGAAAATCATGCCTTATGTCTTAATGCAATGAAGAAAAGGTATGAGCAGAATACTTTGGAAAAAAACTGCAGTAACTACAGTTCTTCTGTTTTTTTCTTTTTTTAAATATACAACTTTTAACTGGGTCAGCACATTTAACAGTAAGATACAGCCTTGGTTGCACAGCATGACACAGCATACTTCACATGTACACAGAGGCACGTATATGCACACTGACAGCGCTTCCTTCCTCAGCTGACACCATGTACCCCTCCTCTCACCAATATTACCCTTCTGATAGTAGCAAGGGGTCAACTGGTTTCCCCCCATTCCATCTCTGGGAGACTCTCTTAAAGGTGTTAGTCACAGGTAGTCACAGGGGCGTAAATATTATGTCTTGAAATGGCAGTGTGAATATGACTGAGACATCCTGTTGCTCTTGCTTCAGTAGTTTGAGCCCATTGACTGGGGGTAGTGAGCCAACACAGAGCACAGACCATTGGCTCCCAACCTTTTTTTCTCAAAGCCCCCTTGTTGTACCTAAAAAGAGGGGGTAAAATAAAGCCTCATTTTAGTTGTTGTCATAGATAATCTCATGGAAAAATTGGGTTAACTCACATTCTTGTGCAAACCCCTGGATAAAACATGCCCTGAGCATGGCATCAATGTTTTAGATCACTGATCATTAAGTGGAGACCCCGTGGTTATATCAGACCCCTCACAGCATTTGTCTAGAAAATAAAAAGGCCCTTGTACAAATGTAGTTGAAGGCCCCCTTTTAAAATACATATGTAAAACAACTTTGACTACCTCAAAGCTGACTAAGACTTGTGTAGACTTACCAGTGTGATGTTGCATTGTTTTTCCTGCAGTTTAAGCCAATTGACTCAGAGCAGCAGAGCAGAGACCACAGAATGAATGCAGATTTGTTGACAACATGGCACCAAGCAGCACTGAACTGACCAGTTACCACAAAGTAGAGCAGTCAGGGGCTTAGGGATGTAAACATAATCCAGCAAGCATTAGTTCTGAAGTCATGAGCCTGACTAATAAGGATATTTCCATATGTTGAAGTTGGTTGTATGAGGTACTTGACAATAGTCTATGAAGCAGCTGAAAGAGCTCCCAGCAGCACTGTACCTTTAAGGAGAACAAGCTGAGAAGACTGTTAAGGTACACCACTGTGGGTAGTTTTATTTAGTATGGTTGTGTGAGTTCTACGAAAAAAGAAGCTACAAAATTATGCTGGGTCGAATGTATGAGCACGCAAAACTTTTCAGTATGCTTCATTTTCCTCCAGGAAGTCTCTGTGTTTGGCACTGTTTTATGACACAGCAAATGGCTATGTGCTCTAATACTAATACTAAACCAATAATGAGTGATTTTGACTCGAGTGAGGATGACCTTACTTTTATTGTGGAAGGACGGAGTTCCCATTTTGAACCAGAGTACAGAAGATGAAATACTTCAGAGCAAGATTCAGCAGGCTGAATCAAAATATGCACAAGCAGAAGAGCACATTGGCATTTGCTACAATGTTGAATAATGCCAAACACTGAAATTTCCTCGAGGGAAAAATAGAGATGTCTGAAATTTTTAGCCTAATTTGTGGCTCTTGTCATCTCAGCTAGTCGTTGAAACTTCAGCCTGATACCTGATACCTGATATAGTCCAACTTCAAATAACTGAAATATCTCTTAAAGGCAAAATATGACCACTTTAAGTCATAAATCTGTAAGACAACATCATGATATTAATCCCTTGAGGGACATTTAAATCCAGACTTAGGAAAAATTGTCAAAATCATCTCAAACCTATTCTGAAATGCGAAATAGCTTGATATTAAATATTTAAGTAAAGAGGCAATTCATCCAAACTAACATTAAAGAAATCAGCAGTCACTAAACTTACAATGCTGGATGACAACCCGAATTTCAATTCCAGTGAGCTGTGACCCAGCACTCTGTTTCAGGGAAACTCTGCTCCTCCATGTCAGTCATATTTATTTGTCACAGATGGCTGAATGTAACATCGAGATCATCAGGACCACATGACATTTTTATTTTAGTGTTGGTCTGTCCTTGTCCAATTCCACGTAAGAAAACACAGTGTCATCATGAGGACAAATCCAGCATGGTTTAAACTGATTTTAATCGTTGATCTGCTGTCTGTCTGCTACATCCCCGATCACAGTCCCTGACATAACCTGTAATAATATCTGTTTGGGACTTCAAGTTGAGCTGTATCTACAATAAACTGAGCACAGTGACTCCGTATCAGGCCGCATGTCGACTGTTTACTTCACGAGTGGATCAAAGAGCAATGCACGGGGCTCTTTATGTGAGGATTAGCGGGCTGCAGAAAATGCTACACAAGTGATATTGGCAGTGGTGATCTTGGCACAGAAGAGCCTCCAGAATTGCTTTTGGCATGCAGGATTGTGTTTCCCCGACACCACAAATTATGTAAACACATATGCATGTGAACACAGTTTTTATGTACCTGCTCACACACATACACACAAAGTACAATGATGTGCTCCCCTTTCACACACTTTGTGCACACATTCGCTGTGCCTTAATGCGTCATGCCTCCAAATCACCATGACAACAAATAGTGCTTCACTGTTTGAGCAATTTTCTCTGTGTTTGTGTGCATGTGTGTGTGTGTGTGTGTTCTCATTGGTTTTCACTGAGAGCAACACATCATCCAAGTCCATTTCACAGCATTATTGACTGCAGCCTTCAACCTCTTTAACCCTTCATTGGAAACAGCAGACGAATGATATTCTTGTTGATCATGTTTTAAGATAGACATCAGGGTTGAAATGTGTTTGTTAAATCACCAGATAAAGCAGCTGTCTTAGATAAAGTAGTTCTCAAGTAGGTTGACAGATAACTCAATCCAATCATAGACTGTTAAGGGAGTCATCAAACAGGGATTATGTGTCGTAAAGTAAGTTAAAGGGTTATTGTTCGACTCGCAGAGCAGTAGACCTTCTAGCGTGATGTCCTAGCATTATTGAGTCTGTGGGTCAAGCTCATTGGCTCTGAATGGAAAGTCCAATGCAGTGCAGAGACAGTAGGATCAATGAAGAGCTGTTGACAAAGCTACGCCAGAGAGTAGACCAATTAATCAATCAGAGCGGATGGAAGGGGCTGTAAGAGCCCTAACAGATCATCTCAGGCAGATGGAGGCGCTGTCCACAGGTAGAAGAGTTTAGGCATTTCCGCAATTTTTTTTTATCGTCTGGGCATTTTTCACACTGAACTATAAAAATGCACATTTTTGAAAATAGGTCCCAGAGTGAATAAATCTCAATACGCTGCCCTTGCTCTTGCATACAGCAATAATTACGTGAATTTTCAGACACGATAACCTCATAGCCTCACCTCTTCCTAAAACTGCATGTGCTGATCCCTACAACAACAGAGACAATGGTGGAATACAGTGTTGTGTTTGTGCTGCAGAAGCTACAGAGCGCGTTATCGTCACATCCCCAGGTTAATTACCCCTTTTAGTTTCTTCCTCATGTGTCATCTTGTCATTCCTGTTTTATTTTGAAAGCGCTCACCCTTGTCTCTCATTTCAAGTTTTGTTTCCTGCCCTCCCCTCTCTTTGTCTCCCTGATTGTTGATTCCCTACACCTGTCTTTCCTCCTGCCTGATCTGTGTCATATTACTTTGTGTGTATTTAAACCCCACTTCCCCTCTGGTTCTGTGCCAGATTGTTATTGTACATTGTGTCATTGCTTTCCAGCATTATGTCCCTGACCTCCCTTTTTGCCTGCCGATTTCGATAGCTCTGCCTGATCTTGGATTGATATTTTGTGTACTGAATTTTTGACTAATTAGAGGTTTCTGAGACTTTGGACTTGTCAAATCGAGCTTTTGAATCTTTTCTAGTTCAGCTTTGTTACAGTTTTGGCTTTCACAGTAAAATCTTCTGCTGCTCCACTACCACCAACAACAAGCAACAAGCGGACATTGGGTAGCGTATGCCAGTGTTTGTTTACATCTCTCATGATGTATTTGCAGGCTCCATGTCTTCTTCTCTGGTTTTGGCGTTTGTCTGTAGCAGCATTACAGCGCCACTTACAGGCCTGGCATATGTACTACAGAGCTTTTGGTATTTTCATGTGGACAGACACATTTCTTGAACCAATGCTGTGTTTGTATTCATAAACAAAACGGTTTCATCTCTGTGTGAACAGGGTCTGAGAATACAGCTGGATCAGGAGTACTCAGTATATGAAAACCAGGTTTTTGGATCATTTACAATTGTGAACATACAGTAGCAGACTTGAAATTGGATGTATGAACAAGAGAAACACAATATGGGCTTATTCATTTATGCTCTGTGACTCTCTAGTGGCCTCAGGGTGTAACTACACTTGGGTAAAATACACAGCACTGGTACGTCCTCCTTGCAGACAGGGCGTATTTGTTGACATGCAGACAGTGGTGAAGCTAGATGGTAAAGGCATAGTAAGATACTAAACAATTCTAAAGATTGATTACTTTCATGTCCAAATATTCAACGTTGCCATGATATCTGTAGTTTGTGGATAAAACACCACTTTAAGGAGGCTAATATTTAACATGCAAGCTGAGATAGATCAAATTCATTAATGCTTAAAAGACCTGATGCTATAAAAGCAGATCCAAAAAAAAAGTCTTTTCTTTCTAACATCATATGTAACTATCTGCTTTGCATATGCAGGTAATCTTCTCTTGTGCCATCAAGCAGTATATGCTTTTATCAAGATGGCCCAACATGCTGCCAAACTTACATAGTGCTATGAGCAGGTGACCAAAGCACTCCAAGGGAGGAGAGGGACAGTCTCTTCACTGAAAGTCCTCCAACTAATACCCACCCCCCCTACTATTTTAAGGGGGGGAGGTGTATATTGTTACTTTATAGAGCTTAGTTTGGCACACCTGATGGACTATTTTACATATCTATAGGATAAATTTCACATCCATCTTAGCATCACCCCATAGAGAGTGATATGTAAATCTGTACAATGTTTAAACAAATGTTTTGTCTGACACTTTGATCATAGGCTTGTCAGAGTCTTGCAGTCACTTCTAGCATGTTCATAGTTACTGCCTCTTTATCATCAAAGATTGCTGATTAGCCTGGTCATTTTCTAAGCAGGAATAAGCGTATCCAATTGCAGCTGTGCTAGATAGCTGATGACAGATGTGAAATGTGGCATATCCAACTGCTATGCAAGGTTATAAAGACCTGGTTCCAGGACTGATTTTAGTTAAACTATCAAGCTATAACTGACCGTTGATAGTAATAAAACCTGCCTTTGCATCATTCAGAGCATCACAGTTTACATGATCCTCAAAATAAACTCACACTGAATCACATGAAATGCAGATGCTTGGCTGAGTAATTCCTTCGGTAAATAAAGACCTCAGCTGTTGCTCATGCATGTTTGGAGACAGTTCAGCTCACATTTCCTCAAAGAAAACACAGAGATGAAAATGTGTCATCTGTTGTTTTTATCTTCTGTTTAACATCTTGATTGATCTGAGATTTGATTTGTCTGAATATAGGTTTTCATGTGGTCCAGTTTCATCAGACTGTTTGCTAAATGGCAGAGCAGATTAATTCTGACTTCCACTTGAAAGTATTAGTAGCTGTATATTTTCTTCAAAGGGTCTTATTAAACAGAGCAGCTCCTCTTCTTCACATGAAGGTGATGCTGCTGGCTGTGGAATATTTGAATTAAGCCTGTCCCTGGGCAACGCTGAGCAAATTCAAACAGCAGATGAAAAAGGTCAGGGGGAGCCTAATGTGCATGTCTCAGTGACAAGTGAGAAGCATATAAAGAGATTCTAACTCTATGTAAAAACTGTGCAGCGAAGATTACTGGACCAATTTTCTCCTCAGGCTATATTCACAACACATCCCTTTTTAACTTCTGGGTGAAATTTTTTCTCCTCTCTCTTTATTTTTAGATTTTCCCCCAAACTAAATATGAGTGTGTATATAAAGTGTTTTAGTTCCTTTAAAACCAGAGCAGCCTGAGTTTGGAAGTACTGCCTGGGAAGTGTAGCCAGGACTTGACATCAGGGTCCACATTTAAAGCACCACCAAAGAACATATGTTTAATGGCACCGATGTCTAATACAACCTTAAATGCTATGTATTTTCAGCATTTTGCCAATGCTGGTCAACAACTTTTAGAATTAGGTACACAAAGATGAGCATATTTTCTTGGTAACAAGTACAGAAGATTTAGTTAATCAGAGAAAAAATAAGTAACAAATGGTACTGTATCCAATCACTTGCATTTCCATAATAAAAATTTGGTAAAGGTATCAAAATTAGCGACACTGATTATAACACTAATCATCTCTTCATCATGGTGCCTGTTAGTGGCTGGGATATATCAGGCAGGAAGTGACCATTTTGTCCTCAAAGTTGATGTTAGAAGCAGGAAAAATGGGCATTAAGATTTGAGCAAGTTAGACAAGAGCCAAATTGTGGTGGCTACACTGGGTCAGATCATCTCCAAAATTGTGTCAGTGGTCAGTATATATCTAAAATAGTCTATGGAAGGAACAGTGGTGAACCAGCAACAGGGTCAGGGATGTCAAAGGCTCAACGATGCACAAGGGGAGTGAAGACCAGCCCGTGTGGTCAGGTCCAGCACATGAGCTACTGTTGCTCAAATTGCTGAATTGCTGGTTCTGGTAGAAGGTGTCAGAATACAAAGTGCAGTTGTGTGTAAAGCTGAAAAGCCACAGACCTGACAGGGTGTTAGGACGTCATAATGGTATGTCTAATCAGTGGAGATGCATAGCTGTCAAACAAGTAAGGGCACAATAGTGGAAAAAGATGTGAATCTTTTGCTATCCTACAATTCAAACCTGTTTGAATGATGAAGGTGACAATTTCATTCACAGTCGAGTTTCAACTCAGACCGATAAAGATTTCCCAATCAAATCTCTTTTTATTGCAAAGGATGCTAATATCACGATTTATCACAATCTGTTGTGTGCTTGACAGTTAAGATAAATGATTTTAAGACTTCAGAGAAGTAAAACAATAGTCAAATATACTTTTATAATGTTATCTTTTATTTTTTAAAAATTAGTACCATAAGCTATATCCTGGAACTAAAGCCTTTGTTGTCGACAATAATGTAGAGACATAAGTCAGTCATGAATAAGTCCTGAAGACTGGAAGTTGGGTAAAACTGTGCAGCACACAACAGTCAGCAGTACCTTTACTGGCTGCTGTTCAACTTCTTTTAACTGCAGGTTAATGCATGTAAGATGAGACCTTTAAAAATTTGTCTTGCAGAATCTGCATAATGAACACATCATGTCAAGCTCATGCCATACCATACTAAACTATACCAAACTGCACTGAACAAAAATGGGCTGCCTGGTTGAAACACACTGTAACTGTCTGTTAACCAGGGATCAAATAATAGATCAACAAATTGTTAAGCATTAGCTAACATGCATAGTAAGCAACAACTTATAAAAGTTACTGGGAGCTAAGGGATTTCTTATCACATGAACTGGATTACTGGAAAAACGATTCCAGTTGAACATCTTTCATTTAATTTTGGCTATTTATCTGCACAACAATGGATTTTGGGTATCTGAATATGAAAACTTTTTGAATAAATTCCTGGGTGCAACCTTTTGTAAGCAAAACAACATGGTTAAAGACCAAGACCGTCACAGTACCAGATTTTCTCCTTAAATTCTTGTAGCCAAAACAAATTATATTTACAAGAAACAGTTTGCAACGATACATGGCAATAAAGCACAACGAAGGTCAATACTTATTGATAATGAGAAAGGCACCAGATGATAGATGTCGACAATATACTCCGAAAATCATATCGATCACATTCTGCCTCTTTTTAAAGCTCAAAAAAAATCACAGTACCATATGCAGACAGGAAGGGCTTATGTTCTTGCACTGACTAGACTGTTTTTATCCGTCTGATCATTGATGTAATTAAACAGGCCTTAGTTTCTGATATGTGTTAGAGTACAACTTGTAAAAGAACATTCACAAAGACTTCAGTCAGCTCTCTGTACGACATTCATGGCAGGACTCCAAGTTCAGGAAGCTGGACAGAAGTTGGATTGTATCTGTTGTCAACAAGAGCATGCCCAGGACTGAAATGTCCATTCGCTCTCATGCTCACAAGTTTTACGTGACCATCTTCATGGTCTTTAACAACCAAAAACATAATACTCCCATGGATTTTGGATGAGCTGTAGATTAATTTGGGTCAGATTCAAATATGTTCCTGAAGCCTAAATATCATCACTGCAAGTAATGTCAGAATATGAACCATTAACTTTGGACAGGTCCTCTTTTTTCCTCCAATGTGAATGTAGTTTTGTTGTCTTCTATCCTAACTCCAATGTTCCTGTCCCTCACAGATGCAGATCTACATGTACAACTCAGACGACTTTGACAGCCTCAGCGCAGCACTCAGGGAGAAGAGGATCATTGCAGCAATGGCTGTGTTTTTTCAGGTAGAAACCTTTCTTATTGTCTTTCTTGTCTCTCTAAGAAAATATCAAAAAGAACATTCTTTGAATAAGAATGCAAGTTCCCCTACAAAATAAAACTTCTGTCAGGGTTGCTTTATTCTGCATCCCGGTGTGTTTGGACAGAAAAGAATACTTTTAAGGTTTTAAGCTTGTTATCTCTGTTAAGTTACTATAGCAGTGAGGTGCTGGTAAGCAACCAGGCACGACCCATATACATGATTCTGCTGGTCTGAGTTTGAATCCAGCCTGTGACCAGTTTGCAGAATGTCCTTCCCTTCACAAACCTATCCACTGTCTCTCTCTCTCCTATCAATAAAGGCATAAAATGCCCAAAAATAATCTTTAAAGAAAAAAAAAAGTTACTGCAGTTTATATGGTTGATTGACAAAAAGATGTAGGGGTTGAGATTTGGGTCATATTTTCTGTTTTTCTGACATCTAAAATGGTTAAGTGTCTTTATAGGAAAATTAAAATGAGATTAAAGCTTCAGTATGTATGGATTAACATCCAGCTCCAGCCAGAGTTTTGTCCTGGTTCTCTGGCCTGTAGAAGAGCTGCCGCGGTTTTCTGGGAGCTCCATCACTCTTAATTGGCAGGAATTAAGAGTTAATTAAAGACCATCCTAAGTGCACTTTTACTGGGATCATTAACCCAAAGCTAATACACTTTTCCTCTATTTTCAGTCTCCCTGGTCCTGAGTTTGTTTTGGGTCTCTTCTTCACTCTCTTACTCTAAGAAATTTCTTGTAATGATAATATAATAATATCTTTTCTGGATGTCACTTTTTAAAACAGAGGTGTACAGCGTGTTAAGCAAACACATGGAAAAATACATGAGAACAAAGCACAAGAGCCCAACAACAAACCTGACCAACTTTAAAGGGGACATATCATGCAAAAAGGCTTTTGAACATATTTGTGCATATTTGGCCTTCCTCCTAGCCCACAACATGTGAGAGTAAACAACAAAACCTGTATTTAGCATAATGCATAAATGTAAATTCATGGTATTTGGAAAGCTGTTGAGTCTGTGGATGTACAGTTACGTAACAAGCATTTACATTTTTTTCTCTACCTGAGTATCCCCACCCCCAGCTTGAGAAGTTTCTTTGCAAAGTGCCACCATTGTTGTTTTCAGTCTTAGCGAAAGATGGGCGTACACCATGTCTAGACCCAAAACCTATCGCTGCTCGGTAGATGGCTGTAAACAGCCACATATATCTTCACATATAGGCTACCAGCCTCGGAGGACCAAAGGGCCCAGTGGATTCATTTTATTTTTGAAGGGAATGTGCTAACTAGAGTTGGCTAAAACCTGCCTGTGTGTGAAAATCACTACACGTCCGACTGCTTCTTCAACTTCAGTCAGTTCAGCACAGGACTGGGAACTAGACTTTTCCTGAATCCGGGTCCAGTACCAACAATCCGTCACCAAACCTGATGATAGAAATGTGAGTATTTTAATGCCGTGTAGTATTTATTTTGCTCATTGCTACGATCTAATGCTAACAGCAGGGGGGCAGTGAACCAGATGTAACTGCACAAAATGTCCATCAATGTTCACGTTACTTATTGATAGTCTGAGGGATAAACTTCAATGTATGAACATTCCTACGTTAGTCAAGAGAAGTTTAACAGTGGGCTGAATATAATCAGTCCTTTACCCACCCCATTACCCCTCCATTTCTGCTAACGTTAGCCCAGAAGGTAGGCTAAGTTGTGGCTGTGTCCCACTGCGGTGACTAAGCGGAGGTTAGAATGTTGTGCTTTAGCCTGTAATGTTTGGGAAAACAAGCTTCACTGTTATCTGGTAACCAGCATGAAGCTGTAAACTTTATTTAAAAAATGATGAATTAGGAATAAAAAGTTTTCAAGTGAAAACCTTAAACACATCCCAGTTCTAGAGAAGTTGGTACATTGTGTTAAAGGAGCGAACTTTGCCCTGTCCTTGCCTGTAAACCCCTGAGCCTTTTTGGGGATGCTCCTTTTATACCAATTAATGACACTCAGCTGTTTCCGGTTAACCTGTTCACTTGAAGAGTGTTCCAAACAGGTGATTTTGAGCATTGCTCAACTTTCCCAGTCTTTTGGTGCCTCTGTCCCAGGTTTTCCGGAACGTGCTGCAGGCATTACATTCAAAAATGTATAAAACAAAAAAGTTTGTCTCTTTTAACATTAAATATATTGTCCTTGTGGTGTATTCAATTGAATACAGGCCAAAAAGCATTTGCTATTTGTTGTATTCTGTTTCATTTACGTTTCACATAAGATCACAACTTCACTGGAATTGTGGTTTGTATATTAGCATGGACATGTTCTCACAAGCCCAATTTCACATTGCCAATGGCATTGCAATGCAAATGACTACCATTTTGGAACAAGCTACCCACATCTTTGAAATCAGCTGAATTTTCATCATTTAAGAATTATGATAAAGGGCGCTAATCTAATCTGTAAAGGCCTGTAGCGCTCCATTAATATTGTCATGTATCTTATTCAAAAACAAACATGTCTATGTGACCTTTTTTTTACTAACTTACAATTTTGCCTGGTATAACCAATGCAATTTAAGACGAAAGACATCTTCATGAAACTTCATAAAAATTGTTCAATAAGGATACAAGCTGGATGACAAACAAGCCTCACCAACTGCAATCATATTTTTGATAAAAGTGTAAAGGATAATTTCTGTTTATATCTATCATTGGCCCTTTCTTTGAATTTTCTGAATCAAGGTTGCTAAATAATGTTAAACTGACTTAATTTGCCACATTTGTATTCAAAAACTGTGGTATTTATATGTGAAAGGCCCTGAAAGAAGTTAGATTGTTGTGGCATAAACAGAATTTCTGCGTGGGATGACATTTTCATAGCTTTTTATCAAATCATTCAGGGAATTGATTGTAATGCACCAACTTGAATGTAGCTTGGCGAGCATCAGTCTCTGGAGATCCACTTAGGTTTGGAGCTCCACACACACCTCCCCGCCTGTGTTAGATCAGGAGGCGGAGGACAAGTGAGAAATTAATAAATTACACCTCATCCACACTCTTTGGAAGTGCAAACAAAGCACTGAACACCGAAAGGAATAGTTCCCTGGAGGAGCCATGCTTTACCAAAATAATAATAAAAAAATAATAATAATGATTGCGTGGCGAGAATGGACAGATTTTTTTGTTTGCTTGATAAAACTGAGCAGGTGAGCTGGCAGATGGAGAAGCTACTAACATCAAAGAAGCCAGAAGAAATGGCAGAAAAACATTTATTTTAAAATACGGGAAAAACTGATATCTTTACTGACATGTGACTCCAGTGGTCCCCCAGAAGAGAAATCATCCTTTTTTTTAGCTCTCTTTCCTTCCACCAAAGATGGCAGTGCTCAAAAATTTCTCTGAATTTGAAGTATTGTGCCGTTGCCACTCAAAAATGAATTTGAACCCGTGCCCTCAATAACTTGGCTCAGGCAGATAGATCTCGTCAGGTTGTGTTTGTGTGTTTGCTCCTATGCAAACAGGACTAAGTCTGAGTTCTGCACAACACTAAATTATTCCTTTATTCATCCAGGTGACGCACGCTCTCCTGCCCCACACACATGCTGCAGGCTGTCTGTAGTAACCTCAGAGGGCATGCTCAAACTCTGCCTGTGTGTGGAAATGTGTGTGTTGGTTTGCAGAACAATCAAAGGTTATTCTTCCCTCTTTCCTTTCAAAGAAAATTTAGATTGTGGTTCAGTGAATGGGCTGCATGGTGGTGCAGTGTGTAGCACTGTTGCCTTACAGTGTTGGTCGAGGTCTTTCTAAGTGTTTTCTGCATGTTCTTCAGTGTTCTTCCACGAAATACCAGAAAACACACTCATTTGGTTGATTGGTGACTTTAAATATCCCATAGGTGTGAGACTAAGAGTGCCTTGTTGTTTTTCTCCATATGTTAGCCCTGTTGTTGGTTGGCTGTCAGTTTAAGTTGTACCCTTCCTCTGACCCAAAGATAGCTGGAATAGGCTCAGTGACCTCACAAGGGCTAATCAATAAAGTGGCAGTAGGCTAAATAATCTGGGTGGGTAGTGAGGTTGCTTTCACTCATAACATGATTGCTGTAAGACTAATTCTGGTCCACCTGAAAACCTGTTGAAGCCATCTGAATCGACCAAAGACTAAACAAGGCAAGCAAACCAAAAATCAGTGTATTGTGGCTTGAAGTTGGTGGAATATCACAGCAGTAAGCATGCTAACATAGCATTGACTCACAATATAATATTAGTTAAAACTATAAGTAGTGCTAGCATTGGCTTTGCTAGCTATCATCATAGCTAGCACAGCCAGCCTTCAATCCTCTTAACGGGTAAACGTCTACAAGTCTGTGCAGAAAATACACATTTCTCTCGTCAATATGCAAGTGAAACCTGACACAGCTTAAATGCAGGTTTATCTTTATTTAATAGCGCAGTAGACCTCTGAACTGCTTCTAAGGATAAAATATTACTTGTAGCCAAGTCGAGTATTTGCAGGCATATTGCAACAACAGGCAAGATTACAGGGACAATGAAAGCAGCTACAGCCCCAACACACAACATTTCACAGACTTTGGTCTGCCTGACAAAAAGCAGCATGAGAAAAGGAAACCTGGTGAAAATTGGAACAAAGCTACAACTCCACCCCTGAACCAAGTCGGCCAAACTTTCTATGTGAAAGTAACCTTAGTCTTTGTCTCAAGTGAAGTTCAAATATCTCAAGTTGTTGTTCATCAGCAAGGGTGAAAAGGGGCCTAAGTCAGAGGGCACAGTTTGTAATTTAACAGTCTACCTTTGTTTCAATGCTCACCAATGGTCAAGTCACCCCTCATGTTGTACTAAAACCCACTGTTTTTGCTTCATGGATGAACTTTACATAATGAGGGAGAAAAGCAGTCGAGAAGAGGTGTTATCTCCCTGCTTTGGGCTGCACACTCACCTTAAGTGCTTTGGGACACTTTTGTTTTGTTTTATTTGAAAAGGTTCCTGAATTCATAAAAAATAAGTACACTGGTTGGCCTCTCAGAGTAGGACTTGAAAATTGGTTAGGCCAAAGTAATATGAGTATGTAGACATATTTGTCTTAGAGGACTTAATGTGTGTTCACAGAAATGAGTGAATGCCTGATTGTGTGCATCTGCGTGTTGCTCAGACTTGGACATGGGCTGAATCTTAATACATGGGGCATGACCTGACATTAAGGTCGTCTGTGCTTCAACCATAAACATTATTTGATGTAACATAACAATGACAGCATTGATGGGACATACAGTATATAAACAACTTTTTGATGTAGAAGCATCAAAGTTGCACCTGCAGCAAGATATGAGAGGAAAAAAAGAAAATTAAAAAAACAACAGCGACCTTAGGCACCCTCAGTCAAAATTACACATGGGTAGACAACACTCAAGCATCAATGTTTTTTTTTTTCTTAATGTCAGAAAAGGGGAAAAATAATTAATTGGGTAACATTAAATCATAATTTTCCTGAAATATTTTTTGTCAATCATTAGAAAATCCCGATTTCACCAGCACCAACTAAGAGAGATGTGGATATTTTCAGTAGTGTTGCATCACACTAATTGTCTTTGCAAAAAAGTCTTTGCAAATCTCCAACTGAGACTTTTTGAGAATTTGTCTTGAAATATGAGAGGGGGTCGAACTACAGTCTCTTTACAAAGTATTGATAAAGTCTTCGAGAGTAAGGTAGGCATGAAACTGACAACCAATGGTCTTAGTTAAAGATATTTAAAAGAAGGCTTTGGCTGCAGCCCTTTGGATGGTGAGTTTACAGAATCAAAACTGCTCTCGATTAAGCGTTACCTGCATTTTCAGTTGAAAATATTACTTAAAGGTTCCATGTCCTGTTCTGTGTGACCGTTTACATCATGTCTTAGTGTCTATGAAGCAATGATTTTACTTAAATGAAATTTTAATAAAATGTAGTTTCTGTATAGGATCAGACGTAGCTCTTTTTCCCTCCCCTTTTGAAATGCTTGAGGGAGGGAGGGATATGGGAGGCTAATATAATTTGCCCTGAGCTGATTGGCTGCCCAAAAAAATGTCTGATGGGAGGGCGGAAGGTCGAGGCTGTTGAGCTATTACATAATAAATCCCAGAAAGTAAAATAAAAACAAAGCATTTAAAGGGGCATTTTCTTTAAAGAGGCCTAATGCATTTCTTCGTTAACTGAGAGTTTAGTAATAAGTGTCATGTTCTTCTGCTCCCCAAGCCCCTTTTAACATTAAAAGCAAAGAAAATTGATTTTGTACGACATGTGCACTTTATAACTTGTTCTGTTATTTGAAATTTTGTATCACAATGATCAGAACCACTTCAAAACTTAACCAGCTTATTGCCTCTCATTTTTTATCTGAAGACATTTTCCAATCTCCATAATTAATCAAACTGTGAAAATGTTCATAAGCTGCATTTGAGGGGGGTTTGAAAAAAACAAAAAACAAATGCTAAATGTTACTCCTTCAGGCCTTGCTTAGAGTGTTGTCACTTATGACTTTTTATCACTTTAACAGTTTCAGCTCTGTGAGTTAAACAGTGGAATAAATCTGAGTGTGTCAGCGTTTGTTGATAAAATCTGTGTTGGTATGTCACAGTTTAATCACTTGAGTAGTTTTTGCCTTACGAAATGAACATTTAGTTTATTTAATTTTCTGAGCTGGTATATTTCTGTTTGCGTGAGTGTGTCTTTGGAGTAGAAGTGTAAGTTTTTCTTCTTGTGTTGACTCAGATGAATCTTGCTGAGAGATAAGCTCTAGTCATGGACTGATGAGCAGAAAAGTGTCCTATTTCAGAATCAGCAACTGCACACACTCAATTTTGCAGAGAAGGTAAAGACTGAGGAGCGTGAGAGATAAGCTGCTGAAAATTCATAGTTGATTTTCTTCCCTTTTTTTAATCAAAATGGCAGAATTTCCAAACAAATTATTTATTTTAACAAAATAAAACTATGAGTGCATTACAAAGTCTGATTGAGTCCCAATCAGTAAAAAAAGAAAGGACTGCATTTACCCTGGCCCTCATAAGTGTGTTCTCCAAATTCTCTAGTTCTCCGAATGTGTCATTATTATATTTGAGTTTACTAGAATGAAGTTAATTTAGTCTGGAGTGAGTAAAATAAGTGAATAATTATTAATTTTATAGGTTTGGGTAAATGCTGTTATGCATAGTATTGTTTGTAATTAGTGAGTCCTTGGTGGTTAGTCCCCATTGTAACTTTTTAATGTACTTTAAGGGGTAGTGAGGCCAACAGCAGGATAGTGTATACCCCATTTTGGAGTCGAGACATGATGATGATGATGGGTATATATATCCAAAAAAAGAATATGTATATATATATATATATATATATATATATATATATATATATATATATATATATATATATATATATATATATATATATATATATATATATATATTTGCGAATATGTAACCAAGGTTATACAATGTAGCCATGGACAAAATCAGCTCAGTCTATACTTTACATGATTACTGGTTGAACCAATACATCAAAGTCCTTTATACATTCTCGACTAGATTTATAGACATGTATAAATGACATGTTTGTATTGTCTTAATAAGACATTGTTTGGATGTGGAAAGATGTGGATTTCCTTTATGAGTTTGTCTGTAAAACTTTGTGCCATTTTTTCCTGCCGCTCTGTTGACTCTGTCACATCTCCTCTGCCTCAACACTGATCCATCTGGTCCTGTGTGTACTAAACCTCACATCTGTGCCACGTTGATTCTGGAGGACACAGTGATGCAACACTCGAGATGTGTGGCGGCCATCATGTGTCCACTTCCCTATACATCCTGGACAAAATGTCTTTAGCCTCAGCAAAACTCAACTGGAATTGAAAATAGAAAAGAATGACACAACATAGAAACAAAAAATGAAGTAAATTCCAAAACTTTGTGACCTTGGGACAGTATGTTACTCTTTCAATTAGATGGTGTTCAGTTCAATGCAATATGACATTATGACGTATGTATGGTATATAATACAACACTACACAATATGATACAGTATACATTACAGTACAGTACAACCATATACGTATGTTCAGCTTTTAAAAACAAAACTAATACTATATATACACTACAAAATGATATGATACATTATACTGTGAAACCAATACCACTAAAATGTTGTTAAATCCAGTCCAATCCAGTAAAACACAGTATGACAAGATATGCTACAAAACCAACACTAATACTACATAGTGATATACAGTTTTTCTACCACAACTGTAATCTGTGTGTTCGTAACAGACACATGGCAGGAGTTGCAATGTTGGTCATGTGTCCCTTAAGATTGTTACGCAGACGCTGGGGTTGGCACAAAGTTATAACTTAATCAATAACAGGCCATGTGACAACAAAATTATTAGGGCCTCAGCACCCAAAGCCGCCAACTGGCTTAAAATATGAGGGACAGGATTTAGATTATTCTTCTTTTTGTCAGTGCACAAATTAACGCATACAGTTGTCTTTTGTAGTTTATATATTGCACAAACAGAAAATATTACCTGTAAGTTTGTCTGCTTTTTCCCAATATAATTAAGTCTTGGTTCAACACATTATAATGCAAAATGGTATAACACACTACGCTTCAAAACCAATACCAATTTAACAAAATGCTTTACAATCCATGGCAATATAATACAATGTTAAACTATTCCCTGCTCAATGATACCAATGCGAATTTGATGCAACACAGGACAATATAACTAGTACAATGCATACCATACAATATACTTTGCCACAAAGCCAGTTCTATACTGGACAATGCAGTGGTGGCAGTGTAGCTCAGTCTGTAAGGGCTTGGACTGGGGACTAGAGGGCAGCCAGTTCAAATCCCAGTCAGATCATGCTTGGAGATTGGTTTGGTGGCTGAGGAGATGCAAGTGGACTTCCTGGGGCACCGCCATCGGTTATGGCCATTGGTAATGTAGATGAAGTAGCTGCTGCCCCTTGCCTCGGGGCCAAGTTTTTGCCCCCTTGTGCCCTTAAACTTCGTTGGATTAAAGTTGCTGGACATGCAGGAATTCATAATTTGTGAGGAATGATGAAGTGCTTCCAAACCTGACCTAACAGTACCATACAACATACATTAGGCTATGCTGGTAACCATTACCAATACTGTAAAATACAGTAAATGACAATACAGTGAAAATGTCCATTATTACACATGCCACAGCATATTACAGTACCAAAATAATACAGTACAGTTCAATAAAAATACACATCTGTCCACTGATATACTACACTAATACACTACCATCACTATACAATACAATACAACATAATGTGATGCACTACAGTACAAAAAAACATAATACCAAAGCAATACAATCCAACACAATATATATAATGCTACACTTGTGATATGATATGGTACAATAAAGAACAGCATTATTTGTGACTGTACTCCACGTTACCAATTCCAATACAATACAGTTAAATACAATATGATATGCTATGATGCCATTCAAATGCCACAATTCATTGTGTTTGATTTGATGGATACAAAATTGTTCTCTATGTTACCAAATAAGTACCAAACTCAGTAAATGATCAAATGGCACACCATTTACAATCCAAATACTGACTGTAGTTGTCCAGATAATTTGGACTTAAACCTAAGATCTCATGCCGTAAGACCTGTTGTTGCACATGACCCCAGGCAATTCATCACTTTTGCATAATTTTAAAGATAGTGCAGTTAATTCCTTTGATTCAAGTTCTCTCATTCATAAAAATTGTTCTGATCCCATTTTGGAGCATTAACCCAGGTCAGTGTCTGATTCTTCCTCTCACAGTCTTTCCATTTCCTTCTGCTTCCATCAGAGTGTTTCTCCAGAGCATATATTGTTGCTTCTGTATCATCGTTTAAATAAATTATCACACTCTTGTTACAGGACAAATTGGCCCCATCAGCTCGGCTGAGCTCTGGTTTCACGCTTTTATGACCCAGCGTTGCATTGCACCGCAGCCTCTGATTGAAATGGATGGTTGTAGTAAACAGCTATCATTGCCCTTTTATTTGCTTATTTACAGTGCTTTACGCCTTCATGTTTGCCACACACTGAGATAGAAGAAGAAATATTGAAAGCCGGGGCCCAGCTGGGATGCAGATCACATGGAGCACTTGACTTTTTTGTTGCTTAAGTTAACATGAGGATCCCACTGAGCCTCATTCAACATGATTTGGAGAATAATTGAGTCTAGTGAGAGGCAGAGAGAGAAGAGGAAGTAAGACACAAAACAAAGAGGATGAAGGATAATCTTTCCTGGACTTAAACTCCACATTGTGAGTCATACACACTCTGCTTACTGGAAGAAAGAGCAATTATAGAGGACAAATAGTAGGAAGGAAGTAAATAAATTAAACACACAGACTGGAACAGCCAGTGCCAACTGCAGTAGATGATGTAGTAAAATGGGTATAGATAGAAAGGCACAGCAGGCATCAGTTTTTAAGGGATTTAATTAAAGAACATTTTACTGTTACTCTTGCAGGAGTCAGGGCTTTTTAAGAAGCAATATTTAATTGACCTCATCCAAAAGTGATGAGGGACACATTGGTAAATTATGGTCATGGGCTGAAGACACTGGAAGACATTTATTTTTTGTGTCTAATGTCCACAGAGATTTTTTAAAACTGAAGGTTTCCTCCTCCATTTCCAAAACTATACCCGCTCACATTGGTGTGTTTTTAAAAAATAAAAAATCCCTGTCCACGCCACAAAGCAAAAATGCATAAATGTACTTTTAGTTGCTGTTCTTTAACTTGTTGCTACGTCCATGATATGCAACTTTGTTGCAATTTCTTAGAAAAACATCAAATTTTCAAAAAATACGGCCCTTTATGTGGCCGTAGCCTCAGTGTTGCGCTAAATAAGCTGATTCAAGTACTATTTTTGTCAGGATAGATGACTCAAAAACTATTTAAACACCCAAAATAAATTTTGAACAACATTTAAACTAAAGCAATGGACTTACAAAAGTATTTAATTTTGAATACGGAGGATTTTCCTGCAATGTTTTATGAAATTATTCTGTTCACACAAGAAATTTTCAAAAGTTGTCACAACAAGAGTTCTCTCACAACAAGATCATTTTGAGAAGTCACAAGAAAAAAAACAGAAATTGCTTCAATTAGGGTCTGCTTCAGAGCAAAATGTCAAAGCCAAGACTACTAGGAGAGGTGCTCTCAGCTCACTTTTAGGACGAACACACTTGAGCTCTCCCGCTCACTACTATGACTGGGGCGTCGATGGCGCAGTCTGATAGTGCGCTTGGTCAGTAATCAGGAGTATGAAAGGGTATGAAAGGACGTGAATGTGTTATTTTATACTGATGGAGCTGACATGGATAAAACTGAACAATTTTGTGGCACACTGGTATTTTGAGCCATTTTTTCCTTTTCTTTTCTTTTCTTTTTTTTTTTTATTTATTTCACAAAAGAAAAATCTTCCTGATACAGTCTCAGTGCTGATAGGCCATACAATTTTCCTTTGTGCCCATGTGCTTAACCCCCCGATAAAAATAGATAAATAAAATTAAAATAGACAAAATAAATAGATAAAAGAAAAGAGAAAAAAAGAACAAAAAACAATATATATATCTTGTACCTAGTCACATGCAGATTACATATATTCCTTCAGCTTACACAATCATAAATATAGCATACATTTAAAGTAAGGGTTTACACAACTGTGTTAGGAAGATAATAGATGATAATTTTCCAGGGTCAAACTTTCCCCCTTTTTTTTTTTTTTTTAAATTAAATATAGCCTTTGAACATTCTGTTGTTATCTAGAATTTGTACTGAGTGGAACAATTAGGTATCCCACCTGTGCAGCTCAAAGCAGAGGGTGAGCCATGATGTCTCCATCCTGGAGTGATGTATAATATTAGATATAATCTGTTTGAGTCTGCTAATTCAATTGACTGCCGCAGATGCTGTGTTGATCTGTTTTAAATGCAATTTTAGGCGATTATTGTTTTTTTTCTGGGCAAAGAGGAGCTAAAAAAGCATACAGATCATCAAAAGAAGAAAAAACATGACCACCTCAAACACCTGAGATTTAACTGGACTATTTTTGTCAGAGGACCTCCAGGTGTGCTTTAAAAATGTCATTTTATTGCACTGACCTTTTTACTTTACAAATTGCACATGATCAAAGCCTCTCAAGTGAGGAGCTTTAACTGTGAGGAGGTAGCATATGGGACATCATATGGGACATGATCTTTACCAAGAAGAGGGGAGCACAGCAGAAAGTTGAGACCTACTGCTTTAACACAACATTTTATTGTCTGAATTTGAACATAGCGATGGAGCTGTAGGTGGGAGAGCAGCCTCAAACATATTTTCACCTAAAAATGCATAAAACACACTGTACATACACTGTTAAATGGTGTGAATAGTCTGCAACTATGTTCTAGATGTGAAAATCACAAGACAACATTCAGGTTTCTTTGAATTAGCTCCAGACTTCAGGAGGGTTCTTCATGGAAAAATGTAGTGCCAGAGTAGATACTCGGCAGAAGTAAGAACAGCAGGGTAAAACATTTGGTTTGCAGACGTGTAAGACCCCATACTACTCCACTCTGCACCAAATCCAATACCCCCAGTGATGGTAATTAGACAGTATATGCCAACACTGCTAAAGCAGTGCTGAGCTGCCTCCAATTCAGCACAGAGCACTCCACTCCAAGAGGCATTAGCCTCAGCAAAGCAGAATTCATTACATGCAATTTGTCATTTGTTGGATTCGGCAGTCTTCCAGGAATGTCAGAATAATTCTCTTTCCATTTTTTAGATCAGTTTCATATTTATTCTTCACTGTGATGTGGCGATGAAAGGCATTGTTCCTGTGTGTGCTGTCTTGGTCGTCCCTTCACTGCATGACCGCTGCCCTACTTATAACACACCATCGCTCAGGCTGAAGAATCGACTGCCAGCCACTGTCACTGCTCTCCTCTCCGGTCCACAGAAACAGAGCCAGGATCCCTGTATGCTAATGTTGAAATACAGTATTATCAGTTTATGTGTGGTTCACAAGGGCATGAAACATAACTATTACAGCAAATTCAGCGTGCTATGAGGGAGACGCAGAGGTGTTTAAATGGCTTGTAGCAACATCTTTCCTCGCCCTCCCCATCCCCCCACGATCAAAAGAGACAAAATGTGCTCATAGCATTGGGACTATTGCTTTGACAGAAAGGGAAAAAACGATAAAATAGCATGGTTCAAGTGCACAATATGTGGCAGATATCAACTCATCAGATGGGTGTCTGTTTGGCGATATTACAGAAGGATTTAATGAGCAGTGTTTCCCACAAGTTGACTTCATACAAACATATAAACAGGAACAACATGTGCTGTTTTGTGTATGTAGAGAGCTTAGTTTACAGGTAAAATCTAATAAATTACCATCAATAATGTGATTAATAAGTGTTGTTTATGCTTTCACTATTTCACAGCCCAGGAGAGAAAAAGAGACAGCCGTTCATAGAGTATGTTAAACTTTGTGTACTTTGACAACATCTTCCTTATTCTAGCTCCCTGTTAAAACAACACAGTGTTTTAATGATAAACAAAAGCTCCTGGATCATAGCTTCTCTGAGAACATCCCCTTCCTCCATCTATCCTTTGAAAAGCCTGTTTGCACCCTAAGTTTTTAAAGGTTCCTTTCCTCTTTGCAGTCGCACCAGATGTGTTGAATTAAGTACAAGTATGCAGAGAAACATCATACAAACCTCTAACATAAGCATTTTAAACAGCGGGGCAAGAAGGTTGATATTGTCCGACTACAAGCACCAGCGGGCTGTTCTCTCTCTTCCTGATAAGTCTATAGCCACCCTGCTCACAGACACTTGCAACAGGCAGAGAAGAATCTGTATATTAAATGTGCCCCAATAGTATCACTACTGATCAGTATCAGCTGATTTTTGTAAAAAAAAAAAAAAAAAAAAACGTCATCGAAATTAACGCTGCTGATAATCTGTGAATTAACATCATGTTTACATGGGGATGCCAACCATTTGTCTGCTTCTCCCATTGCTCTGTCATCCTCTTGAATAAACTGTAGCAGAGTCTCCAAAACTTTGTCTTCAGTCCATTAAGTCTAATATAATAATCCAGTGTCTAAATCTGTGCTGAAATTCACACTGAGACCAACTGTATACAAGCTAATCAGCTTAACTAAACAAGCTACAGATTTCTCCAAAACAAGTTTAATGATGCATTTGAGGGCTACTCGGAAACATTGTGCTGTGTTCAGGTTGGCGTGGTAAAATGAGTATTTGATGTGATGTGTTTAGATGTGTTTTACAGAGTTGGAGATTTAGATTTTTATCGAGCCATGATAAAGTATTTTGAGGTGGGGGCGGGTTAATATTTTAAAAGGTATTTTACTACTGTTTTGTCTGTTAAACTGAATTAATGATTTTAGTCCGTCTCTCAGTAATTTAGTTTATTCACATAATGAAAACAAGTGATAATTGACTTTTTATTATGTTATTCAGATGTCCTTACTGCAGGATACATTTGGTGTTGCTCCTTGAGTTTTCTTTTTTATGCTTTGCTGAGCAAACATTCAACCAATTGTTAAAAAAAGAATATGAAACATGATTGATATTGACCAATCTCACAAACAGGTGATCACTATCAGCCAAGAAAAGCTTCAGGACATCCCCATTATTTCTGTGTGTTTTTTTTTATATATATATTTATTTAACTCCTCATAGGTGCCCATTGCAATGGACTTATTGTGCAATTTTATATCATGATGACGGTCAAAATGGGGTCAGTCACTCAGGCTTACAGGGTGTATTATCCTGTAGCATTGAGTAAAAAGTAACCTGTTAAGTTCTTAGGTAAAGTTTCCAAAAGCAACATCAGGTTGGTCTACATCAGCAGCTTGTGTCTTGAGCATGAAAGTAGGAATCTGAAATCTCTTGTCCAGTTCAAACAACAGAAAAAATGACAAGGCAGAGCCATCTTTGATTTGCGAAGGCTAAAAGGCCAGATCTTCTTTGATCCAAGAAAAACAAAAAACATTGTTCTTTATATAACAAATGACAAGGGAGGGTGTGTAATAGTGCAGAACTTAAATAAAACAAGGACAAAGTCCAGTTTGATCTAATAGTTGACGCAAGTCTTTTGTCTTTTTCTGCTTAAAACAGAGACAAATTCAATAAAGTTTTGTTCTTGCATCAGTCTGTTTTCCTTATTTACCGAGGAAAGAGGAGCCAAACAAAGCCAAAGTTTCCTCCTTTATCTTCACTTCTGCCCCCTACTGACAAGTTTTTATCTAATGTAATTAGTGATTCTGCAACCATGGGAGTCTTCTTTGAAACGAGTCCAACCATTACAAACATTATTCCTCTGATTCATCAGCAGTTACCGCTGCCAAATGCAAGGTGAGGTGAAGAGTCTCTGTAAGACACCGCAGGAGGAGGAGGAGGAAGTCAGGAGTGTGAGGATACACAGAGAGGGAGGTTGGATGGATGACAGTGAGAGAAAGAGGACGAAGGATGAAAAGCTGTGAAGGAAAGAAATATGAGGACATGTCATATTGTACCAGGGTTTCTCTTTTTTTTCTGATTTGTCACTGCAGTTGCCCGTCCCTGGAGAGAGAAAGAGAGAGGGAGATGGAGCA
Source organism: Cetoscarus ocellatus (assembly GCA_037902135.1). NCBI lineage: Eukaryota > Metazoa > Chordata > Actinopteri > Labriformes > Labridae > Cetoscarus > Cetoscarus ocellatus. Next base: position 932,852 of record JBAMNC010000579.1, on the reverse strand, counting down.
GTGAGGAGAAAGAGATGCTGGATTTGAGGAGGGACAGAGAAAAATGAAGAAAGAGAGGGAGAGAGGGATTGGGAGATTGTGATGTGAGGCCTGGTGGCTGAAGATCTCAGGGGACAAGCCTGTGGGCTTTCACAGACAAACATTAATAATGAAACGCTAATTCCCTCTGTCCTCCTTTCTTCGCCTCCTCCTCGCTGTCTCCCTGTCTGTCACTCTTCTCTGTGTCTCCATGGCCGTCTTTATTTCTCTTAATCTCCTCTTCACTACATACTCTTCTCCTCACCCACTTTCTGCCTCGTCTTGTACCAAAAACAGGCTCTTTATTGCACTTTCAGATATTACGTCTTCCAGTGCTCACCCCATGGATGTGTGTTTTATGTTAGTGGGAGTGTGAAGTTGCCAAAGTTAAACTCTTTAACGCTGAACTTAAAAATCCCTCCTTCATGCAATACTGCCCATGTTAGCTGTAAAACCTCACTTTGTCTGTGAGGAGGCGATCACTCAGAGATTAAGAGGGAGGAACTCCTCCTTCTTCGTCGTAACACCACCTGGCATGCTCTCCTCGTTTGTCACACAGCACATAAAAGTTTAAATACTTCTGGCTGAAGGCGTCAAACCACTATTCAGTGTCACAGGCAGATAGACTGAGATGAAGATTGTTTTTCCACTCTGTTGTCCAGGGTCTTAGGGATCAGAAATTATAGTTGCTTTTGTCTTTAGATTTGGACATATTCTCTGCATAAAAGTAAAAAAAAGCATTGACCTTTAAGCACACTTTTGAGTATCTGTGACGACCGACAGTTCTAGGATTTCTGAACTTGTCGGCCACAAAATTTGGTTGTTTAATGTCATACAGTTGCAATCAAAAGTATTAAACCCCCATTGCAAATTAGGTTTATTGGCAAAACTTACAAACTTCCAACTGTTTGCAATAAACAAAGAAAACAAGAACAACTGAAATAGCTCTAGGCTTCTTCAAATTCAAAACAAAATGGCACTTTTAATGACTACTGCAGTCTCAAAATTATTCAACCCCTTCATGACAAGCAACTTCAGAACTTAGAACAACACCCTTTTGCTTTTATGACCTGCTGCAAACGTGATGCATAGCCAGACACCTGAGGAATCTTAGCCCATTCCTCCTGGGCAATGGTCCCCAGTTCACTAAAATTCTTGGGTTTGCATGCTGCAACTGCCCTCTTCAAATCCCAAAACATTTTTTTACCGGGTTCAAGTCAGGTGACTGTGATGGCCACTCTAGAATCTTCCAGGACTTTTTCTAAAACCAGGCCTTAGTGGACTTATGCTTGGGGTCATTGTCCTGTTGGAAGGTCCAATGACGGCCAAGCTTCAGCTTCCTCACAGACCGCATGACGTTTTCCCCTAGGGATTTCATGATACTTGAATGAATCTCTCTTGTCACTCTTGCGTTTTCTCTCTCACCTTTGTACATTATTTATGCTTGGAGAGGCAAAATCAACTAAAACTCTTAATTTTAGGAAAACAAGGGTAGCATTTTTTTAATAATGATCTCTATATATATTAACCTAGGATTATGTTCTGGCTTACATAAAATGACTTTGAAAAATTAGGCCTAATACCACTCTTAATTGCCGACCCCTTATCTAGAGGACCAAGCAGCTACAGTTTCTGACACCTGCAGAGAATACAGCTGTACCCTCAATATCAACTCTTTGTGCATCATAGCTCACTGTTACATTAGTTACATTATTATTTCAAGAATATTAAGCATAAGAATGTTTTTGTCTGCCCCAGGTACAGTTGACCATGTGTGATTGCTCATATAATCTACCATATGTGCTACATTTTTCATGGTTTCTTATGTGCTCCATAAAGCACAGATATAGAACAGGCTGGTTTTGTTCTGTACCTTTTCATCACGGCCCAGGGAAGCAGACAGTGAAACACAAATCCCAGTAATCTTTCACACCAAACATGACAATTCAATCCAACTAGCCAACAAGCGTGTGCTCCGAAGCCAAGTGGACACTGTGTGCTTTTGTTAGAGCCATAGGTCAACAGATGTGTGCTGCCAAATCCAGAGAAGAAAAGGAATGGCAGCATGACAGTGTGACGCTGGTCTTGGCAGTCTGTGGGCTCTTGCAGACATGGTGATGCTGGCAGAGGCTTTGTGGTTTTGGGGTTAGATTTGATTACACACAAAGAATCTGTTTCTTCTTGTCAGCACTTGAACAATGCCTGAAAGCAAGAAGCTAAAAAGATGACGCCCTTGTTATGTCTTCTGCAGCCTGGGCTGCAGTTTAAAAAATGACGCCATGTTTGTAATAATGCTTCACCCTGATGGTGGTGGGGATTATCAGAGGAGGTTGCTGCTCTTGTACCAGTCTATAGGTGATACCAGAGGTTAGCATGGTAGTGCATCTTTGTAAAGGCATTTTTTGAGGTTAAGCACAACAATGTTTGTAGTGGGCAACACTGTAACTCATCCTGGTATCAGCAGCTAGTGGAAGTACTTGTTGAAGTCTCCTCTGATATCAACATACTTAAGAGGTTATAGCAACTGGCACAATATGATGTGGTCACGGAAGTAGGAAAAACTGCAACATTTTTGTCTTGGATGGGTTAATGGGTTGTTTTCTGGGGCAGTATTTATTTAGTTTGCTGGAAAACATAATCAGTGTTACTGGAATACACATTATGATTCAGAATTTAGATTACTTTAATGTGATAATGATTAGTGTAACATGTCAGTGTTGTCAGTCATATTCGTAAGTAGTTTCTTTTTTCTTAAAAGTTATTCATACTGAGCATAAATCAACCATTTTCCAGTTTCTCTGATGTCCCAAAATTAAGCTAGCAGGGCTCAGCTATTGCGCTGTATTTTTTCTCTTCAAATGGATATTTCACTGCTATCAGGCACAAAACTCTTATATTCACTTTTTATTAGTTTCTTTTTTTTCAACAAACAGTGCTAATAGCCACCTTCCATGTTAATGAGTGGGGTTCAGAAGCTTTTGGCACAATTAAAACACAAAATAATAGTTTTTAGTAAAGTCAATACCATATCTATTCATTCATTAGTGGGGCTTTTTTTTTAATTCATTTTCATTTAGGAGAAAAGAGGTTTGTGTCTGTCAGCAGCAATTTACAGTTTGAATACAATTTTTTAGCCTGAAGTTTGAGACAATATTCAAATACTGAATAAGGTGACAGTCCTGGTAGTTTTACCATCAAAAACCATCAAAACCTTCAGCCTATAGGCCAAAATTCAAAGGGCATCACAAAACTTTGGCTAAAAATGTTGTTTTGAAAAAGATGTATAAAAGTTTTCCTGTTACAGCCTCAAAGTAAGAGTCTGATATTTGACATCTTCCTCTCGTGACAGGATTTATTGTGATATATTCTGCATGACTTTCTGGTTTGTTTATTACTACTTCAGGACAGAGAGGCCACATAGAAACATAGCTCGTCCTGCAGAGGTGAACCATCTTGTTAGTGTTTACCTTGGGGACATTGTCAAACATGCACTCATGTCCGTGTTTCTCATGCACTTGTTCAGAGATATGACAAAGCTAATGTCTCTAGGGCAAAGAGACAGGTATTACAGCATGTCATCAGCATAATGACTTCAACAGGCTTTCGCCTCCACAATAGGTGGCCAAGAGGGAAAATGTGTGGATTGAAGAGCAATGGACAAAATGCTAATACAAGAGGGAGTTGGCAAATGACCTTGTTCCTTATTTATGGGCCCAAAAGATGCAGAAAAGTGTTGTCCTGTAGGACCATTACATTTATGACTACTGACTCATCCATAAACCCTCAACTCTACCAATGCCTTATAATAAAAAATACTGGTTACATAATCTGACTGATAACTCACAACAGACAGAAAAAATTTAAGATAGTTATAGTAGCTCAAAGTGCACTTAGGGTGAAAGCGCCTTTCAGCCAAGCTTGTTCAGCATTTCAAAGTCTGTCCAACCAAAAGTGAAAATCACACTTGTGTGTTAAAAGAGTAAGTAACCATTAAAAATGAGAAAAGACAAATATAGTGTACATATTAGGACATACTCAGGTGTAAGACTCAGGTTGACCCTGAATGAACAAGCATCAGGTCTCGGGAAAACCTCAGTCACCTCAATCAAACTGTGTACAAATTATGCTTAAAAAAGGTATCAAGCAAAAAGTACTCTGAAATAAAGACATCAGACAGAGAAGACACAGCCAGTAGGAGAAAAAGAATCACAGGAAAAGGCATCTGATGTAAGGAGTCTAGACGAGGGAAAGGCTTCAGACAAAAGATGTCAGAAAATTATATAGTCTTTTTGTCTTGACTTACTTTCTGTCTCCTTTTTTGTGGGATGACTTCCTTTCTGACTTATTTTATTTGGACCCTTTCTTTTTTGATAACTTGCTCCTGATTAAATGCCTTTTCAATCAATCTTTAATCGGTCACTTTATGAAAGAGTAGTTCAATGCCTTAATCTTTAGCTTTTTATAAACATATGTATTTTATTATTCTTGTTATTTTAGTAATCCAGACCCAACATGAATCCAGCGTGGCTACAGCACTTGGTCACAGCTGGCAACAGATAAAGTGACAAAAAACAATGCCTTTGCTCATAAACTTGGTTTCCTTTCACTCTGCTCTTTGTCAGGTGGACCAAAGCCACCCACGATTAGTTGGGGCTGTGGAAGCTGTGGTCTTTGGTCCTGCTGTCCAGCTCAATCTTGCACTTTGACCTGAAAACACGCAATTAGATTCAAGTAGAAACATTTCTAATCTCAAGCACTGTGATATTTTAAGTGATTTCGAGTTTTTTCTGAACAGAGAGAGAATTGAGCTGTGACACTGTGGCACACAGTCAGGCTCATGCCATGTACCTCACATGACCCAACTTCAAAAAACCTGAACAGTCCCTTTAATATAACACACATTATGTTGTTTTTTTTCTCTCACATAAATTTACAAGATCACTGGTAAATTATTTCAACCTTTCTGACCCAGAAACCAAGGCCTAAAAGGAAAAAGGACTTTGCAAGACATTTTCTAGCTTAAGTTTTGAACTTTACAGGAAACAAGGTATGTGAAATAACACTCAGTGAACAACAAGTTTTTTTTACTTTATTTATCGTGGTTGTGTTTTGCTTTGTATGTTTTGAGCCAAGTGCTTAGTGTTCTCAATTATAACTGCTTGTACAACCCTGCAGGAGACTCACAATACCAGTATGACTCATGTGTTTATTTAGCTTCGTCTATTTAGACTATTATACATCCAGCCAGGAAAAAAATAAAGTGGATTAATTCTGTCTTATTTCCATATGTCCACTGCTGAGATTTGTCCTGCAGTTTCACTAAAATGACCATGAACAAAATTTGTCTTCAATGTCAAATCATTGAGATGTTATTTTTTTAATGAAGCAATCTTTGCACACAATTCAGAAACAATTTCAATGAGCCAATCTTCACTTTTAGATTTTTTTTTTTATTATTACTCACCAATTCAACCCAATGTCAGACAAAGCTGCCAGTTAAACTTCCCTCGGTCTGAAAAACAACATTTACATGCACTTGTAAAATCAAATTACTCTTCTTTGGGGAAATAGTGGCACAGACTGTCAAAGTTCTTTGTAAATGTCAAACATTTTACTTGTAAGCTTGGTGTAATATTTTGTCCTGCTGCCTCTGCTAACTGTCCATCTTACTTATCATGCAGTATTGTGCATAACGACAGTGATTTTCTACCATTTTAACAGCATGCCATTCAAACACATCATATCCAGCTGCCTCAAAAAGGCTCGTCAATGGAGCATTTCTACCATGCACTTGAATAAGAACTGTCATCATGAAACAGGCAGGCTTGCCAGGTTAAATTTTCTACTATGAAATACTCTTCAAACTGTGACATGAGCTAGAATACGATGTCCTCATTCTTGTGCATCCATAAGTGTTCTATGTGACCTGTAGATTAAATAAAAAAAACAACCGAAGGTAGAAAACAATCATTCGGTGTTTACAAAATCAGTCTTCGAATAGGACGTTTGTGTCATTGATTTTCAGCCTCCATGACAACAATAAAGGTCTAATTGAGGAAAATGACATAGGTGCAACGTCACTGTCTGACCTCACGCTACTGGAGGGGGGCTGTTAGGGCTTGCTGTTTCGGTCGGTTACTCTAATTACTCTGCACTTGTTTTTCTCAGCATTTCAACATGCTCTTCAGCTTTCGCCCCTTACCTTTGTCATCTTGAGCAGCCCTTTTGTTTTAGTTATACAGAAATGTCTGTTATTTCTATCTTTTTCTTATTCACAAAGCTAAAAACACAGTAAGTGCTATTCAACAGAAAAAAGGTGAATTGATGAGCCTACTTCAAAATGTGTTTTGAATATGTTGCATATTGTGAAGCAACCTTAGGCGCAAAGTCATGCCTGATTTATGGTTAAATTTATACCATGACAATACAGTGGGGCGCTGTGTCCACAGTACCCAACCTGGGGTCCGGGCCATCCTAGGGGGTGATCACAAGGCAGCCCTGAGGTTGTCAGACTTGGCTTACATATGTTAACTGAAGAGATACTTTCTTTGATGGCCTTTGGACAAGGATGTGTTTAAGTCTATTTTATCTTGATTTAATCACAGAAAACAATGAAAATCAGTGTCAATTTTCACAGCACTGTATTACTTTTTTTTTCCATGTTGGTCCCCAGGGGGTGCTTGATTCATCTTGGGTACAACTGAGGGGCTCAGAGAAACAAAGATGAGTTTGTGTCAATGATAGCAGTGCATACTTGTGTGAAGTTGTGCAATACACCGCCTCTTCACCACAGGAAATGATATTTAACCCATATCTTGTGCTCCTGTTCAACAAGTTTACACTGGTTCCAGATGTCAACATAAAACAGTCTACTCAGGTATTTGATTTTAGCATGCCTCTAAACCCCTCTGGTTTAGCCCTGCTCAAAACAGGCTGTTTTAGTACTGCGAGCATTCCACTGTCAAGGAGAGAAAGTGGCTTCAGTTTTCAGGTGCTGTGCTCTAGGGTTGCACAATCTTACTGGAACAATATCAGTATGAGCAGATAATTGCCTCAAAAGGTGATTATTGGTATCATCAGTTGTGAACATTTTTGCTCATATCTACAGCTGATATAATGGCTGTATAAGTTGTCCATAAATACCCCAGAATGTACAAACATACCGTAAAAGTCTACTTCATCATCACTGAATGTCAACTTTTAAATATTTATGGTCATATTTGTTTAAGAACAGGGCACCGTTTTTCTTACTTAACTTCTGGTTTGAACAGAAATGGACTGTCATCATGAAAAGAATAGACTAGTGCTGCATCAAGTAAGAGGGCTGAACAAATACCTGGCTATGGGATTGTCTCCATTTTGACAGCAGTCATATGTCCCCTCATGACATCATTGAGGGAAGTTTTTAAAAAGAAATCTCTGAACAGGTGTTTTTCATAAAAATAGACTCAGCAACAAAGGAGGAGAAGAGCAGGACCAGCCATACTTTACAAGTCAATCAAACTTTAGATCAACCTACTGATTTGCAGAAAGGCCCAGTCAACTGTTTGACTGGCATTGTAACTGTGTGGTTGACTTCTTGCCACCACCATATTCAAAACCTTGAAAGCCCATCTTTGTCTGTTTTTCCTTCTTCCCCTCTCTGTATAGTGTTTGTAACATCAAAATATATATATAGATATCCACTGGCTGGCGCTGCTGTACATGAATATAATTGTTGAAAACTAGAGAAAATCAGAAGTGAATCATTGCTGCATAGCTCCTGAGAAATCTAACAGTAAGACCATACATTGGAGTAAGAAAAATCTTTTCACATATTTTCAGATCCTCTAAAAATCATAATTTATTTGAAGGAAATAAATTTAAGGATAAAAATGTTTCTATGATTCCTCAGAAAACTGAGTGAACAGCTAAGTGCCTAAATTTTGCTCTCTGTGATGTTTTCAATATGAAAAAAAATACATGTTGAAGAAATGAAATAACCCATTCACACCCAGGATAACCCTTTACGGGCAAGCAAACCAGCAGGTTGACCTCCATATCTGCTTCCCAGTTGGGGTAATCTGAAAAATTAAAAACCTGAAATGTTGCTGAATGAAGAACGAACACAATTTTACCAACAAATAATTTGGAGCAAACGTATTTCCTATTTTGGAAGTCAAAGGGTTAAGGAAGGACTTGACCAATCATAACATCATTTGAGCTTGAGGTGCTGTCAGTCACCCCCCTAACTATCCAAAACTGAAAATCCTTAAAAGAATAGAAAGACATAAAAGAATCACTCCCTTATACTGAGAGCATTTTTATACAGTACATACGTCAAAGCCAATTATTGACCAAGGCTAAAGTATGTTTATTTGGGCAGTAAAAACCATGTGTTTCACAAAGAACTTCAGTTTTTGGCACTTATGCATTAGACTTTATTTTTCAGCCCCAAAGGATTCCCCTTCCCATGGACACACGTTTCAGTATAGAAACAATAAAAAGGGTGAATTCTGTTGGTCATAGTCAACAACATTGGTGATGGCACAATAGACCATCTCTACAGCCAGGCTCTGATCACACTCATTGACTGCTACCCCAATAAAACCACAACCACGGGCATGAAGACGATGGCCAAGAGGTCAAAGATCAAGGCCATTGTCAAGGTTTTCAACCACAGCCCCCTCATGCCAACCAGATTCTCTGTTGATATTCCTCTGTTGACAATGTTGTCAACAAGGATGTTTGTGGAGATTCTGCTCTTAAACACAAAGCCAGGTGGGAGGCCAAGGTCAAGTGTGAAGAGATGGTGGAGAAGCTACCATTTAAGGTGCCCCCTAAGTGGACAGATCTTTATAAGTGCCCTCTTTAGGGTCAAACATACCAAGACCATAAATACCAAAGCACACTGAGCTGCTCTATGTAAGAATAAAAACTAAAAACTTACACACTTTTCTTGCTGTTTGTTAAGTATCATCATTAATGGACATTTTATGCTCAAGGGAGTTACACACCAGATACTATTTAGGGAGTGCTTCTAAACCCAGGATAAGTCTGATAATGTCATTAAAAAAGTTGTAACAGATCACAGAAGTCAGTCTGGTTCATTCCTCGGTTTTGGGGTCACAGTTCAGTTAAAGTTTTGTTCAGTGAAAAGGGAACAAAAACTCCCAGATGCATTATTCTAAGTTACTGTTATCTATTTTTAACTCACAGTGGTGCGAGATAAAGTTCATTTCATCATGTGTTATTTAGAATTACCCCTGATCCTAACTCACAGTGTATTAAACATGAGACAAAAAAGTGTAGAAAAGAAAAAAAAAGAAAAAAATAAGCAGCACACGAGTGGGTGACAAAGTATTTAACTTTATTAACAAGTATTCAGTGAACCACATTAAAATTCTTCACATTCATGATGGACTTGTGAGTCTGGGGTGAGATTATCATTCCCTTCTTAAACTTGCATGATAGCAACCCCTGGGTGATGTCTATAATTCATTTTTATCATGAATATTTGCTGTATTTATCACATTGTAAGCCTGGAGTTTTCCCACACACACTGGTTTAAAGAAGCGTTCTAATTATATTCACTTTGGTGACTGAGCCACCATGACGGACACAGCATGTTTTTGTTTGTTAGTTTGTTTGTTTTGCTTATTTATTTGTATTATTACATCAGACAGAGGGACCTGCCAATTTATGCTGCCTTTCTGTTTCTATATTTCTATCATGTGTTGTGCTGCCTTATTGTTATGGATATATTATATTTGCTGGCATCATTGCCAGATTTTGCCAGTAAACCAAGCATCCGGGTCAATTAAAACAAGCCCAAAACAGGTAAACAAGTGACCCCCAGCTATACATATATACAGTATTAATCTATTCCAAATAGATAGACAGACTGACAGATAGATAGATAGATAGATAGATAGATAGATAGATAGATAGATAGATAGATAGATAGATAGATAGATGATCACATTTGAGGGGTTCATTTTTGTTATTTTACAGTAACTTACTGGCAACAAGATGCCAGTAACTTACTGTAAATGTCTTTACAGTAGCTTTCCTCTATTTTAATTTACTTTATTTACAATAACAGTACTGTATTTTATTCTACAACTTTTTAAATGAATTTTAAATTCCAATGATCTTGCTGTATTTGAGTTTATATTACTATATCTTTAACGAGTTTACTGGTCATTTATTAGTAGTATATCATTTTGTACAAAAAAAAAAAATCAAATACGTACATTTTTATACAGTAAAATACTTAACTCAGAGTTTTTTTTTTCAGCCAAAAATGTGAAACATTTACTAAATGAAACCTTGACTGCTATTCATCAGTCTTCCTGTGCAAAATGGAATTTTCTCTAGATCCATTGCCATTTATTTACAGTCACTGACTGTTTAGACATTTTACAGTATGTAACTTTAGATTTTATGGTGAAATACTATTAAGTTTACAAAATCAGTTACAGTGTATGCTACAGTTTGGAGCCTGATATGATAGTAGTCAATAGCTACAGTCAAACAATTTAATATTGGTTTCCATATTTATGGCTATAGGATTTAAACTTAAACTTTGTCAAGATTACAACAATGGCAACAGTCATATTTTTGCAATTTTGACATAATACAGGACTTTTCATTATTGTTACATGCAATCCTGGTCCTTAATGTGTTACAACAAATTTTAAAGTCTTCAAACTCTGTGCAGCCTCTGCCTTGTCTCTCTCGATGTCATATTTATCTTCTGAACTTGTTTCTGTTTCTCCCAATCCCACTTTATGACTTTGTTGTGTCCTGTAATTTGTCCCCTGCATTTGTTTTAAATTAAAGGTTTAAAAATTGCAACCTGAAACTGCCATGATGAATAAGCAACTTTCTCAATGAAGAAGCCCAATGTCATTAATTAGAGGACTTGGCATCAGAGTCAAGATCCACATTTACCTCCTTCAGTATTCACTTTAAAATTAAGGCATTTTTTTAACAGAAACTGCCCCCCTTGAGGTGGTTTCTCCTTGCTGCAAACCAGGGTTTCTCTTTTATGGTAAACTTCATAACATGAGGAGAATAAAAACTCCAAATAACTGACTTTCTGTTACTCGCTCTGAAACTGATTGCCTTGCACATAGCAAACCAGAACGTCCACTTTCAAAGATTTTCCTCCTCATAATATGTTATGTGCGGCCTGGATTGTGACCGGTCCTCTCTCTCCCTGGCTCTCTGTCTTCCCCCCTCCCTCTACCTGCTGCATGGGGCACACCTGAGTGTTATTAACCATTAAGAGTGGAGGAGGGTATATAGAGCAGGGAAGGAAGCATGTGGCTGCTGGCACACACACACAGACACATCATGGAGGGCTGCTCTCTCCTTGTTTTCCTTGGTTTCCTCTGTTAACAGGTATTTTCGCCCATTTTCTTTGTTTCGTTCCTTCGCGACACTAGGCTTTTAGTTTGGGCTGGAGGCTGACGGTGGTCCAGTTTTTCCATTTCTGATGGTTCTTTTGTTTACTTGGTTCTCATTAGGTAGTTTAGGGGAGGAATGTCAGGTGCGACTGAAGGTCCCTTATTAGTTGGCCTGGTAATTTCTTCCCACTTCTTTCATTTCTGGTAGCAACTCCAGGCCCTTTTGGTTTATTCAGCTGTTTTTCCTTTTTGCATTTATCAGAACAAAATCATTGTCAACTTTGACTTTTGTGTGGTGTCCTTTTATAGGTTTCTGGTCTCCTTTTCTTTGTGCCTAGGCCAGATTTTTATGTATGGAGGTTGTAACAATCTTTTGTTCGGGTTATGAGCCCTCTAGTGGTGATTCTTTACAAACTGAGTGCCCAAAGCTGTTTGGTTGGAACATAAATGATTTCTCCCTGAGTTAAATATATGCAGTTGTTTGCTCTGTGCTTCTCCATGCAGTGTGTTTATCATTGTATTCTTATCTGCTCCTCAGGTTGGAGGGAAGGACAATCCAGCAGTCGACCCCATAATCCACGGCTTGAAGGGTGTGGTCCATCATGGTGAGTGTTTGTCTCTGACTGGTTGTAACTGTAAATCCAAAGACAGATGGGCATCCACTCATTTATATTTAATGGACACTGTTTTGGAGACTCTTTTTGATGCAGCCCTCACACTCTTCTTTCATGTTCACATTTCATTCATGGGGCTGTTTATGAGATTATACACTAAACAATTTAATAAACAGACCAAACCCAAAGGTAGAAATGCAGATACAAGGTGGATGTGTTGCTTGAAGTCTGTCTCACTAGTAAAAATAATCGCCAAAAGGGCACTAGCCAGATCTGCCACTTCAGGGAGATAGCTGGGAATGGATGCTAGGCAATACATAGCAGTCTTTGATGCCACGAAAAGCCATTTTTAGGATAAAGCTTCTGAAAAAGAATTGTTAAATGCTAGATATTAAAGTCAGATTCTTTACAGGTTGAACTTATCCTCGACAAAGCCCCTGTGTTCAGAACTATTTTGTGATGCAACAGGCTGACAACCTGAACAGCAGATGGGAGTACGTTGCTGGCGAGGCTTTGTCGAGGAAATGTGAAATGCTGTAAAGAATCTTACTGTAGCATCTAGTCAAGCAAACATAGATTTGGAGTAGTTTACCTAAATGTGGATAAGTTATGAGGCTTTCAGTGCCACCATTGACTGGTATATATCGGCTAGCATCCGTGCCGTGCTATGTTCCCTCAGGGTGGAGAGTCAGCCAGTTGCTTCATTGGCAATTATAATCTTGTCCCGTGAGCCTTGAGCAACCCCACTTTAAACAAACCAAACTATTACACTGAGCTTTGGATGCCAGTCATCAGCAATTTTAGTGTTTGAGTTTAGTTATTGTATTAAGTATACATATAGGGATTTTTGGCTGACCCAGCTGGCCAAAGTCATTAAGCTTTCTTTTCATAAACTTTGTCGTCAGCTAATCAGCTGTTAGCATTGTCAGGTCTTACAGTTTCTGCAGTTTGAATTATTCAACCCTATTTCCAGCTTTATCTGAAAACTCGTATAGCATTGAAAATCCCATGAGTCATGACATATTTAAAATTAAAAAGGAATATTTAAAGCTGTAATATGTCCAGACCCTGAGTCAAAATCAGCTTCATACTGACAGTGTTGAGTTTGTGCATTTTCTCTTTGTATGGTTTAGAGATAAAAAAAAAAAATCCATCCCAGCAGGTTCCTTACAGTCACAATATACTGGTGACGCATGAAAGCTAAATGATGGGCAGGTAGTCAAACACGCCTATTGGGAATCAATGGGAGCAGAGAAAAATTATGGCTCGAATTTTACCTGCACACATCAGGTATCATCGAAAACTTTCAGATACACCAGAGATGAACCTTACACTTAACAGAAAAGTGGTTATTTCTCATGGACTGACGGATTTACCTGGCTTTAAACGATCAATGTCATTTTTTACTCAGAACTCAAGACCTCATGGGGAGATAAAAGCTGGATTATAAGAGTTTTAGAGCCTGGAGCAACTTTTTTTGTGGTCAACATCCTGAGATCAATAGCAGCAGTGAATGACAGCAGTCTTGTCTTTAAGTTAGTGAGTGTGTTCGAATGAGAACTACAGGTATTATGTTGTCATTTTGTATCCATCTGCATAACACACAGAACTCAAAAACTGAAATAATTGATTGATATTGTCAATAATCCAAAGATATGTCCACATTTGCATTTCTTTAGATTATATTTAATGTTATGTTTTTTACACTGTCTTTATTTGTTATAGCTGCCAGGACTTGATGGTTTTCATTGTTTTCCTCTCAGATTTTACCACTAGGCTTAGCCCTAAATAACACAAAACTCTGACATTTTGACAGCACTTCTCTTTGCTTCACTTTTTGCCCTTGTCTCTGGTTTGATTGATTGTTTTTTATTTATGTGACACGCAAACAAAGAGACCGACCCTCATGGGTTTATATGACATCAAAAATACAGCTGCAGTGTTTCAGTGGTTCATAACAGATCAAAATAAAGTTGCATTCTTTCTTTGCTATTCAGTCTTGAACTTTGGCTTTTTCCTTTTCTCTCAAACTTTACAAATAAAATCTGCCACAAAAAAGTTCCACCTCTGACGCACAAGTTCTAGTCAAAAAAATCAGCTTCAATGAAAGACATTTTTCTGAGAAGTACGTCCCTTGTATCGTAATAGACCAGGAAATGAAAATTATATTCATTCTCTTGAAGACACAGAGGGATTTTAATTTATCAAATCTGGAATTAATAGATTGTATTTGCATTACCCATGCATGCAAATTTGGAATAAGTCACCAGACCACTCCCCCAGCTCTTGAGTTCTCATATTTATTGTAAATAGTTAAAATGGAAAAATTAATTCAATGGAAAGGTTCAAAACTTATTGAGGAAGGTTGACAGCAGGAGAGAAAGCAGGGCACAGGAGTGAACACTTAGTACCTGCCAGTATCTTTGTTTGTAAATGAATGTGCCAGCTGTGGCTGTGTTGTAGCATAAAATCTGCCACCCTCTAAGGCCAAGGATAAAGTTCCTGAGCATAACCGTGCACAGAGGAATCTATATCCTTTTGATAATTCATCCTTAACATGATTCTGTACAATAACCATTTTTTCAAGTTATTTTATGAGACAATTAGTTCTTGATTTTGGTTTACACCATATAGCAACAGAATTTGTACTTGAGAACAGTTCACTCTTAATCTCCTGAATATCACAGGGTAGCCTTTTTTGAAAAATATGACATATCACTCGAACGAAAAACAGATTTCAGCCCATTTGCCCAGAGGATTAACATATCCCAAAGAATCTCATAGCTCTCTGATGAACTAAATTACAATTCTTGTTTCTTTGAGCCGCCACACACCAGTGACATAATCAGACACTGGACACACACATGAATAACAATACATACATATGAAATCCCAAATTACAACAGTGCTTAATTTTGGTTCCAAACAGATCCCAGAGCTCTAACAGCTTAGACAGAGCACTCACAACTTTGAAAGTCATGTTCTCATCTGACTAGACATTTGTACTTATCAGTATACAACAGCACTGCTGAAACTACTTTATAGACAAGGGGATTTCTTGCTGATGCTCTTGGTTGTAAATGTATTATATGTGTTTTTTCTTGATTTACCGTCAGTCTCCATTTCCAGCACCAATCTGCAACAATGTTCAGCATTATCTGCAGATCTTCTTCACGTTCAGCCTGCAGCACTACATGTTGTCATGTCACCTTGATTCTGCAAGGCAGGAAGAAAGGAAATGAGGGAAAGATAAAGGGCCCAACACTGTGGGGGCCCTTAAAAAGAGTATATTAGAAATATTATTTACATATCAATTAATTTACATTTTTCCAATGGCCTTTGAAGATCTATTTACCTTTCACAAACAAAATATACCAGATTTTTCTTGCTCTATTTGCAACAAAAGTAATATTCAAGGATTTTTTTTGCATCATTTGATTCCCACCAAATGACATTTATATAAAAAGAAGCCCTTTTAAACATTAATCGGGGGATTTGTTTGTTTGTTTGTTTGTTGGTTTGTTTGTTTTGCATTTTGCATTTTGCATTTTGCTAAACCACGTTAAAAGATTGAGGTCTTTAAAAAAACAGATTGATCAGGTCTTATTAACTAAAACCATTCTGAATGCTTAAAATTGTCCAAATGGTAGAAATTTCTGAATAGTTTATAGTTTAATTTTAACATTTATTTCATAATTTCAGCTGAAATAACTTGGCTGTTATAATTAAAAGTGGCACATTTATCAATTTTCTTTGAAAATGTTTGGTCAAAAATACTGTGCAGAGCTGGGTTTTTGGGATAGAGCCCAAATCTGATATCCTTTCATGTGTTCCAATTTTTCTGGTCGCACCCTTGCTGCAAGGTGACGTTACATCATCAGACAGCAACCAATCCCTGCACCCACAAATAACTATTAAGCCTTTGTTCATTTCTGTAAGTATCAGAATGAATGGCATTTTACAATCAGCTCTGTCTTAGCCAGAGTCCTTACCTCACAATGAAAGCATCATTAGCCATAAGTCCCAAAAGAGAAAGTTATGTCATACTATAGCTAATCGGCTAAGATACACCAAAAATCAATGTTTTACTCAAAAAGAGCTAAAACCCAGGCATATTTCAACAGAGCAGTGTAAATCTGGAAACTCACTGAGAAGCAGCAGAGTCTATAAGAAAGGAGGAGGTTAGAAAAGATAAACTTTGCTGATCCCCACCAGGGAAAATTCAGCAGAGTTGTGGGAAGTTTGGCTAAATCAAATATAGAAAGAAAATATAAAGGGAAAATTTCTCCCACTGAATTTTTTAAATCCTCAGGAGTGAAAACAAAACAGAAACTCACACTTTCTCCAGTGAACTGTACACAGACGCACAGGAGATGAAGAATACTGTACTCGGGTCAGCATTTTGCTGCTTTGGAGTAATTTCATCAAAGTAAAAGAGCAAAAAGCACTGCAGGAAGCTCCCCTGAGCATTTTAGCTCCAGTTGGTCTAATTTCTAAGACCGGTATGAAGAAAACTCACCAAATGTGCTCTTTGGATGCTGTGGTAATTAAATACAAAATGAAAAGAATGTTTTGGGTTTGTTTGATTTGCTTTTTCTCTCAATTTTTGTACATAGTGGCATGTTCTACGCTTATCTAAATTATTATTTTTATATCCTGTAAAATGCAAGTGGTAGGGGTTACATGTTTATCACGTCACCACGGAGGCCATTACGGTGTGCAGGTCCCAGCACTTTCCTGTCACAGACCTGCCAAGACTTTGCCAAGGAAAGTGGGCAGTATTTAGGTGGCTCCATCTGTGGCATGGCGGACTTCGTCCGCCATGTCTCTTTACACTAAAGCAATGGTTTTCAAACAGTTTTTTCCTTAAAGCAAACCTAATATCTCAGGGGAAAGAATACTAAAAATAAAGCTAAATAGCTCCTTTAATATGTATTGCGGAATCTTATGGGTCTGTGCAAGTTTATGCAAATACTGTCTAATCAAATCTGATCAAAAAAGATGTCACTTTTGAAAAACTATTTCAAAATAAAGCAAAAACTAATTAAAATTGTGCAAAAATTTCAAAATTTTAGCAACACACATTAAAACTTGTCTTATTACATAATATAAAACCAGGAGTTCCTAAAAGTCGTACAAAGAGAAACCTGGTAATATCCTCCACTTTCTAGTTCTCTTAACGATAAAATAATATTTTTCTTCTTAGGTTTTAAGATTGTGAAAAGCTGAAGAATTTGCAACTTTATGCAAAAAAACAACACATCTTAAAAGAGAAATTTTGGTAGTAACTTAATGTTGGACAAATTCCCAAGCCACACCCAGACTTGCCTCAAGGCACACCGGCGTGCACCGGCACACCCTTTGACACCCACTGCACTTAAGTTGAATTTGACCACACAAGAATAGAGGCTGCAAGCTTCGAGGTCCTGGTTGTTGATGACCAAACCTGCTGGTAGTGTGTGGTGTGTCACAAGAGGATAAACAAGGCACAACACACACTACAAGAACAAAGCTGTTAAATCTGCCAGTGTTTGTCCTCATGTGTGGGGTCTGACACAGTTACAAAATCGGTTATGAATTTAAAAATCATTTTGTGTGTACCAGGCCTAAGTTTCCATTTCAGTCTAACCAGCACCCTGGATAACATGTACATGTTTAACACTGTTGTGTTTTGTTTTGGCATGTTATGTGACAAAATGAGGGAGGAAAGCTGTCAGAAAGTGCTACTATCCTCTTAGCTTGTGGATTACTTGCTCAGCAAGTGGATGCTGGATGGATGTAAATAAACTACAGGTTTAGGACAAATTTGTGATGTATTGTGGAACATTGTTGGGGAAATACACTGCCTGGCCAAAAAAAAGTCACCCCCAAAAAAAAGGTCACACACTCTAATATTTCGCTGGACCAACCTTTAGCTTTGATTACGGCACGCATTCGCTGTGGCATTGTTTCGATAAGCTTCTGCAATGTCACAAGATTTATTTCCATCCAGCGTTGCATTAATTTTTTCATCAAGGGCTTGTATTGATGATGGGAGAGTCTGACCGCTGCGCAAAGCCTTCTCCAGCATATCCCAAAGATTCTCAAAGGGGTTAAGGTCTGGACTCTGTGGTGGCCAATCCATGTGTGAAAATGATGTCTCCTGCTCCCTGAACCACTCTTTCACAATTTGAGCCCGATGAATCCTGGCATCGTCATCTTGGAATATGCCTTTGCCATCAGGGAAGAAAAACCTGGTCATTCAGTACATTCAGGTAGTCAGCTGACCTGATTCTTTGGGCACATAATGTTGCTGAACCTAGACCTGACCAACTGGAGCAGCCCCAGATCATAGCACTGCCCCCACAGGCTTGTACAGTAGGCACAAGGCATGATGGGTGCATAACTTCACCTGCCTCTCTTCATACCCTGATGCGCCCATCACTCTGGAACAGGGTATATCTGGACTCATCAGACCACATGATCTTCTTCCATTGCTCCAGAGTCCAACCTTTATGCTCCCTAGCAAATTGAAGCCTTTTTTTTCCGGTTAGCCTGACTGACTGGTGGTTTTCTTAAGGCTACACAGCTGTTCAGTCCCAATCCCTTGAGTTCCCTTCGCATTGTGCGTGTGGAAATGCTCTTACTTTCACTATTAAACATACCCCTGAGTTCTGCTGTTGTTTTTCTCTGATTTGATCTCACCCAACGTTTAAGTGATCGCCAATCACGATCATTCAGGAATTTTTCTGACCACATTTCCTCCTCGAAGACGATGGTTCCCCACTATCCTTCTAGTTTTTAATAATGCGTTGGACAGTTCTTAACCCAAGTTTAGTAGTTTCTGCAATCTTCTTAGATGTTTTCTCAGCTTGAGGCATGCCAATGATTTGACCCTTCTCAAACAGGCTAACATCTTTTCCACGACCACGGGATGTGTCTTTCGACATGGTTGTTTAGGAAATGAGAAGCAACTCATCGCACCAGTTGGGGTTAAATAACATGTTGCCAGCTGAAAGATAATCGCCCATGCAGTAATTATCCAATAGGAGGCTCATACCTATTTGCTTAGTTAAATCCAGGTGGTGACTTTTTTTTTGGCCAGGCAGTGTATCATACTGTTTACTATTACAAAAAGGGTAAATGGTCTATATCTATATCGCTGTCTGCTTACTCAAAGTGCTTTACACTGCAGGTCACACCTACCAATTCACACCCTTTTACTCTCAGGTTAACTCTCTGATGGCTGGAGTGTCTATCTAAGTCGTCAACCCAGTATTAAATAACAGATCCTCACCCTTTCATGCTAATTTAAATGCTACTTATGCAGCAGTGGAAGTAACTTCAGGTTAAGTGTCCTGCCCCAGGCCACATTGACATGTGACAGCTGGAGCTGGGTTAGAACCCTCAACCTTCTCTACCAGACTAATCCACTGATGCCCCAGGGTCAGATAATCAAATCATTATACGCTGTTCTCAAGCTTTGATTGTTCTCACTGTCAAAGATTTAGAGCTTTTTGCATCATTTTGTCCCAGACATGTCGTGCACGCACACAAAATAAGTAGGACATCTGGGATGAGTCAGTGTTATTTTTTATTCTTAACATAACAAATTAGAGGATTTTGTATTGTTTTCTGTAAGCATTGTAGTCTGTGAGTCTAAAAAGCAGTTTTCTCCTGCGCACACGCTCGAAGTGCATCTGTGTCATGATCAAAACATTTACCCTAAAGCACTGTTCTGTCTTGTCCCCCCCAAAGGGCCAGACTCGCCTTGCAGCCGCAGATCGGCTTCAGAGTGAATTTTCGGAGCCTCGGCATACACAAATAAAACTTTGATAAAACCCCACCACATGATACTTGCACTTTATCTCCCGCTCAGCTGTCTTGGAAAAACTACTCTGCCTCCATAATTCATCTAATACAAAGACCACTCAAGTTCAATCAAGGCCGCGCTCCTATCCTCCCCACTGGGTCTGCGGTTGGCGAATTCGCTCTGTCTCCATCGGCACTTCTCTATGGAGCAGCGGGTGGGTAAATTTTTCACAGCGCTCTCTTCTCTTGTTGCCGGGGCTTGTCTGGCGGACACGCACCACAGGTCTGACTCCTCTGTCTTTGTACCTCATGCCTTGTTGCATTTTACATGAAACCTTGCTGGAACAAATGCCCTCTGACTAGCTACCAGCAAGCGAGCTCCGCCGCGCCATCCCTGTGAAATCAGCCCGGTAAAAAGGCTGAGTCTGATTTACATAGAAGACTCATGAAAGGCTTTGGCTGCAAAGAGAGAAGCCCATTGTCTACACAGGGTTTGCAGGGAGATGGAGGCAGATGCAAAGACTGATAATGATGCGGTGGGATGATGGGAAAGGAGGAGAGGCTGTGGTGAGGAGGAGGAGGAGGAGTAGAGGCTGTGATTGCTTTTCCAGCTCTCATTCTTCTTATTTCAATGTGTTTTATATTGAATTCTGGATTGTATTAAGAAACATCATTATTACTATCAATCAAACTTGATTTTTCTTGCCTTATGCAAACCAGTGCAATTCAAATGGATCTGCAAACAGTTGTACAAGCAATGAAGATGAAAAATGTGTTGAATGAAATGATAACTGCACAAAATGGTCAAATTTGCAATTCAGAGTGGGTCTGTTCATGCTAGGTGACAGTTGGGATTTAGGTAAAGTCCCAAAACTAAGTTGTAATGCTTTTAAAAACAACTCACACAGACAGCACCTCTCACGTGTCTAGAGTACTGTCTTCCTCTTCCATCGATCATATACACTGCCTGGCTGAAAAAAAACAAAAGTCCGCACCTGGATTAAACTAAGCAAATACTTACGAGCCTCCTGTTGGATAATTAGTGCATGGGCAATTATCTTTCAGCTGGCAACAAGTTATTTAACCCCAGCTGATGCAATGAATAGCTTCTCATTTCTTAAATAACCATGTTAAAGACCTATCCTGTGGTCGTGGAAAAGATGTTGGTCTTTTTAAGAAGGGTTACAGCATTGGCATGCATCAAACAGAGAACACATGTAAGAAGATTGCAGAAACTGGTTAAGAACTGTCCAACGCATTATTAAAAATTGGGAGGATAGTGGGTAACCATCGTCTTCGAGGAAAAAATGTGGTCCTGAATGATCGTGATTGGCGATCACTTAAACGCTGGCCATATCAAATCGGAGAAAAACAACAGTAGAACTCAGGGGTATGTTTAATAGTGAAAGTAAGAACATTTTGACACGCATAATACAAAGGGAACTGAAGGGATTGGGACTAAACAGCCGTGTAACCTTAAGAAAACCACCAATCAGTAAGGCTAACAGGAAAAAAAGGCTTCAGTTTGCTAGGGAGCATAAAGATGATGTGATGGGAGCATTAGGGTAAGAAGAGAGGCAGGTGAAGTGATGCACCCATCATGCCTAGTGTCTACTGTACAAGGCTGTGGGGGCAGTGCTATGATCTGGGGTTGCTGCAGTTGGTCAGGTCTAGGTTCAGCAACATTATGTGCCCAAAGAAAGAGGTCAGCTGACTACCTGAATGTACTGAATGACCAGGTTATTCCATCAATGGATTTTTTCTTCCCTAATGGTATGGACATATTCTAAGATGACGATGCCAGGATTGATCAGGCTCAAATTGTGAAAGAGTGGTTCAGGGAGCATGAGACATCATTTTCACACACAGTTTGGCCACCACAGAGTCCAGACCTTAACCCTATTGAGAATCTTTGGGATGTGCTGGAGAAGGCTTTGTGCAGTGGTGCAGACTCTCCTGTCATCAATACAAGATCTTGGTGAAAAATTAATGCAACACTGGATCAAAATAAATCTGAGTAGCTGAGTGTGTGACCTCTTTTTTTGGTGGAAACTTTTTTTTTTTTGGCCAGTCAGTGTATACACTAATGCTAAAGAAATCTGCTCTAAAGCCATGTTCATCCCAGTGGGTTTTAGTGATTGTGGCTGTGGTAAGGAAAGTAAAAGTGCCCAAGGTTGGGCCAAGGGTATTTTAATGCAAAGATCACATAAATCCTTTTGCAAAGATAAATTCATTGTTGCCATTAAAAACCTTAAATGGCTATTACTTACTCCCAGAAACACACCAACAATACACTCAGCCTATTGTTACAGACAGTATTTGATAAACATGCACCAATTAAAAAAATGCACTTTGAAAAAGACAGTCATCCCATGGATTGATTATAAATTACAAACATAGGATGAAGTAAAACCAGCTGCAATAAAGCTCTGAAAACTCTGGTAACAGGGTAACAAAAATCAAATGTAAAATTTATGAAGCACGACATGATGGAAAGAAACTTTAGCAAATTTTTCATGACATATTAGGCAGGACTGAGGATAACACTCCCACTTTTGTGGAGTTAGGTGGCAAATTTATAACAAAACCCATTTACAATGCTCATTATTTCAACTATTTATTTACTGATCTAAATGCACAGTTTACAACAAACATAAATGATTCTAATAATAAGCAATCCATGGAACTCATTAAAAAGCCAGTTATGAAAAATAGAAATTGCAAATTTGATTTCAACCCAATAAAAGTTGATGAACTTAGCTCTATTAACTTAAAGCTTGAAACTCTGTCTTGTGTATGCATTAAAACAACAGCTTACAAGATTTCTTAAAAACATTTTACTCACTACTGATAAGACCATCCGCTGTCTTTTTAATGATGTTCTCTTCTGTATTGTTGTATGTATGGACCCCAGGAAGGCTAGTTGCTGCCTTGGTAGCAACTTTTAAACTGATAAAATAATCATCTGACAGCCCTTATAATGATTATTGAAAGAAAGAAAAAGGTGGAATGGGGGCATTTAAGGTAAACATATGATCAAAGTGAAAATCCAAATTAGCCAAAATGTATAACTCAGGATAAAAGCAAATTCATCAAGCACAACATAAAAGCAGACTGAAAAGAAGGCATTTAGTTTGCGTTTGGATGTATAAATCTTTTGTGCTTGTCTCAGATCCTCTTAAAGGCTGTTCCAGCGCCTCGGAGCGTCATGGCTGAAAGCAGCAGCACCAAATGTTTTTGTTCTGCTTTGAGGGACAGCCAAAGGAGAAGAAGCAGAGGATCTAAGAGGCCTTCCTTCTTTTCGTGAACCAAAAGCATTTCTGAGAGGTAGTCTGGTGCAGCGCCATGTACTGTCTGCTGAACTTCTGAAAGGGTTTTAAATTCAACATTACAGCCAACAAGCAGCTGCTGTGTTGAGGGAGAAACTGAAATACTCTGAAAGCCTGCTCCACTTTGGACTGAACAATATTGGAAATAAAATCATGCTGCAATACTTTTGCAGCATGAAGTTTAACTCTTTTTGGTAGTATATTAAATCTAAATCCTCTTCTGCTTCCATCAAAGAGATGATGAAATCAAGGATTTTACAAAGATAAAGAGTGACCGCCAGTCACGCTTGCCATTTGGATTCAATTAAGGACTGTTCAATAAAAACTACTCTCCATGAGGTGTGTTAACCTAACAGCAAACCTTTTCATGAATACATTTTGCATAACGAGGTAGAAATCTTCTGAAAATGGAATTCCTGGTTAGCGGTTTGAGCTATCTGGGACTGCTCATGCTGTGAGTCAAGGAGGTTACTAGTGCAGTAATATTATTGTGTGAAACATATCCATGAAACTGAAACACTGATTTTAAAGATTACACCTTATGGAGTGCATTTTTTGTTGAAGGGAGACACTTTAAAAGAAAAGTAAACAACGAAAGAGGGTGGAGGTGACAGCGGGTCTCTACTGGACTGGGAAATATCCAGTTTGGGTGTTCTGTAACAGGGACTGGGGGTTAAAGTTGCACTACAAAAGGTGAATTTTTAGACAGAATGTATAACGGAAAGAGAATAATCATGGTCGATTACAGGTTTACAGCACAATACATGAATGAGATACAAAAACAGTATGGCAGAATTAAGTCACAGTCCATACATACATTTTGTCCATACAAAATTGTTGGTACCCTTCCGTAAAAGAAAGAAACACCCACAATGGAAAATTAAATTTGAACTTGAAACAACAAAAGTAACAATAAATTTCTTGTAAATTAACTAATGAAAATTAGACATTGCTTTTGAATTGTGGTTCAACAGAATCATTTTAAAAAAACAAAGTAATGAAACTGGCCTGGACAAAAATGATGGTACCCCTAGAAAAGATTGAAAATGATTTGACCATAGGGA
Source organism: Cetoscarus ocellatus (assembly GCA_037902135.1). Classification (NCBI taxonomy): domain Eukaryota; kingdom Metazoa; phylum Chordata; class Actinopteri; order Labriformes; family Labridae; genus Cetoscarus; species Cetoscarus ocellatus. The sequence continues at coordinate 908,643 of JBAMNC010000579.1, read as the reverse complement.
CATGTTAAACTAAGGTGTGTCCTGTAGTTAGCATCACAGATGTCTTCATGCTTGTAATCAGTCAGTCTGCCTATTTAAAGGCTGAAAAGTAGTCACTGTGCTGTTTGGTATCATGGTGTGTACCACACTGAACATGGAGCACAGAAAGCTAAGGAGAGAGTTGTCTCAGGAGATTAGAAAGAAAATTATAGGCAAGCATGTTAAAGGTAAAGGCTATAAGACCATCTCCAAGCAGATGAAGACACCTGTGATGCTAATTACAGGACACACCTTAGTTTAACATGTCCCAGTGGTCTATGGTCTTCTCTATTTAGCATCTTTCAAGAACAGATGTCACAGAGTGGTTCACAATCAAAATAAAAATCATAAAATAAAACACATGACCTAAGACAATAAAAGGGACAACCGGCAGAGCCTGGTCAGAGGACTTCAGAGTCCTGCTATTGTTGAAAAACTTGAGGGAATATTTGAGTTAACGACTTTGTCGTTTTTGTAATTCATATATAAAAAATTACTTTCTAAGTCTTCCCGTGCATGTGTGGGTTCCCTCCCACAGACCGAAAACATGTTCATTAGGTTGTTTGGGGACTCCAAATTGCCCTTAGGTATGAGTGTGAGCATGAATGGTTGACTATCTCTCTATGTGGCCCTGCGATTGTCTGGTGACCAGTTCAGGGTGTACCCCAGCTCTTGCCCAATGTCAGCTGGAATAGGCTCTAGCTCCCTGTGACCCCGGTAGGGATGAGCGGTATAGATAGTGAATGGATGGATATCTTAAAGGGTGCTTTCAAGCCAGTGTCTAAGTACCATGTCTAAGTACTATTGCTCAACCTCCACCTCCTGTTTCACACTGTTGATAGCATTTCTTGCTTGTGCACACTACTGCATTTTACACATTGAGATATAAGCACTATGCACATAGTTAAAAGATTGTTTTCAAAAATGTAGCAACCATGGAAACGTCTTGTTTAAGTTTCTTGAGACATACTTTACTATCTCTGTGGATGTTTTTATCTTTTATTACATGCCAACCATGACCCTCTTCATACTCTGACACCTGCCATTCAGCTAAAAGGAAGAATTCACGGATGTCAGAATGTGAGAGTAAATGGGTATGAATGTATGTGTGATCTGCGGTGTATACTTTGAGGAGTCAAATAGACTAGAAAAGGGCTATATAAGCTCAAGTCGAGTTAGATTTGCTCTCACAGCTCTGTATCCCTCATACGTTGCTTGAGTTACCATGAACAAGCCAAAGACCACTTTGACAAGCAGATAGAGTGCACAATACCAATGAAATGAACCAGCCTTAATGCGAAGCTCTGGAAGAATGCACAAACAGTAAAAAAAAAAACATAAAAAGGCTTTAGAAACATGCCAGTTATACACTTAATATAATAAAACAAATAGATTTCTGTGTCCAAAAGTAAGAAACAAAAAGAATAAATACATAAAAACAGTTTGAGAATATGATATATTTTATAGAAGTGCACGGAAATGGACTTCTTCATGATAAAGTTCTTCATATCTGGAACATTTAGAGGTGTTGCATAAAGAAGATGAGGAAAAAGTGACTCATAGTGTTTACTGCTGTCAAGAGGTATTACACCTGGGCCACGCTGTGCACCTTTAACTGTGACAGCTGAACTGCTGTGGCTCAGGCCTCTGAGTGTGTGTGTGGTGTCCACACAGGCAGCATCTCTATAAAAGTGCTGCTACTGCCTGCTCTGTCTGTTTGAATTGAACTTTCCTTTGAGATCTAACAATTTGACTTGCTCTGGGCGGTAAACCAGAGCGAACACTTTCACTGGTACTTTTTGTCCCGGGATATGGATTTTTACATCACAGTCGTCACAGGTTCCAAACACATATTGTTTTGTGGTTAGAACAACGTCACACTGACAGCTTGCAGCATCAAGCTGAGCCACATAGAGCATTTGGCACATCATGGTTACTAAGGCTAAAACTGTAATACCACACACTTTTCGGGTAAACACAATAAATAAATACTTAGTCCTAGCTGTCAGGACAAAACTCATATCTCAAAAATCGGTACTTTTCAAGAAATGCAGGAAAAACTTTTCTACTGAATGAATGAATGAATGTTGTATTGTTCTTATTACATTTTTTGTAGTTTAATTTGGTTAAAAGCTAATAAAACCCTTTTCTTTCTTTTCACTGTTATATGAAAAAAAGGAAAATTGTAAAAATGGAGGTAAGATCTTTTTGTCCAACAGTTATGAAATGTATTTGAGTTTGCCCTTCTTTAAATATTAAAGCATAATTGTGTTTTTAAGGATGGTTACCAACAAAGTTCTAACAAGGACTACATATAGCTGAGGATCCTCCCGCAAGCATTTTTATTTTCTAAAGAGCAATAATTCAGACACCATAGCCAAAGTCATGAGGGACAACTTGATCAGGTCTTTCTATTAAGAGCAAATTCTCAAACAGGAGGTGTTACATCCCTTTTGTAAAACAAAAGAATGATAACACAACAACCAAAATAAATTGACAGGAATCAGAGCGAAAGTGAAAAAACAAAGGTCCTTTTATTTTACAACTCAAATTAACAAACGTTATCAAATGTGGGGGAGGATAGGGCAGTGGGGTTGTGCCAACTAAAAACCAAAATTACAATAAAACTCAGCCTATTTTAACTTAATCCTAAATTCAAAACAACAAACAAAAAGCCTATGGATTAAACTAATAAAACAGGCTTAAATCAATATAAATACAGGGGGTGGCACAAACCAAATAACCTAGTGTCTCTAAACAAAAGTCTTACTATGTGCTGAATGTAAAGGGTACCCCAACTCACCTATTTGCCTCCACCTCCCACCACATACCTAAAGCATAAGAGCATACAAACAACCAGATTCAAGTCAGCGTCAGGACAAACAGGAAGAGAGGGGGAAGCTGCAGGAAACTGCTCCTTTTGTAACCACTTCAACCAATCAGTGGTCAGCTCCTGCACCTTAGCCTCCCAATCAGCAGCAGCAGAGCAGAGCCTCTCAGGTGCGACTCAATCAGCTGTCTACCTGAAACAAAAAGGAAGAAACAAAAAGGGAGGGGGGAGAAAGTGCAGGCAGAAACAGGAGAACACACTGCAGTCTGCTTCATGCCTGGCATGTAACACCCCCACCCATACAAGTCCAAAACTTAAGATTTGGAACTTCCAATCTTTGGTTCTTTTCTTACCCTAGAGCACGTGATAAAGCGTCAGCTATTACATTTTCAGAACCCTTCTTGTGGTTGATTTCAAGATTAAAATTTTGAGCAATAAGGGACCAGCGCATAAGGCGGTGGTTATGATTGTACATCCTGGAGAGGAATACCAAGGGGTTATGATCCGTGAAGACCTTAATGGGTTCAACACTAGCCTCAAGGTAAACCTCAAAATGTTGTAGGGCTAACAACAATGCAAGAGCTTCCTTCTCAATTGTGGAGTACTTAAGTTGGTGTTTGTTAAGTTTTCTTGAGAAGTAACTCACAGGATGATCGATGCCCTGGTCATCTTCTTGCAGGAGAACAGCTCCAACCCCGACTGCGCTGGCATCAACTTCCAGCTTAAAGGGGGCAGAGAAATCTGGAGCACACAGAACAGGACTGCAACACAATATACCTTTTAGGCTCTCAAAAGACTGTTGACACTCATCCGACCAGACAAAGTGCTTTGAGGGACTTGTCAAGGCAGTTAGTGGAGCTGCAACTGAGGAGAAATTTTTGCAGAATCTGCGATAGTACCCAATCATCCCTAGAAAACGGCGCAGTTCCCTTCTAGTGGCTGGTACTGGAAAAGTTGCAATTGCTGCAACTTTGGCATCTGCAGGGCACACTCGGCCTTGACCAACCTGCTGACCAAGATAGAGAACAGTTCCTTTTCCAAACTCACACTTAGCAAGATTTAAAGTTAGGGAAGCAGCCAACAGACGGGTGAAAACTTCTCTCAATGTTGCAATGTGACTGGCCCAGTTATCAGAGTACACAACAATATCATCAAGATATGCTCTGCAGTTCTTCACATCTCCCAAAATCTTATTGACTAACCTTTGAAAGGTTGCAGGAGCATTACACATCCCGAAGGGCATCACTGTATATTGGAGGAAGTGGTCAGGGGTCACAAAAGCTGAAATTTCAGAGGCATGGGGAGTCAAAGGAACCTGCCAATAACCCTTCAACATGTCGAGTTTAGTCACATACTTTGCAGGGCCAATTTCATCAATGCAGTCATCTATAAGTGGTAACGGATGTGCATCTGGGACTGTTACAGCATTTACTTTACGAAAGTCAGTGCAGAACCTTGGGCTACCATCTGACTTTGAATCCAGAAGACAAGGTGAACTCCATGGGCTTGAACTTGGCACTGCAAACCCATGCTCTATCAGGTACTCAACCTCCTTCCTCATAAGCTCCCTCTTGACCGGACTAACTCGATAGGCATTCTGCTTTATCGGTTTAGTTTTACTCAGAACGACGTCATGGCTTATCACCGAAGTCCGTGTGGGGATATCACCCAACAGACCAGGAAAACTGCAGATTAGTGCTCTGATATCAGTTTGCTGTTCTTCAGATAGGTGAGACAAATATGGTGTCAAATTGGACAGTATTTCTGAATTACTGAGTCTTGCTCCCTGTGGTGTAGCACTGCGCATTACTAAGTCAGAATCAACAGGAGTATCAACAGAAGTGCTCACCTTTGTAACAGAAGCTATTGGCAAGACGGCAGTTTCCGTTTCAGGTTTTGAGGGCGACTGATTTTGATCTTCTCGGGTGTGATACAGCTTCAACATGTTCACATGACACACTCTGGTCCGTCGTCTGCGATCAGGAGTTTGGATGACATAGTTTGTGTCACTGAGTTTTTTGTCTACAACATAAGGACCAGAGAATTTGTTGGACAGAGCAGAACCAGGTATTGGTAAGAGGATCAGAACTTTGTCACCTGGCTGAAATGAGTGGACAACTGCCTTTTGATCATAACGCTGTTTCATCTTCACTTGGGATGAAGTGAGAGCACCTTGAGCCAAAATGCAGGCTCGCTTGAGTCTATCCTTGAGCTTTGCAACATACTCTGGGATACTTCTGACTGTGGTCTCAGAACTTACTAAATGCTCTTTAAGAACTTTTAAAGGACCTCTAACCTCACGACCAAACACTAATTCTGAGGGACTGAAACCAAGGGAATCCTGTACAGCCTCACGGGCAGCAAACAATACAAGGGGTACACCATCATCCCACTCATTTTGAGAGTCATTGCAATGTTTGCGAAGCATTGATTTCAGGGTCTGATGAAATCTCTCTAATGCCCCTTGGCTTTCTGGATGGTAAGGGCTAGAGGTTACATGTTTAATGCCCAATGTTTTAAGTGCAAAGGCAAATACTTTAGACTTAAAGTTGGTGCCCTGATCAGTTTGAACTATTTTTGGTAGCCCAAACATAGAAAAGAACTTCACCAAGGCTTTGGTGATGACAGGAGCAGTGATTTTTCTTAGTGGGATTGCTTCTGGGAACCTGGAAGAAGCACACATTATTGTTAAGATAAACTGATTCCCAGTTTTTGTCCTAGGCAATGGTCCCACACAGTCAACAATTACTCTTTCAAAGGGCTCCCCCATTACAGGAATGGGATGAAGAGGGGCAGGAGAAATTATTTGATTAGGTCTACCTGTAAGCTGACACACATGACAGGTACGGCAATGGTGGACAACATCAGTTTTTAAGCCTGGCCAAAAGAAGTGCTTAAGAACTCTATCATAAGTTTTTGTGATACCCAGGTGTCCTGACCAGGAATGGTCGTGAGCTAAGGACAATACCTGAGAACGAAAGGTTGTAGGCACCACAACTTGATTAGTCACACTCCATTCCCTATCCTCTGAGACATCACTAGTCCACCGACGCATCAACAAGCCATCATTAAGTACATAGGCTACCTTTCTCTTCTTTGCCTCTTCCGGGGTCAGAACTGAGGAGAGACATTTTGAAAGATTTGGATCACTTTGTTGAGCAGAAATGAATTCATCCCTAGTGGTTGGTATTTTCACTTGTTCTGCGTTGGACTGTGAAGACATTGTATCAAGTTTTACTTTAGGTTGGCTTTTGGGCTTAACCAGATCAGAGGACTGTTCTCTGGTGAAAAAGGTGTCAGACAAGTCAATGCCATATTTCTTTGACTGTGCTCTTGTTACCGCACATGCAGGAAAAATCTCAAGTGGTTTTTCAGATGTTACATCAGGCTCAGTGTTTTCAACAGGTCTCTCAATAATCTCAGGAACTGGCATGACCTTTCCCCCAGCTAAATCATTACCAAGAATGAAATCAACACCCTTAATGGGTAGAGCAGGGCGAACGGCAACTTTAAAGAACCCACTAACCAGAGAGGACTGAACATGAATGTTGTGCAGGGGAGCAGATACATAACTCATTCCTACACCCTGAACAACAGCACTTGAGTGACATGAGGATGTGGATGACAAAGGCAGAATGCCTTCCCTGATAATAGACTGGGAACCCCCTGTGTCTCTGAGTATTTTAACTTGTTGTTGATCTTTTGGGTTACCAGTAAGGGAAACAAAGCCATCCAAAATGAAGGGTTTGAAACAAGGATCAGGTTCATCTGCAGGCTGGGGTACCATCCCTGGCTGTGACACTTTTATCAGACTCATGCCTTTTGGCTGTGGTGAGCTGGATGTAGATTGCTGCCTACGCTTCAAAGAAAGACAGTCAGCAATTACATGACCCTTCTTATGACAGTAGAAGCACTCACGATCTCCACGGGGAGGTGATGAAGGACCTTTTGTCCTTTCCTGAGAAAAATGGCCAGCTTCAGGTCTCATTGAACGTGACCCCGAGACTTTCTCTGGTCGTGAGGAAGATGTATACACATTTTTGTGGGTTAGAACAAATTCATCAGCCAATACAGCAGCTTTAGACAACAATGTCACCTTTTGTTCATTTAAGAAGATCACCATCTTCTCTGGCAATGAACTTTTAAAGTCTTCCAACAGCACTAACTGACGAAGAGCTTCAAAATTATCTTTGACCCCATTGGCGGCACACCATTTGTCAAAAAGGACCCCCTTTTCTCGTGCAAACTCAACAAAAGTTTGGCTATTGGACTTTTTATGGTTGCGAAATCTCTGTCTGTAGGCCTCTGGCACAAGCTCGTAAGCACGCAAAATGGACTCTTTAAGGACATCATATTTCAAGCTTTCCTCCAAAGGGAGAGATGACACAACCTCTTGTGCCTTTCCAACTAGTTTGCACTGAAGTAGGATTGGCCACATATCCTTGGGCCAATCAAGCGCAGTTGCTATTCTCTCAAATGCACTGAAGTAGGAATCAACTTCTGATTCCCGAAAACTTGGCACTAAAGCTATATTTTTACTAACATCAAAACCTGGTTTGTGGTGGATTGTCTGTGAAGGGGCAGGTACTTGATTAAAAAGTTGGCCAGAAGAGAGTCTCATGGCCTCTACTTCAAGCTGTCGCAATTTTATCCCTTTTTCAGATTCTATCTCTAGTTTGCGCACTTGTAGTTTGAGGTCATATTCTGCTTTAAGGACAAATTCTTTTTCTTGGGCCTCAAGCTGCAGACGAGCCAAACGAACCTTAAGCCTAGTATCCTTATTAGACCCACTAAGCTCAGGAGACAAAGGATCAAAACGAGGCAAAGTTGCCGGAGGGACACCATTTTTATCAATACTCACTTTTGGTGTAACCAACTGTGTGAGTCGGAAATCTTTAGGCCTAACAGAAGAAACACTAGGGTCAGTTGAAGGAGATTCAGAGGTAATCTCAGTCTCAACATCAGCAGGGACTTGGAAGATGTTTAACTCAACCAGTTTTTCAATTACTATATTCCTAATTTCCCTTTTAAGACCATACTTCTGAACAGAAATATTAAAGTGTGTCGCAATACATAATAAGTCATCTTTACGACAGGAGTGAACCTTTTCAAGGGTTGGGTTTTCAAGAAACTCTTCCAACACAAAACTCATCTCTATTTTAGATTCATTCCACAGTGACCAATCAATTTTAATTGGTTGTTTAGCTCTGGGAAAAATTATCCCGGACGAGCCCCCACTTGTGTTACATCCCTTTTGTAAAACAAAAGAATGATAACACAACAACCAAAATAAATTGACAGGAATCAGAGCGAAAGTGAAAAAACAAAGGTCCTTTTATTTTACAACTCAAATTAACAAACGTTATCAAATGTGGGGGAGGATAGGGCAGTGGGGTTGTGCCAACTAAAAACCAAAATTACAATAAAACTCAGCCTATTTTAACTTAATCCTAAATTCAAAACAACAAACAAAAAGCCTATGGATTAAACTAATAAAACAGGCTTAAATCAATATAAATACAGGGGGTGGCACAAACCAAATAACCTAGTGTCTCTAAACAAAAGTCTTACTATGTGCTGAATGTAAAGGGTACCCCAACTCACCTATTTGCCTCCACCTCCCACCACATACCTAAAGCATAAGAGCATACAAACAACCAGATTCAAGTCAGCGTCAGGACAAACAGGAAGAGAGGGGGAAGCTGCAGGAAACTGCTCCTTTTGTAACCACTTCAACCAATCAGTGGTCAGCTCCTGCACCTTAGCCTCCCAATCAGCAGCAGCAGAGCAGAGCCTCTCAGGTGCGACTCAATCAGCTGTCTACCTGAAACAAAAAGGAAGAAACAAAAAGGGAGGGGGGAGAAAGTGCAGGCAGAAACAGGAGAACACACTGCAGTCTGCTTCATGCCTGGCATGTAACAGGAGGCTACAATATGACATTACATGTTGAAAATATTGTAGCTGCTTATAAGTCGAATTGCCATCTTGTTGTTCCATAGTATCTTAATAAGACCTTTACTTTTGCTCATTAAATTTAAGCTTTAAAAATCATGAAAGTTAGGTTCAGTTGTCAGGATTATCACAAATAACAAAACATGAGTTTAGTATTTTTTGTTTACTACAGACTTTATCATCAGCAGTGATCCAAGTACACTGAAAAAATAACAGGCCTTTAGTCGAGAGAACCAGCGCAATGCCAACATCAGCGCTTGCCTACAAAATACATTTTCCCTGTACAACTCTATTGGTAGGTGAAGAAAAAGTACTATAACAGATTGATTTGTGACGCAGACATCTCAGTCAGGGGCCCTCTCCAGCATGCCAGGCTAACATACATACACTTACACACCTACTCAATGCCACAGCGACCACCCCATGAGTAGCGGTGCATATTTTGTTTTTCTTGTGAGCAAACTAGTAGTCGCTGGAGGAAGAACACGTATTGTGCCATGTCTCAGAATTGTGTCTAATAAAAGCTGCTTAAGTAGTAAGTAGTTAATGTAGACAAACTGTAGTGTGTGATGACTGCAGGCTGTTTTTGTGGCTTGTTTTCTTTCACAATTTTAATAATGAGTACCATTTACAGCAATGTATAGCATTAGCAACTTTCTGTGACACTGTGGCACATGTTAAGACTCGTGCCATGTACCTCACACAACTCCACTTCAAAAATCCCTAACTATCCCTTCAATGTCCAAATATCAGCATACCAAGTGTGCTTGCTTTGCAGAGCATCTCTTCATGTCTGTGGTTCAGTCACAGGCGGTGTGCTGAAATAAATCTACATGATTTATCTTCATCCACTACAAACATTATAACAAAACAGTTAAATATGCCATCATCTTTGTTGTGGTTGAGGTCTCAGAGTTTTTAAGCTGTGAGTTGCCAAACTTTACCTGAAATTATGTTTTAAAATATACAAATATATTCTGATTCTGTCTATGTATTTCCCATCCCCATGATACAGGACACTGGCAACTTTTTAGATTCAAAATTGGTGTAAAAGTGTGTCTTAAACTTTGGATTTCACAGAAATGCAATCATTCATTATACAGTGCATATAAATCATTGATAATATGCCCATTTAGTTATCTCAGAAAGGCACACATTATTACAGCTGAGTCCTTATCGTACCATCTCTGGTTCAATCCCCTGTCTCTCCCCTCTGTCTTGACAGCTTCTATCTTTACTGATCAAATAATGGCAAAATGACCCAAAAATTATCTTTAAGAAAAAAAGTCTCAAGTATAAGTAGTGCCAGTGTAGCTGCTGAATACATTAAAAGAGATCTGAAGTGAATATAAAGTTACTTTGACTTGTTCTTTAGGAAAAGCATGTGGTGTGCTCAGAAGGAGGGCACATGGGATTCATTCTTGGAAATATAAGTTTTCTGTTCTCCGCTGGGCTCCTCCAAAACAGCAGGCCCTCCAAGACTTATCCTGCAACATCATTCAGCCATACAGCTGGAGATGAGACTTTGGTAGTGCGAAGTACAGCACTGCATCAGAGGGGAAGGTGTGTTGACCAAATCCACACCTGTAAATAAATGCAAACTTTACAGCCACACTGTAAAAAGGTTGTTGTAGATTTTACAGTAACTTACTGGCAACAAGATGCCAGTAAGTTGCTGTAAATTTCTTTACAGTAGCATCACTCTATATTAATTTGCAACATTTGTACTCTGCTTTCTATATTTTTTTACTACTGCTTTTTATTTAGGGAATAATAACTGTCTTTTAGTTTATAGAATAATTATTGTATTTTCAAAAAAAAAAAAAGCTTTGTTCTTGGTTTTTTTTTGTTTATGTTTTTGTTTTCATTTACAGTATCATTACCATATTTAATACAACTTTTCAGTGAACTTGCTGTTTTTTAGTTTATGTTACTGAATCTTTAACTATTTTACTGATCACTTATTGGCAAGGTATCACTTGGTAATAATACTCAAACATTTGTTTCACCCAAAAATTTGAATCCTTTACTAAAAGAAATCTTACCTGGTATTGGTTAATTTTCCTGGGAAAAAATGAATTTGATCTGTTACCCTTTTCTTTAATTTACCAATGGACATTTTACAGTAGGTATCTGATTTGATGTTAATTTTACAGACATCAGTCTGTTATCCCACATTTACAGTAATTTACTTCTTTTTTTTTTTTTTACAGTAGATAGCTGTAGCTATTATAGTAAAATACTGTGACATTTGCAAAAATCAGTAACAGTGTACCTGCCAGACCAGAAACAAAACTAGAACTACAACCAAGCAGTGACTTGCTGGTGTGAGTTATATGATTGTCAGACAGTGAAAGGAGTTTGGAAACAGAAGGACTGGGGAGGTTTGTGGTTGAACTGTAAATTGTAAATTTAAGTATGGAGCATCTTGAGATTATTATTTCATTTTTTTTCAGAATTTCAATGGCTTCTATCCCAGAGTAGAAAAGGGAACTAAAATAATAATTGTTTGCCAAAATAAGCAATTTCCCCTTTTATAAACAGAATAACTTAGTATGCAACAATTCTCAATGAAATATTCAACTGTACATTACAACGTTCATGGTTCCATGTGCAGACATTTTCGATTTTGAGTACAAATCTTTCATTTATTGATGCTCTTTTCTCTCTGTATTAGTCAGTGTGTGAAAACCCCTTCCATAGCAATTAGCAGTGTGCTAAAGCTGAGTCAATAAACAACATTGTTTTGAGAGGAGAGGCAGCAATATGCACCCCTTCTTGGCTTTGTCAATGGTAATATAGAAGCGTGAAAGTATGTTTAAAGATATTGTCACTGAAACTATTTGCTTGGTTACTGTTGTTATTCCACAAATTCAATCCACAATGCACAACTTTTTGGTTCGTTTCTCTTGTTTGGTCCCTGTTTGGTTTGGAAAGCTTTCACACCCACGGTGAACTAAACTCCGGCTTGCTTGGAAGTGAAGGGAGACCCCCGATATTGCTTGATATTGTCAGGAAAGGCTAAGTTATTTTGCCTAATGTTGTTGTACTGTCAAAGTTGATCCTCAATCCACTTTTTTTGTTTGCCCCCCTTGTTTGGACGGTATTTGGTTTGGATGGCTTTCACACCCACACTATACTCCGTGTAGCACTGTTAGCGGTCTGGTAATCGTCAGTGTATGCAGAGCTGGACATGCATGACAACAGGCCACTTACATATTCTCGAGATATTGGTTCTCAAGCATACAGTAAGTGCAAGATTTTGTGATCTTGGCCTTTAACCTATGACCTCCAGCATCTTACAGTTCATTTGTTAACCAGAGTGGACATTTTTACATTATGCAAAGCAAAAAACCCTCAAGGTGGTATTAAAACTTTGTGGACCTCCAAAATTTGACCAGATTATCTTTGATTCAGGGTGGACATCTGTGCAGAGCTTGAAAAAAATTCTCAACCAGGTTTACTAGGACAGCCTGGACAGACAGATGGACAGACAGCCCAAAAACATGACATCTCTGCCCCTGGCTACCACTTAGCAGGGAGTCATAAAAATAAATTACAAAGTGCCAAAACCGCTCACATTTAAGAGCTGTAAATAAAATCCTCAAACATACACCCTGTGAAGAAATAAAATGAGGACAGTTTAATAGATGTGTCTGCCCCAAATTTCTGGGAATCCTTTTGAGGAGAGGATGAAAAAGAAGCTTAACATGCGAGTGCTGTGCAGCAGAGCCACATCAGATCTGATGTGAAAGAGAGCGCTCTGGGATTAAACCCCCATCAGTGGGGGAGTCGTAGCCATACTTTTACAGTACAGACAGAGAGTGAAGAGGGAAATTAACTCCAGTTCTTCTTCTTCTTCTTCTTCTTCTTCTTGGAACGCCAAGGGGTTGACACAGTACCTCAAACCAAGCTAAAACACCATAAGCCATGTACACCCTTTAAAGATTAATTGCCAATCAGAGTAGCGGAGTGCAGAGTCAGTGGAGACTCCGTGCAGAGAGTGAGATAGTGAATTAATGGACTTGTAATTCGTGCCGTCAAGGAGCAACAGCTTCATTTTTATACCGTGACATGAGAGCAGTGGGAGCACAGACGCTTGAGTAGATAAACAGAGGAGATGACACAGTGCTGACCAAGATGGGAGAGTAAATATACAGCAGCTGAACAATGGCAACAAACCAGAAGCCTGACTCACTGTCCCTCTTTACACTCCTTAACTGCTGAAATGACTCCGAAAACAGACTTCTTCTTCTCTAAAACCTGTCAACATGCAGGAATGTTAGCCTGATCCTTTTCTTGTCACTTGAGCAGATCTCAAGTATTAAGGGGTCAAAAGAGAACAGGGTCTTACACAGAACATCTTCCAAGGAATTTCATAGCACACAAACTGTGTGCCCAAGCAACCGAGAAATTAAAAGAGAGAGAGAGAGCTTTCTGGAGTTGACATGCACTTTGTCATCTAAATATTTGTTTTTAAGATGCTTTTTTTGATGTGTTTTACATGTTGACAAAACACATAATTCATAGTCTGACTCACCATAACACAAGGTTCAGAGTGAGCCCTTGTATCCAGGATACTTAGGACATTCAGGTTCACATAAAGTCACTAATTGGCATGATAACAAACCACTACACCTTCTCACAGGAGGAATGCTGTAGAGACTGCGTTCAAACAGTGCTGATGTTGTGTGCTTCATTCATCAGTCATCAGTCTGATGTGATGCTTCTATCGATTACTGATGGGTAATTCAGTAGTTCTTACCTCTGAATTCAATCCCTCCACATCAGGAAGCTGAGCACTCTTTAGAATCAACTATTTTACCACTACAGCCAGAGCACAGGTGGAGAAGTGTGTGAGCACAACAGTGGGTTTGTCTCAGGTTGTACTTTGTTGTTCATCACAGTGGGGACAGAGAGCCTGGGTGTTCAGTCTGCATAGTCAAGCTACACAGATGGATGTGCAGCCGCCCTTTAAAAGTAAAACACAATCAATCATTCACGAAAGGGTATTAAATAATTTATTTTTTCTTTGCAGCCTATTGGTCTGCAGCCTGGTGGTTGGTGGCTAGTAAAACTAATTGATTTGCCACTAGTTTGTCCCCCAGTCCTGACCTTGATCTAAGTTTATGCTTAGCATTTACTGTCATCCCCTATGTTGTGCCTCCTGTTTTAGCCTGTTTGCTTCATGAATGATTGAGGCTTTGCATGTGAACTCAGATAACCTGCTTATCGTCCTCTGCATTTTCCCCACACATTCACTCTTCTTATGATTTCACATTAAATGGTTCCAACCTCTAATGTGACAATTGAGAAGGATAAAATCACTCTGAATTTGTGGTTTATTTTGGATATACTCTGGCAATACCATAAATTGTGTTATACAAGGGTAATAATACAATAATATTCCTGTATTTTACAATAAATAAGCAGGGTAGATAAATCCCAATAATAATAAAAATGATTTTTTTTTTTTCATTTTGGTTTTGTAGTAAGAAGAACCCAAAATTTTATATACATATTATACATTTGTAAACAGTGTTGTTTGTGTAAAGTATTGTCCCTGCTACATGGATAAGTTTAATGGATGTGTCAAATTGCTTTTTTTTTAACTCATGAAATATACAGCACAGGAAAATCAGGTGAGATAGTCTTCGGGACCACAACCTTGCTTCTGCTGACTTTGGTCAGAAGGGGCAATTCAAACCAAAAATCTGGCTGATTTTCTTGTAATGTGTGCCCTGCTTTAGATGGCTGGGCCAGTTTAGTGAAGCTAAAAATATTATTTTTCTGACTATTAATAATCTCTGAAAATCCAAGATCAAGTTTTATTGGTGCAGACAAAGCCCTCTGTTAACTACTTATGCGAGAAGGTGAAATTAATGTTAATGCTTTGACATGACAAGCAAACAAGACAGTTGGCAATAGTACCTCCTTCATTAAATTTGATATAAATGTATGTTTTGTTGTTTAAATTTTCAAACAGGTAACACTTTCAAATAATATACACAACATCCAGGTGGCGGACAGAAACAGGAGATATTGCAAGCAGTGTTAGCAGTACAAAAGTAAAATACAAATAAGTCATCAGTCATTCAGTCAAATTTAATGAACAAATATGAGGAGTTGAAGGAAGTAAAACATGTATCATCACCTCCTCTGGATTTTCTATTAAGGGGATTTTACAGTTGTTTTTTTTTGTTGTTTTTTGTTTTTGTTTTTTTTTTAAGTCTGTCACGCATGACTAGCCGCAAACAGGGAAGTATTGTCCCAAATACAAAGGCTATTTTCTCCACCTACAAGAACTTCCATCAAAAAATAATACCACAGTTTAAGAGTAAGCTACCTAGAATTTTTTTTTGAGTGGAGTAACTTTTCAGAAAAATAAAGTTTATCTGGAACTAGGAATACATGGAATATGAGGAATACATGATGTGAGTCGGTTAGTTCCAGATAAATTTTATTTTTCTGAAAAGTTAATGCACTCAAAAAAAATTCTAGGTAGCATACTCTTAAACTGTGGCATTATTTTTTGATGGGAGTTCTTGTTGGCGGAGAAAATACCTTTTGTATTTGGTACAATACTTCCCTGTTTGCGGCTGGTTCTGCGTCACAAACTTTTACAAATTGTGGCTTACTGAGGGAGAGGAGAGAACTTTCTACTGCATCTAATGTACTTAGTGGCCATATGGAGCTCAGACAGCCCCACTTCAAAAAACCTGAACTATCCCTTTAACCATCCAGCTATTAACCATCTCTGTAATGCAAAACAATGTCATTTAAACTTCTAAATTTGGCCATGGAGGACCAGGACAACAAAGCAGAGCACGTCTTTTTTTGCCGCTGAGATGTCAGGCAATTACATGGCTAACGTGACTAGCGTCCATTGGCTTAAAATTTCACCCAAGCAGGGATACAGCCAGCTGTAGAAACACAAGTGAAATCAGAGCTTACATAATTACACTTAACCAAACCATACTGCTAGATGAAAACAACTTTTGTGTTCCACCTGAATGAGACTCATAGCCTCCTGCTGTGAGGATAAGGTGTTAACTCTGCTGCTAAGCCTTCATTAACAAGGCATACTGTAAGGGAGAAAATGTCTTACTGTAGGCTTTTTTAGCTCTTAGTTCTTAATTTATCCTGAATGTATGCAAAAATAGCAAATTTGTGCACTCAAACACAAGAGCAGTAATGAATCTTGTTGTAATTGTATGCGTTTGCAGCCTACAGATTGAAAAGTCTTTGTTAAAGGCTGCTGTCAGTGAGGAAAATATAACTGGCTTAGAAAGGGAATCTTTTTTAAAGTTCACTGCTGTCAAATGAGAAAAACTGCAATGCCGTTAACACCAAATATCACATATTGAACAAACGTACAAAAGAGCAGGTATTTTTTTCTTGCAATAAGTAAGAATCCATGGCTCCGTCTTTCAAAGGAAAATAGTAACACTAACAATGGGTGTGCAATAGCAAATAAGCTGGACTGCTATCACAAGAAAGCACTCAGCCCCAGATCATATGGTTATAACTTTAAAAAGGTGCCATTTTGTTTCAGTTCATTTCTCTGATCAACGCTGAATATTTGCTTTTATAATGCTCTTAAACTGAGAGAAGAGTTGTTCATGACCATAAAGTATTCAAATGAATTCAAACATTACTGTCTAAGATTTGCAATCAGAACACACAATAAAAACACAATAAAAAAAACACATAAAATCCTAATAAATTCCACTCAATAAATCTCAACATTTACCGTCTGTTGATGACCCAGGATAGAAAGTCACTTACTCACTGTTCTGCAGTAAAAATCCACTTATCACAGCTAAATACAAAGTTCTCACACAGGCATAAAATGCCAGCTCATTTCATGTGCAAATGAAGCAATCTAACTGCAGAGCAGATAAATGAGTCTGTGGTTCTTTTATTCCTTTAACTGCCCTCCGTCATGCTCAAGAACTGAAATATCTCAGCTGTTCTTGAACATCATTCGAGATTGTCCCTTTATGACTCCTCCAGGACCAAGTTTCTCCCCAAAGCAGCAATGTTCATGAGTTCAGAAATAAATGAGGGCAGCTATGACCTTACTGTTTATGTTTTTCAGTGACACTGATGGTGTGGGCTGATACAGAATATATGTAATATTGTAATACATGTAGCAAAGTGACACGCTATCAGCTAATCCGAAATACTTAAACTGCATTGTAAATATTAGGGGAACATGTATTCCCTAGTCACATACTTTGTTTTTTGTTGCTGCAGTTTAGGATATAGGCTCCAACCTTGGCACTCTTCACAGATTTATGTTACTTGCAGAATTTGAGAAGTTTTAAGGTAGTATCTTAAACCCCTTCCTACAGGTAGATGCTAGGGTGATGGAGAGATGAAAGCAAAAGGCCAGTGCTGATGCAGGGCAGAGCTGGCAATGCTGGAACATAGGAAAGAGAGTTGATATTGTGCAACTTAAAGTGCTCATATTTTGCCTTAAATCAATAATTTATTCAGTTTTTATGAGTGATAGAGTATCTCCATGACCAACAATATTCCAAATTTTCAGTTTATATCGTCACTGTTGGGCACAAACCTTTTATCTCACAAATTGCTATTTTTTAGAAAATTGCCAAAATGCTCTTGTACTGAATGATTGAATATTGTATCGTCTTGATAACAAATTATTTTTTTGTACTTTTAATTTGGTTAAATGTTTGTAACACCCAATCATTAAAATGTAAGGTGACCCATAGCAGTGTTTTATGAAAGAAATAAACTGAGTACCCTTGATCCAGCTCTGTTCTCAGTCTGTCTGAGATGCTTTCCTAGAGCTCTTGCCTCTTTAAAGCCCCCCTCCCAACACTGGCTCAGTCTGCTCTGATTGACTGACTGATCTGCTCTGAGGTAATTGGTCAGTTGTCAGCTGCTTGAAGCCATGTTGTCAACAACTCTGCATTCACTCCACCATCTCTGTTCTGCACTGTGCTCGTCACTTCAAGCCAATGGAGTGCTGATAAAACAATAGTAGGTTGTCACACTGTAGGTCTATGTATTGGGGGGGACAACAAGCTGTTTAAGGCAGCTGCTGGGACCATAATGATGAATGAATGCCACAGACTTTTTTGTTTTGTATATAGAAGTGCCCTATCATGTGGAGAAGACATGTTAAACAGACTGAAGACCATAAAAACCTTTTAAATTTGGCTTTAAATATGAAGTCAAACCAAAACTGATGGTGGGGACATTAGCAGTAATCTAGTTTTTAGTTATAATAATGGAATTTTCTAATATTATGATCCATTAATTCTTTATGCACCACTTATCACCATGTTTTCTTCATAAAGGCCAAATGCTGTTTGATGTATTCATGAAGCCGTGACACACGATAAAACCAAAACTGGCGTCGTGTATCAGTCCGACACATGCATTATAGGCCTTTGCATGCTTTCAGTGTGACTGTGCGAGCCTTTACCTTTTTCTCCACTATGCAATGAAATATTAAGACTGAGGTGAGGAACTGGGAGCTGTGGAGGCTAATGGAAGATTAGACGAGTGGACAGCTGTTCTGACATCTCGCAGGAGTCTACAAGCTTAAAATATACAGAATGAGACAGCTCACACCACGCTGCTACTGCTATTGTTAGACTTTCCTCCATCCTCACTGCTGCTGCTTCTGCTGTGATCACTGCTACTCGTGGAAGAAAAAAAAAACTATCCTGTAGCTGCACAAGCTGTCCTGCCATTTTTAATCGTAGTATTTTACCTGTCTTAGAGCAGGGGCCTTCTCCAACCACCAGACTACCAGCCGACCCGGAACTGATCCGATTTTATTAACACCAGTGCCACTGACAGTTCTGCTTAGTGATTTGATTCTTTAACAATTCCCTTGTCGATTCCCACAGATTTTCAATGTGGAAAAAGGCAGCCTGACACAGGTTTTCAGTGGCAACAATGTCAGACACATGACACACCTGATTTTAGATGAATGTGTATGCAAACCGCTGGTGTTTTCACTTGTTTTTGTCAAAAATCAAAACATCATTTGACCACTTTTGCCTCCTTCTATGATTTTTGATTTCTTTGTTACCATTTCTGTTGACTGCTTCTAATGCCTCTCTTTATTTTCAAAGAATTCAGAACAAAGTTAAGGGAATTGATAGGTAAAAACATCAATGATATCCATTCCTTGAGGGAAGTGTTATTGATTCTCAACTGGACTTGCTTTTGATTTCCATTCCTAGCTTTAAGCCATAGGTCATTTGGCACCAGGTAAACAGGGAAATAGGTAATCAGTTTTAACTGGAGACAACTCAGACACCAAAACATGAACTCCTCAGTGATCAATATTAACACCAGATCAGCACATGATGATGATGCTACCGTTTCAGGCACTTCATTTTAACAACATAGGCCATTTTCTGGTTTACACTACCACCCAGGATATATCTAACCATTCATCCATTTTCTATACTGCTTATCCCTTTCGAGGTCTCGGGGGGACTGGAGCCTATCCCAGCTGACACTGGGCAAGAGGCGGGGTACACCCTGAACCGGTCGCCAGCCAGCACAGACACAGGAAAAGACATTTTAAATAGTGTGGTAATCATTTAATGAGAAGGCCACATGTTTTTGCAGCTAGATGATGCTTAAATGTATGAAAGTTCAATTGAGGAATTGTAATTTAAGTGCAATGGATTAAGAGATTTTCACTTTTAATAAGTCCAGAGAGCCAGAGCAAAAGAGCTGCATGTAACTCCAGAGCCCTCGGTCTATAGAGGGTATGAACATGATGGCAGAGTCAGAGCAAGTGAGTGGAATTCCAACAACTGAGTGGCAAAAGCACAGACTGACAACAGTATTCAGAGGGAAGTAAGTTGTCAAATACTTAAATTCAGCTTAAAAGTTTCAAGTTCTTTGTTGTTGTTATTTTATCTTGTTCACTAAAAGCTGTATAGTTGCTTTGCTGCTGTTGAGACGGTTGAGCAGTAATGTCAGTTTTATAACAAAAGAAAAACTGTGTGGTAACAGCCATGGATTTGGTATCACTAAGCAAACATGGATTAAAGTAGTAATGACTGTGAACTCCACTTTTTTCTGTTTGTAATTTAGAGAAATATCAAAACGTTAAATTTCAGCAAATCATTCATAAAAACACACATCAGTATCTTAAATGATGAGGCACTGAGGACATTATTATATAGTGCTTGCTGCCTTCATAAAACTGAGAGAACTTTGATAACAATGGCTGGTTTGACCAAAAAAAAAAAATAAATAAATAAATAAATAGTTCAATCCATGGATTTTTACCACAAATTGGGAGGGATATTTAATTATTATGACTTCCATTTGACCTATTACTGACATTATCATCGCATGTATTTCATGAAATGTAAGTATCCAACCAGTTTGGGTTTGACATTAAAGATAAACATGGATCAGACTTGAATCTACATTTTCCATAATGAACATCATCAAAGATAATTAGGCCTACTAGAAATTACTCAAAACACAACACTTTTCAGGTGAATTAAAACGTTTCACCATTTCTTACGATCAATATCAATTAATAGACATTTCCTATCACTGAGGGAGTGGAACTGCTAGTCTGCTGCACATAGCGGAGTCATCTCCCTTTGTTCTCGCTGATTTCCCTTCATTTTAATCGCTATTATCACCACCTTGCAGGCATTCAATACAGCCTAGGATCCAAAAAGGCTAAAAGCACTTCTTCACCTGTCTCTCAGTCTTCCCCCCTCCCAGGCTCACTCAGTCTTGTCTCGCACACTCAACAGAGCTGAAAATACATCGGTGAACATGGTGTGGGGAGGCAGCAGGATACAGTTCCTGTCAGCAGGACACTGAAGGGGAAGAAAGAGAAGTCTGGGGGAGAGCTGTGGGACATGTGGTTCTATCTGTCTCTAATAAAGACGGTGCATCTCCTCCTCCTCCTGTTGCCATCATTTTCAAGTGACCTGCATCTCTGAACATGTCTGCCTTGTGTCCAAGAGCCAACATGCCGTCTACTGTCACTATTCCCTCATGTTTACGTTGAAATAGTGGATGGTACAAATTTCCATCCTCTTCTTTTGCTCTCATATATTAAGAGTACCCTTCCCTATTCATTGTAAAGCAGGTGGTGCTGTTGCCTCATAGCTCAAAGGTTGTTGGTTTGTCTCCCTGGTTTGACGGGGCCATTCTGGTGGGAGCTTGAGGAAGCATGCTTGCTAGGTTAATTGGCAACTCTACTTGCCCTTTGACATGAATGTGTGGTTTTTGTCTCAAAGTACTAGCCCTTTGATTGGCTGGTGACCAGACCAGGGTGTCTCACACAAATCAGCGAGGTGCAACAAACCTTTATGTGTTATTTGGCGAAGTCAGGATCACCAATACCGTACCATATTGATGATGCTGTGATCCTGCAGAGACTGTAGATGTCCTTGTAGGGGCTCTTGAATTGCTGAGTGAGGAGGCTGAGCTGCTGAGACTGCACGTCTCTTGAGTTAAAACAAAGATTTAAGTATTCAGGGACGCCTTGGATGCTGCTATTGAATCGGTGTCTGTGGGCGGTGAGAATGTTGTTGAGCAGTCAACTTAACTTTGCAGTGTAATTCATCAATCAGCCAACGGGGAGGCTGTGATCTATCACAGTCTTGGCCTCAATTATGGAGCGATGAGTTTGCTAGAAAAGGCAATGTGGTGCTCACAGTATCTGAACATGCAAACAAAAGTCTTTAGATCCCAGTTCCCTCCAATCTTGCTATACTCTTGTGAGGTCTGGACACTGACTAGAGGCCAGATACACCAGCCAAACTTTATCATGACCACTTCCCTTCGACCCTTTTTTGGGTATCTTTGGTCAGACCATTGTGTCCAGTGCTCAGGAGGGCAGGGATGGGAATGACCGGCTGCTGGATACAGGAACAACAGCTGCTCTTCTACGAGCACCTGGCACGCTCACTTAAACCTGATACAGCTCACCACGTTATGGATTCCTGCAGAACAGTGGTTGGAACCAGGCAATGGGGTGGTGACCAAGTGGGATCAATAAACTTTTAACCAAAACAAAAAAAACTATTTGTATTAAGGAGAATTTGATCTTCATCCATTTAGTTGCAGGCCTTTTTTTATTTCCTGAAAAGTAGCTATTTTGGATATAGAAGTTTTGTGCCCAACAGTGACGACTGTTGTTCGCCAAATATGTTTGTGATTTTAACAGAGATTGACTGATATGAGCCAATATGTTGTTTATGTGCTTTTATTGTACTGCAAAACGTATAAAGAGCTACACTGAAATATATGGATGATTTTAATGAAACAACTACATTGCAGATGAGTCAAGGCTCAAAAAAAGAACAATACATTTAATCACAATTGGTTACATTTAAGCGAATAATATGTTTAAAAAAAAAACACAGTTGCACAATAACAACCCAAACTGCTTACAAATTGCTTTATCTCACTCATACCAATAATCACTGCTCAGTTTTTTTTTACTGCTCACTGTAGAGAACACATTAGCATTTGGTCCGAGGTCAGCAGTAGCTGAAGGGCAGCCATTCAGAGAAGAGAAATTGACAACATTTCTACTGTAAATTGCTTTTCAGATAACTCTAATTGCTTTGTTTGAAATGCCCGCTTCTGGCAGATGTTGATTCTTTTCGCTGAAACATTATTCAAAAAGACTTTCCAGCCTGAAACCCCTTTATCATTTAAGTTAGGGAATTATTTCTCCCACAGCCCACTGAGTGTTACATATCAGTGATTCATGTGGCTCAGTGCAAACGTTGTTTGTCAGTAAATAAGCCCTCTGTCTATGATTGTGCTGTTAAGTGTTGATTGTGTTGTGTATGCCATCCAGCACCAGGAGAGCTATAATTATAGGTGTTAAGTGCAATTATGTCCGTCAATGGAGGGACATTGAACACGGCTGGCACAATGCAGATGAAATCAATAAGAGAAACCAGGAGGCTGTGAAACAGTAGCAGCTGGACGAGCTCCAGAAAGCCTGGTCACACTAGTTTGCAGTGAAATAGGGAGTGTTGTGTAGATCTTGTCGTATTGATCAGAACACTTTGTGCTGCCTTCTCTTACATAGAGAAAGAGACTGTCCTGGAACCGTTCGTGCTGAAGGACCTGCTGCCATCATCACTGGGGAGTTACTACCGCTACACCGGCTCTCTGACGACTCCACCGTGCAGCAAGGTGGTGGAGTGGATTATCTTCAGCAGGCCAATTTATGTCTCCTACAAACAGGTGAGAAACATGTCTGCACAGCTCAAAACAAGATCAGATTGAATCTACAAATTAAGTGGGCCCTCGCAACAGCACTATTAAAGATGCTTGATTTCCACTGGGCCAGAAACAATGTTTTTGACTAACCAAGGAAAATGTGACTCTCAAATCCCCCATGTGGTTCTGAAACACATGCACAAAATACACACTTAGAATGTGTGATATCTGTTTTAGTGATTTTTACACTTTAATGATTTATTAATCAAACAATGCTAGTGACACAAACTCCTCTGCCTCTTACCAGCAGGTGATTCTCTCAATGTTACTGGGCGTAGGAGTTGTTCTTGAGTAATCAGTGTGGATTAGAAATCCCCATAAACACATAATCAGCACAAAAAATACATAAACAGAGATGCTATCTAGCAGCTGGGGTCCACGTGCAGACCCCTTCTATATTCATTGGTTTCCATTATCTGTACTGTTTATCCTTTTTGGGATCACAGACTGCTGGAGTTTATCCCAGCTGATACTGGGCAAGAGGCACAGTGCAATCCAATCTACATTCACACCTCAGGGCAATTCATAATTACTAGTCTGTTCTGATTGGTTGATTTATCTTCTCTAAACTGGTCAGTTTTACTCTGGTCAGCTCCATGTTTTCAACAGCTCTGCATTCTTCTTACTGTCTGTGCTCTACACGGAGCTTAATTATTCAAGCCAATCATCAGACATTGTTCCTTTTGCACAGAAGCACTATCATGCAGAGGAGACATGGAAAGGACACTTAACGGCGTATGAAACCTGAAAAATCAGAATATAGGCTTCTGCAGACAGTCTTGGCTCAGAGGAAAAGGCACATCAACATAAATTCACTACATCAAGTATTAAACAGCCCCTCGGGATGAATCCTCTCAATTTTTGAGGGGTAAAGACCCAAAACTTAACATACAGTGACCAAACTAATAAAATATAGATAAAAGAAAATCTGTAATGCACAAACATGCACCCACAAAATGAGAACTTTATTTCATTAACTGTGAAAATTAATGATCATGATTGCAGTGATTGCAATAGTAGTAATAGCACAAAGGTAGGCAGGCCCTATAATTAGGGATAAAAAAGACCTAGGCTTTCAGGCAGTAAATGTAGTTGTAATCTCATAGTTTGTCACCTTGTACGGTCCCCAGTCTTTGCAAAATCTCAGTCTAAGAGTGAAAATTCTGAGTTGCTATTTGTTTGTAGATGTGAGAAATAAAAAACAAGTTTTATTGAAGTCTCTGTCCTGTACTGTGCCTATAAAATAAGGGCCATTATTCCACAAATGATGATGTACAGTGTAATTCCGTGAGCATGGAAACAGAGCAGAGCTATATTAAGACCTCCCATTAAGGCCAAAACTAATTCACTTCATCACCTGACAACATGAAAAATAATTATCCCAGATTTAATTCATTATCTTGAATTAATGACTCGTAATCTTGTGATCAGGGCCTAAATATGTTATTATATCAGAATAACAGGCAGACAGATTTTGTTGTCTTGGAGAAGTCACTTGTTGTCAGTGCAACAAATTCCTCCGTGTCCTGGAAACATCATTAGTCAGCTCTGGAAGATCGTTTAATTAAGTCATCCTAACAAGAGCACGGTTTACAGAGGCATCATTTGATAATTTAATTACAATCTGCAAATAATGACCTCAAAATACGGCTGATGAGAAATGGTCTCTGTCTCAGAAGACTTTGTTTTTTTTGTCTGGTGTTGTGAGGTTTGTGTTTTATTGAAAGTTCAGATATGAGAATATAATGTATATATACAGTGCCCAACAAAAGCGCTTTCACTCTTATTATTTGGCACACTTGGGTGGAGGGAAAGCATTGAGTTCATTAAGTTTGTTAATGTTTTTTTTTTTTTTTTTTTTTTTTTTGGACCTCAAATTTACCAGATTGTTCAGACTCCTTGGCCCCATCTGCAGAAAAATACAGCCCAGCTTTCTTGTTGATTCTCACTTTACAGGGGCAGAGAGAAGCAGGATCACTGTGCCAAACCAATTAAATACTGACATGAACCAAACTTCAAAAGTGCTGAAATAGTCCTTTTATAATATTCATACAATTGTGTGAACACAGCTGAATCATCCGGCTTGTTAACCCTTTAACTTCCACAAAAAAATAACCATGAAAATGATTTTTTTGACAAATTGGGGCACAAATGCAACATTTTTTTATGCCCTAAATATTTATAAATCATTCACCACTGCCAAGTGGTTGAGCTGGGAGTTTAGAGTTGAAGAAGTAATTCCATTGTAAAGGTGAAAAGAAAACAAAAATTGATAAAATATCCTTTTTTGAGAAACACTTAACTTTTTGGATGTCATATTCATTTCATATTGCCATTTTTGGTTTTTATGACCGGTTTCATTATAATGCTAGGTTTACCTGTCTGAGAAATTCCCCTCTTTGTTTAGACTTTAATAAAACATAATGCTTTTTTCTAGCATTATGTTTAACCCCCACGAAGTATAGATGACCTAATCAGGTTTAAGTAGTCTGATGCATTTATGAATAAGATACAGTTACTCAAAGTTTGGTCTACCAGGCAGTTGATCTGGTAATTAAAGGGTTAAAACACACTTTTGTATGTCCAAGTTTAAAAAAAAACAATGGATGTCTGATTGTTTACAAGGGAAACTCAAATTCACAGAGCAGAGAGAGCAGCATTGAACAGATGCAGCGTTGACAGCTAAAGCAAGTTAACTGTTGTAGATTGGAACAGTACAGCAGTCCCAGTGTTTCCTCTGGGTGTGATAAAGGTTAAGTGGACAATGCTTCTATCTCCACTTCATCTTCAAGTCTGAAGAGCACTTGGCAGCCTCGCCCCCTAATGAGACAAAGTGAGTTTGCTCAAGAGCAGAAGTTGACTGAGCCAAATGTGGATGAGGTTTATTGGTTTCTTGGCTGAACAGAGAAGATGCTCAATGTAAAGACAAATGAGGAGAGAGCGAGAGAAAGGAAGAATGAACAAACTGAATAATAGTTTTTAAATCAGTAAGACAGATGATGAGAATGTTTAGACTTTATTTTTTTATTATAACCACCATTGGTGTGAACTAACTTGATGATAATATTTTATCGTGGAACTAAACACTGCTTTTTTTTGGATAAAAACCTTTGAGTAAACCCCCAATTTAATTAAGTTGGGATGCTGTTTAAAATGAAAAACAAAAAACAGAATAGGATGACTTGAAAATCCTTTTGACCTCTATTCAATTAACATTAGGAAGACAAGCTATTTAATGATCAAGCCAATAAGAATTTTATTTTTTTCCCCAGTCATTCACTCGCATGAATTTAATGCCTCCAACATGTTCCCAAAAAACTGGGACAGGGGCAGCAAAAGACTGAGAAAGTTTACAAATGTTTAAAAACTGCCTGGCTGGAACATTCCACAGGTTAACTGGAAACAGGTGATCAATCAATCAGTCAATCGATCTGTATTTGTATAGCACCACTGTTATTTCAAGGCACTTTACAATAGAGCAGGCCAAAGCCACACTCTTCATTCTGTAGATACACATACATGCATATACAGCTATATACAAATATCTATCTGCATATACACAAACACACATCCAGAGATGTATCCATTTAGGCAGAGGCAAAGGGACGGCGACAAATTCATGGACGCCCAGACCTCAAGGTGAGTGTCGTGATTGGGTATAACAGGAGCACCTCGGAAAGGCTCAGTCCTTCACAAGTGAGGATGGGGTGAGGTTCACCACTTTGTGAACAACTGCATGACAGATTAACAACACTTGTCAACATACAATTACAAGGAATTTAGGGGTTTTATCATGGAAACTCCATAAACTGCCATCATCATTCTGATATTACCACATGGGCTCAGGAACACTTCAGAACACGACTGTCAATTATTACAATTTGTCATCTCACCTGAGATGGACTCAAAGATGCAAAGTGGAAAAGTTTGCTGTGGTCCACATGAGTCCACATTTCAAATTGTTTGTGGAAATCATGGACTTCATGTCCTCTGGGCTAAAGAGGAAGAGGTTCATCCAGATTGTAATCAACTCAAAGTTAAAAAGCCAGCATCTGTTATGGTATGGGGGTGTGTAAGTGCCCATGGCATGGGTAACTTGCCAATCTGTGAAGGCTCTATTAATGCTGAAAGGTAAGGTTTTGGAGCAACATATGGTGCCATATAAGTGAAATTTTCTTCAGGGATGTGCCTGCTTATTTCAGCAAAACAATGCCAACCCAAATTCTTCTTGTTACAAAAGCATGGCTTCATAGTAAAAGAGTGCAGGTACTAGACTGGCCAGCCTGAAAAATGAGACACCAGACTCTAAGGCTCTGTTTACAAGAGGCAGAATCCGGCCGTATCTGAAGAGTTTTCATTGTGTGTTAGCCTCCTGTTTACATGGGAAAGGTGCCTGGAGCGCCTGAATCCACAAACTTTTGAAACCAGGGTGCAGAGCGGAGAGTTTTGAAAACGCATTGCCACCATGTAAACAGGATTCATCATTTCAGGGGGAAACGCTGACGTCACCACATGCGCAGTACTCTTTCACTTGAAGGCTGTGCATGCACACCAGGAACAACAACAGCTTCAGCCGTCTACTGAGTAACATGTATGCTGCTTACCGTGCTCGGTTTGTTATTCAGACATTTGTTGTCCCGACAGATTTGTTGTCCAGACAAGAAACTCCTGCGTCTTCGTGTGTCCACTCACCATTGTTGTTTGTGGAAAGTTTTTCTTCTTCGTACGTGTGTTGTAACAGCGCTATTTCTCTGCAAACTTACATCGCCATCTACTGGACTGACATGCACACTAGAGCGTTTTAAGTTGTTCTGCAATCACGCAGATTGCTTTTGAAGACACAAAGGAAAAACCTTTGTGTTTCAGGTCAGAGCGTCTCTGTGTAAACAGGGCCTAAGAATGAGAAAGAACCCCACCTACAAAGCTTCAACAATTATTGCCCTCAATTCCCAAACACTTATCAAGCATTGTTAAAAAGAAAGGTGATGTAAAGCAGTTGTGAACATGCCCCTGTTCAAGCTTAGTTGGAACATGTGACAGGCATCAAATGCAAAATGATAATATTTGCTAAAGACAAGAAAGTTTTCGGTCTGAAGTTTAAATATCTTGTCTTTGTAATGTATTCAATTGAATATAATTCACATAGTGCCATATGCAGGCTACTGAGGCACTCTTGTAAGTAGAATAGAGGCTCTCTGTTGAGAACCACCTGCTGTTAGATCGACTTTGAAAGTATTTGAAGGGGAAAAGTTACTTTAACCCATAAATTACATAAAAGCTGTGATGTAAACCTCCACGCCTGCTTTCTGATGAGTCATACTATCAGAGTATCACAGTGATGAATAATTCCTTATGATTTTCCTGTTTTGTTTGACCCAACTATTGGATGAAAGATGAAAGAAACAAAGTCAGCACATGGGAGATGATGCAAAGGCCAAGAGAAAGTAAAACTGCCAAATTAATAAACAAAGAGTCAAAAAGGAAGTGAGCAACTGGGGCATCGTCCTTCCTCTTCTCTGGATGTTGATTCCTGACCATTATCCCGTCTTTCTTTCAGCAAGTTTAAAAGCCTTGTTTGAAGTCCTTTTGTCTCCGCTCTTTTTAGCTGTGCCACTCTCCTGGGAAAACATCATGGAGGGAGATAAAAGGAGGAGGTTGGAGGGAGAATTAACACAGATGGTGGCTGTAGTTATCGCCTGTCTCTTCTTTGTACTTCGTGTCTTGCTCCTCTTTGTGTGACTCTTTTGTTTTGGATGAAAGTTGAAGTAGGTCAGTGGGAGTGATAGCCGTAGCCCTGGGTCTGCTTTTAGACCGGATCGATGCTCGGGCTCTTACACAACAACTCGCTGAAAATTTCTTTCTCACAAACAGCCATGAGGACTCACCATTTTTATTTTTGTGCCTGACGTTGTGAGCATGAATGTGGGAGAGGAAACTGCTTCTAAAGTTAACAGCCTAACTCACAGCTTATGTTGTGCAAGCCCCTCATCATATTCACCATGAGTATGTGCAGCTAACAGGGAAGCGCTGTTACCATACACCTCCTGGTGCTTTTTCCAAGTGGGACATGTGGGAGTGTTTTTTATAAATTCCCATCTGGCATCATATCCAAATGTGCCAGCTATTCCAGAAAGCAGGAGAGAAGCAGCCATATGGGTTTCTTTTTCTCCTTGAGGTTTCTCAGAAGCTTCAGTATTGTAAGGATGTAAAACACCTCCTCAGCATGCACCGATTTAGTGATCTAATTTGCATTTGAAAAACAGTGAAATATCTAGTTCATATTTTCGAGGAAGTGTGATAGTTGAGTGCTTTCTCTTACTTTGCGTGACGAATCAGGCACAAACTTTTACTTTTCATGGCAGCACTTCATTAACTCTGACAACAGCAGAGGCATTTCAGGTCTCTAACGGACACCATTTTAGTCATAAGCTCCAAACATGCACTAGGAAATCAAAAGCAGACAGCCAAAA
This sequence comes from Cetoscarus ocellatus, assembly GCA_037902135.1. Lineage (NCBI taxonomy): Eukaryota > Metazoa > Chordata > Actinopteri > Labriformes > Labridae > Cetoscarus > Cetoscarus ocellatus. Next base: position 879,096 of record JBAMNC010000579.1, on the reverse strand, counting down.
GTGTGCAACTAGAAATGAAGAATAAAATTGGGTTTAAATACAAAATCAACAAAAGATCATGACAGTAAGTGAGCTTGTTGGGGGTTTTAGCATTGCTGCTTTTTCACTAAAGTAATCCAGTTGGTGTTAAACATTAATTTTAGAGAGTTTCTCAACAAATCATTCTGTGTTATGCTTTTTCTCTTAAACTAAGGGCGCATTACACCCTTTATGCTTTTATTTTTAAAAGAAGGCTGTGCATGTGTCTCGTGTTTTCAGACACTAACCCTTAAGCTAGCACTGCACTGGTAACTTTATCAAAATGTTTGGGATTTTTCCATTGGCATCCGAGTTACTGCTGCTATTAAGGTCTATGGTAAATAGTCATATTAATCTAAGAATGAACAGTTCTTTAAAGGGTTAGCTGGGTGTTTTTTTTTTCAAGTGGGGTTGCTAGAGTCTTGTGGCACTAGTAAATGTGATTTCCAATAAAGCAATCTGCAAGCTTTTTATTAATCTTTAAAGTGCATTTATGTGATTGGCAAGAGCCAAAAGCTAAAGATGTTAAACCACAAAATGGTGGGCCAATGCTTGGTGGAGTCAGCATTGTAGTTGATGCTTAGTGGCTGATTCTGCCTCCCTCATGATTACCCTACTTTTATGTTAAAAACTATACAAAAACTACATTGGCTCAACTGGACCTAAGAGTAAGATTTTTTTTACACCGTTAACTTTTCCTCCACAAAGCCCTTGTATTTAGAACTTTTGTGTGTTGTGATGTAGGGGTTATGCAGACGGCTGATTTTTCTTTTTGACCTCCTGGTCAGTAAATCAGTCTCTAGAAGAAACAACAAACACTAACTTCACAAAAACTGAGCGAAAATGAGAGATTTTGACTGAAATGACGCCAACCTGCCTTCAGTTGTGGATATAAGAGGATATCTTTATGAACTGGAGAACAAAGAAGCAGAACTGCTGCAGATGGAGTCACAGGTGGAAAGAGGGATGGGAAAAACTGTTGTGGAAACTGAGGAGCAGGACAGATCACAAGTTACTTGGTGGTGCAGATGCATGAATCCAGAGGCCTTTTGCTGTCTCAAGGGGGACAGAGTAGTACAATTTTTCTAGACCTTTCAGCAGAGCTCATTCATTTACGTAGGCCTTTGAAACTGCTGTCATGTGTCAAAGGCGGTATCAGTAAATAGGGCACTGCAAACATGATTTCTGTCATTGCAGATGGGTAAGAGGGCCTGATGTCCATATTCAAACAACTCAAAGTTGGCGCAACCTATGTCCTGCGGCAGAATGTGGTGGAATCAGAATTTGACCATTTCTTTTGCCTGTTTTTAGATCTGCGGTAGGACCCATCTTAGTTATATCCAGGAGGTTTGTGCTTCAGTGACCGCTAAGTGAAGCTGCAGCACTCTGACCTGAATTGCTAATCAGAGGAGAGCAGTGCATATCTGGCAGAAGAACATGTAGCCAATTCATTGCATCACAAAACAGTTCCAGACACAGGTGCTTTGTCACGTAAAAGTGAGAAATACTTGACAGGTTCTTACTCTGGCGTTCAATTTGTGCCAACTTTATTTTCAGTGTAATTTTAGCCCAACAGTTGGGTAATTATGAGGCCTTTGGTTGCATTATTGTCTGCTTAACTGTATATCACCTTGTATCTGTACCTAGCTATCCCCCCTCAGGAGCAAAGCTGGCCTTGTGCTTTTTTGGAAATCATATTTACTCATTTTAACCTGAACCATCCCAAAGGGGCCAGGAGCTCTAACAGAGCAGACAGACTGAGAAAACAGCTGAATTCAGGGTACTCTAATACTAGTAGGTTTTTTGAATGTAAGTGATTGTGTACATAGCCTAGTGACTATCAAAACTGAATATCTAAACCAGATTTAAGGCAAAATATGGGCTCTTTAAAATGAGATATAGCCTGTCTTCTGGTGCAATGTTGAATATATATATGTATATTTTTTTAATTAAAAGTAAATGACTGTCAATGTCATATAATAAATATCTAATCCACTGTCTATTACAGTCAAGGTACCAAACATCTTTTTGGAGACAGCAAAACCTTTTTGTGGAGAGACATCTGTCTTGGCCAAAATTTTTGTCAGCGGGTCTGACCAGGGGAAAGATTTGAAAGCTGCAGGATGATTGGTCAAACAAAGTTATGCAGAGTCTGGTTGGTTGACTGCTTAAGAGGGTGATCACCCTAATCATGTGATCACAAGTACAGAAGGGCAGAAAGGTGAGGTAAATGAATGTGAGGCGACTTAAGTGAATGAATGAATAAATATTCAATAGTCCCCTGTTTGACCTGGAATTAAGATCGGGCTCAAAAAAAATCCTGGCCAATCCCATCCAAGCCTGTGGACGCTCAGGCCTGAGCCTGATTCAGACCTGACATTTTTTCAATGTTCTGGCTTCAGTAATTAAGGCTCAAAAGTGCAGTTTCCCGGCTGTTTAATGGCAGAAATCCACTCCAGTGAGACCTAAATGAGGGCATTACTGAGGCATCCATTACCAAAACAAGTTGAACTTCTTTCACTTCTCTGCTCTTCCTTTGCACGGGGGCCACTTTAATTCTACTGATAAGATTTGCTTTTTGCATCCTCAGCTCCAATTTTCTTGTAAATTTGTGTGCTGTGCAATGAATTGCTGTACAGGAGATGCACGAAGCTGAGAGGAGTTAAAGGAAAATGTGCCGTGTGTGCGCTTAGCCGGCACCAAGCATGCTCCCATGGGTTGCTTGCTTAACACACGTTATTCCTGATTAACACCATTGTTTGTTCCCTAACGAAAATAAACAGACCCTGGCCAGACCCAGCTTCAGACAGAAAATCAGCCTCTACCCTGAACTTATGATATAAGCTTCATATTAGGCCTTAGTCTTTTACCTATTCTGTCCTAACATAAGAGAAATGAACTTGACAACAGAATGGGACTCCAAATAAGCTCAATACATTATGTCTGAGAAGGAATCAGACAAATACAGCTACTTCGATATAAGTTTTGGAGTTATACGCTGAAAATGGTTTATCCTTTCTATAACCCAGTGAGCAGAGCTGTACCCCCAGGAAACACATGTTTTACCCAAAATATCTAAATCAGTGCTCATTGCAGAAACTTTGGTAAGGAGAAGTTGAAAAGTTTCTCCCGGCCTGAAGGATTTCAAAACTCTTCCCATTTGATCCTGTAGTGATTCCTATAAGCCTCGCCCAAAGCAAAGAAATAAATAAAAAATGCAACATCCAAATGTGGCTCCTTATTTCTTGCTCAGTAGAAATAAGAACAGGCCTTATTTATTCCCTTTAAGAGTAAAAAGCAGCTGTAGCCCGAGGCGGTGGTAATTCTTCGTGGAGAAAAACACTGTGTCCCTGTTTTCTCTAAAGGACCGTGTTGTTCCCCCACAGCAACAAACACAAGCTGCCTATACCATCAGAGGAAGAGGGCTTCGATTATTTCTGCTGAAACCCAGGATTCTGTTGTGACGGTGATTTGAGCTCAGACTAGAGGATGATGTGGAGGTCACCGCTGCACTGTGGCCTGATGGGAGGCTGCGCTCTGTGTTAATGTGAGGACTGTCTGGATGTGATATAGAAGTGGAGAAAAGGCCTGAGGCTCTCTGCCTCATGCAAAGTCCACTGTGTGAGGAGAAATGCAGGCTGGAGGCAGGACAGAAATAGTTTATTTCGGCACATACACACTTAAAAATGACTTTTGCAGCACCTGGAGGAGAATGTTAAGGTTAAGTGAACATTTTTGGGACATTGGATATTACATTTAACACTTTAATGGCACTGGCCTGTATACATGCCTGTTTGAGTGTAAATCTATGTTGATAATAGATTTACATATACAGTAGTCACTGAAAGTTAGATGTCTTAGGTTAACCTAGTCATTTTTAACCTTGAATAATGGTTGCATTTGCTAGAGCCCATGTCTGTGATAATCTGAAATCCATCTTAAAAGCTTCATCCTGAAATAATTGTTCATTGTTTAGTAAATGACCAGGCAATTCAGTGCTCTTCTTAAGGACAGAGGGGCAGAAGGGACTGCAAGCCTCTGACTGGCCCGTATAGTGGCTGTAAAAAACTTAACATTCATTCAGTCCTCTTCCAGTTTTTCTTGAAAGGTTCTGCCCTTCATAATCTGGTTTTGATTGAGCTAACGCTGGCCCCCTTTATTTATTAGCTCAATTAATTTCTTTGTTTTTTCACCAGGATCAAACCATACATCGACAGATCTCAACAACTGGTTCTGGGTGTGCAGGTTCACTTCACACCTAACATGACGAAACAAGACAAAAAACTGTTTTGATGTCTAGGAAAGACTGTTTGATTTAGGGTGGTGCAAGCTCAGATTACTTCTGGTGCTGACCAAAGAACTGATCTCTGATCTGCTTGAAAAGAGGGGTCTTGGTTCATTCCCAAACAAACCAGAATTTGATTCACAGTGGGTGTGAAAGCTATTCAGACCAAACGACCACCACGAAGGGAAGAAAACCAAAAAGCAGGGCATGGTTGACCAAATAACAAATCAGTAAGCAAGCTAATACAAGAGTAACTGACAATATCAAATGTGTTGCTAACATTAGCTTACAGTTCTTGCATCTGCATCACCAGATAAATCAGGATTTGTCCTGCTCCTCGGTTTCCACTGCAGTTTTTCCCCTTCCCCTAATTCTACACCAGACTCCATCTGTTAAAAAGTCTTCCTCTGTGTGCTACAGGTCATAAAGATATCCTCTTGTACCTACAACTACTGGTCTGTCGTCATCACTTGAGTCAAAATTACATTTTTTAGCTCCATTTTAGTGAACTTTGTGCTTGTTGTTTCTTGACCGATGACCTGACCAGCTTATGAGCGTGTTTTGATGGCAGAGGGATACGTAGCCCTTATGTTGCATTATGAAATAGTTTCAAATACAAGGACTTTGTCGTGGAAAAGTGAAATGCCATAAAGAATCTTAATCCAGCCAACAAAGTTTTTGTCTACTTTTATCCTAAAAGTGGGGTAATTAGCCAGCATCCACACCCAGTTATCTACCCTCGGGAGGAGAGTTAACAAGTTGCTTTATTGGTAATCATAACAAAGTGCTATAGCCCTTGAGCAACCCCCACTTCAGTAAAACGGAACTATCTCTTTAATGTCAAATAATGAATTACTTTTAATTGTTAAGTTTGAAAGACAAACCTTTTTATCCCAGTGCATAAAGATTATGAAAGCATACATTTCTAGGGGTGTGACACACACATTTAAGAGCTGTGTACTCTGTAGCTGTACCTTTTTTCTGTGCACTAGTTAAACAGAAAGTAAAAGCATGGCCAGATATGGTCTCTGATGTGCCTGCCTGTTGGCAACAACATCTGAAGAGATCTAAATAACAAACACTTCAGGTGTATGAGTAATACTGTTTTCGCTACATTAGAACTCAGGAACTTAGACCTAACCTTTGTCCTTCACTCCTACTTCAATAGAAAGCAACAACAATCCCAGCCCACTCCAGTGCACTGCAGCAAGATGGGAAATGTAACCCTGTACCTGAAGTGGGAGAGAGGACGAAAGAGGTTAAATCCAAAATACTAAATTAGCAGAAAACAACAAAGCTGCTCCTACGCAAAGGACCGGGATAAGGGGCAGAGCATGGAGCTGTGTTTATTCTATTATTGTGCAGGGTTACCTTCATCTGGAAAATTTACACAGCAGGAACATTCAGAGCTTACTTTCACTGACAAACTGTGGTATCTGCATAATTCCCCCTCCCCTAACAAAAGATATGACTTAATCAGAAATCAGATCACATTTAAATTAAATCAGTTTTAAAGCTTCTCATTGGCTTAAAAAATTGATTCTTTGTATGCTTTGTTTTTTTATTCTTTGCAAAAACACTTAAATAAAAAAAAGAGAGAGATTTCTTTTGGTGTATGAATGCATGTATGTTATAGTAGAGTTGCATCTTTGCAAACTTTTACATTTTCTTCACCATACTATTTTTTTTTTCATAGGATATTTGAGAAATCTTGTGGAGATCCAAACATCTGCTTCCATCAACCAGTGAAACAAAATTTTAACACAAAGAAAACTAAATGAAAGAAATTTTTGAGCCAAGATATCATTATTCACTAACAAAAATAGATATATAAAGGAAATCTTTCATTTTATGCCCACATAATATGAGGAAAACAATACTATGCGGAATAACATTGATCATAACTGTGATGACAATAATTTGAATGAGATGCAGCGTGCTCAGGGGCCATCTCTAAGTTTCCTAGCTTTTGATTTTCTCCCTGGTTCTTCAATACTTGCAGCTATAGTATGTTTTTTTTCTGTGTATTGAAGAAATCCAAGAAACTTTCTCACCACTAAACTGGCACAAAATAATTAAATGGTAGGTTATAGCCAGCTTCAGCTGCTTCTAGCTCAAGCAAAAGCAGGGTCATTGTACCACAATCTTTGTTTTACCACATTAAAACATTTTTTATAATTTATTATAATTGTTTTTTGCAAAGGCTCATAACACAGTAACGCTTAAATCATGAGTAATTGTAGAGCTGTAATTATTACACTGTTTGTATGCATGCAGAATTTTAACCCACAAAAAAACAGATGGCCCTATAGGACACCCTGCGCATGGTGGTTTAGCATGCAGCACAAGCGTCTCTCTTATTTTCCACAGTCTTTCTTAACATCTGATCCAATAGACAATAAACTGGGTTTGTGTTGTTTTGTCTATCGTGTTGCCCCACCTGCATTACATCACATGCCTTCAGTCTAGCTCATAGGATAAGATGCTAAATAACACAGATGAAGCATGTTTTTATTTAATAGAAGTGACTGTGCTAATGCAATGTTTAGAATTTAAGTACTCTAAGTATTAAAGCGTTATCAGAAGCAAGTACTCCAGTACTTTTATTCAAGTAATGATATGATTGAACAACTGTCATTTGTATCTTAGTAATTCCTGTTAACAGTCATGTACATCAACATACAGTGAAATAAACAAGTCAGATTATAGCAATTGGCTAATTTCCGTCTGTTGTCCCTGATAGGTGTTCCGCCAGGATAAAGAGCTAAAAAACACATTTACAGAAATTGCCTCCAAAGAAAGAGCAAAGATACTTAAACACAACATACATATTATTGCACATTCTCTAAGTATTTTGTATCAAATAGATGCACCATCAAAGTGCTACAACAATAATGTAGATTAAACCAAATAAATACCCTTAGAAATTCTGACCAGGAGGATCTACACTTTGTTTTATAAGAATATTTTGGGGCATTTTGGGCCTTTATTGACAGGAGAGAGAGAGAGAGAGAGAGAGACAGTGGAAAGGCTTGTGAAAGGGGATGAGAGAGAGTAGGGGGAGCACAATCTCCAATTGGCCACAGGCTGGATTTGAACACGAGCCGGCAGAAGCATGTACGTAGATCGTGCCTGGTTTCTTACAACTCCACCAAACCTGCACTCTATATCCACACTTTTAATTCAGTACTGAAGTTGTGTTTTCTGGCCACCACTGCTTTGAAAGCACAGAAACAAACCCTCTCCACAATTTAAAACAAAAAACATTGTTAATAATTCTAATTACAATATTTTTAAATGAATGTTAACATATTGTGCACTTTCCACCACAAATAACACACCCAGAAAGAAGAAAAGTATACACACTATCAAACATTCTCATGAAACTTAATGCTATATTCATAATATTTGTATACATTTTCATTCATTTTCGATACCGTTTATCCCTTTCGGGGTCGCGGGGGGACTGGAGCCTATCCCAGCTGTCATTGGGCGAGAGGCAGGGTACACCCTGAACCGGTTGCCAGTTGATCACAGGGCTGTATACAATCTTATAATGACTAAGACGCTGATAATTATGCTCTCAGATACTTATGCAGCCTGCTCAGTGTGTTTTACACATGCTGTAGGGGATAAAGCACAGGATATTATTCATCGTCAGGAAAACAGGTCAAACATGAACATTAATTTGTCTGGTCTTGTCATTTTGATCTTAAGATTTTTAATTTCAGTGTTAAAGTTTTATGTCTGTCACGTGTCTTCTTTTTGGTTGTTTCTGTTGTTGAGGCAATGCCTCAGAGAAATGTAACTTTAATCTTAGAATCACTATATTTCATAGAGTGTTTGTGTGTTGTGTGTGTTTAGAAGCACATTAAAAGTAGGGTAATCAAATGACCCAGTGGAATTTGGACCAAGCAATAAAATTCGCTGTAAATAACAAAAGGTTTAAAGGTAGTGAGAGCAGACACTGATCTATGTAATGCCTTGTGTTTCGTTCTGGTATTCTGTGTTGCCAAAAAAATCAATATATCGACTGGCACGTCTCGAACTGTTGAGCACCACTTACTTTCAGACAACAGCCTCTATGCTGCCAAAAGAGAGCTCAGAGTTAACTTTAAATAAATGATAATGCACATTAGTCACTATCAAGTTATGTTTACTTGTTAGGAAATACAAACACATATTCAGCAGGTCCAACGACAACCCTTCAAAACTCAGACTGAGATTTCAGAAAAAAAAGAAGTCTGGGGATAAATTTTCCACCCTCAGACATCCCCTCACTCAGACTGAGATTTACCTTCATCACTTAAAATCTGTCTGTCAGCGCCGCCTCCCCTCTCCAACACTCTCGCGCACACAAGCTGTTTGCTTCCAAACACATTGTACCGAGTCTCCATCTGCCAGCACAGACAGAGCGATGACACTTCAATCACACGGAGCAGATCCATGTCTGCTCGCACGTCTTGCCACCCAGCACGCGTTTGACAAATGGCAGCATGCAGGAAGAGGCCAACTTCAACATCAACCCCACGTACAACAACATGTTCACAGCCTGGTAGCATGGCAGCTAAACTCACATTTAAACCACTTTTGCGACAGAAATTCTGTGTCAGTTCCCCTGTCGAGGGAACTTGAACTGAGATAAATGACAAAAACCAAGACTGTTAGAGGTTGTGTTACAATGAGATATCAAAAGACAGGACGGGAAGGAGCAGCAACCATCCAGTAGCCGTATTTTTATTTATTATTTATATTTATTTTATATTTATTTATACACTGCCGGGCAAAAAAAAGTTGCCACCTGGATTTAACTAAGCAAATAGGTTTGAGCCTCCTCTTGGATAATTACTGCATGGGCAATTATCTTTCAGCTGGCAACAAGTTATTTAACCCCAGCTGATGCAATGAGTAGCTTCTCATTTCTTAAACAACCATGTTGAAAGACATCCTGTGGTCATGAAAAAGATGTTGGTCTGTTAGATTTGAGCTTAAAAATAATAAAAATAGATTCTGATTTAAGATAAATATATTTTTTTGTTAAATCTGATATTTTTGATTGTCTTATTGATAGTATCACTTAATCTGTAACAGTCTGGCCCTTTGAAACGGAGAATAACGGTTATGTGGTCCTTCTGTCACCAAAGTTGCTCACCAACACTTTCAACTCATCGATGGATTTTGAGGACTCTCTTTGTTAAATACTAGCCAAGTGTTCTGCCAATCTGAGCCACTCTTTTTTAATTTCCGTTCTCTTTGGGCATCACTTTTATGTGGCTTTGGACCAGATTTGGCCACTCACATTAGACCATTTTTTATTTGGACATGTCTGATCCTTCATTCTCATCCAGCAGGCCGGATACTGGGAACCAAAATTCACCAAACACTGTATGCTGTTGGACAGGGCTGTTTGCCTAGTTTGCCCAGTTTTATGCAAATAATGTGACAGCATTTACTGCAACTTATTATTTCAATGTGTTTGTGCAAAAACTGACTATCCAAAGGACTTTTGCCAGCTCCAACACTCCATTTGTAGCACCTTTTGGAGTGTTTTTGTGGCCACAGCCTGACAGACATTATGACAGAACATGAATATGCAATTAGGACTCCAACACTGCAATTATCTCCCAGGACGGCTCTTCAGAGATGCAGGCCACAAGTGCCAGCACTCTCTGAAAGTTCATGTTTTTCAAGTAAACCCGCAGGGCTGCTGCAGGAAGTTGACTTTTCCTCTTCCCTCTGATTTTGTTATCTTATTCACAGACTGGAAATGTGATGATTTTTTTTTTTTTTTTTTTTTTTTTTGGGGGGGGGGGGGGGGGGGGGTATTATGATTTTTGTTAAGTAGTCCATGTCCACAGAGATTTTTCTGAGTAGACTAAGTTAGTCTACTTTTATGGCTGACCGTCATTACCAGCTGAATATGAGTACCAGTTTGTGACGTGACATCACACAACATGACATCACACAACATGACATCATGCAACATGATATTACACAATGTGACATCATAAAGCATGACATCATGTAACATGACATCACAAAACATGACATAACACAACATGACATCACACAACATGACATCATGCAACATGATATTACACAATGTGACATCATACATGACATCATGTAACATGACATCACAAAACATGACGTCACACAATGTGACATCATACAACATGACATCATGCAACATGACATTTCACAACATGACATTGCACAACATGACATCATGCAACATGATATTACACAATGTGACATCATGCAACATGACATCATGTAACATGACATCACAAAACATGACATCACACAATGTAACATCATACTACATGACATCACACAACATGACATCACACAATGTGACATCATACAACGTGACATCACACAAGATGACATCACACAACATGACACAACACATGACATCATGCAACATGATATTACACAATGTAACATCATGTAACATGACATCATACAACATGACATCACACAACATGACATCACACAACATGATATTACACAATGTGACATCATACAACATGACATCATGCAACATGACATTACACAACATGACATCATGCAACATATTACACAATGTGACATCATAAAGCATGACATCACACAATGTGACATTACACAATGACATCACACAACATGACATCATGCAACATGAAATTACACAATGTGACATCATAAAGCATGACATCATGTAACATGACATCACACAACATGACATCACACAACATGACATCATGCAACATATTACACAATGTGACATCATACTACATGACATCATGTAACATGACATCACAAAACATGACATCACACCATGTGACATCATACAACATGACATCATGCAACATGACATTTCACAACATAAAACAACACATCATGACATCATGCAACATATTACACAATGTGACATCATGTAACATGACATCATACAACATGACATCACACAACATGACATCACACAACATGACATCGTGCAACATGATATTACACAATGTGACATCATACAACATGACATCATGTAACATGACATCACAAACATGACATTGCACAACATGACATCATGCAACATGATATTACACAATGTGACATCATACAACATGACATCATGTAATATGACATCACAAAACATGACATCACACAATGTGATATCATGCAACATAACATCATGCAATATGACATTACACAGCTTGATATTGCACAATGTAACATCATACCACATGCCATCACACAACATGACATCACACAATGTGACATCTTACAACGTGACATCACACAAGATGACATCACACAACATGACATTATGTAACATGACATCACAAAACATGACATCACACAATGTGACATCATACAACATGACATCATGCAACATGACATTACACAACATGACTTTGCAAAATGTAACATCATACAACGGGACATCACACAACATGACATCACACAATGTAACATCATACAACGGGACATCACACAACATGATATTACACAATGAGACATCATACAACATGACCTCATGTATCATGACCTCACAAAACATGACATCACACAACATGACATCATGTAACATGACAACACAAAGCATGACATCACACAATGTGACATTATACAACATGACATCACACAACATGACATCACACAGCATTACATCATACAACATGATATTACACAATGTGACATCATACAACATGACATCATGCAACATGACAACACAAAACATTACATCACACAATGTGACATCATGCAACATGATATTACACAATGTGACATCATACTACATGATATCACACAACATGACATCACACATGACATCATGCAACAGGATATTACACAATGTGACATCATACAACATGACATCATGTAACATGACAACACAAAACATGACATCAAACAATGTGACATCATACAACATGACATCATGCAACATGACATCACACAACATGACATTGCACAATGTAACATCATACATGACATCACACAACAAGACATCACACAATGTGACATCATACAACGTGACATCGCACAACGTGACATCACTCAACATGACATTGCACAATGTAACATCATACATGACATCACACAACAAGACATCACACAATGTGACATCATACAACGTGACATCGCACAATGTGACATTACGCAATGACATCACACAATATGACATCACACAATGTGAAATTACACAATGACATCACACAATGTGATATCATACAACGTGACATTACACAACGTTACAAAACACAAGGTGATATCATACAATGTGACATTACACAACATGACATCACACAATGTGACATCATACCTTTGTTTTGTCATCAGTTTTAAGGCCATTGGCTCATGGTAGCAAGCCCATTGCAGGGCGTAGCATTAGAATCAATGAGGACTGACAACATGATACCAAGCAGCACTACTGACCAAGCTGACCCGTAAACCAATCAGAGTGGACTAGGCCCATCTGTGGAAGAGGCAGGAGCTTAAAGAGGCAGGAGCTCTAACAGAGCATCTCAGACAAAGAGAGACTACATCACTATCAGCAGAGCTCTGTTCATGATCCAAACAGCTTTTCTTTTAACATTAGTGATTGTGAGCATTCTCTAGCAGTCATCAAAAATGAATACATAAAACCTGATTGAAGGCAAAATATGACCACTTAAAATGGATTTTGTTTATTCAAACTTTGAGCACATTTTCATGTGGAGTCAAGGATGAACTGTTTAGATTTCAGGGGTGCCTAGCAGGTGAACTTGATATGTCAATAGTCCTTCGAAGAAATTCTGTCAAACTTTTCACAAATGTCCTCTCTGACCTGAAAATGAGCTGTTTACATTTAGGAGGAGACCAATCAACATAAGCTCAGCTTTGACTCCCTGGCACAGTGGTTTTCAAACGTTTTTCCAGACAAAATGGCCTCTTTTTTACAGTGTTGTAGTCTGTTCATGCCTATTTTTAACCATGATGCCAAATGAAATTTGGCAAATAATTGTTTAAAGAATAATATCTAAAAACACATTTTTTTCACAAATCAATTTATACATTTTAAAATTTCTCAAAATCAGGGACTTGCATTTGAACTTGACAAAATTAAAAAAGAAGATTTAAAGTTACTGTCTTCTCCCACACATATAAATCATTAAGCTGATCTTGGTTTGAACCCTCTGCACCCCACCTCTACTGGATGAACCTAAATTTTCTTCCTTTGTTGTTCAGCTTTCTCTCCCTACATATCATACATATCTGAGCTTTAGGAAAAAAAACACAAACCACAAACAATAATAACACTTAGAACATTTAGTACCTGATGCTAGAGGGTTTTATTGAAACATTTAAGAGTCGTAGGCATATCATATTTTTCACTTATGCATGGAAACATTTAATAAATACATTTCTCATATGTGGAAATTATTATACATGTATTTACAATATTCTCCTTTGACTTTGATATTTCTCTATGAAGTCTTTGCTCTGCTGTGGCAGTGACCCAGTTTCCTCATGGGGATCATTAAAATTTCATCATATCTCATCGTGTGTTTCAATTATAATGTCTGTGTCTCATGTTGACTATCCTAGAGAATTTCTCCTCCATATTCATATTCACCATAGCATGGTGGCTCTGCAGCATTAATTCCTCTTGTTTTTATTCCTCTCTCTATGTCTTTTCAACAGTTGGAGGCTTTCTACTCGATCTTTACCACAGAGCAGCAGGACCATGTGAAGTCTGTGGAGTACCTGCGCAGTAACTTCAGGCCTATACAGAGCTTAGACAACCGGCAAGTCTTCAAGTCTGCAGTAAAAGACGCCTGGATGCCCGACCTTATGGATGGTGGCAGTGGGCCATACGGTACAGAGACGTCCAAAGGTAGGGATGAAGAGACTTACGTTTTTTTCTATCATGATGACATCTGCTCGTTAATCAGAGAGGATATGTGCAGAGATGGACACATGTCAATCAATCCATTAATCAATCTTTGTTTTTATAGCACCAGTTCATAATAAGTGTTATCTCAAGGCTCTTTACAATTGAGCAGGCTGAAGCCATACTCTTCATTTTATAGATAAGCATATATGCATATATACAAATATAAATATACATATTTCTATGTATACATACATACATCTAAAGATGTATCTATTCAGGCAGAGACAAAGCAACTAAAAATAATTATTTATGATAGCGACAAACCCATGGACGCCGAGATCATAAATCTGTCTTCATCACATTTATCTCTGCTGAATATAGTTTCAATCAACCAATCTTCATTTGTATAGCACCCAATTGGTCTTTGTTGAATATAAATTTATTAAAGGTAAAAGCCTTGAGATCTGGTATCTCATTTTCAAGAGGGTCCTCATGTCTATATGGTTGCAAAGATAGTTACTATGGGGGTTTAATTAATACAACCATGGATAGAGAAATCAATCTAATATTAAAATTAATATCTTTAATTAATATATCTGGAGAGGAATTATGTTGATTTATATATCAGCATCTGGTTGAACTGCCATTACAATGGGTTTAACTGGTCAAAAAGTAGAAATTTATGTTAAATGATGTCGTTTCTGTTCATGGTTGATGCAGGATAGAGCACATGGAGTCGAGCAGGTCTATGCAGCAGGTCATCCATGATTGTTTGTCAAGGCCATACTAATGTGTGTGTGCTGTTTGCAGGAACTATCATGTTTTTAACTTTTTTAATCTTGCTAAATAATAATAATAATATCAGGAACTGTAATGATAATGGAATGGGGCTAGAAGAATGGCCAAGTAATTGTAGTAGTTGAAGCTTTGTAAGTCCACAGCAGCAGGCAGTCTACACCAAGGCAGTCTACACCAAGGATCCCAGGCAGCCTACAAGACAAGAACCAGAGATGAGTACAGGAGCAAACAAAAAGGCATAAACAGAGAAAGGGCAGAGAGAGAGTGTTAGAGAGACAGTCAGTTAATGTCAGTTAATCCATTAATCATTTATTAACTCTTTTTTTTTAATTTCTCACAAAAATTTGAAAGCAATAATCAAAACCTTACATTTCCATTGAATTCATAGTCCAATAAAGTCACTTTCAATAACACTCAGACAGGGTTTTAACACCGTCATACCTGAGTACCTGAGAAAGAGCTTGCTTTGATGCCACTTTGGTACATAGAGGCTAATGGGGAACCAAATAGATAAATAGACTAAATAAAAGGAGGGTTGTCCATTTAGATGTATCAGCCCTGAGATTAGCCTCTCCAGGGAATACCCGCCCAATGACGGCTGGGATAGGATCCAGTCCCATGCCACTGTGAAAGTTGTATAGATAGATGATGGAAAATGTTTGCTTATTTCAGTAGTCATGTTAATCTGAGTTACTTCCCCCTAGTCTTGTGTACAATTACACTGGTATGTTCAACCAGTGTACTCTGCCTCTGCTAACCATATGAACATCCCATTTTCTGCCTCTGGTACTGTATTCCAAAAGAAACCAACATGGATATTTCACCTCATATATGTCTTACGAACTGTGACTGACTCGCGACCAATCTAGTGTGTACTCTGTGTCTTGCCCAATATCAACTAGAAAAGGCTCTGGTCCCCTTGTAACCCTTAAACAGATAGTTTAGGATTTTTGAATTGGGGTTGTAGGTACATGGCATTAGCCTGAGCATTAGCCCTGCTCCCAAAGCTTGGCTCTGGAGCAGTGTAGAAATAGTAAGCTAGATAATAGTTAATCTCCAAAGTACATATTCAGCTTTATACTAATTTTTTATTTTGCCAAGCCATGGTTTTGATGATGTGTTTACTTCATGATACCACACTGTCTATCCAGCAATGCCATTTTTGAGCTGCTGGATGACCTAAGGGCGCAAAATTCTCATTTAGATAGGGCGGACTGCACCATTTTTGCACCCATTATAAACTGTGCACGCAATCATAAAAAATCACCCACAACATGCCCGCTAATAGCATGTGCAATTTTTTAGTTTGCACATGCAATTTAGGACTAAGTAGATCAGGCCCTGTATGTCCAGTAATGAGGAGGTAAGCTGAGCTAAGTAACACACTTTATCAAATGACTGCTTCATCCGTAGGATAATCTTTGAACATTCATATATTTTACCAAACATTATTTAGGATGTGGTGATATTTGTGAACTTGAACTTAAAAATCAGACTGTATTTTGATCAGTATGCTGTTGGCAGGAGGACAGGTAGTTTGAAATAGTGCCTAAACAAAGCAGCTTGTAAGTGGAAAAGTAAGTCAGTGTAAATGTTCTGTTTGTAGCTTGTAATCACCCTATGCTGTTTTTTTGGCTTGTTTCCGCCCATAATTCTTTTAATTATGTGGAGTTGGTGGCACCATTTACAGCAAAGTATAGCCCGAGCTTCCATGCCGACTATTTTTGCACTGATGCAGAGAGACACTTTTTTACTGTGGTTCAGGCTGATGCCATGTACTTCATTTAAGTCCACCTCAAAAATCCTGAACTATCTCTTAAAGGAGAAAAAGAGTGAAGATATTGGATGGATTGATAGATAGGCAGATGGATCTTAGATGGACATATAGAAAGAAAACATGTTTTCCTGTACAATGTTTTGAAATGAAACAATTCTGCTTTTATCAGCTCTCATAAGTAAATCATCTAACTTGTTCATAAGAATAACAATAAACAATATAATGTGTTAGAATGATTTCCCCCTCTGATCCTCAAAGACTCATTAAAGGGCCCTCTTTCCTCCCTGAACTCGTCCCATATTCTCACATTATTCCTGGATGGTGACTTATCTTAATGCTATAAATTAGGCATATTCAGTGTTCCTCGTGTGCCCAGAGGAAAGCGATTGCCCTCTGTTATGTGTATAAATGTGTGTGTGTGCATATGTTCATGTGTGAGTGCGGTCCAGGCTAGCTTTCTGTCATTTCACAAGCGAGCAGGGTAACCCCCCTAGCAGAAGGCGGTGGGAGGCACACCAGCCATCCTCCCACTCCTGCCTCATTACCGCTCTCACAACACCACACATCGTGCAGTGTGTGTATTACTGTGTCAAAGTGTGTGTGTGTGTGACTCTATGCATGCAGATTTGCCCCTGTTTCTCTGGGTATTTGTAAGTGTTTGTGTGTGGCCTAGCATCTGTGCAGTGTCAACTGTCCTAGCAGGATTCACTCCCCCGCTTTATACACACTTCCATATGGTCAACATACAAACTAACAGTGCATGTGTGAGTGTTGTCCTGGCATGGTGTGCTGCGTGCTCATGCAGTGTGTCCTTGAGCGCTGCAGCGGGACATGTTTGCAGTGAGCAGATCTATCGGGCGAGCAGAGCATGTGCAGAAAAGGAGCAAGGTTGAAGGTCAGCTGGATGAAATACTTAGATATTAGAAATCAAAATTTTTACTTTTATTACATATATGTATATATATTTTTTGTTTGCTACAGCCCATTCAAACAAAACATTCAGAAGCTCTGTGACAGAGAGACTGTTAGTGATACCACACTGGTTTAGAAGCTATGAAGTTCTGCAGTCGTATGTCAGATTGTCACTCATATAGTCATGGAGTACTGGATAGCTTTTTTTATTCTACTGCTTCCTGATTAAGAAATAATCACTGAAAATAAAGTTGGAGAGATTATACGACTCTTTCAATGTCTTCCTGCAATACTTCATAATAAACGGCGGACACTTAGTACCTAGTATTGGAAAAGGAAGAATAACTACATATGTATGTGTCCTGTGTATAAGTATGTATTTTTTTGTACTTAAAGTAAAAACAACATTTGAGGTTTCAATTAAGTCTTAATCGTCTTAAAACCCATTTTTATTCCTTAGCTTTCAACCCCACATGAAACTCTGCTCCTGGTTTTAGTGCTTTATGGTTTGTTTTTAGTTATTTGTTTTTGTTGTTTTTAAAGTGTTTTTTTTTTTAAACAATAAAACACATATTTTAGTGTTTATACCTGCTTTATTTCATCCATTGTTTTAATTTTTTTTATGTCAGCGTTGTTTTGTCTATTTATGTACAACACTTTGTTTCGACTGTGGTTGTTTTTAAAGTGCTTTATAAATAAAGCTGAGTTGAGTTGATTTGAGTTTTATGTATATTTACCTCAGCCAAGCAGGTAATGTTTTGTTTTTTTGTCTGTTAGCAAGATAACTCAAAAAGTTATCAATGGGTCAATGGGTACAGATCCAGGATTTTTTTTAAGGATTTGTTAATATTGCAAGATAGGGCAGTTTTTAAACTCAACGGATTTTGATGACATTCTCAGGGAACGTTGATCATAGTACAAGAGAGAAGTGATTACACTGTGGTGCTCATCCAAATCCAGATGTGGATCCCGGATTTGTTAGTAGTGCCAGATAGGTCAGTTTCCACATGTTTGCCCATAACTCGCCTGACACTGTTGAAAATGCCTGGAGCCTATTCCAGCTGACATTGGCTTACACCCTGAATCAGTTGCTAACCAATCACAGGACCACGGAAAGAGACAGACAACCATTCATATTCAACAAAGACAAAGAGGTCATGGGATAATAGCCAAAGTGGTTCATGATACAACAGTAACTCAGATAACCACTCTTTACAACCATGGTATGAAGGAGGCCATTTCTGAACAAACCAAACATGGAGTCTTGAAGCCGAGGGGCTACAGCAGCAGAGGACCACATCAGGGGCCAATCTAGTCAAGAGCAGAAAACTATGGCAACAGTTCACACAGGCTCAGCATAGTTGTGCATTAGAAGATTAAAGAAATGTTGCCAGGTCAGAAGGGCCTTGATTTCTGCTGTGACATTTAGATGGTAGGGTCAGAATTTGGAAATTTAAACAACATGGCAGCGTTGATCCATCCTGCACTGTATACTCATACCTGTATGACTGCAGTGTACCCACCCAGCAGGATGATGTGCCAAATATGATCAAATATTATCATTTCTTGAGCATGACTATCACAATGTCAGCCACCAGATCTCAATCCAATAGAGCACCTTTAGGATGTGATGGAGCATGAGATTTGAATCAAGACCGGCAGACAAGTCTGCCACAACTGTGAAAAATGAATGTCTCCTTCTGTAAAATTCTGACAAACACTGGAGAATTTGAAATCACAAAGAAAAGGCCTTTCAACTAAAAAACTGGTTCATAAAATCAATCAAACCTCAAAGCAAGACATTTAAAATATCATGAGAGTAGACCTCCACAGCCCCCAAAACCAGATCTTTCTTGTGGTCCCACTTTTCCCCATCTTTTTTATTTGGTCAAGGTCAAGGTCACGGTTTCAGCCTTTATTTTATTCCTGTGAGGCAGAGTCTCCCTCCTCTTTACAAGCTCATGAAGCAAATACTTGTTTTGTTTTCAATATCAGCAGAAAGAAATAAAAACAGAAAACCTCTTTCTGGAGAGACTAATGCACTAAAAAGGATCCATTTCTGGTGTGAACATGCAGTAATTTTAAGATTTCCATGCTGAATAATTATCTGACATGTTTGAGCATCTAATTTCATAATCCATTAGAGGTTGCATGATGAGGACTTTTCATGAAATTGACTGAAATAACAGTCGAGACCATTGACTTACTCCACAAGTGTAGGGCTATTTGCATTCTAAAGTATTTTAAGTGCTGATGTTGAAGTAACAAGTTAGTAAAGTCAGCTAAGTGGAATGAATAAATAAAACATCAACATTAATTATGTAGGCCATGTTGCACTATGTCTAATGGAGCCAAAAATAAGCAGAAGAGCAGCACAACTTATGTTTATTGATCTTAGACAACATGTCAGCTAACATTGCTAATAATGAATGTTTAACATCTCTATATGCTTGCACTTAAATTAATGGCACATTACATTTATACTGCTTATGAGAAATGATGCATCATTGCATCAGCAAGCATTACGTGACCCTCTGAGTGCTGCTGTAAAGACTCATGGACGTCCTCTTCAGGCTGTGATCATATAAAACATGTGCCATGGTCATAGAAGCTGATTGATCCTTTTAGATTGTTTTCTGTTTAATGGGATCATTCAGACTCTGAGTTAACATATGGAGATAATAGAAGTATGGTTTATTGGCACACATATATATCAGAGGTGTTTTTTCATTGCGTTTGATGCTACACAGTTTCTCAGTGTAACATCATCCTCACTGAGTATCACATCATTTTTCCTCATCACTCAAAAAGGAATAACATAACAAATCAGACAGAGGGAGAAGACACCATACCTGACTTTTCAGTATTATATACAGTGGTGGACAAAGTGCTCAACTCCATTACTTGAGCGAAAGTAAAGATACCCCTGGTCATATATTACTCCAATACAAGTGAAAGTTTCCAGTCAAATTTTTACTTAAGTTAAAGTACTTGAGTACCTGCTTTTGAAAATACTTATGTATTAAAAGTACATTTTTATTTTAATGTCCACATGGTATTGTATTGTTGCCACAATGAATTTATAGAACCTAGTGACTGAAACAACCTACAGAATGCATTGACCTGCTTACAGAACCTGTAGAATAAAAAGCTTGTAAAATATGCTACGAAGCCTATAGAAATGCCTCTTGAAACACAATTGAATCCACAAAAGGACAACCATTGCTCTTCTTTTATTTAACAACCAACGTTTACTTGCCTGAACAAATCACACGCAGATCACATTTTAGAATAGCAAGGAAATTTCATCTGCTGACTTCAAAGTTATACTTAAATGTAATGGGTAAGGAGACCCTTCATAGAAATGCAGTGGAGTTTAAAGTGCAATATTTGTCTTTCAAATGTAGTGGAGTAAAAGTCATAAGTTTCCAGAAATATTAATACTCAAGTAAAGTACAGATACACAAAAAATGTACTTAAGTACAGCGCTCAAGTAAATCTACTTCCTTACTGTCCACCACCAATCCCTTTTCAATTCCATCTGCATACAGGAAAAATGTGTAAAAATATAAAACATATTGGTGTGAAGTATTTGAACGAAGCTCTTTTGTGTAGGCTTTAAATGCTCCCCACTTAAACAGTAAGTGACACGAACTTACAGTCTGAAAGTACTTGTCCTTCCACTCTCTGCTCACTTTACTGTGTCTATTTTGTTTGAGGTCAAGGTTAAGATGTCCCACAGCTGAATGATGTCGCAGTGTAACATGTAGAGGGGCACCACTAACAGGTTTACAAAAAGATTTGAGTGCTGTATCAAGTAGCTTAAACGATGCAAGAGCCTGTAAGTGCTGCTTAATTTACTGTACTTCATGCCATCCAGTGGATTAAAAAATGACAGGGTTGAAGAGTTAGAGTGTAGATAAAAATAAATTTCATTTTAGCTGCATTGACAGTTTTTACACCACAGGATATTTTCCTGCAAAGCAAACTTTCAGCTTTACACACTAAATAACAGCATTAAGGAGGATTTAGCTTCAGTCCTGCATGTGTTACAGCTTCATGCTGTGGCTGACTTCCTATTCAACCCCTCCCTGAGCAAAAACCCCTCAGACCAACCCACAATCAAGGCCTGGTCATCGATCAATTCTGGTCAACACGCTGCAGGGCCAAAATGTCTTTTCCTCCTCCAAATGGCTTCTCAGAGACTTATGAGAGGAAGAGACAGAGAGAGTTGTCCTCTGTGGGTTCCTCTATTGTCAGATGTCTCCCTCACCCCTGTTCTGCTCTGTGTGATTGGACGCTGGTCTCCATCCTTCACTGCCATCCAGACCCCTACCCTATATGTGTGTGTGTGTGTGTGTGTGCGTGCGTGCTGGCCCGCTTATCTTTGATGAAAGCTGTAAGAGGGTCACTTCATCACTCTGCCACACACATGGGGCTACAAAGGCCTTTCAGTGGTGTTCACAGAGGGAATATCAGCCGCCACTATTTCACCGTGAAAGAGGCTAAGCAGGAGGACACAAAGTGGTATATAACATAAATAATACTTAACCAAGAAGGGACAAGACTTAAACCCAATAACTCCATCACCAAGGAGATAATTATGACTATTTTTGTTGCACCTGCAGCACCAGTATTGTTCCTTTTTAACAGTTTATTTATATTGATGAAATTATTGATCTATAACATTTATTTTGGTAGTTTACAAGGTGAAGAAGTAATAAATATACTCTCAGCTGTCACTTTCATTATCAGGACTGTCAATAATAATCAATGTACCACAAAAAATAACCTATGAATGGATGAAGTACCTCTATTGCTATTGTGTTTGTAACGTCAGTCCAAATAGAGTTTCAGCCTCAGTCCACTTTTAGCTCCTCTTTGGGCTTTCTTTATGAGAGTTTTGTGGTTCAGTAGTAGTATAGTATAAGTATAAGGAAGAGGTTAATGTGTGAAAAAATGATGAATTATGATTAAGCAGTGGAGATACATATTAACAAGTTGAAAGATTTGAAGTCCTACCAGTCCAAACACAGAGGTAGGAACAACAATCCAAGAGCGCTTAACTTTGTTCTTAAATGTAGTTTTGATTTACTGTTAAAATTAATTAAACCTTGCATATTATACCTTTAAACAAGCCATGAGCTATTATGACTACACAAAGCTTCAGTCCAGCTGTGGCACTCAGCAGCTTTGGGCATTTCTGTCTACATTTCTGCTAGTTAGAAGACATGCTATCCTGGTGCAAAGTCAGGCACCAGACACAGATAGGTTAGATTATATGCCCATGACATGAATCAATCCATTCAGAGTGTCAGCTCTCTATTCCTGAAACAATACGTCCTCTTGCTGTGATTTTGATATTGACATAGTGGTTTCACCTTTTGTTCTCAGGCTACATTGTTTTATACCTTGTCTTTAATTGAAAACTGTTTGAATTAAATTTGGGATCAGATATAAATTGTATTTCATTGAGGCAGGTCCCCAACACCAGAGATGATCAGAAAGACATGGTGAACATTTCTGCTCAACGCAAGCAAAACTATCACCTTAGTTATAGTTAGAGTTCTTGGATAAAACTGACCAGATCAGACAGAATTGACATCAATTCCATGGGATACATATCAAATAAAAGTTTGGTTTGGTTTAGGTTGTAAACATTATAATTTTTCACATCCTTAAGGTAAGAGCAAGCCAGCTTATCACCTGTCTACTCCATATTTTAGAGGTGTCCAAATTATAGCCAATTGTAGTCCACCCTGAGTTGATCCTTTGCAAATTCCAGTCATAAAAGTACATTTTTCCCACATCAGAACATGATGCTTGACTTATGGACTTTTACAAATGGTTATGGCATCAAAAAGCAGCACAAATTGCACTCATTTGCCATGATATCTGCTCCATTTCATCCACTGAATAATGCTTGTACTGGTTGTCTATAAGGACCAATGCCCACAAAGTTTGGCAGTTTGTTCTTGTTTTGAGACTAAATGTGGCAAAAAGCCAGTTTGTCTTCCCTCATGGCTGCTTGTGGCATGGGTCATGGCCATGGCCACCAAGGGTTTCCTTGACATCAATTGGCCATTGACTATGATGGCTACTAGCCTCCCAAAGCCATGAATGAGAAGTCGTTATACATACATATATATATATATATATATATATATATATATATATATATATATATATATATATATATATATATATATATATATATATATATATACATATATACATATATATAAATTAATTATGGTCATAATTAGCGTGCTATGTTTTTTAATCGCATTAATCTCATTTTTAATCTGATTTCATTGTTTGTTTTTCTTCAGAAGGCAGAACCTTAAAATATCAGATCAGCTCGTATTGGACGATCAGTCCGCTCGTCACAGTCTTCACAGACCAATCCATTTCAAGCCACAGTATGACGTAGCAGCTAGACCCTGTTGTTAGCCATTAGCTTAAACTACTAAGTACTTCAGTCCTTAGACCATCGCCTTATCTTACTTTAAATTATACCACACAGATGTGTCATCTGCCACTTATATGTGACATGAATCTCATCAAAGACAATACCCACCAAGTTCTCCAGTAAACTTCTGAGGAGGGCATATTTCATATTGTAGGGTAACCATGACTCTGGCTCGGCATCGTTCGCAAAACATTTCCACATCTCTCTGTTTTCCAGCAGTGATCCCCGGTCGGGAGAAGAGGAAAATCATAAGAAAGCTTGAAGTGATGTTCTTTGCTTCTCTTTTAAAGGAGAAATTGAGTCCATTTCTGATAAAACTGCAGATCTTGCTGCATCCACGGAGACACGTTGCTGTTGTTTCCAAACATGCAGTCACTTCCTGTTGTCGTCACATCCGCAGCTCCTGCCTCTGTCCTCTATATATATATATAGATATATATTTTCCCAAAGCATAAATAAGCGAGTCTTTAACTATAATGGATTGCTTTTTGTCCAAACTTGAATATACTGGAGGGGAGATGCCCAAGGTGGCTCATTCATCCTTATACCTTTTTGTATGTGGCCCTCTCTGAAAACAAGTTTGGACACCCCTGCCCTATTTTTATGCAATCACATGCCTGGGCAAAGACAGTAGCAATTGCTCATATGCAATTATGTGAGTGCACAGTGTAAAAACGACTGCGTCAGGTGTAAAATAAGAAAGACACCTGCATCACAACATCATTTTGTGTTTGATGTGCAACAGGCCCATTGTGTTTTTTTGACTTAGGCTACAGCTCCTTTTAGTTTACTATATTATTTAATTAAATCTACACTGTGAATGATCTGATTAAAAAGTTCTACTGTTAATATTCAAACTTGTGCCAACACACACACACACACACTCACATACAGGACACGGCTGACTGGGTCCAGGTTGATATAATCTGTTAAAAACCATTGTCCCTGCATAGAGGTCATTCACTGCTTGACTTCCAAATGATGGCAGTGTTGTGTGTGTGTGTGTGTGTGTATGCTCTACTTCCTGAACGTGTGTGGTTTTGTGTGTGTGTGTGACTAATGGCTTTAGTAATGGTAAACCACATGGGGCGCGACTGCAGGTTATGAATAGAAAAACTCCACTGCAGCTCTTTATGAGGAGGCTAATCAATTTGGTTCCACCAGGCACGTGAGCCTTATTCTCAATCAAGCCATGTTCATCATTGAATTACCCTATGTATTTGCATAATATGATACAGTGTGTAGAATAATCATTATGTGCATTGTTTGACGGGGGAGATGCTTCTCTCTCCAGCCCTAAGGGATTCAATCTGTTTAACATAGAGAAACAGTACAAATATTCTGACATAAGTATGTTGATACTCAAACAAACCACCTCCATTTGATCTTTTAATGTGACACTCCATCATTCATCTCAACTCAAGGTGTTCAAGTGGATACAAGGCCAAACAGAGGGGATGTTTGGCAGTATGGAGCAAGTGTGGAGCCTCTACATGACCTTTAATTCTTGATAATGGATCTGTGGGACATTATTTCTAGCATAAGGGCTGGTATTAGGATAAATGAAGGGCTGTACAAGCCATAATTCATCCTGACCCTTTTACATACATACAGAATATCCTTCATGCATATACAGACACTGTGTATTCATCAAATGTATATTTTTCTGTATGTGTTTAAAACGTATGAATGTAAAAGGAAGAGTATAAGCCCAAGTTTTCTTTTAGTACCAACTTGTGACACAAGGTAGTGTTTTTCTTATTTTACAACCTCCAACTTCAATCAAGTTGGGACGTTGTTGGCCCAGAGAAGCCAGCGACGTTTCTGGCTGTTGTTGGTATTTTGCTCTGCACTTCAGATTTAGTAATGAACTGTGTTAACTGACAGTGGTTTTCTGCCCACATAGTAGCCTAATATCTTTTGCATAATGATGTCAGTTTTAATGCAGTGCTGCCTAAAGGATCATAGGTCACAGGTATTCAGTGTTGGTTTTTAGCCTTGCTGCTTATGGGCAGAAATTCTCTGGATTTTCTTAAACTTCTGATAATATTACGGACTGCAGATGAAGAAATCCCTTAATGCCTTGCAATAGTATATTGAGAAATGTTCAAAAACTACCTATTATATTCTTCAGTTTTTCACAAAGTGATGAACCTTGTCCTGTCTTTGTTTGTGAACAACTGAGCCTTTTAAGGATGCTCCAATTATACCAATCGTGACATGACTTCTAGAAATAAAGAAAGGAATTATTATTATGCAAGAGCAGTATTTGTGTTTGAGTAGATAAAATCTGTGTAGAGGTAGAATTTGTTGTATCTGTCATCAAACTGATGGTCCTAATCCATGGAGATGTCTTTTTATATGAATGTATCAAGAAACCGAGTAAATATGTTCGGGTATTTCACTGACTTTTCCCTGAATAGTAACAACAGAAACTTAAAACTGGAGCAGATAAAGAAACATGGAGCCATATCTGACATTAACAAGGGAAATGGGAAAAGGCTTTTGTGTTATTCAAACCTCTCTCAGATACAGGCCAAGTCTCCAGACAGTATTCAAGAATTTACAGTAATATTTATAAAATATTCACTATAAGATCTGAAATTAAATACCACTGTGTGTGAGCAGTACATCTCCCAGGTCAAACAGAGACATCTAGTGGTGGTTAGCAGCCAATGCAGGCAGGACCAATCAGAACACATGCAGGGTCTGTGTGCAGGAGTGTGTATTGTTCAATTTAAAAATAATACATACAATGTTTGCCTTCATATCTCCGACTGATAGATATTTGAAGGAATAGGGGGTTGGTTGTATTTTGCCTGAAGGTGGCTTTTTATGAACTGGTGTTATTGGACCCTTTAGACAAACCTGCATGTGTGTGTTTGTGTGGGTAGCTCATTCATGTGTGTGCAGATCAGTCAGTGTCTCACAGCCGTATTAATAACACATCATGAATACAGCTCACGCTCACAGAACACTCCGTCTCTGTGTCTGTGTGTTTGAAAGATAAGCTGAACCATGTATCCTGTCATTAAATAATCTCCCTTTGTCTCTCGCTCCCTCTAATTCTCCTCTCTCATCTTTTCCTTTCCTTCTTTCATCTCCTTATATGCATCCTTAACCAAATATCCTGTCAATCCTTTTTGCTCTTCTTCTCTCATGTTATTTGTTAATACCCCGCTGTTTTCTTCTTTCTTCTTCACTGATTTCTTCCTTTTTCTGTTTTCATTGTCCCTCGCAATTCATTATCCCTCTCTCCTTTTCTTTCATCCTCTTCTTCTGTTAATACCACCTCATTTTCTCTGTCCTCCTGTCCTTTTTCTACCTTTTTAAGTCCCCCCATCCTAATGCCATAATCTGTCTCTTTTCATCTCCATCCATTTATTCCTTCCTCAAATCCTCCCCACTTATCCCATTTGACTTTCTTTTACATACTGCTTTCTTTGAGTTTTGACTTAAATCTATGGTGCACCTACATTTCCCAGCTTCCCCTTTAATGTCCATTTCCCCTCCTTGAACTCCTTTCCTTTTATCCAACTATCCCTCCATACTCCATCTCCATCCTTTTTTCCATTACTACTGTCGCCAAGGAGTCTGTGTTTTTGTTTGCCCGTGTGAGTTTGTTGAAAGCAGTTTTTGGACTCATTCCTGCACCACTCTACTACATTAATGTCTCCCTCTCAGTAACCTAAGTTTCCCCTCCATGTAGTGCAGGGGTGCACTGCCTGTTCAACATTCTCAAAGCCAAATAAAGAGAAATATTTAGAGCAACTTAATAACTCATAGATGTATTTTTGTATCATGATTGGTTTGTTGGTGGCACGGTGGTGCAGCAGGTAGTGCATGTGCCTCACAGCAAGAAGGATGCTAGTTCGATCCCTGCATCTGTCAGGGCCTTTCCTTTCCGTGTGGAGTTTGCATGTTCTTCCCGTGCATGCGTGGGTTCTCACCAGGCGCTTCCTGACAAACCAAAAACATGCTCATTAGGTCAACTGGTGACTCAAATTTGCCCTTAGGTATGGGTGTGAGAGTGAATGGTTGCCTGTCTCTTTATGTGGCCCTGTGATTGGCTGGTGACCGATTCCGGATGTACCCCACTTCTCACCCAATGTCAGATGGGATAGGCTCCAGCCCCCATGACCTCAAAAGGGATAAGCGGTATAGATAATGGATGGATGGATTGGTTCGTTGATAAATTTAGTTTGCAGGGGTGGCCCTATGGGCTGGCATGGGTGATTTAAAAAACAAGTGCAATCAAATACATATACTCTTGCTCTTGATAAAATGGTAATATCTGTTGAGCATCGAACAATAACTCAAATTCATGTGACACAAAATACAATTTGTTATTCTGGCTGGTAAAAAAATCTGCTTGGCTGGTGATTTTCCTTTTTTTATATCTACCTGACAACTTAGGATGTGTGTCAAAATGTTTATTTTAACTCAAAAAAAGCTTTAAGGGATCATCTTAAACTTAAAAAGAAAGAAAAAGATAAAACTCACTTTGACACAAGGATGAATTTGTCATAGGTCATTGGTGAAGGTTTCACATTTGACCTGATGTTCTTCTTTTACTGTTATCCTGCTCCCGTTGCTCTTCTTCATCTTCCATTCTTTGTCTAAACTATTTTCTTTGTGTCTTATCCAGTTTGCAGCAGCGCTCCCATCAACATGAAGGTGCAGCACGTGAACAGCAGCGCTCTGGTGGTTCGCTGGGATCGCCCAGAGGTCACATATCACCCACCCATTCTTTTCTTCCTGGTCTCGTACAGCTGGACAGCCCACGATGACAGCTACGAGGAGACGTACCTTACCCCTGCCACACAAAAACTGGTAAGACTGATGGGGTTGGAGACGGAAGCCATATATAGTGAGGCTTTAGCCTTTGCTGGGATCACACCAGATATCATAAAAAACACAAAGTATTATAAGATCTCAATGAAAATAGTGGCTGAAATAAGGTTGATCAACTGTATGGTTGTTGTTTTTGTGGACTATTGTGAAATAACTTTTATGAACTTCCTGCTTGGACTTTGAGATAAGTGAGTCTACTCTATCTGGAGGTTTTTGCATAGAAACGACTTTACACAGCATAGATTTTTTCCATTTTAAGGAACTTTAGACCACTGGTGTAACAGATCATACAGAATTTTACAGCAGTCATGTTTTCTATGCTGGGTGGTATGTCTGAGAGCATCTAGCTAGCCTTTTTAATAAAATGAGCCTCAAACATCAAACAACCTTAAACTGATTATTTACTCTAAATCTCACAATGGGTCTCCCTGTAGCTCACTTGACATAAGTTATAGATAAACTTCCGGGGTTTGGTGGAAGGTAAAAGGAGTGATACAAACGTATCATGAACTGCCTGACAGGACAAAACGTCTCACAGCAAATATGTTTTCAGAAATATGATAGAAATGTTCCATACTGTCCTCCATGATCTTAAAGTCCCATGATAGATACACTGACAGCAACTAAGGTTGTTTTCATACCTAGGTGGCTTGGAAAATTTGGTACATATCAAGTGGGCGTTCCCTCTTTGAGACAGTTTGTGTGCATATATATGAACACAAAAATCGATCCCTGTATCAGCACAAGAAACCGCACTGAGCTCATCTGATAGAGGTGCTCTAGGTTTGCTTCCAGTTAACCCCTGGTGCAGTTTGTTTGCAGGGAGGACACAACTGACTCAGCAGCTGACACAAACACGGTGACCAGTTAACTCATCATACTGCTGTAGTAGTTTAAGAGTAGCTGTAGTCATAATAACACAGTACTTCTAAATAATAACGTTTTGATCCCACAGGGTCACTTTCTGTTAACATTACTTACCATCTCTACAGCAGATCATCACAGGACTTGACAACATCAACAGATTAAAAACCTTAGTTCACAGAATTAAGTCCAGCTCGTGTATGATCTCAAATATGACATTTGACCCCTGATATTTGTGTTATGTTCTTGTAATTTTGTGAGTAGCTTAGCCTTCTGGCTTACTTCTCATACTTCACAGTGCAACAGTATTGCTGGCTGTGACGCACTGATGTAAGGCCAGCTGTGGCCGTCTGTGCACTGCTGTGAGGAAACCCTCCAGTGGGCCCGAGGGTGTCTAAACCTCCCCTTGAGAAAAAACACTTTGCTAGAGTACAATTGAATGATTTACACTAGAGGTCTTGTCCTTTACATACATGATTTAAAGACTTTCCTAACCCTCTTACATATCCTAAACTTGTTATTGTGCTGATAAATAGCAGGGATGGGCGACTTTGTGTACCAAGAAGGCCACATTGAATTTATCTGCAGAGGGCCGGACTGTTGCAGTTTGACAAATAAGTCATAATTTAACAGAAAAGGTGACACATATTTAGCGCTCAGAAGATGCTATTCCTCAATATTAATTTACCTGTATATCTACCCTCAAATACAAATAGAAGAAATGTGATCTAATGAGCTGAACAATGAATTCAAGACAGTTTCTGCTACTTTTTCATGGAAGTTGCAAAGCACTTACTGATTATTAAAGATTATTTTTCAGACATGTTTAATGTCCAGGATGGCCAGGACTCGATTCCCAGCCTGAGGCCCATTTGCCATGTGTCTTCCCCTGTTCACTCCACACTTTTCTGGGTCTATCTGCTGTCTCTGATCCGTGATTAAAAAGAGGCCAAAAGTATCTGGAATTCTTTTTTTTTTTTTTTTTAATTTTCATTGCAAATTTTAGATTCAGGATTTCCTCATGTGTTTATTTTTTTTGTAACTTGCCAATAGAGTGATTTTAAGGAGTACCATGGGCCACATGTGACCCCTGATCCAGTTGCCAATCTCTGTCCTAGACTGTAAAATCATAGGCTCTTAATGCATTTCTTAAACATTAAATTTAGAAAATCAAATCCTTATGACAAATGCATGAATGGTGAGAGAAATAGTGCAATCACAATATAAGAGGCAGACACCAAAATCATCCTATAAAATATACATCAGTGCATAATAAAAGCTTTTAACAGAGGCAGAGCGAGGATCCCCTTCAGTCAAGAGGAGATGCCAATAATCCACACACTGTGTCCCAAATATGTCTGCATCAACAAAAATCCAATAAACCACATTCATAAAACCTTATCTGTGGTATAAAACAGCACATACCTTTAAGCGTTTTGGAAATAAATGTCAATTTAAACAAGGGACATTTGAAGACATCAGCAGAGAGCTTTAGTATGTCAGGCATTAAAGAAACCTATGCATTTAAAATACATCATGTCTTTATACCTGCACTTATTCTGTAGGATCAGAGGTATTCAGCAGTATGGACCAGATTGGCTTAAAGCTGATGTGTGTGCATTTATAATGAGGCCAGTGCTTTAAATCCTTCTCTGAGAGCCTGACACACACTTCTTTCTGCTCTCACACTGCACACACACTCACACATGCAGTTCTCCTCTGATGTGTCTCCTCAGCCTGGAAAAGGAACGTTACTGCTCAGACTTTTCTGACTCTGCTGTCGATAGCCATGTTTGTTCTGCCGGATACTCCTCTGAGATGCAGGAGAACAATGAAGGCTTTCAGTATTTTCTTTCAGACGGCTCAGATTTCATGTCCACAGCTCTGTGTGCCTCATCACAAAACTGTGTTTAAGGCTTTGTGAGGACATCTGTCTGCAAAGTTAGAGTCTGATTTATTTTGGTAACTTTGTCAGTCCACAAATGCCTCATTCCCATTTCCGTGTGTACATCCAATCAGTATAGGCAATTGTGTCCCTGTAACCAATCACCACCTGTACCCTGATCTTAAAAACTGTGGAAAGAGCAGAGTTAGTGCGGTTAGTGCATCACAACATCTAGCTCTGTGGTACTTCATAGTTTTGGCAGAAAACAATATGCCTAAGCGGTGTGCATACGGGACTAGCAAGTCTGACAATCGATATCCGAGGAGTTTGGAGGGTGGTGTTGATTTTCTTGTCTTCCCCAAGCCCAAGACACAAGAAGAAAGATGCCGGATGTGAATAAAGCACTAGAACACCTGCGTTTGTTCTAAAGTACGGTGCTAACTAATGTTAGCTCACTATAGCTCTGTGTGTTAGGTAAGATAACATTAGCAAACAAAGATGTCTCACTAGTAGGTTACTTCTGTTAAACCTTGAGCCACTGGATAATACTTGAGCAAAAGAAATATAAGAAACAGATAGAGACAAGTTCTGACATACTGATATCTTTTAGCATTTTATGAACGGATGGCCTAGAAATGGGCAAACACAACGACAATTTGTGTTAAGCTAACTTAAACCTTAATTTAAATTTAAACAATATACATCAACTCACCATGCTGTACAAGAACATTGTTGTTCTTGTATGTGATAGTTTTGAACGTGAAGTGTGACACATGAGGTAGTTGATCCTTGCATTGAGATATGTCTGATCCCCTCTACTTTAATGTCCTCTTCATATGAACTCAGACATTTGATTTGGTGAATGTATCTCTCAAAAGCATACTGGAGACCTTTCTGTCTACTTCTCTCTGATGTCTCTGAAGAATTTGAGCATCAACATTGCAGTGTCGATTTTTGATGTTTAGTTTTAGTAAATCTTGCAGGCACCATGAGAAACTTGCTAAAGTTGTTTAAGGGCAGCATTTCCTCTGCAACATACTGCCCGACCGACTTCTTTGACTCTCCCCCACTCACTGGTTTTGCACCAAAGTCCAGTCCAGTTGTTTGGGTGGTGGTGGACCTCCTGCATTAGTCACAGCTCTCTGCTTCACACCATAGCCATTGTTTTTGTTGTTGTTGGGGTTCACGCATGCGGTGTAAGACAGTTAGGCCTATGACGTCATTGTTTCTGAAACTATCTGGAATAACTATCCACACAGAAATGCTCAGCAGGCATTTCAGATCCATCCACTCTGGGACCTGTTTCAAAAATGTGCATTTTTGGGCATCTGCCTTATCCGTGTGGGCAAAACGCCTGTGAGATTAAAAACTAATTGCGCATACTCCTATTGGCGGTATTCTGACATTGCACTGGCTTTTTAAACTGTTTTCATTACCTTTACAAAATTAACCCACTCTATGCAATTTATTTAATAACCCAAAATTAGCCATGTAGTTGGCTCCCCATAATCATCACTCGTCCACACTTTACCAAATCACAACATTCTGTTCTATTAACTCTTGGAACTACTTGCTGAATTGCCAAAGAATTAAACACATCATTCTCTTCAAAACAAGCTTTACTATGAGAGCAGCGCAGGGAATTTTGTGTTATTAATGATAATATAAGGAATGCATAGGGTTGTATGAGACTTGGTATATTAATTAGACATTACTTGACTGTAAAGCTTTGTACATAAATGGTGGAGCAGGACAGGGAGGGATGATGTGTCCTCTGTTTGTTTGGGATCTGTGTTGAGACTTTTATGTGACTGTCACTATGGGCACCAGGTTGGAAGCCAACAATAATGAAACATCCCTAAAAATCTAACTTTTATCTGGCAGGAATATAAACAAGAACCAAAACAAGAGAGGGGCAGAATTTTGATAAACATCTGCTACAACAAAATCCACCCAAAATGTTCGATCTGGTATGTACAGCGATGTTTTCTGTAGAAATATAGCAAAGCACGTTGACAAACAGGGAGAGTTAGGAATAAAGACTTCTCTCTAAAATCCTGCTCTGATTAAAGGTCTGCTTCTGCCTCCAGCTGAGATTAAAAAACAGCCCGTTCTGTATG
Organism: Cetoscarus ocellatus; assembly: GCA_037902135.1. Lineage (NCBI taxonomy): Eukaryota > Metazoa > Chordata > Actinopteri > Labriformes > Labridae > Cetoscarus > Cetoscarus ocellatus. The sequence continues at coordinate 845,252 of JBAMNC010000579.1, read as the reverse complement.
ATTTTGCATTAATGTTGATGTTTATGATAATTAATTTGTAAAGGCTTCAAAGTACAAATGATTGTGCTTAATTAAGCCTCCTAATCCCTCACCATGAATGTTTTTCATGTTGGTATTCAGCAGCTCGGAGACAAAAGTACAAATGGTGCACATCAAAGTCCAGCTTTCAGATGGGCCAAAAATTGACTGATAATCAGCCAATAAAAATGATTCCTCTGAGCTGCTGCTCACTCCTCTTCCTCTCCCTTTCATTTGTCTTTTATTCTTTTCTCTCTGTTCTTGTCTTTTATTCTTTTTAATGTCCAGCTACCCCCCTTCCCCTCCCTGCTGAAACGCTGCAGGCTGAAAACACTCCATCCTGGATAATTACACCATCTTTTTTAGAGACGTGAAAGGATTATTGATTTACCATAAGATTATTGTACTGAAACTTCTTAACAAAGCTTCTTAACAATCTATAGTCATGTCTTTTAAGTAGGGGTCCTGACCCCAGGAGGGTTACCAGGGGCTCTAAGGGGAGTCACAATATGAAAAGGTCTGCTGTTTCCATTACTATTGAGTATATTTGGAAAAAAGGAAAGAATCTGCAAATTGAAAAAACAAAAAAACATAAAATATATATATATATATATATATATATATATATATGTGTGTGTGTGTGTGTGTATATATATATATATATGTGTGTGTGTGTATATATGTATGTATATATATATATGTGTGTGTATATATGTGTGTATATATATATATGTATATATATATATATATATATATATATATATATATATATATATATATATATATATATATATATATATATATATATATATATATATATATATGAGTGTGTGTGTAGAATTAACAGCATTGGTTCCCAGGGTGAGGTTTGAGGCCCCATGAAGGGTCAAAAGGCTCAGAAAGGGTGAAACAATATCAAGTTTAAATGAAGATGGAATATTTAACTCATTTTTATTAAAATGTGAACATGAAATAAGTCCTACTTTACCTAAAGCCATGGTCATTAGGTAAGAATTATGATAAAATCAAGATCATTTCTAAAACAAACCCCTAAAAATCCCTTGATTTTTCTCTTACCAGTGGTTTTCAGAGAACACCATATTTGTATCCATGTTAAATATCTTCAGATATTCTCTTTCACACGTGTATTTATCCAATATACAAGTCTAAGTAATCACCAAGCAGTATTGAAATCTGACAGTCATGATACTCAATTTTCAAGAACTTATTTGAGACTTAGTTACATTTCATTAAATCATCAACACACATTTAAGCTTAAAACATTTGTTTTATGTGTGAGGATAATAACCGGGACAGATCATTTCCTACACCCATAAATTGTGTTACCTTTAAAAGACAGTGTTCCTGACGGTACACGGAATTTTAAACTCATAAAACTGCAGCTGTATATGGACTTCCATGCACTTTAAGTACTAATAGATAAAACTGGAAACATTGTCTTATATTTTTGTCTAGTTGCAATACAGCTAACTGTTGTACAGGTTCTTAAGTTACACCTAGACATGCCTCATGGCACACCAGTGTGCCTGTCTCACCATCTGAGAACCACTGTCTCAAGCTGCCCTCTAAAAAAATGCTACTATTATTTTGGGGGCTGAAAGTTTGGGAACCATTTGGCCAGAGCAATGGTAACTACAATGTAATTGATTTTTGCTGGATAGTTTAGTTTCTTTGGGGAAAAAAAAAACTGTAACAGGGATTTTCTGGGTTTTAAAACCACTTACATGCTGATCAACATCCATCGTGTAGGCGGACGCTACTGCATTACAGAATGTGAGACACTAACTCAGGTTCAAAACATGTCAGAAGTGGAGAGAAAATATCCTTACAATAAAGAAGCTGAAGTGCTTGCATTTATTTTTCTTTTGATAAAAAAATGTGGTTTAAGTCTGATAAAACTGCTACTAAAACTGTTAGTGTCTATGCTAAGCTCTGTAAGTGCAGTCACTTCCTGCCATCATCACGCTGGTCTTTCCCACCTCTTCTGCCCTAAAGGACGCTGATTGAGCTGCCCCACTTTGGGCTGAGCACAAACATTGTAGATTGGAGCTTGGCAAGATGGCTCTGCATGATTACAGACATTGAATCAGGCAGGTCCATCTGCTGTAGAACGTTAAATAACACCTTTAATTGTGCAAACCTTGCAGTAAGAGAACATAACACATAAACTATGTTGGCTGAAATTGATTAAACCAGCTGTTAACTAGTTTAAAAAAAACAGCATTTTCACATGTTTCTTTGTGATTTCATGAACTTCTGCCGTCAGTCTCAAGTGGACACTCAAGGAACTGCATTTGTTTGCACCTCTGGAGTGGCTTCATTTTCCAACACCTAAAGTTCCTGCTTGGAATAGACGGACAGCCTTTATCATACCTCCTGACAAACAACATCTAAGGCACTGGTGTTGTGTGTTTGTATTTGTAGTTTCAGATATACAGAGAATTTTACGTCATCTAAAATATGAGTGAGGTCTTGAAGAATCCAATAAGTTGTTTTGGAACAAAGCTGCTCTAGCACGTCCAAAATAAGCAGAGATTGCATCATTAGAGAGATGAGGTTTATTATTGGCACACACAAACGCAGCTTTGGAGAAATTCAACTCATTATGATAAAATGGGTCGGCAGAGGTTTTAATAAAGTAGTTATTAATCTGTCTGGGCGCAAAAGCTGTGGATTGCAAAAACACACACACGCTCCGACACACTGAGAGCTGTCTTCCATCAGGTCCATTACAAATGGTCTCATCAGGAGCCAAAATGAGCTATGAGAGAAGTCTGTGGAGCAGACAGGAGGTTTCATTCCCTTACATTGTGGTCTGCTGGTGGGCTAGCAGAATACTAATGCTAAGCTGGAGGGGATGCAGGGCTGCCAGCCTGTGCAAAAAGCATGACCTTGGGCCAGGGGCTCGGTGGGAAAGCAGAAATATCCGCTTAGAAATATAAGGGTCAGAGTGCCCCCTGGCTGTGGAAGCAGCTGCATATTACAGGAATCTGAAGAGAAGTGGGAAGTCAGGATTCCAGTGTGTCCTGGAAAACCTGGAAAGCAGTGGACTGCTTTTAAATCAGACAAAAGGGGAAAAAACTTAATGTGTAGTTGTGTGCTGTATATGAAAATTACTCAGACGTTTCCCTGATTTCATGTCAAAGTTAATCATCAATCTTTATATGAATGGGCGGTATTATATATTATTGATACAGACAGAAATCGTTAATTTTCACCAGAAAAGGGATAAGGACTTAGACATAATAACAATAATACTAAGAATGACAGTAATGGTACATTTAATTTACATAGCATTTTAAAGAGCAGAGGTCAAATTGTTCTCAAAAGAAACAATTTAACACCAGTGCAAAAAGCTGTCGTAAGACAAGACAAGACAAGACAAGACACTGGAGACCAATTCACTATCTTAAAGTAGATGTGCCCAACCACTGGGCTGTAGACCAGTACCAGGACACGCATCATCCAGTACTGGACTGTAGAAAAAAAGTCGTTACCCCTCTCTAAAAAGCTGAGACTGAAGGTTTTTATTTTAAAAGAACAACCAGATCCTCTCTTATTAGTCTGTGTAGCTTGACTGCGCAATCAGGCTCTCTCTCTGTCACCACTGTGATGAATAAAAAAGTACAACCTGAGATAAACTCCCTGTTCTGCTCATGCACTCCACTATTCATGCTGTGGACGTAGTTGTAAATATATTTGACTCTGCAAAATCTGTATAGCTGGTGGACAGTCAAGACACGCAAGAGCACTTAACTTTCTGATGTTGAAGGATTCAGTTCAGAGGGAAGATCTAATAAAAGGCCTGCAGTCAAGAATACAAACATCAGATCAGCTTGGACTGATGACTGATTAATCAAACACATCAGCACCGTATGCTAATGCTTAATTAGTTACAAGGTCAACTGATGACTTTAAGCTGACTGCGTTCCTAAATGTTGTTGAGCAGTTGACAAAAACAGAGTGAGTCCTCATGAATGTCTTTTTTGTGGATTAGAGACAGGCCCACGGCTCCCTCTGATCTCCTGCATTTTGGTGACTTATACCAGACTAAACATGTGATTGTTAGTCAGTGCTCCCTGGTTGGACAGAGCATTTCTGTGTGGAGTTCTCCTTGTACTTACATGCGTTCTCTCAAGATACTCCCGTGTAGTATCACAGACCATAAACATGCTTGTTAGGATAACAAGCATAATTCTAAACTGCCTGTCAAAAAACTGAGAGGTCCACAGATCTGGCATGAGCCTGAAAGCAACATAAAAACATCTGCATCTCTGCCCGGCTTCAAAAAGAGCCTAAAGAAAAAGCTGTTACAGAAATACATCAATTCCTAACACTAAATAAGATTATTCATGAAATTTTATGAAATATGACAACCCCTAATGATTTTCCCGTCACTTTCTCTGTGCCATTGTCTGTATTTTATTTGGATATGCTAGGGTCATTTAGTAACTTAAGGATATTCTAGAGTTTTAGGTATATACTAGGTTTAAGATAACAAATCAGCTTTGTGTTTTGATTGGGTATGTTGCTTGACATCTGGGCCCCTGTTTATAAGCTCTGGCTAGTGTTTGCCATTTCACAAATGACTATTTTGTGAGAAATTATGATTGTACACACCTGTTTTTAACTTATCTTTGTGAATGAAGAAAAAGATAGGATGTGTGTAATTGGCAATTTGTCTCTCTATGTTGGCGCTGTGATTGACTTGTGATCAGTCCAGAGTGTACCTTAACTCTTGTCAAATTTCTGCAGAGACAGGCTCCGGCCTTTGAGCTCTCAGAGGGATAAGCAGTATAGATAATGGATGGATGAATATTACAGCCTGCACAGACACCACTGGGTGGATGTATATAAACCACAGTAAGCCTGAGAGCCACGGTAATGATATATGACCTGTTTATGGCGTAGGAGGTGGGCAAATGGCTTCTGATAGCATGTAGTCACTGGTGATGTACAGCCAGTGCATATCTGCACAAACTGAAGAGCAGTCATCGTGGTTGTTAAATACTCAAAAATGATGTTGATGCAGAGATTTAGTGTCATACACAAAATCAGGATAATAAAAAGAGTAAAACACTGCGCATAGTTTCATTTACTTCCATGAGACGGAATATATTGATGTATTGGCACAATGTTTTCTTATCATATCAGCTAAATTGCCTATGAAGATGTTCTGAAAAGCCGTGGACAATAATTTCTAAAAAAGAGCGAGGATCCTGGAAGTGTTTTATCCTCACATCATTAACTCAAGAGACCATCCATCCCTCTGAAATCTACTCCCCTCTCTAACCCTCTCTCCCTCGCCTCTCTTTGTCATCCCTTTGATTTTGCTCATATTCCTCCACATCCTCTCCTGATGCTTGTATCTAGGTCACAACAGGGACTAGCCTGGCTTTGGGACCCCCAAATCCCTCACACATGCGTCCCCCTTGTCACAATCAGTGGAGAATCCCTGTTATAAAACACTGTGGACTGGACTGTTTTATGGCTCATGCTGCTTGTAAAAAAGGAAGAGCCAATGAGGGAAACAGGTCTGGAACTGGATTTAGCAGGACAGAACCAACAGGAGGGTGGGGGTTTGCGTATGAAAAGAAATATAGAGCCTAATCAGCTTTTGTATGAATGAAAGTATTCACGTAATGTGATAAAAGCTCATTACAATTATATTTCAATACCCTAGCCATCTGGATTTAATGGGGTTTTAATCTGGTCCTTATAGAGAAATTATGTAAACTAGGATTCCAGGAACTGCAAGTGCATTATTACCACTGAGTGAATGTTTTAGAGCAAAGGAGGATGAATTGAAGGTATCTCTGTGTTCATGTGTTTGTATAAACTCACTCAGTGCACAAGCTCGGAAATCCGTTGCATGAAGGTGTCTGGCTTCAGATTATATATCAGATTATTTATTATACACTGGCTATGCATTACAACCAACATGTGTATCTGTATTTAATTATATACCTGAAAATTGCATGTTTTATGCCACATCCCAAGTCTGATTTACAACACAAGTAACGAATAATAAAATGTTCTTCGTTGTGATTACCAACTCGATGTTGACATGAATGGACCATATCAGTATTATGAAGAATGTGCCCACCTACACAGGCTATTTTATTTATTTTGTGTTAAGTTTGGTTTAAAATTATAATTCTACTTTGCTCTTAAACACAGACTTTAAGTCCCACAGAGGGATTGTTTCTCTAATTGGACTCATGTCAAAACAAAGTTAATCAACTGAGTATATTAGAAACATATTTGCTTCAACTTATTAAGGAACAAAATACTCTGAACCCGGACTGAAGACAATCTAACATGTTCCTGGCAACTTTATATTAGGCCCAGTAAACCATAATTATGAAGGTGATGTTAATAACAACGGCAAATAAAATCCATCTTAAAAGTTGTCTGCACCCATTCCCAACCTCTCCCCTATAATACAGTAGTTTTTTTTTTAAATTAAGATTATTTTTTGAGCATTTTAAGGCCTTTATTGACAGGAGAGAGAGAGACTATGGATATGCTTGTGAAAACCGGTGAGGGAGAGTAGGGCGAGGACACTCTGTATGCTGGCCACAGGCTGAATTCGAACCCGGACCGGCAGAGGGATGTAGGATGGGTCGTACCTGGTTGCTTACCACTCCGCCAAACCAGCATCCCAATGTAGTACAGTAGTATTTTAAGGGTGGCTGGTGAAGCAATAACATATACGTGGGCTGGTTTTGCTGTGGTGAGCGTAACATGTAGCACCATGAAGCAAAATACTTCATTTCTAACAGTATGTAAAATTTTACAGTTAATTTTTAAAACGTTTGTACTAAATTAGCTGGTTTTATTAAGGATTTCTCTGTTTTTAGAAAGGTATGGAAATATTTGAGATACTTTGAGCTTTCTAGAAGGCTAACATTACCTCAAATATTTCCATACCTTTTTAAAAACAGAAAATCCTTAATTTTATAGATGACTTGGGCGAATAATGGAGGCAGTTTGCTTATTGTTGACATGAGAACACAATGATGTGAAAAGGCTGCTAGATCAGTTAGCAAGACCTGCTCCTCCAGTTCTGTTTCTGTTTCTCATTCAGATTTTGTGCTTTTCACCTGTGATGATTTTTTTTTTGCTGTCTGTTCTAACTTTCTCCTGTAACTCCATCATCTGACCACATGGATAAACATTTACAAGCTTTAAGTCATCGGCGGCTGGTAAAATCTGACGTGCACGTGGTTGATGAGTTTTGCTTTTCTGTAGATAATTGCAAGTAATTTTTAAAGATCAGAGTTTTAACTGCTGCAACACAGGGTAGGTCCTAACGTCTAGATCATCATGATTACAAGACTTTGTTTTAATAACTTCCTCATATCAGAAAGAAAAAAACAGCAAAAAGTGGACAAATATGTCTGGAAAAGATACAAAAATGAGGTCACATGAAAACTATGTGAGCAAGGCTGGTGAAGTTGAAACTTCTGTATCGTAAAAATGGAAAAACATAAGACTTATAAAACTGTGAGGCTGACTGGGGTCCAAGCAGAAAAGCAGTCCAATGTTGGAGCGATATCCTGGGAGAGGGCAGGAAATCACTAATCATGGGAGGCAAAGATCATGAAATCCAAAACACTTCACATGTTAGAAAAACAGCAAACTGGCTCAGAGACAGGAGAAGACAAAGTCTGCATCTTAATGCCCAGTTTGTATATACTGTAGTACCACAAAATAATACCAAAGCATTCATGTCCAATGCAATATGGAAACATGTCCAGAATGTCCTTCTGCTCTGATCGCATTTTGTCGTATTATATCAGTATTTAGCATGATTTCTGGTCATTTTGACTTAGTTACATCAACCAAGCAGCTGACAAAGCAACAACAGCTGTGCAAAATCCTGTAGTGGATGCATTTACATTACAGAGTGTTAAAATGGCGATCTATGATGAAGTTGTATAGCCCAGTTATAAACAAACTGTATCAATTTTGCATACACTTTAGTGCAGCTGCGAGGCATAACAAAAGACAAAATAAATACCAGGGCAGGATGGCTAGGGGGGCAAGTGAAATTAGTTTTGCTGGCGAACAGTTTCTCACCAAAGAGCACTCAAAGGCAGTAAAATTGACTTCAAAATCAGTACGTATGACCAAGAAGTCTGACAAGTTTGTCATAAATATGGTCTCTTGCTCCAAAAGGCGCTAATTCTCAACGTTGTAATACAAACCCTCACATAAAGCTGTTGTCCATTCATACGCAACCCTCACAAGTTGTACCTTGTTGTAAAGGTAACAATCAGGCTTTAAAATAGTATAAAATATAATACCAGTTGGTGCTATCAACAGGAAGAAATTATCAACCGAAATAACTTCTCCAAACAGGCAAGTATGTTATTAAATCTATGCTTAAGTCGAGTGTTAAACATCAGTTAGTTCTTGTCCATTTTTCACATTTATTAAAATGCAGAGGACATCTGTGTGACCTGGCTGTAAACTTCTAAATTGTGCTGCGTCACTTCCTCATTCCCTGTGAAGCTTCATTTATAGATTCTTACTCATCTTTTATTACAGTCAACACACCTTGCTTAACCGTCTCTGTAGATTCAGGTAAACCCAATTATGGGGCCAGGTATTAAAACAAAGCCCAACAGCTTTAAAGTCTTATTAGGTATAAAAATAAGGATCCATTGGGATGAGGTTTATCTTCCATTAAGAATTCAATCTTGAAAATGTAAACTAAATTTAGGCTGCATTAGTTTTAAGTAAGTGGCTGGTGTTATGCCTCACAGCATGTCAGTGTGTTGAATCCCCGGTCAGCTTCAAGGGCACACATGTTCACATCAAGGTCAAGTAACAGGTGTGGATGGACGTGAATTAATTTTATGGAAATGAAGATTTTTGGTTATGTTTTTAGGCCTTTTTAAGTAGGGCACAGCAATATGACCATAATAATATACCACAGTATTACAACATTTACAAGGATCATGCGTTTTATTGAGTTGTTAAGCTCAATGACCCCCTTCTTCCCTCTAAAACAGGTCTCTGATTTTATAAACAACCCATGATTCTGGCCAAAGCATCACAGGCAGATGGTTTTAAAAGTCTGTATGTTTCTTTGTGTTGTAGCTGTTTCTGAATGTGTATTTGTTCCGTTTCGGGGTTGTGCTACAACTGGGGGCATGAGCTTCCCTGGTTGAGCTGATCAAAATAAAAGCACTCTGCCATAATTACAATCAGGACTTTTTGTGCAAGCTTGTTTGAAGTCACCTTTCAATTAGTGATGACACTTTACAAGTTACTGTGGCGAGTGAGCTAACACAGCTAAAAATAAATGTTAGTTTGTTGTAAGACACAGTCCATGTTTTTGAAACACCTTGTATTTAACCCTTTGACCAGCATTGTGACCGTGCGGTTGACTTTTTGCTGCCATACCACTGTATTTAAAACTCTGAAAGCCCATCTCTGTCTGTTTTTCCTGATTCACCTCTATGTGTAGTGTTTGTAACACCAATATGTATCCACCGTGTAGCACTGCTGTACATGAATATAATTTCTTAAAACTAGAAAAAAATGTAATTATATAATCGTATTATTGAAATAACAGTAAGAGCGTACATTGGAGTAAGAAAAAATCTTTTTCACATATTCCCAGATCCTCCAACAACCATAATTTTGTTGAAGGAAATAAATTTGACGATAAAAAAAATTCATCTGAATACTGGGTCATTTGCTACATATCTAAATTTTGCTCTCTGATATGTTTACGTACAAAAAAACAAACAATTTGTTGCAGAAATAAAAGAAATCCATTCATGCCCAAGATAACCCTTAATGGGCAAGCCAACCAGCAGGTTGACCTGCATATCTGCTTCCTGATTGGGTAATCTGAAAAACAAAAGCTGAAATGTTGCTAATTGAAGAGGAAGGAACACAATTTTACCTACAAATAATTTGTTGCAAATGTATGTCTTAGTTTGGAATTCAAAGGGTTTAATAAGTGAATCATGGATTAAAACGTACATTAAAGATAATGAGAAAGTTGTAGAAACAGAGACTAAAATTGCTTTAGCATTAGGATAAAAGACAAACCATTTCACCGTTTCAGTACACTCATTATTGTATTGTAAGGGGCAACCAACAGTAAGGCTGCATTACTGCCACCCAAGTTGAAGTATGGAGCAGGGTAATTATCCCTGTAGGAAAACACACTGACTTGCAGCAGCCATGGTGTCAGCTTGAGCCATTGCTTGGGCAGCTTAGGTTGTTAAACCGATTTTAAGGCGGGACCTGGGCGAAGCTAAGATGAGAGTCTTGGGGCCTGGTAATAATAGGTCCCAAACACTGTGGCGATGTTTCAGCTGGACGTCACGACATGGCAGGGATTAGACAAAGTAAGGGAGATGTTTGACAAACACGAACGTGTTACCGATCCACGACTGATCGACATGTGGGCCATTACAGGTAAAATGGAGCAGCAGGAGGCCCTCCATGTGTGCAGCAGAAGACTCGTAATGCTTTAGATATACAAGACCGAAGAACCTTGTCTCAGAGACTTCCTGTCCAAATTCTGTAGGTGCCACGACCCATAAACTTTACAACTGTTTGTCTTCTTTAGCTGCTTTGGTGTGACAAATGTTCCCATTTACTGTAAATACAAGAATAATACACTCTAACAAAAAAGAGCTTCTGTGCATTATTCCTGCAATGCTAAAGTGAGTAAATACACCAAAAGCTTAGCATCAACACCAATGTAAATGTAATTGTGATCCTGTTTCGAGATCTTTTTTTACTTTTATTAACAACCACTGTATCCACATTATGAGTGGAACTGGTAATCAGACTTGATTAATGGAGGGAAGTCTTCACCATCCAGGGCAGTTTTATAAATGTTTGGCCAAAGGTCTCAGTTTTGTTCTGTGATACAAATACAGACACACAATGAGCCTCCTGTTGGTACTCTTGATAATTTGTCTGTATTTTTGTGCGCTGTCTTGAAGCTTGTTGACATGGATCAAATTGTTACACCACTGATTAAGGAGAGACTGTTTCAGTTGTTGGAAATTAAAAAATGTATCTATGATGTGAGCTGGCTGAGGCAAGGAGGCAGTAAACAACAACAGAACAGCTGGACAGAGAGCAAAAAGGAAACTAATGTCTGTTGGACAGCAGGGGCGAAAAAGAGGACGTCCCTGGCACACCACAGTCTTGTGAGGGAATATGTAAATGTGTGGTCTGATTGTTGTTCATACTTTTCATACATGAAGGGAGCATAAATGAGCTTTAAAGGTCAGCAATGATGCCACATGAATCCTACAATAATGAAAAATTGGACAGTCTAGGTACAAATAGACTACCATTGACCATCAGCTCAGTGAAGGAGAGCCTGGTGTGATTCCTTGGACTTCCTGCTTCGTGAAAGATGCTGGCTGTGCTCCTGTACATCTCTGAGTTGTTGACATGAAACCTTTTGATTTTCTCAATCTTAGCCTCCATCTGTGTGGGAGCAGGAGTCAGCTGGAAGCGTGAATTCTCCACAGTGTTACTGTGAACAGCAACACCCACATCTGACGGAGCTCTACCTCCTCATGAGAGCGATCTGATGCATGTCAGATACTCTGCTCGGTCCTGTGGAGCGTCTGTGGTGATGGTATCTAGTTCGCTCTGAATAAATGATGGAGATTATAGGAGTTGTGTGGAAAATCACAACTTATAAATTTACAAATAATCTATCTCAACTTCAAAATACCAACCCGGCCAGAGCACACTGATTTAAGAGGAATGACCGGTTTGATCTATACACTCTAAACCAAAAAAAAAAGGCCCTGAATGTTAATGATACCTCTCACTGTACGGGGCTGATTTATGGGTTCCTTCAGTCCAGTCACAATTCAGCCTCAAAATGGTTGATCCAAAGTTAGGTTGAGAAGGCGTTAACGGGCTGGTTGAGTCCACAACAGCCAATGTTGTGTCCAAGTCTTTCTGAAGGCTTGGTTATGCTTTCTGTGCGAATGCACTAATGTGCAGCCATTATTAAACAGAAGTATAACAAAAGTTAGTGAAAAAAGATTCCTTGTGTCAATATAAGACACAAGGAATAAGAATAAGTATAATAATAAACAGACTAAAATAAAATAACAGATAAACTGACAAAATGACAATATAATAATAATAATAATAATAATAATGGAAAATATCGAATTACTTTAGGATCTGAGGTAGTTTTTGAAAAATGATGAAGGGTAAATTAAACAACAGCAAAGCAACCAGATATTAATCTAGGAGGAAAAAAAGGAGCAAATAAAGACAAAAAATAAGAGAGACACTTAAAGAATATGTGTATATATGTATGTTTTATATATATATATATATATATATATATATATATATATATATATATATATATATATATATATATATATATATATATATATATATATATATATATATATATATATATATGTATATATATTTATATATACATGCATATATATGTATATATATATATACACTCTATATATATAGAGAGTGTTTTGTTGCATATGTATATATGTATATATATATATATATATATATATATATATATATATATATATATATATATATAGATATAGATATAGATATAGATAGATATATAGATATATAGATATATATAGATATATAGATTTAAATATAATCTTAGAGACTATGACCTGCCCAAATCCTAGCTAACAGGATTTGTTTCCTGCTACCTGTAGGCTGTGTAAGCAGGCATCTCAGAAAAGTTTTAAGAGCAATAGATCTAAAATTCTGTACAAGTTATCAGCAGTCTGAAAATATACCTTTGGATGAGTTTATTTTACAATAACAGGTAAAACCCAATATGAAAACATCAGCTAAATTTGTCAAATATATTTTAGTATTGTCATTGTCAGATGGATGACATAATAAACTGCTTTTAATTCTACACTTACTCTTGATCAAATTTGATAAATATGCAGGAACCCATTGTCATGATACATAGTGTATAGTGCATTGAGTGTTTTGTTGCATCCCCAGTTTGATGAATATGAGGGAGAGAGAATTACAGATTGTTGACTTCATGGAGACCGCATCTGATCCCAGTTGGACATGCTCTGGAGCTTTTGGACTCACATACTTGGCAGAGACCTTGTTGCAGCTCTGAAGACAGTGTCATCTACAACACTTATCTTTTTATGTAATTCAGGCACCCACCTGCATATGTAAGTGGTTGATAGAAAGTAGTTTTAGTGAAGGTCTGTGTCTTCACATGAACTGAAGTTACCTCTTAAAGCAGCAGGAATAAAGAGCAGGGTATGATTTATCCAGTGGCCTACTTTATCTTGTGTGGTTCTGATCATCTCTGGTGATAAAACTGCTTATGAAATCTCTGGCTGATAAATTCTCAGACTTGATTAAAAACGAGACTTTAGTGATGTAATAAAATTCTTAAAAGAGAATAAAGCATTAGAGGGATAAAGCCTGACATATTAAAACATGTCTCCTCTGAAATCAATCTCTCACTGCTTTTGAAATTAGTCTCTAAGATTATTCCCTCATGTGATAGAGATAGATAGCAGAGATGGTGGCATGTTCATGATATCTTTATTAAATCAACGATCCAAAGAGTTCTGCTTTGTAAAGCTCGGCTGAGTGCTTTCACACAAAGTCAGGACACTTTATGAGGCTGGATAATTTGGCAAATAAGTCGGCGCTGGCTTCAATATTTCCTATATAACTGAGTGATGGTGAGTTTATGAGGATGAGCTGATGGGCTGGAGAAGGACAGACTGTTACCCTCCTAATTAAATAAGAAAGGACCCTGGACTGTCAAGCTGTAAATGGAAATGAAGGCATGTTTTAGGTGTTAATGTGATGATGAGGGTACAGGGTGGGTGTTCAAACAGAGGAATCATTCTTGACCTTTCATAACATGATGAACAAGACAATGTTGCTCAAAGGTCAACTTTTTGGCCGGCAAAATTGTGTCCTCTAAAGGTACTCAGAGGTCCTCTTTTACCTTTTCTAAGAAACCTTTCAGCCTCTTTTTGAATGAGAGCAAAGAGTGTTGTTCCCATTTTAATTCTTGCCAACATCATGATTGCAACACATCTGATACAAAAAGCCAAAATATTCTCTTTTGCTATGAAATATTCTCGCCAAACTTGTGTAATTTTAATTAAACTGACTGTTAAACTGTTCTAATTAAATATTTTGGGTCTTAATTAGTTAAACTTTATGTAATCATCATTTAATTCTCAAGCGTTACTACTCACTGGCAAACACAGAGCGCTGCCATCTTGTGAGCAAGGGGACACAAAATAGCTGTACTGTGATTGGTCTAAGACATCAGCATGTTGATAGCTGCTCTCTGATTGGTCGGTACACTACGACTGAGCATGCTCGGGCAGAAATTGAGTAACTGCGCATGCGTGAAGCGAAAGGTGTTTCCGCAGCCGTTTGAGAGAGAGAGAATCGTGTATTTGTTGTAAAAATACTGAAAATTCATTGATTAAAACTTTGAATAAAATGTTATATTTGAGTTTGAGTTATCAAGCAAAAATCGTGAAAATATGGGGTGCGTGTTATAATCGAGTGCATGTAATAATAGAGAAATTTTGGTAATGTTCATAAAAATTGACTAAAAAGCAATTATTTAAAAAAAAAAAAAAGAAAAGCAAGAAAGAAGAAAAGAGACACTGACTATGGCTGAATCAGTTGAGACATAGGGTAGAAATATTTTAGGTCACTTTAACACCAAACATGTTTGCTCGTGCCCGAAGAAACTCAGGTGCAGACCAAAAAAAACCCAACTCTTCTCTCCCAAAAAAAACCCCTGAGTCTCGGTTTGACTCCTTCTCAAAACTAAGATGGGTGCAAAAGCCACTTAAACCAAACAAGGACCAAACGAGGTAAGCAAACCAAAAAGTGAATTGTGGCTTGTATTTGGCCAAACACAACAACCTAATGTAGCATACACTGACAGTTTCATAATCTCAATATCAAGTTAGCATTGCTAGCACTGCCAGCTCCATTATTCTCAACAGGTTAAAATCTAGTCCATGCTGAATACAGTTACAGGTCGCTCCTGTAAAAATGCTTTTTCATCTAAGCAGCCTAAACACAACTTTATCTTTATCTTATCACACAGAATACTCCTGAACTACTTCAAGCTAAACAGTGATTTTACTTGAAGCTAACAATGTATTCTCAGGTCATAGTGCTACAATAGACTGGGTGGCAAGAACTAAGGCAACAGCTACTTCCCCTAATTTTGGCAGGTTGTTATACCACACATACCACACAGCATTTGACAGGCTTTGGTCTGCTTTACAAAAGTGCCATGTGAGAGAAAACCAAAATGAAACAATATTGCAACTTCAACCCCAAACCGAACAGATTCGATCTTGCTTGTTTGGCCACTGAAGGAGACATAAATGAGAAATGCATATCTCAGATATTTTATACCAGCAACTAAAGCCCATTGTGTTGGTTAATTTGTGCTGCCAGTCTCGCACTATGGTGAGAAGTTTTCATAGACTGGCAGTCACCCTGAGTTGTGCTGCAGTCCATGTAAATCAGCCTTTAACATGTGTGAAGAGCTCCTGCTGTGCCAGGCTCCTTCATTTACTTCCATGATACGATGTACATAATTAGACAAAAAGACTGATGTTGTGCAGTTGTAAAATCAATCTAATTTTTTTTTAGATCAGAGACAGCAGCGCTTCATTGAAGTACTGTAAGAGAAATGCACTGTGATAGGGTTTGAAGAAGAAACACATATAACAAAGATTACACACTAAGTAAGCAGCACGTAAGACAACACAGCAGAGCTAAAAGATCTTCTGGCTCCTTCTCCTTTATTTATACATTCTGTTTTTAATACTTCATGGATCTATAAAACAGAAAGAGTAAAGTTATTGTAGGATCAATCTTTAGGCTATACTTTAAGTCTATCTATGTATACTGTGGGTATGACAATCCGTGGTCCCCGACTGGCGAACGCGAGTTATGATTGAGCGCAAGTAACCACTGCACTGCTGTTCATAAATAACAGATTGAAGGACCTTATGATCATGACAAACCGTGTCTTTAAAACTGAACGGTTACTTAGGTAAATATCTAATTATACAGCGTTTCCTTCCACAGTTAAAATTCCCAACAGTTGTGAGAAAAATGAAAAATTAGTCTTATACAGCCACTCAGTAGCTAAAAAGTCGACCTTTCAGCCAATATTTTCTGGCCGTATTTGACAGGATGATTATGATGTTGGATAGGTCTATTGAGAAATAAAAAATCAAACAGCTTCAGGCAGTAATGTAAGTGTTTGGTTTGGTAAAGCTGCAATAAAGGTGGAGAAAACTGATCGACTGTATTAAAGGCCAGAGGGCCTGAAAATGGTATAATACCAGGAGAAATATGGAGAAAAAACATCATGGTTCACAGTGCTGCATGGATAAAACAACTTAAATTCACTGACATACTTCAGCACCTACATCTAATGCATAAAAATTAGACAAATCAGGAGATCATTTAAATTACAAATTAAAAATAATGGAGCAATAACCTGTGAAGCCTTTTTATTTTCACTTGTATTTCAAGGTATATAAATATAAAAAAATATATTAAGCAGAATAAAACATTAATATTGATGAGAAAATATGAAACTGAGAAAAGTCGTCAAAGTGCTGAAATTCTGGAATGTAATTGAATACAAAAATCAAAATTTTCCAACTTAGGGACAAAAGACTACATAAAGACTTCAGCTAAGTCTAAAACAATTAGTTTGAAAAACTGAATTATACTATAAGGCAGGTATATTTTTACTCTCTCTTGTTTTTAAGACTTTGTAATTTCAAACTGGGATTTTTGAAACTACATTTTTTTAATCTATTTTGAACTTTTTCTAAGTTTCAAGCATTTTTGTTCACATTTTTAATACATATTAATATTTTGACATTGTCTCACAAATGGTTTATTTCACTTATATGGTATATTTTTATAGTTTGTGTTGACTTCTTGATCTAAAAATTTCTTTCTATCTTGTAAAGTAGACTTCCAAATTTGCATCAAAATGAGTATTTGACAGCCTGTGAATAATTATGGTGTTGTTGCAAGAAACATATGAATATTTGTCTGTCATTTATTTGATACAGGAAAAAGACACCATCAAAAGCCTGTTTCCTACTCTTGCCATAAAAGGTTTAAATTTTAATTGAATGTTAAACCATAGATTTTAGTTTTGTGAATAGAGAATTTTCATTTTTTAAAATGATTCTTGCGCTGTGAATCCAAAGACTTCAAACAAAGAAGAATCGAGAATACTTTGCTGATGTTTGTGTTTTTGTTGTGTCTTCTTTATTCTCTAGGAGGCCATCATTTCCCCAGTCTCCCCTGATGTTCTCTACCTGTTTCGGGTTCAGGCCGCTTGTATGAACGACATGCGCAGCGACTTCAGTCAGAGCATGCTTTTCAGAGGTAAGACACACAATGCACTTTCCATGTGAGGGAATGTGAGATAAAAAAAGTAAGAATTATTAACCCTTTAAAGGTCAGCATGTTCACACAAATCTACTGTTTTACATATATATAAATATACAAAAATAAATTCCATAAAATACATTACAATGGGTATTTTATTATTTTTACTATTGGCCCTGAAATAGGTCATTGATTTCCAGTAACAGATTTTGCTGCACTGTTTTTTTCTTTTCTTTCTTTCTTTTTTTTTTTTTTTTTTGCAAGCACCCATACAGAAAAAAGTAAAAACTGGGAAATTTTGTTGCATGCTTTGAATGGGAGAAATAGTGCCATCTGATGGACAATTATGAAAAAAAAAATAAAAAATTGAAAGTTCGTAGTCCAAAACAAAATCTTGACATCAAGGAACGCATTGGTGTATGTTAAGATAAATGTGGGATCAAAAATGGCATTTTCAGTGGTTTTCAATGGGACATTTTTTGACATCAGGAACAAATGTGTAGGTTTTTGTGTAGCTTAGCCAAATTTATGCTAATTTAAGGAACTGGGAAAACAAAACAAAAAAACCTGAAAGACACAAAATGTCTCCAGGATCTCTGAAGGGTTAATAAATCAAATATTTTGATGAAAGTCCCATTTTTAAAGCTAAACTGCCAAGATGGAGAAATTGATAGTAAGAATAATGAAACCTTGTAAACCAGGTGTTTTTCTTATTTTTCACCTGACGCAGTTGTCACTTTGAAACCTAGAGCCATGTTTTCAGTTGGCAAATAAACATGCACCCGTTTCTGCTGAGACGTGGGCTTGTCTAAAAAAGCACAGTGTTAGGCACAAAACTAGCATTTTGTTCCTATCTTGAGGATGCAGAAAATTACTGCACCGTAAACTGGCTCAAACCTGGCCTAAAGCCCAGTCTGTGCCGCAGTGTGTTCATGCTATTTTGTTAGAAGAGATGGACAGAGAGATTGACATACTTGTGTTCGATAAAAACATGCCAGTGAGCTTGTTCCCCACACACACACACACACACACACACACACAACTTCCACTGTTTTATATCTGTGCATTTGATGTTATTGAATTCAGCTTGAGTTTATCACAGGTCAGAGAGCTGAGTGACAGTGTGCCTTATCGAAGTGCTACTTGCTGTGCCATTGGTGTACTTCTGTATGCACTAATCATTATGTATAACAGCTACACCCTAAAATTAAAAAACACCCACACAACCAAATATTCTCATGCGACAAAGAGATACATAATATTTTCATACATTTAAATAAAAGAAACCAATATGAGTGCAATATGTTGTTTGCATGCTTCAGTGAAATATAACTTCAATCTAAGCATCATCATACTTCACCCACTGTCACAATTAAAGGAGAGAAATTATATAAACAAGACAAAATTTAGACCAACAATCTAACTGACTGTTCAGATGGCAAAGCTCCAGCTGGCCGACTGATCAACGGGGGATGAGAGCTGGCAATCATTTGTTTGATTCTTTTAATGCCCAGAGCGCACCACTGTATTATCAAGACTTATATTCAGTCCTATTTGCACCCTGTGCCCAACTTTGTGCCACAACTTTGCATTCTCAAAATAGCCAAATATAGACCAACACCCCAAATTATTATTTATAATGAGATTAAAAGTGAAACTGACAAGGCAGCAAGTCATATTGATACTCTCATGAATAATTATTGTGAGATAACTGTCTAGATAATAAGATGAAATACATTAATAATTTGTTCATAAAATATTACTGGAAAAGACAAACTGTTCATCACTTATGCAATTTATATTTTTCGTTTCAAAATTAGTAATTTTTACTCACAATGATTAAGAATTGCCTTATATATTTTGACTTTCAATCTTATTTTATGTTTTTTAATCAACACTTAAGACTAAGTATATGAAAAGGCTGCACAACATTATCAGAACAATTTTGGTATTGGCATATAATGGCCTAAAAAGTTTAACAATTTGTTGATGTTTATAGTTTATACATCTGCCATACCTATGGTCATATATATCTCTTATATTGGCTGTAATATCCGCAGAATACATACGTTCCATAATGCTTCATTTTATCATCATTGCATTAGTACCATTAAAAATCCCGAGTTTTGTCTTTTCAAGAGTTAAATATTATTTATTGTTTTACCTGTTCCTTACACCACATTGAAAGCATCCAGTAATTTTTGTAAAGTAAAGACTTTCTGCTCTTGACCAAAACAAAATATAGTTCCAAATATCTGCATATTGGATATTATTAAAAAAAAAATCAGTATTGTGCATCCTTAATATCTGAATTTACAGCTTTTATCTCATGAATTTGATAATTGTTTCATCTTTATATTTTTTATCACTTAAACCTTACACTTTGTTTTAAATTATTGTACATTCATTTCGACAGTTCATGGCCTTTTTTTTATTTTAACTCATCAATCAAACTTTCTGTCTCATAATCTCCTTATCCTACGACATTTTGACTGTTAATTTGACAATTTTCATTTTATTGACCTCATTTTAATGCCTTTATAGGAGACTTTTTTTGACATGATTGTTTATGACTTTATGATGTGGTTAGACCCACAATATCTAGAAATCTCATCATAGATATCACTTTAGGCATCAGGCATTGTCTCTTTAATGTATATAGCTTTAAATTTTCTTTCATTAGTATGAACAGTCTTATCAGACATCAGCTATTGCATCCAATCATTCATATTCAGGTTTCCAGGATATTTCTTTAAGCTTTCACTGACAGCTGGGGGCTTAAGATGTAGGTGCAGCAGCTGAGAGTCAGTGAGCTGCCTTCATTTCATCCAGCCTCATTTAGTTTATTGGCTGCCTTGTTAAGAATTCAGCACCTTGCATTTATATTCTGTCATGTTGTGATTAATGTGCTTACAGTGCACTCGTGGACAGCCTGTAGACAGCCCTTTAAGTGAAGCACCGTCTGATTGTTCTCTGGTGTGTTTAACTGTGGATAATCCCTCTCTTTGTCTTTTCCTCTGTTATTAGCAAACACCACCCGAGTCTTCGAGGGGACGAGGATCGTGAAAACTGGGATGGTAAGTGAGACTGAGTGTCCTCGCTGTCTTTTCAACTTTCATCCAGCAGAGAGCAGTGTCTGTGTGATCAGCACGCTGTCCTGTGTGGACTGATGTGACTCAGAGAAGAGGTCACGGTGAGGGTGGGGAAGGATTTTAGCTCTTTAATATCTCTTCTCTAATGTTTCAGAGCTAAGATGATACATTTTGTTTTCTCTAAATTTGACAGTTCTTTATCAGTTTACAGTCTGTATCTCCCGGGATGCATTGCTAACATTTCATCCATTTTTAAATGCATTATGTGCCAACTTTTCAAACATTTAGTTGCAATTCATTAGCTTAAAATACCTTAACGATTTTATACTGCCATTCCTGTGGTGACCTGTACAACATTTTGACAAGAAGTAATGCAAAGCCTCACTTGAGACCAGAGATATTAATGCTGTTTGTCTTTACTTTTGTGTTAGTGTCTGCTGGCATCATAAGCGTTTCTGTTCATAGACTTGCCTTCAGACTTCATGCTGTTTGTTACTACCTGTTACCACCTCAGATCACGGCAACAGTTACTGTAAGTCTGAGAGTGAAACTAACAAAACGTGAAATGCCTAAAACCTCTGATAAGGCATCCAGCACTGTCAGGCGAGTTATTGTCAAAAATGTAGAAAACTGCCCTATCTCGCACGATTAAGTAATCCTTGAAAAATTCCTGGATCCACACCCGGAATCGATAATTTGTTCCTTGTTCCATGACCAACATACCCTGAAGATATAATCCAAATCTGTTGAGAATTTGTTGAGTTACTGGTATGAGCAAATGTAGTGCCCTATCTCGCAATGTTAGCAGCTCCTTTAAAAACTTCTTGATCAGCATCCACATTCGGATCACCACCGAAACCTTATCCATATGCCCTTGGCCCATTTCTGACCTATTCTGAAAATTTAATCTAGTGTAATATATTGAACAGTCCATCTGGTGTGTCAGGTTAAGTGTATTCACTGGAATAAAAACATTCGGTTCTAATTATAAAGTTATAAACATCCAGCAAGCTATTGTTCAACTAGAATAAAGTAGCATGAAGTAATAACTACACGTAGCCCTCAGTCAGGACATTGCATGCTGCTGTTTCAGATTGAAATTTCTAATAATCTGTACCAGTTTAAGTTTTGTCACATAATCTGAGTAAGTGATCCATGGTCCATATTAGGTTTGTTTTTATTTAAGATCCATTATGAGTATATACAACTAAATCAGCAGGTTGAATTCTATGAAAGTCTAAAACCAAAATTCCTTTTTCTACATCAGAAGCCCAAAAGTATTGTGGTCTGAAGGCCTCAGCCTGCTCCAAAGAAACCTTTCAAACAGTTAGCCTTGGGACTTGCCTGAGGTTTTGTGAGGATCAAATCAATTGTTAAATCTCCTACTCTTTGAATATTTCTAAAAACTCTTCTGCTGAGTACTTTAAGTGCTCAAAACTGAGTGACTCAAATTCTTATAAAAGTGTTTTTTAACCATTTACGCCTTAAACACTGCAAGGCCTCAGTGTGCTCTAAAGATCAAAACCTTTATCCACAGGACCTGGAGTAGGTCTGTCAAATGATCAAATTTCATTTTTCTCCTGTTACATTTTGTTCATCTTGTTCATCTTTGGATTTCAAATGTTTGAAGTGATTCTATTCTCTGATTATCTGTAAACCATTTTGAGCTTTGACACATGAAGGCCTTAGTGCTCAAAGAGGCTCTTCAAACTGTTATCACAAGAGCTTACTTACTTACTTACTTACTACATGTAAGTATGTTACTTACATGTTTGCTCAAACTTACAGTTGGAGCAAACATGCTCTCCAAAGACAGCCTTTAAGAGAGAAACAAACACTGAAAAACAATATTTAAAAATCTATGTCAATGGAATGTTAGTGGTACTGTTGATCAGTTATGATCCAAATCTTGACATTTTAGTCTAGGATATCAAAATTCTACATACTTTTTCAAATGTACTTGACAACTGCATAAGTTGAACCCTGTTAATGCAAATGATATCTGAAGTCCAACATGTAAAGCCAAACATCATCAACAGAGAGCTCAAGGGATGCTCACTTTTTCCATGACCTTTACATTAAGTTAACCTGATACACCTGATAGACAGCTCTATATATTCAACTAACCCATCTGGGCAACAACCCATAGAAGTGTTTGTGAATGGGAAGAGCCTTTTAAAAGCATATCTGGCAGGTGATTGGTCGATTGTTCCATCAATCACATTCATAACAGGCCAATCAGACAATGTAGTGAACCACTGCATAGAAAAAAACTATCGCAAAAAAGCTTAAGTTGAATCTGTCCTGTAACAGACATTGAATCAGGCGGATCCAACCACACTGCAACATTAATTTTAAGCAGCACACAATTGTTGAAATTTAAGGCATCATTGGGCCTGACTAATTAAAATAACAAATGAGCCATGCTTTTTTTTCTCATAATAGATTTTGTTATACATTCATGTGTTTTCCACGTCCACCTAACATTATTTCAACATTTAAATCATCTGTTGTATATAAGAAATAACTCAGTACAGGCAGCCCAATGCAAACATTTAAGGGCCCCCACAGATTTAACCAATCAGAGACATCATTGTGATACTCTAGGGCCATGAAAAGGTTTATTTATTTTTCCTCAAACGAGCATGAACTACATGCCTGTGCATACTTCAGGTGTATTTGCTCTTTGTTTATATAACAAATAAATATAATACAAACAGCTCACCATGCAAGTACACACCAACACCACCAATGAAAGTTGTTGTCGTGGATTGTGGGTAGCGTAGTTTGTGAACTTAAGTTCTCTATAAACATTAGGTTGACAAAGTACAACTTTGCGTCTTACACAGTGTTTCTTTGTATTAAATTGTTAACCTTGTCACCTGTAAGATCTCCTTCTCTAACTTCTGATGGGGTCATGATCTGTATCCAGACTAAATGGATTGGACCCACTAAAAACAATCAATAATTCGTCAATATTACCCCACTTTAATGTTTCTTTTTCCTGTTCCAGCCCACAGTGTCTCCAGCCTCTTCAGCAGACATGGCTCCCATCTCCTCTGGATCTTCTACTTGGACCTCCTCAGGCATCCCCTTCTCCTTCGTCTCTATGGCCACTGGCATTGGCCCATCCTCGAGTGGCAGTCAAGCAACGGTGGCATCTGTGGTGACAAGCACTCTACTGGCTGGCCTGGGCTTCAGCGGTGGAGTCATCTCCTCCTTCCCCAGCTCTGTTTGGCCTAGCAGAGCTCCGACTCACAACCCCACCTCCACTCACCAGACCACAGAACCCACAGAGCCCGCCAAAGACGCCACCACCTCTGCATCTTCTGTCACAACAACCTCTGCTAGCGATAACAGTGATGCTACAGGGGAGGAGAGAGAGAACACTAAAGGTCAAGGAGAGGATGGAGAGAGGGGAGATGAGGAGAAGGAGGAGGAGGAGGAAGAAGAGGAGAAAGAGGAGAAGAAGGGGAAGAAGAGATCAAGAGGTCCAGGCAAGGAAGGGAGGAACAACAACGGAACAGAGGTCACTGAGCCGACTAGCAAGACGCCAGACGCCACAGCAAAGGAGAAAGAACAGTCTGATCCAGGTCCTTCTAAACTGCCTGTTGTGGACGACAAACTGGAGGTGTACACCCATAAAACACGGGACTTCAACTCAACCAACACCACGGAGGCAGACAACCAAATGGCAGCTTTCCCTGCACTGAAGGCCCCAGCTGCAACCCTCAGACCGAGCACAGGGAACAAGAAGCAGTGGCCTTTCTCCATCCATACTGGTGAGTCACCTTTCAGTAGCATTTAATATGTTGTAGAGCAACAGGTAAGGATGTACAGACATATACAGAGAGTGTGATAATAAGACATTAAAAAGGATATGAGTAGAAATTCTAAAGAACATATTACTTGGGAGGATAAGGTTTATATTGAGGTTTTAAAGGAACAAGCTAATTATTATGTAGATTACTTGTCACGTAAAGACAAATAAACATTCATATTTCTGGAGAACAGTAAACTTGAAAATAAAATTCCCAAGTCATAACCCAAGTGTCAGGGTTGTTCTGGAGACAGAACACAAGTATATGTTCTTCGAGAGATGCTGATAGCGTAAAGCTGTGTGTGCTGAAGCAGCTTCACTGCATCCTGTCTGTCAGTACATCCTGGGTTTCAGCATAAGGCACAGAAGATCTTCCTGGGAACCATCTCAAAATAATAGCCTGATCTGTTTAATTCAATGATGAGACTGACCACACTTATTTCTAAATTTTCTTTCAAAGCCAGTTATTTAGTTATGAATATGACTACTATAGCGGTTAAGTGCTTTCTTTAGGTATGTGATAGGGAGATATGTAATAAAGAGATGCTCATCTCTGCCTCCTTCTTCTACTTCCTACTTCTCTAAATTGCACTCTTGCCACATCTGCAGCAATGTAGCTCAGGCTCTGTGCTACTCCTCTCCTTGCAGGGGCAGAGGTGACTGTGGCTAATGTATTGACCGTTGACATGAAGTTTCAGATGGCCTAGTCTTTAGACGTGCTTCACCATCAATCAGAAGGGTGAGGATTTGAACTCAGCTCTGGCAGTTACATGTTGTTTTGTCTTTGGGCAAGACAGTCAGCTCCAAATTGCTCCCACCGCTGCATCAGTGGCGTATAAATGGGTATGAAAGCATGTTGATGTGTTTACTTACTGAAGGGTAACTAACATAGAAACATCACTGAGTGAATGTTAGTTAGTTAGTTTGTTTGTTTATTTGTCCCCATAGGGAAATTGGGGTGTGGCAGGACTCACAGACATTTGGCAACAGAATACAGTGTCAACACTGATACGGGGTTGTAAATAGACAATTCAAAAACACTTCAACATCACAAGAGAACTCTAACACTGCACTCACACAAAGAAAAGCAAAGGAAACCTTGTAGTGATGGACAGGCAGGTGGGTCTAGGCCTGCTATACTTATTTAACTGTGGTTGAGTCCATGAGTGTCGTAATTGCTCAAAATCACCAAAAACAAACACATCATGCACCACAAGGCCACCACATTTCTGCTTGCAGACAGGAAAGCACAGGCACAAAAAAACAGATCACATCCACACAAGAAAACACACTTATGGCACAAACGTCTGTGTGAAATGCCACAGGACAGTCACCAAGCAGCGCCTCTAAGAATGCTCGTCCAACATCGAATGAGAGAGTGAATGGGGTGGTGGGACCTGTGGTGTAAAGGTGCGTTCACAGTGAATGCGACTTGGCGACCAAGACTGTGTCGCCTACCCAAGTCGCGTCGCCTGTCCATAAAATAGCTCATTTTGTCACTGTGGTGTCACTCAGTGATGTTACACCTGCTTGAGTTTCACCGTGATCAAATCATATCATATATCTGTATGTATTAGCTGACATTATTGCACTGTATCCTTTTTACTCACCTACCAACCGTAAAACACTGCAGCTGATGCAGATGAAGAAGGACAGGACCGCGGAAAACTGCTACTTCTGTTGTATAAGGCAGAACTAATGTACTCACTAACTAATGTTCCCCCACGGACATGGACTGTCACTCTAATGTGATCTGGAACAAAAACCGTTGTTGTGGGTGTCATAACACACCCACACAACGTTGACTGGCTGTCTCAGCAAAGCCACACACAATGTCGCCTGAAAAGTTCACGTTTTTCAACTTTTGCCACAGAGCGACGCGAACTGGTCACGCGTCCAAAGTGACCCAGTAGCGTGGAAAAGTTGGCCAGGTCACATCGTGTGAGGGCTGGTCCTGCTCCATCGCGGCAATACATTGACTTTACATGGAGAGTGGTCGCCCAGGTCGCTCAAGTCGCATTCGGTGTGAACACACTTTAAAAGTACTTTAAGTTTTTGGAACTACCAGAAAAGCACAATACACACTTAAGGTAATTTAATTAAAACTATGCACGCCAAAATGAAAACGTCCACTCATTAGTGCAGTCCATGGGGTAAAATGCATCCTGTGAAAGTGAAGTAAGACTGACAAACAGACACATTTTTAAGTGTTTTGAAAAAACAAAATAAATCAAAGATAAACACTGTGTGCCCTGAAAAACCTCGTCATGCCCTCCCCATGCTAACTACAGTAGTTTTTACAGTTTTGCTATGAAAATACCACTGATTTCACAGTTTTCAGTGCTGCCAAATGCTCAATGTTCAAAATTTTTGCAGACAGTAACAGGAGGATGCAGAAGAATAGCTGCTTTGATCACAATTTCACTCTCACTTTCCCTTGAGGTGTGAGATCAATGCTTCTGAAAATCTTTTCATGTTTAGATAAAGACGATGTGGAAGCATCAGATGGTTCCGGCAACATATAAACCAGTTTGATGGCAAGCGATGGCTATGGTGGGTCCCTATCTCTTGCTTTTGTTGGTTATAAGTGGGAGGAAAGGTTAAGTAAACGTGCTACTACTTCCAAGTGAAGTTTATTGTGTTGTACGTTCTTCTTTTTTGATTGGGAAGCTTTATCATAAAAACATGAACAATATGGGCTGGAGATGGAGGTTTTCACCAGAGCTTTGAAGCATGAAGAAAGTAAATGAAACAGCAGAGAGCTGGGTGTGTTTTATGTGAGGTAAGAAGTGGGACAGAGCTCTTACATAACAGCCTTTAGTGTATGTCTAATGGGCTTCATGTGGTAAGTGGTGATGAATTGCATTGATCTAAAAGGGATGAATTGCAGAGATGTTAAGTGTTAACAGAGGTCCTGCAGGAGCTGAAAGCAGACCTAATGCTTTTCTTCTACTACTCTCCTCTTCCTCCCTCCTGCTAAGACATTCAGCAGGGCACTACATCAGACCAGACAGCATCATGGGACATCAGCTCAATTCAAAGTGCTTTAAAAAGTCTGTGTGAGAGAGCAGACATTATTATGACTAGGAGCAAACATCTCGTATTACAGGAAATGGTTTTTGTAATCTCTTTGTCAAAGTATATTTGGGAAATTTGATTTTTGTTTGAGCTGGAGGCACCCACAGACAAAAGCTTGAATGTTGTTGCATTAAGTTGTGTACATCCTGCACAAAGCATCAGCCTTTGGAGTGTGTTCTGTAATGATTTAATATTTCTGAGTTCTTCAAAAGTATAAAAATAAAATAAAAATACAAGACTTTGTTTCAGGACATGGAGGCCTGAGGATATTCAGCTCTCTCTGGCAGTTACATGCTTCTGTTTTGAACTTGTTTGAGCTCACTGTCTTGTCCATGCCCTATGACCTCCAAAAAGTGTTCAGTTCTTTAGTGAAAGTGGAAATTTCTGCAATTTATCACTGGGATATAACTTTCTCAAGCAAAGGGATGAACATAAGGCCAAGACCCTGACCTCAGACTGGCCTTAACTATTGCTGACACAGAGACATGCACAGTAAATAAGGCTCCTCTTTTCAAGTCTTTTCAGGAGGAGTCTGTCTGACACAGAGCACAGAGATCTGGTTGCAGCCTATGTGAATTAAAGACCCAGTTTTAATGTGAAGAATATAGCTCTCTGATAAGCCTGTCCTCACAGCATGGACAAAATCATCTGAAACTACCCATGTACAAGGACAGTAAGCTAAAGAGGGATTCATGTTTGAACTTTTAAGTTGTTAAGTCTAAGTAAGCATCTGTTGTGATTTAGAGAAGACCTCATGCCTCTTTACCCTTTAATCTAAAAAATACTTCTACTGAACATTTATAAAGTTAAGAAATTGACTTTACTAAGGTAAAACTTATGGAGACTGTCAAAACCCTGCCAGTCACATTAATTCAGTACAAACAACTGACAGCCATTTGAACAAAAAAAAAGACCATAGCTCCAGTTTACTGAAAAACTCACAGACAGCTCATTGGACAACTCAAAACTAATCAACACCATATTATATGAAAAATGTCATTTTCTCCACTCCCTTAGCTATTTTTATTTACTTTTTGGTCTGTTTTTCTCCTTAGTTTAAGGTAATGTCGCCATCTACCAGAGGTATCTTTCTTTCATTTCATAATAAAAGCTGGTTTTGTAAAGACAGGATCTAAAGTACCCCTATCTCAAAGTTGCAATACATTTTTTTATTAGTGGCATTGACTGGATTACTGAAGCAGAGAAACAAACTAAACTGTAACTCCTGTATAGTTCTTAAAGTAAAGCAGTGATAACGAGTGTAATTTGACAAATCATAGGCATTCTGTAGCTGTTTTCTCCCTCTAAAGTTTCAAATCATAGTTATGTTGCAGTAAAGCAATCATTTAGATTGAAACTCAAAGAGCTCCAAGAGAACAGACCTCCACCAAGGCATTTCCAATGTTGTTGGCAGGCTATTGTGAAAATGTGGAAAACTGCCCTATTTCATACTGTTAACAAATCTCTGAAAAAATCCCTGTATCCTAATTTGGATGATTTGAACATCAAACCACTCTGTTCTTGTGCTGTGACAAACATTGCCTGAAAATGTCATTAAAATCCGCTGAGAACTTATTGAGTTATTGGTAAAAATGGGGTCTATCTCGCAATGTTAACAAATCTTTTAGAAACTTCCTGAGTCAACATCTGCATTTGTATTCTGATTACTTCTGGAACCAAGTCAACTCTTACTTGTGCCATGACCAACATTTTCTGAATATTTAACACCGGCAAAAACATGACCTCCTTTGTTGAGGTAAATATGTATTTGAAAGTAAACATCATTTAATTCATTTCTTTTCATTCATTTGACTTACAGATCAATAAACCTGTTAAAATTGCTTTATTGTGTTAATTTGCACTAGGTGGTAAATTATTAATAAGTACCATTAACATGCAATTAAAATGCATTGGCTCTGGAGGTAACATTCAGAGTTAACATTCATCAAATGTCAAAGATTAATTGAAATTAAAGGTTAATCTGTTAGATAGACCTCAAAGGTGGAGCAGGACCAAAAGATGGTGATGAAGATGGTGATGAAGACTTATATATGTATATACATGCACCAACCACAACTTGGACTTGAGCTACAGGCTTTTTAAATTTTTTATCTCAACACATTACATGGGCAAATATTTCCCAGCTATGTTAATCTAAACAGGAAGTATTGCGGTAACGCAGACCATCTTTTCATAACATTCTGAAAACAAAAGCAGCCCTCTTTTGAACGTTACCTCAGAAACATTTGAGTAAGGTAATGTTGGAGAATCCTTTCCCACACACCATGGGTAAAAATCTATCTTAGGCTAACATTACCAGTTAAGGTTATTTATTGATTACACCAGGATCAATTTCAGTTATCACTTCTGCTGTCCAGTAATTGTATTTAGGTTATAATCTGATCAAGTTAACACAATAATTCATGACAGAATGCTGAGAAGTCTGTAATCCAAACTCTTTTGTAACACAGTGAAGCATCTAACTGCATTAATCCACTCTTTGCTCCATGTTCTTGGATTTTCTCTCAAAGATGGGGATCTACTGAAGTATTGTCTTCTCATCGTAGTTCATTTAACAGAAAAATCAAGTTGATACATGTAGTGAACCACCCACACAGCCAACTTACCTGGAGTGTAAAGCAGAGAGATGTTTCTTGCCCACCATAGGCTCACCAGACTTTTCATGTAAGGCATTAGTTGGCTGGTGTACTATCTTACATGTGCTTTTGAGATGATTCATCTTGACAGAAAACTAAGAACAAATCAACTGAGCTGCATTACAATCATGTCACAGTATCATGAATCATAGCATCAACTGAATGCAAACCATCTAGATCTAATGCAAATCTGTTGAACCATTTATATAAATTAATTGATCAAACAGAATTTACACAGAAGTTATTAAGCATATTCAACATATTTGATAGAAAATTATGTCCTAAAATCAACGCTGTGTAGTAAGAATTACTTTATGTTGTGCTGAATTCATCCAACAGCTGGAGTAAGCAGTTTACTGAAGATTAAGAGATTATAATTTTACAAACTTAATAAAATAATCAGATTACTGATGAAACCAGCTACACAGTAATGAAAAATAAAATCGTCTTTGACCAGAAAACAGCAACATACTGATTGCATGAATGCTCCTGTGGTGAAATTCAAAGTAAGGTGCACTTGACAGCCACACTGGAATAGACAGATACCTTAGGCTTGGATTCTTTTCCCATCTCTGTTAAACCGTGAGCCTTTTCATAACCTTCAGTCGGCTTTAACACGGCAGAAGTGGTCCTGATCGACACACAGATTTACTCGGGTCACATCAGCGGCCTGTCAGGCTCCCTCCCTCCCTTCCTCTCTCGCTCCTTCAGTGCCCCCTCATCCTCTCTGCCTCCCTCTCCTCCTCCTCGGATCTAAGCACTGGCCTACTTTCAGACAAGGCGAGAGGAGATGAGGCTCACAGGCTAAACTCAGCTGCAGGGGAAGAATAAAAAAAAAACAGCCTCTGCTCCATTTATAGTCACATGTGCGTGTGTCCGTACAGTAAGCATCTCACTGCACACTGGTGACTTCCTATGAGTGTGTGCGCGCGCTTGTGCGTGTGTGTTTGTGACTTTTATGCTCGCGTGCTGCCAAGCGAGGGTTTATTTATTTATTTATTTATTTTTGGCAGAGCGGCTGTAATCGTAAGAGCAAGGCAGAAGGAGCAGAGAGAGGGGAGCAGAGGCAGGCCGGAGCCTCTCTCTGTTCGCTCCCTGCATGTCCTCTGTCTGTGTGTGATTGTGGATGTGAGGAGAGGGGATGCAGAGATAGTGGCAATGCAAACCAGCTGTGCTGCAGTGCAGGGGCCCGGCCTGATGAAGCAGCAGCGTTCGGCTCCAGGCACAGCCGCAGACTGAGCGAAGGCCATGGGGGCCGGCGTCAGCTCCGGCAACGTCACGGCTGCAGCTGCTGAAATGGGTAGGTGGTGCTGATGCTGTTGAAGGTGATTAAGGGGATGATAGGAGCAAATTGGATTTAACAGAGTGAGTAAAATAATCCAGAGCTCGGCTTTTGTTTTTGGTGCAGATATGTGGCTGCACTTCCTCAGAGTGTGCAGGGCTGGAGGCAGCATCAGCTGGGAATCTTTTTTAAAATCATGATTTATATGTTGGTTTGTAACAGCTGCGGTTTTAGAGGCTGTAAGCATCCTAGTAACAAAGTTGTGTTCCAGGAAAATAGCTTGCTTGCTATCCTACTAAGCATCACTTTCAGGTATTGATTTTTCATCCCTGTTTGTCCTGTGAAGTTGTACAGTAGTTTTTAGCCCAGCTTAGCAAATCAGCTGTGTCCTGATTCTGTACTGACTATGAAGTATGGTAAGCCAGACTGTTAGGAGCAACATTTATAACCCCTTAAAGTGAGGTACACTGTGTTGAGATCATAGTAATTTACCTCAATTGATTAAAAAGCAGGGGCCTCATTTGTTTATGGTAAGTATTCTGAACAGGGGCTGAAACTGGTGAGCTAATTTAGATGCAAAGTGTGCGATCTACAAAGAAAACTGTAAATGCTCCTAAAGCATAAACTTCTGCCAGGACATGTCTGGCATTGTTAGTCGAGTTACTATCAAAATTGTGAGAAACTGCCCTATCTTGGGAGATTTTAAAAAAATCCTCCTCTTATCACTTCTCCTTTGTGCCATGACCAACATTCCCTGAAAATGGCAAC
Source organism: Cetoscarus ocellatus (assembly GCA_037902135.1). NCBI lineage: Eukaryota > Metazoa > Chordata > Actinopteri > Labriformes > Labridae > Cetoscarus > Cetoscarus ocellatus. Next base: position 813,053 of record JBAMNC010000579.1, on the reverse strand, counting down.
AAAGTCTTAGAATAGCTTTTTGGGTTAATAGGCAAAAAACTGACAGATCTTGTAGTGTTAGAAAGTCCTTTTAAAGATTCCTGGACCCACATCCATGTTTGGATCAGCTCTAAAATCGAATCACTTCTTCCTTGTGCCAGGATCAACAATCTAACAACCTAAAATCCATCAAGAACTTTTTGACTTTTTGAGTTATCTTGCTCATAGTCAGACGAACAAACAAACAAACTGAAAAACACCAGAAAAAACATAACCTCCCTGGCAAAGGTAATTACACAGAGTTGTGCAGCATTATAGCCCTAGCTTGTGTGTCGGCTCTGTACAGATGCAGAGCTGACCTGTTTCTGTGGCTAATGACTAGGCTAATGCCATCTACCTCATACAACCCCATTTTATCAAGCTGTCCCTTTAAGGGCGTGGAAAATGGTTGTGCCTACAACCTAAAATCTGGTCTAAGGTTTTTTGGTGCAGTGTGTTCCTGCTACTTCAAGGATGCATTTAAACATTGTGTTTTACTTACAGGCTAGAGGTGCAACCAAGGATTCAGATTGAGAAGTGGGAAATTAATGTTTATAGCCAACCTTTATGTCATGTTAGGCCACAGAGGATAAATTGATCATCAACTCTACTCACACTTACTTAATCAGTGCAGATGACTGAACTGAAATCTACTTTTCTGATGTAGAAAACTAAACACCAAATGGCCAAAAAAAGGATGACAAAATAAAGAACAAGCTTTGTGCCATGATGCCAGTATTTCTTGAAATATACTTATTGTCACAGGATGTGAAGTTTAGGAATGTGTGCTGTGCTCGCTGCTCTGTCTGCTTCACACTCTGCCCTCTCATGTCTCATCTTCATCATCTTCACTGATAGAGAGAATAGATCAAAATTTTGCCTTATTTTTTTCCACCTTGTCCTTCTGCTTTCTTCTACATGTGTTTGCAGAAAAGATGATTTTTTTTAACAAATAGCATAACATGTGACTACCATCAAGACATTAAAATCTGCATAGTTCAAAATATACTGTGGTTAAATTGCCTCTAAAGCTGATCTGTTAAAAATAAAAACACATGGCAGGCAGCATGATGACCTTTTGAAATACCCTGGGGGCAGCCTTTATTTGTCGGTGCAGAGCACAGCCCTGGTTGTAAAGTGGAGCCTCGCCACAAACCAGCTACCAGCCTATAAATGGCAAAATAGGCTAATAATTTATTTTAGATTGTTGATTTTTAGATTGTTGATAAGTTAACACTTTTTCACAAAGAAAGTTGACATCCTTTGGCCACCCTAAGTATCATATGCATTCACATTTCTCAAGCTGCAACTGGGCCTGAGCTTGATTACGTCATCACTAATACAGTTGGCACAACAGAGAGCAATACAGGGAACATACCTGAAAATGTACTGAGTTTGTAGCTTATTTTTGTCATTTTGGTCAGATAAAGTCCTCCCTGGGTGAGGGATTTTTGCTGAGGGACAATTTTGCTGTTTAATTGGTTTGAAATAGTGAAAAGAGAAGATCTTGTCAGCTTTTTTAACTTTGATGTTCAGTTCATGTGGTTCTGCAACAAGAGGGATGTTGCTGAGGCACTCCGGAATTTTGTTAATAAAACTGAGGTCTTAGATATGAACGCCTGAAATACAGGTTGCATTTGTTCCTACAGACTAATTCTTCATGCTCTCTCTCTTCAACCCCAATCACCATATCAAGCAAAAATGGACACTCCTTTTTGATTCAGTTTACTTCCTCTTCCCCTTCCTACATAATGTGTGTCTTTCCCTCATTGATTTGAGTCCTTTCTTCTTCCAGATCGTCCTCGTGCCGTGACCAACGTGACCCACCAGGTGAGGACAGGGTCTTCATCAGGTCTGGGCCGTGTTGAGTGGTTGGTACCTCTGGGTGTGGTGTCAGCCCTGACGTTCGTCTGCCTTGTCCTGCTGCTGGTCGTGCTCGTCTACTGGAGGTGAGCGCAGGGGCTACATCAACACATGTGCACTACCTTAAAATGACGTCTCAAAGGCTGCATTAAAGGATGCTGCGATGAATTATAGTTGGAGATTTGATGGAGAAACTATTTCACATGGTGTTGTACTTCAGAGATAAATGTTAAGGTTTTAATTTGACAGCTAATATTTAATATGAGAGCAGATGTTGAACATTATGGGACCAAATAATTTGACATTTGGTAGAAATGACATTAAATAAGAATCTGACTACGCCACATAGACATTACCGCTGGAAAGTTTTTACAAGCTAATGAGCTGATTATAGAAGCAGCATTTTTATTTATGATCATGACATTTATGGACTTAATATAAAAATAAATGTCAAAATGGATGATACAGTGAAAGACTGCAAAAGTTTCATTGTGCAAGTATAGCTGAAACCCTTTGCTGGCCTTTATTGTAATTGTTTCAATTTCAACAGGTTTTGCACCAGCTTTAGCTAATCTGTGATGAAAGTCTCAAAGTTTGAGGGTAAATAGAGTGGTGCAGGAATGAGTTCAAAAACGCCAAAATATACTGGATTTCATTTCAGCATGTGGTCTTCATCAGGGTCATCATAAGAACATCACTTTAGTAGGGTAGGTTTGAAACTGAAAAAAAATAAATAAATAAAAAATAAAAAAAGTTAAACAGCTTCAAGACTGACCAGTCATGTACAACCACATCTTGGTCACCCAATAGGAGAGGTGTGGTTTGTAACCAGTGAGGTACTGACAGGGGGTGAGGGGGAACGTCCGAAAAGAGGAATCAGTGGCACCATTTTTTGGTCAAAGGCCTGAGAGACAGCCTTTACTGGATGGTACTTGAATTAATACAGCAGCCATTTTAAAGAGCTTGTTGACCAAAGGACCAGCAAGAAATTACATGAATAACTCTAAGACATAAAAGGGGGAAGGTTCAGATAAAACAGATCCTATTCAAAGATTAGACGTAAACAAACAAAAACATACATATATTTTGATCTCTTCAAGATTTTTTTTTTATCTTTTATCATTTTTATCAAACACTTTGAAAGTTGTTGAAGTTGTGCCCGAACAGCTGACCTTTAATGTTTATTCTGAAATCATAAAATGCACCCAATATTACCTGCTTTTTGATTTAAAAGCATTGTTTTGTGTTTAAAAGGACAGTTTTTAATTAACTGCTCTCAAGGACTACAAAAATGGCCCATTGCAACTATTCAAACAACATTGCGACAACCATGTAGACCAACATGACAAGATCACTTAATAAAAGGAAGATTCTCAAACAAAAGGTCACAGCGTGGCATTACAAGTTTGAAATACTATAACTGCTTCTAAGATGAACCGCCATGTTGTAATTCCATAGTAGCATAATAACAGCTTTTTACTCTTGCCAATTATGTTTAAGCTGAAAAATCATGCAAAGTAGGTTTAGTCTGTTAAGGTTATCACAAAGAACAAGACCAGTAAGTTTCAGAATTTATTATTTGCTACAGATATTATTATTAAGATCTTTCAGTCACATGACCAGCAAGGAGGACTGTAGGGCAAAAGAAGTGTTAGCTGGCTTTGACCAGTGTGGAGCTGCAGCATAGGCTTTTTGATATTAATCTCTTTAAATAACACATTAACACATGATGTAAACTCATATTATTTTAAATAACATAGTGTAAACATTGAATTTTAGGCTCTGTAGAACTTAATACAACAGTGGGACATTTTTTTGTGTCCTAAAACAATAAAGTTTTGACCAGGACATGAGGTATGTTTACAAACCGCAACAGGAAGAATCCTTTCTGTTACACAACCAACAGGATGATTGATGAGAAATCCATAAATATTGAGCTGGATGCATTATTTGGATTAATAAATCTGCTGAATCCTGAAGTGAAGAACAGGAAACTGATAATTGACACAACATCACTGAGTAATAAGATAACATTACCTTGTTAATGTAATATAAAGGCAGTTTCAGGATCACTGAACTGGTCAATTCACTCAGGAAATATTAGTCAACATCTTGTTACATGAGGCATGTATGGCTTTTACGCACGACTGGATAACTGGGACAAAGACTTTTCTCTTCAGGTAATTTTTATGTAACCATTTCTTAATTTTCCAGTTCTACTGAGAGTCACTGGGAGTCATTTAGTGTGAGTTTGTCCTCAGAAGAACACCGTCGAGGGGTTTTAAATCTTTTATTGTGTTAATTAAAGCCAAATGAAAAGATGATGGAGACAAAGAGGATTACTTTAACTCTCCGGGGAGGTTTATTATGAGGAGAAAACACAATTTCAAGATAATTTTAAGCACTGTTAATTAGCTGTTTAGGTATTCAAATCAAACCTTAATTTATTTCTGGGAGTTAATCAGCTAATTACAAAGTGGCTGAAGTATCTACAAGAACTATGAAAGATATTGATACAGATTTTAAATTAATTGGTAATGTGATAATTAGATCTGTAAGGAAGTACACATGGGGCAATTCTTTTCGTGTCTCGTATGTTATTCATTTTAGGTCACTTTTATTATAACATTCACACTGAAGAGGAAAGGAAAATAAGAATTTTCAATTTGCAGAGATTGTACAGCCAAAGTAACAGCTAAATTATTATTTATCTAATTTTTTTTTTCAGCTGCTAAGTCAAGCAAGAAAAGGAAAGGAAATCAAGGCATCAAAATAAAGTCTAATTTGTGCATCTTGTTTCAATACTCAGAAAAAGATTCAATAAACGACTTACAAACTTTAAGTTTAAGTTCCCTTTAAATTTTGCAAAACCAGCTAAAAAAGTTGCTACTTTGGTTAGCTGCTAGCCTTTTATTATGGAGCTCATATTTTGCCCTTAGTTAGGCTAGTATATATTTGGTTTCTACTGCAAGAGTATGTTCACAATAACTAATATATAAAAATCTAGTTTTCTTGTACAGAATACCCCTGATCCACCTCAATTCTCAGTCTGTCTGGGATACTCTGTCAGAGCTCCTGCCACTTTAAGACCCCCTTCCCCACATGGGCCAAGTCGGCCCTGACTGGTTGACTGGCTAACTCTGTTGTAATTAGTCAGTTAAGTGCCGTTTAGCACCATGTTTTCAGCAGCTCTACATTTTTTCTATGGTCTCTACTCTTCACTGGACTTTTGCTACTTCGAGTCATGAGTTTCAACTGCTGACATCACAATGGTAGGACGTCACACTTGTCAATCTATTCGGAGCCTGAGGAAATGAGCCTTGTGTATAATACATGGGCAGCTCAACATGGTACGTTTTTGTGTCGTTTTAAGAAGTGTTATCAACATTGCTGTGATAAAATGTGTTAATTTAACATACTTTTGATGCCAATCATTTTTTGATGCTGTCGGCCCACTCCGTACATCAGGAAGCCAGTGAGGGATATAATGTCAACGGTGGCATCCAGAAATAGCATTTCAAAGATCTGCCAGATGAATCTCCACAAAAGTTTCTGTTTTTTTGCTGCAATTGTGAAGTCTCTTGTACTGCTGTCTGTCCAAGTAGAAAACATCTCAAGAGGAGAGTATGTTGACAAGCATGAAGGAAAAGAGTGCTAACCCACACTGATGTAGAGGACACTTTTACTCTTTGGTTAAACAATGTCACTGAAAGTCCAGTGGACGAGTCAAAGGTTATTTACATCCTGTGAAATTAACAGTTTTTTCCTTTTTAACTCCCTTTCACTTGTCATCAACTGTTTTCTTTGTATTTCTCTATGGTTTTAAAGCTAACATTGCAAACTGTAGAGCTTCCTTATACCCCCTTCAAAATATAATCAGGTTCATTTACACTGGAAGTAAAGGTTTGCTAAAGCCAATATAAAGAATAAAATCATAACAAAGACACATTTTTCTAACAAAATATGTTATCTATAAAGGTAACATTTACTGGTTTACTCACACAGAGATATTAACTAAAGGTGAACTTCCAAAAAGTGTAAATTCTGTCACATCAACAGAGGATCATTGGACTTAACTGAATCATTTTGGACATGGACTTAAGCACAGTCCTAAATGATCGGCAGGATCAAATTGTGTATTTGACACAATCAGGACTCTGAAGCTGACTCCTATATCTAAGTTAGTTTTTCTGATCACATTTATGTTTCAAAGAAGCACCACAAGATATAAAAAAACTAAAAATGAGTAACATAGAATAAATGTGTTTGCATCTACCTGATTTATGTATCAATGAACTGGTGAGAATTGCTGTACTTTATCAAGATACACTTTGAAAAACAGAAGTACAAATATTCTGAATGTGATAAATTTTAAGTTAACTCTGAATAGTTGGAGATTAATTGTGTTTAAAATGTTAATTGACAGTCCATGTTTTAAGTAAAAGTCACGCCACTTAACATAACTTTTGACAATGCCAGAAATGTAAAATTAACACAATAACAAGCAGCAAGTCGAATTGCAAGAACAAGTTGACTGAAACTGTTTGTTTGGTGGTCTTTTCATTCACATTGTATCTAAATACTTGCTTCCAGTTCTTTTCTCTTGGTCTGTCTCTACTGCGAGCATTTCATTAGTTCATGGCTGTGATGATGGACCAGAGTTATTCCAGCTCTGCTTGTGATTCTGTAATCTCCTTACATAATACACAAACTCTCATAACATGCATTCATAACAAACAAAATCTCATTTACTTCCATTGACTTTGTAAATAGATTTAATTCTTTGTGACTCTATGAAAAGTTTCCGGTTAATATGCAGATTTAATTTCCCTCCACATAAATCCAGCATTTATCCAGTTTTCTTCCACATAATTGATTAACGGTTTTGTCCACTTTATGAAAACTGTAACAAAACAACACCCATAAAAGGAAGATAGCATGGAGCTAAGCAAACTGAGAGCCAATGAAGTTTAACACAAACAAGGAGTCTTTCATTTCAACAACCTTTATTCATCTAATTTATCAGCATAATACCATTAATCTGAAAAAAACAGCAGTTTCTTATCTATTTCACTTCAGCTTTACACTGGACATTTTCAAATTTAGTTGTAGGGCATAGCCTTTCGGCAACGTCAAACGTGTTTCAGAGTTTAACTCACCATAAAGCAGAATCAGAGAGAGCAATCGGCCTGTTTCTTAACTCCAATAAAAGAGACATTCACGAAAACTCGCTCTGTTTTCATCAGCTGTTTAAGTTGGCTGAAAGTCACCTGTTGCAACCATACATAATTAAACCATTACAACTTTTTAGTGTGAAGGAAAAGGCTGAAAAAACAGCGTGCACACTACACTGAGGGTGTGTGTTTTATTCGTTGGTCATAAGTTTGAGCTGATCTGATGTTTCTATTGATTATTGATGGGTAACTTATCAGTTCTTACCTCTGTATTGAACCCTTCCAGGAAGTTGAGCACCCTAGTCTGCCCCAAATGCCCTCCGGTTAAACACATCATGCAGTGTCAATTATATATATATACAATAACTTCCAGAGCAATTTCGAGTGTTTAATATTAAACCATAAGTTCATCTCAAGTTGTAGTTTTTTTAGTTTATCACAGCAGTAACAGAGTCATATGTCCTGTTATCCTTTCAAAATAAGACACACTTCAGTCTCCATTATTCAATAACCGGTAATAAATTAACTACTTTTGTTTCTCTACGGCCCGATATCTCTGTATTCTCTGTATTTTTCACAGTTGAAGTTTTCAGATGTTAATTTGTTGTCAGATTTTTAATTAAAAAAGGAATCGCAGCAACGTCAACATACACAGTGGTCTGCACTAATGAATGGGGCAAGGAGAGGACCACAGCACTTCAGACTCTAGTTAAACCAAAGGATTTTCCTCTGGAATCAGGAACTTTTCAAACAGTGAACTGAAAATGTATTCATCTGATGTCATGCACATTAGTGAAATACATCACATGCTTGTCTGAGAGGGTGTGGGGTCGTAGTGTGTTAACCTGTAATAAAATGATAAACAGTTATTTCAGCAGCAGCCTGTTTGTGGTGACTGTGCGTAAAGACTAATTTAATTCAATGTAAAATGAGTTTGTCTCTGGCTTGAACACAATGTCAGATAAGTCAAGCTAATGCTGGTCACTCATCATGACACCTGCTCTGTTCACCACTGATTCACATCAGATTACAACCTCATTAATCAGTCATTTTTTTGCTATTTAATGCACAACAGGGTCATAATCACAAGGCTGAAGACCATTGCATGTGTGTTAATAGATTATTTGTTCTCTTCATTGATGACATGTTTCATCCATATTAATTATTATCAACCACAGACTGACTCAGTGGTGCTGCCTTTAGTCACATCACATCTAAAAATTTATTTACATTACAGAAGTACAAGCACTCTTACAAAAATTACTCAAGAGCTCACTATATTATTTTTCTTAATCATTTTTCTGATTCACTGGGGTCTCAGACCTGCAAACACAATGCAGGCTGCCAAGTGTAAACACTGTGCCCACACTGTTTTCTCAGACAGAATTTCATCCATATTCTTTCTCACATTTTTTGTCCAGCTGTCAACATGAATTGTTCTCAACATTTGTTTTTCCTCTGAACTCCCACCATTTGGTCACGCAAGTTTCTGTGGGGTCTCGTGTCCTCAGAGATCTATGAGTTGTCCAGTTTGTGCATTTAGAGGATTATTGTGTTAAGAATTAATCAAACTGTTTTAAATTAGTTAATGTTTTAAAATAATGTTCAGTGTGTCACCAGCTTTTCAAGATTGTTTCAAGCTGATCTCTTTCTACAAATTTTTATTCATGAGTCATGATCCGTATTAATGAGAACACTGGTGCGCTCTGATCAGTGAACAAGTGTTGAGAAACTGTCTGGAACCTTGCCACCCTCTCTCTCTCTCTCTCTCTCCCTCTCTCTCTCTCCCTAATACTGTTCACACACACACACTCATGCAGACTGGTAGCAGGTGCTCTGTGTGTGTGTTGGGGGGGTTTAATCCCATTATGGAGCAAAGCTCAGGTCACAACCCTCTGTTCCCCTCAAGCTCCGCCCACTCTGCCTTCCTATTGGTCCTCCTGTAGGAGAGTGGGCCACTCTGCTGTGTTTAGGCCCTGTGGGAAATGTTAAATATCAATCTTTTGACAAGAAATAAATAAAGACACTATATTTTTAAATATAAAACTGAATAGATTGTTAATCCTACCTTTAGAGATCAAATAGAAGATATAGGATGTGTACTTACTGTCCACATTTACTGTATGACACTGCATACATTCATACAACAGTGTTTTTTTTCCCACGTTAAGCTAAATTGATCAAAAAAAAGTACATAAAGCCTTGTTTAAATTATTTCCAGACTTGTGTCAGTAGCAGACGTCTGTTCCTCTTTTATTGACTTAAAAATTCTACTTTGGAAAATAACAATAAAAGTCTTTGAGGAGTCATTAATGTCAATGTTTATATACTGAAGTAAAGCCAGTTTCTAATACCCCTTTCAGACTGGCAAAAAACCCGTGTAAATCCTCCAACCATCGGCTCCTGTCCGCAGTTTGAAAGGGTCTAATCGGTATTTCGACCTGGGTCGACTTACCCTGCAAGTGACATGGGTTTTTATCAGCTCGTCTCCAACTGGCTTCGGTGAGAACATCACACCCGGGTCAAGCTGCTAAGATTCGGATGACGTCGGCGTTACGTGCTCACAGCATAACATCGCGCCCGTCCCCTCTGTCTGTAACTTGCGTGACTCTTTGCCATCTCAGCAACAAATTCCATCCGCCTTTGTATCATCAGCGCCGAGTTTGTACATTTTTACAGAGGGACAAAAGTACAAAGTACAGAAAACCGTGTCCACAGCGTCCATGCTCTTTTCCATTGTTTACGTGGTCGTGTTTTGTCGTGCCAATGACGTCATCAACGTATTGACATCAGCTTGATGCACCAGAGGAAAAAAAAACAGCCACGCAGCTCGTCTGCTGCTGAGTAGACCCGGGTCTGCTGGCAGTGGTAAAGGAGTCACTCGCGGGTTAACCAGCGTTGACCTGCGGATTTTAGTGTGAAAGCGGTATAAGTTTGGTCTTCATTAACAGATATGCCTCTAGCCTTGAACTTTCTTTCAGATTTTGGTATGTTAAAGCCAGTGATCATTTTCAACAGGTTTTCACCGGTCCAAGATGTCCCCAGATCATATGTTAGAAGTTTCTTGGCAAAAATCCACTTTAAAGATCCATGTTTTAAACCCCTCTGTTTCAGCCCTGCTCAGAATAGGCAGTTTTAAATGTTTTGCTGTGTCCAGCCACGCTCTATCAGGATTGTTGCTAGAGATGGGAGTATTAATCTGATACTTTGACATCTATCAAGCACACTTTTGGTTTTAAGTACAATAACAATAAAAAGATGCTAATTGAGTTCTCACTAAAATACCTATGCTTCTTTTGCAACTCCCCTCAGTCAGCATTTTCTCAAATTGAATATAAATACCAGATTGATAATTAGTTGTAGTCTTTAATATAGATAAAAATAAGTTTGGCATTTGCCATTTGATATTTGCAAAACGCATAATTGTGTAATTATATAATATGTAATATGCAAAGCTGTCATAAAGTGTACTATTTAACTTTTAATACTGTAAAAATTTGGAACAAAGTCATCAGTTTTTGGTTCAGATTGAGACAATTGATAACTCAGTGCTGCATATGTCTGCTTGTTTTATGTTAATGGTATTCATTTAGTAATTTGATTATTTATTACCTCCACCAAGGAGGTTTGGATTTTGCCAGGGTATGAACAGAATTTGAGGATATTTTCAGGATAGGGTCAGAAATGGGCCAAGGATCAATTTGATTTTGGTGGGGATTCGAAATGGGATGCGGATCCAGGAGTTTTTTAAAGGATTTGTTAACATTGAGAGATTGGGCAGCTTCCCACATTTGCACTAATAACTCAATAAGTTCTTTGTGGATTTTGATGATGATTTGATGGTAACTCCCTTGACAGAGTTACAAATGTCTTGGCAGAGGTTTGTGTTCTCAGAGTAAATCTAGTTTATTACCTCTGCCACGGAGATAATGTTTTCACTAGGGTCTTTTTGTGTGTTTGTGTGTTTGTGTTTGTTTGTGTGTTTGTTTGTCTGCTAGCAAAATAACGCAAGAACTACTGGATAGAATTGCATGAAAATTTTTTACCAGAGGTAGGGTTTGGTCCAAGGAAGAAGCCAGTACATTTTGGTGGTGATCCAGATTGACGTCACAAAAACATTGAAGTTTGTAATGGTGTCTGTGAGTGTTCCGGCCCCTTTATGTCATTATGGGAATTGTAGTTTATTTGCAAACTCAACGTTTTTCAAGCCTATGTCACTACATTACCCAGCTTCCCTTGCAATGCTGGCCAAGAAGCTCTTCACATGGACAGACATGAGCAGAGACTCTGCCATCGTATCGGAGCGTGTGGCGATCCAGAATTGTATCTTGGCGAGGTCTGCACTCTCAGGGTGTATTTCTAGTTTTTGTATTTACATTGAATAGTCATGGGTGCCACAGCGGTGCAGCAGGTAGTGTATGTGCCTCACAGCAAGTAGGTTGCTGGTTCGATCCCTGTGTTGGTCAGGGCCTTTCTGTGTGGAGTTTGCATGTTCTTCCTGTGCATGCATGGTTTCTCCCTGGGCACTCCAGGTTCCTTCCACAAACCAAAAACTTGCTCATGAGGTTGATTGATGACTCCAAATTTGCCCCTAGGTATGAGTGTGAGAGTGAATGGTTGTCTGTCTCTCTATTTGGCCCTGTGATCTGCTGGAGACCAGTTCAGGGTGAACCCTTCCTCCGCCCAGTGTCAGTTGGGATAGGCTCCAGCCCCACGGCGACACCAAAAAGGATAAGCAATATAGATAATGAATGGATGGATGGAATAGTCATCCATAAAATAACCTTAAATAGATGTTACTGGTAAATAGCAGAATATTCCAGATCTGTATCCTATTAGTTGCTTTTGAATGAGTTTTGGTCTTTGATGAAACAGCATATCCATAATAACAATATATTGCATTTTAAGAAATTACTTGTACAAGTCAGTGGTGCCTGGCTTTTCTCATTGGAGAAAAAGTCGAGACCCAGGCTGTAACAGTAACAGTATTGAACAGGCAAAAGTATTGGTATTATATTGATTTGTAAAAATTGGAACTGCCCATCTCTAATGTGTACAGCATTGGCTTCCTAGCTCTTTGCGCTAATGTTTACTGCAACTGCACAGCAAAACGTAGATATCTGAGGATGCTTACAACATGATGATCATCATCACAAGGGCTCTTCATACCTCAAAACAACACATTAATGACTTATTTTTGCATGAACATTTTCTACAACTGCTGGCCTATAAACTTAGTGAAATTGTTTAACTTTATATTTTCAAACTTATTAAGATTGTTAAGCAAATACTTTGAACCATGAACCAGATTTTTAAAATAGGATATTTATCAAGTTCTTAAATATTTTGATACTCTATTAAATCAACATGTTACTGTTTTTAAATTTAATTTTAATGCATGACCTAAATGGTATCTTTTTGTGTTATAATCAAATTCATCGTGGTATAAATACGTCTTAAAATCAGTTTTGTCTGAAACGTTCCGTGTAAGTAAAGTCTGTTGGTGTTTTATGTTTACTGTAATGACCTATAGGGTGTAATATTCAAAAATATGCCTATTTATATACCTCAGCAAAAAATGCAAACAAGCCTTCAACTTGGAAGTAAATTATTTCAACCGGTTTTGTCCGACTGGACTTGAAGGCATCATGACACCAGCTCTGTGACACTGAAGTGGCTCAGAGTGACCTGTGTTTGCATGTAAGTGAGTGCATATGTGTGTGTGAGTGTGTGTTTGAGTCACGCTGAGAGGGAACACCCCCCTTCATGCCTTGTTAGGAAATCCCTCCCTCCCTCGTCCCTCTGTTCCCTCCTTCTGGCCCTGGTTCTTCTGGTGCACTTGTTCCTCTCAGTTGATGTCAGCAGCAGCAGCATGCAGCAGCTCGTCTGCTCCCTCCTCTCTGCATGTTCACCAGGATGAATGCTCTCTGCTCTCTGCTCTGTATCAAATACAGGTAGGCAGGGCCCGACACACACTCTCACACACATTTACTACCACACCTCCACATACAAATACAGGGTGTTGGGTAACTGCTGTCCCTGGAAGTCATAGTAGTAGATAAGGACACTGCACTGGGTCAGCAGGACTCTGGTACTGAGTGAGGTTTGCTTTAGTTTTTGGACGTAACACAACAAATGGATCAAGTGTCCTTATAAACATAGACTTAATGTAGGTGTAGAGCATAAAGTGCTGTTAGTAAAAAGAAAAATAATTTTATCAACAGGTGCTACAAAACAGTTCAGATAATATCAATAATGTTTCTGTTTTTCTGGGAAATAGTGAGCTGATATTTAACAATCTTGGGAATATTTTTTTGTTTTTTACCCCACATACATACAGGTGATCTTGACCTCAGAGTTATTACATCTGTAGGTTTGTGTTTTATATCTAATTATCTGTGGAGCTGGGTTACATCCAAGTGTCTGCTCTGTAAGTTAAACAGTGGCATTGCCTTTGGATGAAAACTTAAAGGGGCCACTAAGCCTCTAATAAACTTGTTGGGCTTGTCCATTTTATTTACCCCCCATAAGCATGTTGTTGTAAAAATGTATTCACCCTGAAGTGGTATAAAAATGTCCAACTTACCAATTCCTCGTGTTTCTGTACCCAGTATCAGAACTTAGATGATAAATGGACACTAAAGCACATTAACTTTTTTGTGATGCTAATGTATACAAAACTTTTTTTTGTAAGTGCACTTGTGACACTGTCATTCTATACATGCATTAATCTAAATATATTTATATCTTTAGCTACAAAGTACATTTTTGTGTAATATACACTTGCAAGAATCTGGTGATACAGTGTATAGTACATCCAGAACGAGCAACAAGCAATGTGTCATGATGTATCGTGATAACACAGTTTTGTTTTTATGTTAACATAAATAATGATAATGTATTTCTTTAAACCTGTTACTTTAAAATGGCCTGCCTATATGCAGTGAGTATAAAGAAAACCCTTATAAGGTTGTGCAGACTGCTACCTTTTCAACAGCCTTTAACAAAAACGCAAAGACCAAGAAAGATTTTTGTTGGTTTCCTGTTGAACTAGAAAAGCTAAACATGACCCAAATGTGAGGTTTACGCCAAAGCTGCCCTCAATTCCAAGTCACAGCATTGGTAATTACCAAAATCCTTTTTTTATGTTTCTGTAATGGCAAGAACAACAGTATGTAGACATTTTTAACATAAATAATATTTTTAATAGTTAAATATATATTTTTATTGGTTTCCATGAATTTTCAGCTTTACTTTGTTACAACAAAACACGAAAATATAACAAAGCTCATTATTATTTATTGATTAAGATATCACATTGTAGTTATTGACTTGCTCACCTGAACAGAAAAAAAAATGTGATGGGTTATTTTTCTGCTTAGTTAATTTTAGACTTCTCAGAGAAGCCCAGCGAGTCGGCTTAAATTTGGTTAAAAAGCTGATTTCACTTTGAAATTCCTCATTCCTGTTCAAAATGTATGTCCAACAACTATAACATTTTCAGTCTTAAACAGTTTTGAAGATTCATAACCTTAATACATTTATGTATATATATTGATTTTGAGGTTGACAACTCAGTTCATAGTTGATTTTCAATGCGGATTGATTCATTCACGACTTTAACAACTAGGAGGGCCATAATTTTATTCTCAGTGCCTGAGGGCCAAATTGTTTGATTTAGAACAATATACTCTCAAACCTCAGAGTATTTTCTGGCTATAACAAGCGAAACAAAGTCTTAAATGAACCCCTTTTCACAGAGTATTTTTTCTTTTAACTCCAAATATATACCAGTAAACACCAACCATCACCCAATTCTGAGAAGAGGAAAGTATTAAATGTTATATTAAGTACCTATGTTGCTCTGCCAGAAAGGATCAGCCACCAGAAGGATCTTAAAGTATTTTTTCTTTCTGATGTATAAAAAAGAACCAAAAAAACGATTTCCTTCTCTTTTTTTTCATGTAACAGCCTTGTTACTATCCCCTTGATTTCATGTGGATATTCAAGCTTCCTCACAGCAGTTTGCCTTTTAGATGTAAAGAGAGAGAATCGCCCCATCTTCAAGCTCTCTGTCCATTTGTGGATTCGTCTTTTCTTGAACAGTGAAGTGAAGACACATGACGCACGTCCTCTGCCTTTTTCTGCTGTGTTTTAACTCCAGGTTGTCTCTAAATGGTGATGCAAATTTCCATTTCAGAGTGGTCTCATGTAAACCATCACATTTGTTTGAGCTGTCAGAGTCAGCGTCACAGAGGGGTAGGATGACAGAAGTATGTATTGAAGTGTCTCCTCCTCGTACGGCAGCTTTTACATGTATGTGACTTCAAACACACCTGCAGGAAGTCGAGGTGTGTTTGTGTGTCGCTCAGCTTTAGTTCACGATGCTTTGAAATTGAGACTGCTTACTTTAAATCGAGCCGTGTGAAGCTGAACTTGTTTGTAGGAAGTTAAGTTCAGACAAACTTGAAAGACAAAATGTGTGTTTGGGATTTATGCATAACCTTGTGTGTGTGCAGTGTGTGAGGTTCAAAGTCAGTTTGTACCATCTGTGTGTACTCTGACGGGGGGGGCATCAGCTGCTGTCATCATGAAATATCGTTTCTCTTAGAAACACACAAGCATGCTCTTTCTCTTTTTCGCTGTCTTTTTAAGATCAACTCTTTGTTCATCTTTGGTTTTTGTTGCTTAAATAGTAACCATAATTTCAGTTAAGGATTTTTAATTAGCTGTCCCCAAAGCCAAGTCAACAAAGTTCAATTTAAAGCCAATTTTAGTGGAAGTGCAAAATTAGCTTGCCCTTCATAGCACACTCTTATCACGCATGACAGGGGTGGGACAAAGCAGAGATATGGTGATATTTGGGATGTGGAAACTCATACCAACTAAACCAGAACTCTGACCGCTGCTTTAAAAACCAGAACTTGAAAGCAGTGGTCTCAACCACTTCCAAGTAAAGGCAGAGTTTGAGCTAGTGTGAAAGCCATCCTAGCCAAACAAAGACAAATCAAAGCAGGCGAAAATTCAGCATAGTGTGGCTTGAATTTTGCTTAGCTAACGTTATGTTTACTGGCAGTATAAAGCAAAGTGTGGCTAATGATAGTATTGCTAGCGCTGCCAGCCTTGTTTTAAAGCAGCTTTGTCTTTAATTTGTGGCTCAGTATATCTCTGAACTGCTTCAGGCTAAATGATGTTACAGAGTGTTGCAGGGACAATGTATTTTTGTAGACCAATGTGGGAGTTGGCATTGCGCTGGTTCCCTTGACTGAAACCCTTTGGGATTTTTGTCTGTGTTTTACATCATTGCTGATAGTAAGTCCTGTAGTAATCAAAAAGTTATGAAACTAACATGTTCTGTTTTTTTGTGATACTCTTAACAGACATACCTGCTTTTCACAATGTTTTTAGCTTGAACTTAATTGGCGAGAGTGAAAAGCTATTAGTAAGCTACTACGAAACTACAACATGGCAGTTCAACTTAAAGGAGCTACAATATTTCCAACCTATCACACCTTAATCTCTTATTTGAGTTTCTTCTTAATCAAGTTACCTGATCAAGTTGGTCCTCGTGGCTGTGGCAAAAGTGTATGAATAACTGATTATTAAAAAAACAATCAGAAATTCTTCCCATCTTTTCCTGGCCATTTTTGTAGTCCTTGTTAGCAGTTAGTAAGCAACCATTGTTTCAAACACACAACAAGGCTTTAAAATTAAGGAGCAGGCAAATTCAGATGCATTTCATTATTTCTGATTAAACGTTAAAATCTCATGTGCGTGTGTTCACCACAAACCTTATTTCAGGCATTTATCTAAAACTGGTTTTCTAAATTTCATTTACACTGGAGAGTTGGGAACCAGAAAGAAATCCTGATGAACTTTTTCATTTCCTGTACCAGACCAAGACCGTTGAACTTTTTACTTGAGGGCGACCATTAAGCAATGTGTGTGTAAAATGATAGGCTAAAGACGTCGACAAAGAAACTACTAAAAAGGGGCTTTCAGCTAACAGCTAATTGCCTTTTTTGAATTTCATTGAAGTTACAGAGGAAGAGCTCTTTGTGCTGCAACAAGATAAACAGTAGAGGGGTCACGATAGTTGGTAGAATTACTGTAATTTGTTGACACAGTGTCACAGAGACCTATTTCTCAGACTGCCTGTCCAATTAACCAGCATGTATTGCGTCGCACGACTAGTGCTGCCAAAACTTTGACAAGTGCTTTTATGACAGGATTGGCAACAAGGAAATGAAAGCAGACCTGCTGTTTTTTCAAAATAGATGCTGCTGCGCCACAATTTGATAGATGAGACTGTCACTATCAAATATTGCACTCAGAACGTAAACACCTCATATTGTATCTCTGCTCACTCCATTTACATTGTAAGAAGCTTAAATGTGTTATAATGTGAGCATGTGATGACACAGATGTACATTCAGTCACTGGCTAGCACGCCTTGACAGGCAATCCTCAAAATTGTAACATGTTTGTGGAGTGAATGACAATGTAGGCAGTAGTTGCTAGAGCTAGCATACTACGAGTATGTATATTTTACTATGTTGTGAATACTCAAGTGAAGTTATTTTTTAAAGTTTTTTTCTTTCAAGGGTTTAACAAGAGCAAAGAAAAGGAAAAACACATTAAGAAGAAACCTGAAAAGACCCGCCCTTCCCCTAAAAAGCACACCAGCTGTATGACATACTTGAAAGACCCAAAGTTCAAACCACAAATCAAGCAAGTAAATACATT
Source organism: Cetoscarus ocellatus (assembly GCA_037902135.1). NCBI lineage: Eukaryota > Metazoa > Chordata > Actinopteri > Labriformes > Labridae > Cetoscarus > Cetoscarus ocellatus. The sequence continues at coordinate 795,252 of JBAMNC010000579.1, read as the reverse complement.
TAAATAACTTAGAAATAAAAAATGTGATGGCATCAATGATATTAAATATTATTGCAAATATTCAGGATAGGTACAGATGTTATAGTTCATTTATTACTGGTGATAAAGTTTAGCTAAGGTTCCCAAGTCTTATCAAACACCCTTCCTCTGTCTTCGTCATAAAGCCTCAGTCTCTTCATTTGCACAGCATTAGCCATCTCGCCCATCCAAAGACCATGGATGGGAACACAGTCCATTTTCCATACCCTCAAGATCATTTATTTGCTAACACCATAACAAAGAAAGACAGCCTTCCCTTCATATTTATTAGCAGTAGTTAAGAGGCTGGAAGGTGAATTTATTTTAATTTATTTCTGTCTTTGAGTGTGTTTTTAAAATATTTGGTTATATCATAATATGTTCAAGGTCAGCTCAGAAAAATGACTGTGATTTTGAGGTAGTTTTCGTTATGATGTGTTTCACTGTGACATCAAGAGAAAGAAAATCAGTTTTAGTACAAGAAAATAAATATACATAAATTTATATCACATACTAAAAAGGCTCTGTTTCTTGGATATAAATAAATAGTGCCCTGAGGTTTTGGCTTGATATTTGGTGTCCCTTAGGAAAAAAAATATTTGGAAACCTCTGGTTAAAATACTGGTGGTGGTCCCCTCAAGCTCAGTTGTCCAATCCCCAAATGTCATTTCACAGTTCATGAAAGGTTGTTAATAATCAGGTTAATCTTGTTGAAATATTGACTCCTTGGTTAATCAGGTGAAGGAAACACAAGAATCATAAATTCTGCTCAGAATAGAGGAGGGGTTTGTAAAACAATGAAGAATAAAAATGAATTTCTATATTGCTTTTCAGACGCTGTTTCCAGACCGCCCATTTTTATGTGGAGGACAGCAACTCACCCAGGGTGGTACCCAATGAGACGATCCTTGTCATCCCCATCCCAGGTAAGAAACAACCTCAACATTTATGTGACTCAAGCTGAACTCCTGCTCTGATGTCTGAAGTGGTCTCAAACCTCTTTGTACAGTAGATAGCACGTTGCCTCTATCATTTGCTGTCACAGAGCCTTATAGCAAGGCACAGAGCTGCAGGATTAGTATAAATATACATACATGAGTGAGTCTCTGCACAGTATTAGTAAGGTATTTGTCCACTCTGTAGGGTTAAAGGTCAGGGCTATTTTCAGGGAGATGTTAAAAGGTCACAAAGTCATGAGTGAAGACCCTAGTGGTCTTATCTTCAAACAGACCAAACAGTCTGGCTGTGGGGCAATAATCCAACACGGGGAGAGCCAGCAGCAGACTCTGATGTCAAGTCAAGAAAAACTGGAAGAGATTGCCGTTCCTTGTCTTTGATTTACAGGAATTTATAATTTTAGATGATTTTGTGGCAGAGGTATGCAGAATGTTTTTCTTTATTATTATTTTAGGATGAATTTGAGTTCACTGACATGGAAGCACACTGTAGTCTTTTACCAGGAGGCTTAAGAATAGCCTTAGTGTCTTTGGCTATTGCCAGACCAATCTGACATCACTCTGAGTTAGCATTTCCAAGAAAGTGACTGCTCTTACTGGGTTAATCCTGGGTTGGATGGGAATGAATGTAGACTACATCCATCTTTTCCAACAGTCTATGGAATCCTCCTAAACTGATCCCTTTGTTTGTTCTGATTGGTTCACGATCAGCCAATCAGAGTCTGAGAGCCCCTATTCAAAGCTGTTGTGTCAGGCTACCCATTCAGACAATTTCTGTGTTGGCAGAGTCTATTTTAATGCATTTTGGTGAAAATGTGATCATGAATTTGTCACGTGAGTGTTAAAAATCGCAAAGAAAACATTCTTACACTGAAAGGTAATTAAAAATATTTTGAACCTGATACTCTGACAAGTTTGATTCGTGATACTCCAAAAACACTCCTATGTATAATCAAGGCATTTAAACCATCCTCTCTGTAGTCTAATTTCATCAGGCATCACTGGAGTCACATTATGTGTTGTGCTCATGGGAGGCTAAAGTGATATTGACATCCACAAACTACTACTAGCCACAGTGTCAGTGAAGAAAATCAGCACAACAGAATGATGTCAGTCAGTTAGAAGCCCTCTTTTGCGCTCATACATGGCACAATCCTTTTTTGTGATGTTCATGTTACAGATGGGACCATTAAATTTAACAGTTTGAACAATTTTTGGTGCGTTCAGCAACGCCAAGACCTGTCTGCTCCAATACTGCCCAGAAGGAGAATATTCCCAGCTCAAATCCTTCTCATCCAACACTCATGTTAAAATTGTTATTGTCTTTTTTCAAGCCTATATTTTATTTTAGACTTTTTATGCCTTTATTTGAGGGACAGGATAGTTGATTGAGTTGAAAAGCTGGGGAATTAGAGAGTGTGGAATGGTTTGAGATAAATGAGCCACAGTAATTTTATATATTTATGTATGCACACTCTAAAATAAAGTGAAATATAACAGGACATTTTAGATACAGCGTGGAATCACTCTATTGCAACTTGGCACATGTCACACAATCCAAATAACAGCTCAGCTTCACGTAGCCAACAAGAGGCTTTCACCTGATACTGAGCCATCTAAACCCTCCAGTCATGATCAAAGTATATTACCATACTTTTATTAGATCTATAGCCAGCCCACACCAGGAGCTCAGCAGGTCTGTGTTCCTGCTGGGCAAAGTCTGATGCTCATTGTCAGACCCTCTTTCTGCCCGTGCTGGCCTCGGACATCCTGGGCACGGAGGCCCTGAATCCTCTGAATGGAGGACTTTGGACTCAGCCAAGGTTCATTGTTAAGAGGCTCCACAAGCTTTTAATTGATCTGACAGGTTTGGATCCAAATCCTGGATCTGCAGACTGAGCTGGAGAGGCTAAAGGTTTTTATACATGAGTGTGTCCTTTGTACCCGCTGAACCGGTCACCACCTCTCTATGTCCCTCACACTCATACACAAACACACACAAAAAGACTCACACAGTCATAATCACTTAAACATATTACCTTTGTTTTGGCTGAAGGCATCAATTACAGTCTGAGCTGTAAAAAGCTCACTGCTGACTCTCCGTTTTTTCAGACCATGTGCTATATGTAATGACAGTTTTATCTTCCCTTTCGCTCCCAACGAGTCGTTTCCAGGTCTGAAATGATTCAGGTTGTTGGTACCTGCACTATAAAAACAATAAGTCACTGCTGTGTAATTCATTGTAAGATTATTTAAAGGTTTTTCAGCATGTGTGGATGCACAGTTAGGTTGGGCCATGCTTACGGCTCAGTCAGGCAGTTCAACTAGACTGCTATCACTGTTCCAGTAGGTGAGCACCAGGAGAAAACTAATTTATTGATGGAGCCCCATTGCATTCCCTTTTTGACCACAGTTGATACCAAATTGTTTTTTTCTGTTATTATTGAATAAGTCCAGATTTACTGGGCCTTCACACATGATCTCTGATCTAAAATCAGTAAAAAGTGCTTTGAGTGTGTTATCATTGGTTTAGTTAAAAAATAAAATATGATATAATATATGTAGACCTGATTTTCAAACAGCCTCAAAACTGACAGATCCCAGACCCACTGTGTTTAGATATGCAGTCGATAGAAATGGACAAATCTGACTTTAATCTTCTCAAAGTTATCCATATTCTGTGTATGTGAAGTTCAGTTCTCCTATAACTGATATCACAGGTAATTTAATTCAGTCTTATACTTTTATTTATTCAAATGACTTAAAGTTCACATTCAGATGAACAGTAAAAATTAAATTAAATTAATTACTTTTATATCATTTTTTAAATCTCTATTGAATGATAGGAGCGGGGGTCAGTAAAGTATAGTTAGGAAGATTTTAAGGGCCCATAATTGACAGGGGCCCCTAAAAATAATAAATTCTCTGAATTTTTAACGTATTGATGTATCAACTTAGTGCCATAGGTCTGTAAAATTCTGTTTCCTCCTCAAATATAAAAAATACAGAGCTTCTCTTATTTTTAACTGGAAAAAAATGTCAAATTGAGGTACTTTTTGCATCAGTTAACTCCTTTAAAAAAACAAAAGTATAAAAAAAGAGGCCTTTTAAACATTTATTGGAGGTTAGAAGGTTAGTGTCATCTATGCTGTTGTTACACGAAATACCATGTTAAAATATGGAGCCTTTAGAAATAAACTGGTTATAGAATAAGACAGATGTTTAACCTGCAAAACATTTGAATCTTTGAAAGGTTTACAAGATCAGAGATTCAGAGGACTGATTTTACAGTAAATAAAAAATATTTTAAATACTGAACGTGTTTCAAAAGTCCTGTATAGAAGAGTGTTTGCTCTTCTGTTTGAAGCTTTTTTTTATTTAATCTTTATTTAACCAGGAAAAGAAACTCATTTAGATTATAAATCCCTTTTTCAAGAGTGTCCTGGCCAAGAAAGGAAGCAGCATGGTTAACAAAGTTATGAACAATAACAACTGCAACACATACAAATATGAGGCTGAAAGTACAATGAAAAAATAATAAAGACAGTTAACTGACAAGTCAGACTGTTGAAGGAAACAAGATCATCTGTCAAACATCTGCAGCCAGATGCCTCAGTATTCACATCATTTAACATCCTCTTAAAGGTGTCCAGTGAAATCAGCTCATTGAGTTTCAGGTCTTTTTGCAGCTCATTTCGAGCACAGGAAGCAGCGAATTTAAAAGTTTTTTTTTTTCCCTGCTCAGTTTTGACCTTAGAAACAGACAAGAGGAAATTCTGGAGATTTTTGTCTTCAAACGGAATAAATTGGCTGAAATAGTTTTAAGTGGTCCATTAAAGATATATTAAGGATATATTTCTTCACCTGCATTTTTGGTCTTGCAGGTGTTTTGTGGCTTTGGGATGTTTTGGGCTTTGCTTCGTTTCTGACTTGCAGGTGTTTTCCTCTTATTGAACTGCATCGAGTCGTTGAAGGCCGTTTGCCCTTGTAAATGGCCTACAACAGTAAAAACACATCAGTAAATCACCATAATCCTAACACATGGGTTGGCCCAGAAAAATACTTTATTTCTGCACCACAACATTCATGTGGTACTATTCCATTTGTTCTACAGGTCATACTAGGTGAAGCCAATGAATCTTATACTTGATGTACAACTTCTTCTTCAGTAACTATTAAAAGGAGTATTAGTAAAATAACAGTAAAGAGAAAACTCTCAGATAACTAACTTTAATGATGTCTAAAAAGCAGCCAGTGTGCTACCAACTGCAGTGCTAATAAGCAATCACAGTTAATGGTGAGAAATGAGAGCCTAAACAAAGTGTTACCAAAGAATTGAATTATTTCCTTATAAGATTAAAAAAGACAAAAAAATGTTTTTGGTTTTTTTTGATAAATAGCCATCAAGTAATGGAGTAATGCAGTATACGTCACATTATTGATGAAATTATCAACATCAGTAAATCAAAGTCTGTATTTAGTCAAGAATAAAATCAAGATTGACAAGTTTATATTTTTTGCAAGACTATTTTTCAGAGCTTCTCCTGCCTTTCTTTAAAAGTAGAGGACAGACAGAAATGGTAAATGGGGATAGAGAAAGAGGGGACATGCAGGAAAGAGGCCCAGGCCCATTTGAACCTACACTGCCTGCAAGAAGGACAACATCCTCAAAACATTGGACATATGGACATAGCCACAGCGCTATTAGCACCCTAACAGCAATAGATGTTTGTACTGATTACCAAAGCAGCATATAGCTGTGTGTATAAATGAGTTATGGGCTATCTAGATGATGAATTAAGTATTTATTTACTGTATAGTCATCATAAAGTGTTCCTGTTAGCTTTACAGGTGCTACATTTCAGCTAAGAACAGGAAATGAGCCTCGCTGCTCACATGACAGCCCCCCCCCTCCCGTGTGTGTATCCGAGTCAATCGCAGCAGACAGGCTGTGGTGTATGACCATATGTTTGTTATGTTAATTGTCTCAATAAGCTCAGACCGAGAGCCTCACACATCCCATAATCCTCTTTAAGGCCTTCTGCTGGATTTAAACCTGTAGGCAGCCGCCACCAAACCCTCCAGTTAACACTGACTCACACACTCACATACACATACACAGACATGCACCTAAGGACACACACACTCCAAGGCAAACAGCCACTTATGTCCACTTATAGATGGGGAAATCAATATCCTTGTTACTTTGTATTTGTTGCCATTAATAAAAAGATTCTTTACAAAGACTTTCAAGAGACTGAAGTCTGACATCTTAAGACATCTGAAAACAATCTGTCTGCAACTGTGAGAATTTTTAGTTCGACTGACATTTTACAAAGACTGGAAATCTTAAAAGACCACAATTAATGAAGTTCCCAGTGAGCTGGGAGGAAGACTTGACACAGGGACTCTGTGAACCACTGAATGATCAGAGTATAAGCACAACAACTCAACAATGCTGAATGACCTCCCAAACTCTGTTAACTCGTATGTTGTATTGCGGCTTGCAGCCATCTTTGGAACAAAACTTGTCTCCTTACTGTGACAAAAGCCACAAACTGAGAGCAAACTGCACAATCGCCTCTGTCTTGATAATGCCAAAGTAGTTTTGCACAGCCATGCTATCTGACTCCGCTTCTGTTAAAGGTACAATCAAAGTGTATACTGTAATGAAGGCAGTGTGGGTAGCACCTTAGCTAATAATAATCATCTGAGTGGGAATCTTAATTGGAGGTGCACTATAATACTTCACTTCTCATGCTGTGGGGCAAACTATGTGCTTGAGTATTTTGTCACAGTGTCATGCTGTAGGAGATGGATTTTACACCATTAAGCTCATTCATTTTTAAAATATTCCAAATTGGAAACTTTGATGGTCATAAATCTGTTTTTAAAATGAGTCACAACACTGAGCACGCCTTCTTCAGTCCCAGTTCAAAGGATCTTTGGTAACCCTGACTTTATACAGCTCTCAACTGGAATACAATTAACTCAGGTGTGACATGGCTCCCAGTTCTGACAGCAGCTTAATGAAACACACTATTTATCTTATCCAGCTTCTTGCTTGGTCATCCTCCCTTTTCTTCTCCTAGCCTGAGTCATTACTGTCCTATTTTGTCCTGTTTTTTGTCTAAATAATCTCAGAAGCACAGTGCAAGGAGGGGAAAACTTCTCATCACAAAAAAACAGCACTTGTGGCAAGATGATGTCTCACTGTCAAACTTACATAGTGCTATATGCAAGTGATCAGGGTGATCCAGGGGAGCTATTGAGGGTTTCCTGTTAGGTTGACTTGCATAACAGTTTTAAGGAGGAATAGTTAAAAATTTTGGCTTATGATTTTAAACTATTTAACAATAACGTATTGCACACCTGATGAGAAACAATGCAGTTGTTTAATTTCTGATCTAGTTTTTGATTAGTTTTAATGAAACCATGTCTATTCAGCCTTGCTGTAGCTGTACTGTTGTATAATATTACATGTTTTCTGGCACAAAAACAAGAACATTGGAAACAGTGTAATAGATGTGTTTATATGAAGCCATCTGTAAAATATGTCAAGGCATATTTTGCCTGGAGTTAATTGGCTTGCCCAGGACCCCCTGTTAACACTCAGCACCCTGCTGCGTTTACCGACACAGATAATTCTGACACATTTACATTCCTAAATGAGAATCTCGGAGACGCAAAGTGAGAAGGAGCCAGTGAATGCCCCAGTTATTATTTAATGAAGACTAAAGTGAGGGCTGCTCAGGGGGAAATTTCTCTGTTGTGTAATCCTTTTTAATAAACAGGCTCATGTCATCTGGGTTTAGACTGGCACTTTTTTCAGCCTGAGTCTTAAGAATGGTTCCTGCTATGATATTGTTTGTCCACAAGTATTTCTGTTATGAAGAAAAATGGACTCCACTCCTTTGCTGAGGGCTGAAATTCCCTAAAAACTGTAAAAAGCGTCTCATGCACGTCTTGTGTGTTTCTAATTGCTCGATTCTCTGTGAGAGAGCACTGAAACCAAAATGCTGCTGAGCTTGCATTATTTATTAGCGGATTGTGTGAAAGGGATTAAAACAAAGCACTGCTGAGGAGTATGATGTAAGGTTACATCATTAGACCGTACCCCTGTCCCCTTAAATCATTTATGTAAGCCCATTTTTATTTGTAACAAAGAAAAGTTCACCATGATTTTTGACGTTTAATGCTGCTCGACAACCTTTTGCACTGGGCTGTGGCTGATGTAAAGAACTTTAGTTTCAAACTTTATGACTGAAGTTAAAAAAACAATCTCACACAACTTCTTGATAGCTCCAGAGTTTTTTTTTTTAGCTGTTATTGTTGCAAGGCTTTCCTTAGAATTGGTCATCCCAAAAGTGCTCTATAGGGCTGAGATCTGGTGACTGCGGAGGCCACTGTAGTACAGCGAACCCATTATCAGTTTGAGATTTCAGATTTGTGACATGGTGAGTTATCTGGCACCAGCCTAACCCATTTATACACATTGTTTTTGTCAAATTCTGACATTACTATCATAATGCCACAGCAGACATCAAGACTCATGAGACCAGGCAGCATATTTCCAACTCTCTATTGTCCTATAAGGGGAGCCTGTGCGAACTACAGCCTCAGTTTCCTGCTCATAGCTGACAGGAGTGGCACCCTGTGTGGTCTTCTGCTTCTATAGCCTATCTACTTCAAGATTTGTCATGTTAAGTATTTAGAAAAGGTCTTCTGCATAATGGTTGTAACAAGTGGTTCTTTAAGTTACAGTTGCCATTCTGTCATCTCAAACCAACAAGGCCATTGTCCTCTGGCATCAACAATGTTTGTTTTGTTTTTTTTATACCAGAGAACTGGATATTTTCTCTTTTCTTAATGTTCTCTGTAAACTCATGAGTTGTGTGTGATAATCCCAGCAGATCAGCTGTTTCTGAAATGCCCTAACCAGCCAATCTGGCACTAACCACTATGCTTGAAGTCACTTAAATCACCTTTCCTCTTCATTCTGATACTCGGGTTGGACTTCAGCAGGTTATCTTGGCCATGTCTACTTGCCCTAATGCATAGTTGCTGCCATGTGTTTGGTTGGTGACCTATTGGTGAGCTCATGAATGCCTAATAAAGTGGCCTGTAAGTGTATATTCCATTGATATATAAAACCGTCATCGGCAACCCTGACTTCACACCTGACATGCATTATTATTCAGACTTCTGACAATCCTCTTACCAACTTGCTGTCAAAGTAAAGTACAAGATCATGAGTTTTGTGGCTTCAGTTTGGTCTTGTCGATCACAAAAGAACAATAAAACTGAAAACTCAAATTGACAAGTCTGGCATGGGGAGAGAGGATCTTATAAAGGATCAAAAAATTTAAACATCCAAGCAAAAAATATAGTGTAAAACAAATTATCGTCTTGTGGCGTGTTCTTTGCTTCCTGGCTTCCCTGCAAAAATTTATTTACCTTCTCCGGTGTCCACCCATCCAATCTTAATTATCAATATATATCCATATTACCGAGTGACAAAACTACCAACCCTGCCCAAATAAAAACCTGGATAAATGCCCAAATATTCAAAATGAAAATTTCTGTAATAGTTAACATTTTATTATGTTTTTACCACCACTGCATCCTGTAGACTGTTAAGGGCTTTGACATACTGTCTTCGTACTCTTTAAATTCTCAACATAAAATAAATCTGCACGGACTAATGGAGTCAGAGCCTGGATGTCAAAAAAAACTGTGTTCTGTTGCTGTGATAAATGCTTTAAATCAGGGCTCACCAACCTTTCTGAGCCAGAGAGCTACCAGAAAGGTGAGGAGTATTATGGAGGGCTACTTATTTAATTTAATGTTTCTAAACAGCATACATTTTTATAGTTTACCTTAAAATATTCAAATCTATCCATATAATAGGCTACATGTGACCTGTATGTTTACCGTTTACTGTCAATGACTTTTCACAATAATTATTATAATTGATTATTAAATGATTGGAGAACATTTTACTTACATACATTTTAAATAATTTATCTGCTAAACTTAGATGATATGTACAACAGTCTGTAAGGGCTCTAGCTTGCACCAGTGGTGCTAGAGATGTGGTGATAAACTGTGCCCCCCTTCAGGTCAAAGTTGAATAGAAAACAGACATTACATTCAGAATTTAAAAAATGGCTATTTATTTAAAGCTTTATGGTGCTATTTTCGGGAAGTCCCAGTGGGTGCCTCAAAGGCTCCCTGTGGGCTACCAGGTGCTGGCGGGCACCCTGTTGGCAACCCCTGCTTTAAATCAATACAAATGTGAGCTGTGCGACTGAACCCTGTTTGCTGTTGAATATTGCTTACAAATTACACCCTTCTTAGCACTTTTCCAAATGATGTTTTACTGAGTGTTGGTATTTGTACATTAGTTAATGTCAGCTCCTGTTGACTTGACCATACTCTTGTTTCTTTTCTGCAGATGACATGGAGGCGGTTCCGGTCAAGCAGTTTATCAAACATGTCACAGAACTCCAGTCGAACAACCATCATGGATTTTCTGAGGACTTTGAGGTGAGCAGCCTTCAGTTTGACGTCTTTTATCATATTCATGTTTCCATCACATTTAAGATGTTAAAGATCCAGAAGCAAGAGAACAGCTGCAGTTTTTATCCTCCCCTTTCCCCATATTTGCTCTCTCAATAGATAAGTACTAAAAACACTCACAGTAAAAAGTCACAAATGGAAAAATGGCATGTTAAGTGTTTTGAGTTTTCATTGAGAAAATGAGGGGGCAGTTTTAGTGATGGGTAATTTAGCGTGGTTATATCACTTTCATGCTTCATCACACCAAAGCTGTAAAATATGTTACTTGTGCCTTTTTTTCTGCTAGAGGCTACATGTCCTGCTTTTCCTCCAGTCACTTTGCATTCCCTGTTCACAGTCTTCTTAGAGAGAGAAACCCCTGTGGACTGAGCTGAACCTCCTGAAAAGAGTGTCTTAATTTGGAAAACAGAGCGCCTCACTCACCACCAATGTGTCAATGGAGGCTGCAGAGGGCTTTAGAGAGGGAGCCCCCTGTCAAATGAAATTATCCTCCTCCCACATTGTCGCCAAGCCCGCTGCCCCAGATTCTTCTTCTGACAGAGAGGAGTCGAGACGCCATGTCTGACGATTATCACTGTTCGGGGAAGTTTGAATGTAAAGCAATATGACCCTCTTTTGTGATACAGAAAAATACTATTTATTTAAGTTATACATTTAATACAATAATAATCCAACTGTCACTTTATTGTAGCTGGTTTTGAGAAAATTAGTAAGTCAAATACAGAGTTATTTAGAGCTTTTATTCATAACATTTCTTCACTAAGATGATTATATATTTTCACCAAGCAGTCCGCTTTAGTTCAGCTCAGTAAGGTACGCAATTACAGGTGCTTCCATTGTGAAATGAGAAGAAAGGTACCAAAATAACAGACCTGTGCCATCCCACTTTTTGGTCCCCCTCTGAAGGGATGCCTAGAGAATCAACAATTATCATACGACAGCAGCTAACTCAAAAACACAACAGTGTTAAGTTTGAAAACACTTTTTAATTCAGTTTTAGTTATAGTCTTTTGCCTAAAATATCTTTTAGTTTTAGTCATAATTTAATCATCTAAATTGTTTTAATTTTGGTCTAGTTTTAGTTGATGAAATTTCACAACATTTTAGTGGATGAGATCTACTGTTAATTTAGTCAACTAAAATATGAAGTGTAAAGGTGAGGCATTTTTTATGTTTCCTTGAATTTCTTAAGTCATGTTTTATACTTGGATAAAATAAAACTTCTAATAACCCTTTACTGAATGCTAGTAAAGTTTGAATGTATAAATTAATAGAAACAAATTTAACTTTTGCGTAAAATGCAGTCACCTTTATTTAGGCTACCTCGCAGAGCAGTTACAATACCAGAACTGACCCCAAACAGGGAACCTGCTCTACATGAATATGTTAATTTGTAAAGAGAGTAGCTCTGATTGGATCGCTCCACAACTTATCCCACCACCATGAAGCTAAGGCAGCTGTGATTGGATGTCCCTCTTACCTCATCCAACCTTTCCACACAACCAAAGTAGCTGTGATTGGATGTATTCCTAACTTTTCCCTACTTTCTACATGACAAAGTAAGGTCTGATTGGATTACGTCTCTGTCAGACATTTTATCGAGTTATAATTTGTTGATGAAAATGTCAAATAATTTAGTTTTAGTTTTTGTCCATGTGCACTTGTTTTTATTAGTTTCTGTTCTAGTTTTCGTCAGGGGAAGAAAGGTTGTTGACGAAAACTGTGACGAAAATAATTAGTCAACAAAATTAACACTGAAACACAAACTGAGCAAAGTTCAAATAAGCCATAGGTTTAGAGTAATTTGTTCAGTTCTGTTACTTAAAAAATTGTCCAAATGAAACAATGCTTCGTAGAGCACTAGAGTAATCTGTACCTATGAAGACAAATGTCCAACGACAGCTTAGCATGCTCAGTGTCTGTTGCAAATTGCAAATGTGTAGAAGCTTGTCCAATATTATACCAGTCCAGCTTCTTTTGCGACCTTAACTACAAAACATAACAATTTTGTACACCATGTAATTTTTCTTTATTTGACAATACTCAATGAGGGCCTCAATGATCACTGTTGGAGAGCCTTGGATGACAAAGAAGAGAGTCACGTTGTCCTGCAGAGTGAAGTGGAGGCCTTGAGTGTTTAGTTTGTGAATATGAAAGAGGCAGAGGTAGATTTAAAGACTTGATCAAAGTCATGATGAAGAAACCTAAAAAGCTAAGTCTGAAGATGATACACTTTGAAAAGACAGGTATCATAGTTTTAACAGTTGACAGACAGAGGTGATCATATAATCTTTGTAGACGTGACACTGTAGTCCTTTTATTCTTGTTACAAACAGTAGCTTATCTCTGAGATGTAAAAAACAGATCCCACCAAGCATCCAGATCTAAATCTGAAACAGCTAGTCAGACAGCATTCGCTCCAACATACACTTTACCTTTAGAGTGAATTCTGTTCTCCCCTCAAGCAAAGCTTCATAGACTTTGGCTCTGTCCCATTCCTAATTTTTACCCCTACCCCATGTTTTTGAGTGTGCCCTCACCCTCTGGAGCAGAACGACAACTGGTGATCCTCCCCTATAAAGTGGAACCTCCCTTTTTGACCCTTACACGTTAAGTTGACAACATGTATGGAGACAGGCCTAAATTATTAGACAATCCTGCTTCATTGCAGAGGACTGTAGGCTACTGACAGCAACCCCTCACAGTCTGCAATAATATTAGTGTTTGTGTATCAGTTGAACTTTTGCTATTTGGGCGTCATGTGCCTTAAAGTTGGGGACCATTTCTGATAACTGTTAGGATGTGTTCAGAATCACTAATGTTCAAAAACCTTCTAGTTTCACAGAGAACCCCTGATAGTGTCTGAGACACTCAGTAAGACTTTTGCCCCTTTAAGACCCCTTTTCACCTGGACCAAGTCTGCTGGGACTGGTTGAAAGGTCTATTATTTGGTAATGGATCAGTTCAGCACCGACTGGCACCATGTCATCAGCAACTCTGCATTCATTCTACTGTCTCTGCTCTGTGCTTGCCAAGCCGATGGGCTTGATGGAAAAATGGACAACAAATGAATATCACACTGGTAGATCTATTAAGGGAGCGAGACTTTTTGGGCAAGTAAGTACCCCAAACATGTGGAGAGGGAGAAGTCCTGATGCTGAGGACCTTTTTGTCTTATTAATAGAGTGCTCTATCACATGGATTAGATGTCTATCTATCTATCTATCTATCTATCTATCTATCTATCTATCTATCTATCTATCTACACACACAAATATATATATATATACTGTATATGACTGCTTCAAGAATTAATATTGTGTTGTCCAAATCAGAAATGTCAGAAATTGCTTTTTTGTGCATTTAAATTATTTGAAATTTGAAATATATAAAACCCACCAATAGATCTGGAATGTGACCAATAGCCCTGATTTATAAAAATATATAAAAAACTGAGATAAGATGTTTTATCCCGACTGTGACCATATTAAATGCAAAGAAGCATAATATGGTGTTTTTACTGTTAACTAGTCAGCAAGCTAGATCCTGAATTGCCTCTCAAGATGTCGACATACAATATTAAATCTGAAAATACCGAAAAATTATTTTATTTCAATAATGCTCAACTCTCATGTACTCATATACCAGTGCGTGTTGCAGTTGTTTGTACATACATGTGTTTACGTACCATCTGTGCACTCCATCACCCATCTGTGACGTCATCAGCAGTGAAATCCCGTCTCTTCCCGTCATACCTGCAACCCGATCCGTTCACACATACTCACCACGAAGGCCCCTCATGCTCAAAATAAATCCCCATCCCAATTAGTATGATGAAACCATGTAGAATGGTGCTAAAACAAGGCGGTGGCCTGTAAAGCTCCCGAGGAAATGAGACAGAGGGGTCAGAGCCAAATCCAGCGCCTGGCCTCCCCGTGGGCCGTGCTGAGCTAGCAGCCAACAGCTGTTTGCCTGGCAGGAACTCGACATTAAACGCTGACATATATACACGGGCTGCTAATCCCAGAACTGCTCGTCGTCATTTTTAGGACTTCATGTGACAGTCAGACATAAGGCGGTACACACAGTGGAATAATTAAGATTTGATTCAAGAAGTGCACAAGGAATCCTCCCCAAAGTTAAATGTGTTACTGACCTAGAGTCTTTATGGGAGCTTAACTTCAGCTATAGCTATTTCACAGATGTTAATATTTACACATATAGACCCGGCATCATCTTGTTCAATGACTGTAAAACAAGGCAGCACTGACAGTGGAACTGCACTGCAAAAATATGAGGATTAAGGTTCCCTCCAGCATGTGCCCCAACAGTTAAAGATAGGGAGGGTTGCAGAAATAGTGCAGAGACCTCCTGGGTTGGCAGTAAGGGGGTGATGGCTGGGTCAAACCAGCAGGTTTTCTTACTTGTAGTCACTGCATCTACATACAGTTAGAAATATACAGTCAGTCTGGAAATTGGATATTCAAATTATATGTAAATATGAGTCTGACTGAACTTGTGGTGAATCAAATATCTCCCTGTCACTATATTACAGCCAGATGATGCGGGTGATGATCTGTCATGTAAATATCTCAATAGGACCCAAACTGACAGTGTCAGAGCATGCTAAGCAGACATTGCATTGTGATATGCCATTGGATATTACCGTGATATGCATTGTATTTGTACCAGAAGCATAAAAAATGCACAAAATGGACTCTGACATACAAGCATTTAGCTACTTGTTAATCTGCAGAGTTTCGTGAAAAAGTGTAAAAGATGTCCTGGGTTCCAAATATAGTAAGACTAAGTGCACTCAAAATTGAAAAACTATTTCAGAAACACTATTCCAGCTGCTTATGCATAAATGGTTCAAGACAATTTTTAACAAAAAACTTCTTCTACTTAATGTCCTTCTACTGAAAACCAATGCACTTATCAAATAAAAAGTTCCGTTTGTTTTTTAGCAAAACAATAGGTGGGCTGATAGCAGTCTGCTGATGTATCTGTCCACTGAATGAGGTTGAGGAGATGTTTGTGTTTGTGCCCTTGGATTTTCTGGTGTTGTTTGAGGTGGTTGTAGAGATGTGTGGCATTACCTTGCATCTCCCCAAGGTTACTTACCAAAGCATTGCAGAAATTATGAGTACTTATACCTTTTGAGACTGAAACAAACAAAAAAACATCACATTTTGAGAGTTGATGGATTTTTGCTGATGTCAGACATGCTGATATTTTTTAATTCATTATTGTAGGTACTGATACTGATACTGATACTGATACTGATATTTGTGGTCAAGAGCACAAGCTCTGTACTTAACAAAAACTGAATAGTTTCTTTCAGTGTTACAGTATGTTTTTGTCAGAAACAGATGTAAAACAAGAAAAACAGCCTTTAACTCCTGCAAAAATGAAACCCTTGATTTTGAAACTACCCATGGAGTGATGAGAGGTTCATCAATATTGTTCATTTATGTAATTTGCCAATATTCCAGCAGATATATGGCTGATATGTGTGGCCGACATATCGTGTGAAAATATCTGCAAAAATTTCATAACTATTTAGGCTGATATCAGCTGATACCGATATCAACCGATACTATCATTCATCCCTACTTTTTTTGGCTGAGTTTTAGGTGCCATTTAAGTGTGTTATGATTATGCTGTGAATGTGAAGGAAATCTCGCTGATAAAAAGTTAGATCACGTATTCCAGGGCTGGAATTATATATATATATATATATATATATATATATATATATATAATATAACCACACCGACCTGTACTGAACCAAACCAGACCACTTGGTGGAAAAGAGGCTTAAACGTCCTCTAAAGCTGGAATTTAAAGAACAAACATGAGCAGAGTATTAACTCATCTTAAAAAGTTAAATGGAGTGTAATAATGTTAAACTAATAAAAATGGATCATGAAAAGGGTGCTCAAAACCACCAGCCATTATGGCAGGTGGATTCAGAAACTCACCAAATACCTTTTTTTACCAGCCTCTTTGGTTTAACTGGCAGCATGATATAAAATCTATAATATCGTAATCAGGATTGATTGATTATTTTCAGGAAATGTGTATTATATGAAGATAAAACGTTTGAACTACAGAAAACACTGATATGCTCTGTATTGCTCTTAAACTGACTACTAATTTAACAGCAACTACACTTTGACTGTGGGACAAGATAAATAATATTTGTTTTTGAAGTACATACATTTACAGCATATTAGGAGAGTTATCTCAGTCATTAAGGATTGTCATGTAGCCCTAACCAAAATTATTATAATTATGTGCCAAAATCTTTCACTTTAAGTACTGAATCTAAACCGCTGAACTGCTTGGCTGGCAGTCACATTTGCTCTTTTTGTTGGTCACAAGTATCATTTGAGATGTCAGCCCACTGGCCAGGTTGTCATTAGATCATTTGGTTATATAAATGTGTTTATTGCTCCATGCCCTCAGGAAAAGGAAAAGACTGTTGTGCTTTGCAAGGAGTGGCTTCTACTGAAGCAAAACATGAAAAAAGAGCACATGTTCAAACCGAAGAGGAGGAACAAAAAGAGGAAAGAGAGAGAAAATGATACAGTTGGAATCAGGCCGAGCAGGTAGAACCAGGAGAGCAACTTTTAATGAGTTATAACAGCTGTGCAGGGTGCATGTGGGACAGAAAGAAAGTACAGTGTGCATCAGAAACAAGGAGAGCAAACTGAATAATGTGAACACAGATAAAAAACATTTTCAGATGTATCACAGAGTGTCCGATTTATTTTCTCCCTCCAAAAGAAATGCTCAGTGAAGTGCAAAATGCTTCAATGAAAAGATTGAGACAGACAGGTATTCCTCCTTCGCTGGATCAAGAAAACTAAACATTATTTTACCTTGGAAAAAACTCCAAATAAAGCAAATTTTGTCAAAGCTGAGAGCATCCTTACAGGAAAAACCGATATTGTAAGAACATTTAATAGAGACTGTTTCTCTAGATGGGCGGCACGGTGGCGCAGCAGGTAGTGCACGTGCCTCACAGCAAGAAGGTCCCCGGTTCGATTCCCGGGTCCGGCAGGGCCTTTCTGTGTGAAGTTTGCATGTTCTTCCCGTGCATGCGTGGGTTCTCTCCGGGCACTCCGGCTTCCTCCCACAGACCAAAAAACATGCTCATTAGGTTAATTGGTCACTCTAAATTGCCCTTAGGTATGGGTGTGAGCGTGAGTGGTTGTCTGTCTCTATATGTTGCCCTGCAATCGACTGGCGACCGGTTCAGGGTGTACCCCGCCTCTCGCCCAATGACAGCTGGGATAGGCTCCAGCCCCCCGCAACCCCGAAAGGGATAGTCAGTATAGAAAATGAATGAATGAATGTTTCTCTAGATTTAATGAGACCTAACATAGAAGATAAAGGTTAAGGTTCATCATACACATTAGTCCCTATCTCTGAGGACATCTTCGTCAAAAAACATGGTCATTCACCCAAAATATATACAACTGATCAGACTGATGCACTAATGTTTCTGTGTGTGTGTGTGTGTGTGTTTTCTTCCTCAGGAGGTTCAGCGATGCACAGCTGACATGAAGATCACATCTGAGCACTCCAACCACCCTGACAACAAGCACAAGAACAGATACATTAACATAGTGGCCTGTGAGTTAAGACTACATGACACATCCTTCTTCTATCGTATTTATATTATTAAAATTTTTGAACGTATGAACTTGTCATTATCTGCTACAGTGTATTGAACTAAAATCATTTTACTTGTTGTGTTTATTGATGCAGATTTTAAAAATGTATTTATGGTTTGTTTCGGTGGGTTTAGAGTATATATAATTTCCAGACCAAATCTCATTGGTATTTCATGTTTTGTTTTATTTATTGTCACCTCAAGTGAGCAAACTAATGGAGGGTTCAGGTCAAGACATTTGACTCCTTGCTGATCATCAAATACAAACATATTACAAATAAAAATCCAAAATGGCTGGTAATGTGACATATTCACTAACAAGACTCTTTAGGCCATATTTTGATGACTTGCATTATGTTGTCAGAGAGCATGTTGCCCAGAAGAGTTTGATGCATTTCTGTCTATATTTGTATTTTTTTCCCAGCACAAAGCCAGGCACAGAGCACAGAGATATATTATGTTATTATGTGCCTTAATTATCAGGTGGTCTTCATGAGCACGAGTTAAACCAATAGCTCTGCTGGCTGACATTTTGTTACTTAGATAGAAGATTTAGGCATACAGTTTGTACTTCAGTCAGATAATGTCATACTATTTATTTCACTTTGTCACTAAACACACAGAACACTCACAGGACTACGGATACTATTTGTCAGTACTCAGAGAAAGTTGTTCTTCACTCAGGCATTCCCACAACACCAGAAACAATCAAAGATACACACAGGTGGTGTGGTTCATGGGAATATGCTCAAACAAAAGAAAAACAGATGTTTAGAATATTGTTAACCCATTTTTTTCTGTTTAGTATTTATTATTGATTTGATTGAATTGATTTCACCTGCCATCTCTCAGAAGTGAAAAGTGAGCCTTTGTATTATCTCTGTACAAAATGTTTTCAAAATGACTGACAAAGGCCACCTCAGGAATACATATATATCATATAAATAAAAGGTTACTTGGTTTTCTATAGTGACAAAGTTGTGTTAGGTTCATATAGGATCAGTTGCTAGTATTTTACCATATTTTTGTCCACTTGTGTTCAGGATTTTTTTGTCATGGTTTGGGAAATATATTCTTGGCCCACTTTTTGTTCCTTCGCACCAAGTAAGCATTGTTTCAACTTCAGAGCCTTCTTGAGGCATGTTGCTGACCACGTCTATCCCTTTATGACCACAGTGCACCCATCCTCTGGCGGCAGGATACCACACGATGTAACAAAGCTCAGATCATCCCAAACTGTTTTCTTGAACATAACAATGGGTTCACGGTAGTTCAGTGCCCTCAACAGTCACCATATCTCAATACAATAGATTACGTTTGGGATGTGATGGAACTGGAGATTCAAGGTCCAGAGACTGTACACGCTTTACCATTTAAGGGTTAAATTAGCAGCTGATAAAGAAAATGTTGCAATTAATAAACTTTTTGAGGAATTTAGGCCAAGATGGTGGCACAGCAAAACAAAGAAACACACCATTGTGCTTTTTGAAATCATGTAGGAGATCATGATTTCTTCTGTAGCTCTCATGCTCCATACCTGATTTATCTAGAGCAAGCCAGGTGATCAAGGCTGTAGAGTTATTCCTGCCAAGGTAAGAATCCGAGGGGGCTGAATTTTGGCTCTGAATTCCTGTTTTTCCCCAAAATCACAGATCTTCATTATGTCAAAATGTAGCAGTCAATTATTAACACAAACCAACCGCCAGACATGACCACCAGGAGAACAAACACCAGAAGCTCTTTCTTTAGAGCTGAATAAACACACAGACTCGTTGTTTGTCTGTCTCAGTTTGTAATACATTTTTTACATGACCATTGGCTGTGGCGGCTCAGTCTGTTGTTTACAGACTGCATGCTGGAAGCAAAGGGCAGGAGCCCTGCTGTTTAGCCGCCTGCAAAAGGCAACCAAACTCAGTTTGACCACTGCTTCAACCACCGAGGTTAATGTGCTTCCAGGTTGGGAGCAGACGCCTTGGCAGGGCGCAGGGACAGTACACGGACTGTGCTGCGTTAGGGTTCGAGGTGAGGTTAGCTCTCACTGTGGGTTCAAGCTCTCAGATGATCTGATTGGCTTACTGCTCTGTGTTCCCTCCACAGACGACCACAGCAGGGTGAAACTGAGGCCACTGGCTGGGAAGGACTCCAAACACACCGACTACATCAATGCCAACTATGTGGATGTGAGTGCTTCCTCTGGGGCAACCCGAATACTGACCTGTGATCTGTTTGTGTGATAATGAGACACTGTATGAAGATGATGAGTGCCGGGGCTGGTTCTGGTTATGCTCAGGCCCCGGGTAAAGACCAGCACAATGTCTTACTGCTGTGTCTAAACAGAATTACTTTAGATCTTACTATAATTACTATGGATCTTAGTAAAACAGGGCTGCCAACTGGACACCTGCATCCTTCACTTTACACAGACTCACACAACACTCCCCATTTACCAAAAATAAATCGAAGCATAAGCACTGAAAGCACAAACCTCCGCCAAGGCATTTCCAGCAATGTTGGATGAGTTATTGTCAAAGATCATGCACTGTTAAGAAACTATAAAAAATCTAAATATGGATCCACATCAAAGATTTGTTAACAGTGCAAGATAGGACAGTTTTTCACATTTCTGACAAAAACTCGCCTTGGAAACTTGGAGGTTCTTGCTTTCTGCACACTTCTAGTTTGCATTATTTTATTAACATATATATATTTAATAATAATAATAGTAGCAGATGTCTATGATGAGTGAGTGACAAAGGATTACAGAATTCTCTTATTGTAATTGTGCAATGGTTGTATTCTTTATTCTATCTGATCATCTGTCCATCAGGGTTATAACAAGCCTCAAGCCTTCATTGCAGCCCAGGGACCTCTTAAGTCAACGTTCGAAGACTTTTGGAGGATGGTGTGGGAGCAGAATACTGGCGTCATAGTTATGATTACCAACCTCGTGGAGAAAGGCCGGGTATGTTCTGAAATACACACAAGCTCATGTGTATTTTAGAATATTCAGTTCAATGCAGTGTATATATTTTACATTTTTTAATACATTTAATACAGGCACAACAATTATATTACAGTATTTTTGTGCTTTTTATTGTGATTTGCTAAAAATAAACTGTTTATAAGCTGTGTATGTTTAGATATTACACATAAATATAACATTACAAACTGGTTTCTGTTTGTTTTACAGAGAAAATGTGACCAGTACTGGCCTACAGAGAACAGTGAAGAGTACGGCAGCATCATAGTCACACTGAAGAGCACCAAAGTTCATGCCTGCTACACTGTCCGCTGTTTCACGTTAAGGAACACAAAAGTAAAAAAGGTCAAGATAAGAATCAAGAATGTTTCAATAAGTTATTTTATATGTATCTTTCATTCATATCACTTAATAGACATTTTTATCCCTTTCTGTCTCTTTTATCTAGAGCGTGAAGGGGAACCCTAAGGCGAGGGCGCAGAGTGAACGCACAGTCCAGCAGTTTCATTACACCCAGTGGCCGGACATGGGCGTCCCAGAGTACACGCTGCCCGTCCTAACATTCGTCCGCAGGTCCTCAGCGGCTCAGATGCCTGATATGGGACCCATGCTTGTCCACTGCAGGTAGAAAAAACTGTTGTACGATAACAGCTTCCTCGCTCTGTTTCCAAAACTTTATTAACAGATAAACAAACAAACAGCAAATAAAGGCCGTACTTCATCAGTTTGCATTCATGAAACCAGAATGCAAAAGTCCTGTGGTGCTGATTGTGATTCAACCAACCAGGAAAAAGATCATTAATTGTAAGGCCACAATTAGTTTAGAACAAAGTAACATGGATTTCTGTGTGAATTCATGAGGAAATATCAGTTGTCAACATTTAGTATAAAGCCTAAATTCATAAATTAAGTTGTTAACTGAACCATTTCAGTCAACGTGAGTTGTGAGTTTTTAGCTATCTTTATGATATTTGACAGAATAAAGATAAATCAGTTTTATGCCTTATCTGAGGGTCCACAAACATGAGGAAGTTACGTAGAAGTAAGGGTGAAGAAAGTATACTAACAAAACCTTGTATTTGACATATTGATCAGGTTTTTTTTTTGTCTTGGCCCTTTAGTTCGGAGGTGGGCAGCTGGCAGCCCGGGGGCTACATGTGGCCCTCCTGGTTACTAAAAGCTACTGTCCAGTCAACTTTAGATTTTGAAAAATTGTAGACATTAAAGTGGTAGTCCAACATTTTTTTTGTTTTCGTGTCTTTCCTCACTCCCAAGACCACAACAAGAAGATAGACACCATTCTTTTGACTCTCAATAACAAGTAAGAGACGGACAGAGGTCACCCACCGCTGACTAGCTTAGCTCAAATAGCTAACAGCTGCAAGTCAATGGGAAATGTTAGCCTACCTCTGCCTACAGTCATCAGATAAACTCAGCAACTTTAACTGTGTGCCTGTTGTGACTCTTATTTTTTACCACGTCATGTTACCTTCAACTATCATTTGTATTATCTTCTTCTACTCCTAAACAGAAGCTTTGTTTTATTGACCTACTTTCACAGTAGTTAAGTGAAGTTCATGAATATGTCAAGTCTTTTAAGCAACTCTTTGAAGTGAAAGATGAGAACCAATTCACAGTTGTGAGTGACCCGTTCGTTTGTGAGCTATTCTTAAATGCAAATCACCTGCAAATTTAAGAATGTCAAAAGGCTAACTCACAACTGCGTGGGCTTCAGCCATTTGAGCTAAGCTAGTTAGCAGGGGGGGGGTAACCTCTGTCTATCTCTTAGTTGTTATTGCATACAGAACCGAAAGAATGGTGTCTATCTGAACTCTGGAGTGAGGAGAGACATGAAAAAGAAAATTGTTGGACTATCACTTTAAGGGATCAAAATTAGATAAAGTATTTTAGTGTAATTTGCCACTTTAACACCTTAGATAAAGGCAAAAAAACATCACAACATGAAAATCTGATGCATTTCATTCATAATCTTTGGCTGTAAAGGTTTCTATAAAGGTCTTCATTGAACTGTTACTGAATCCATTAAAGAAAAAGGTCGGTCAAATGAACTTTAATGAAGGGACCTTTAGCTGACTTTTGATCTATGTTCAGTGCCTTAAATTTAGCTTTACTGTTTGCTTTTAAACTTAAAATGCAAACATTTACATCACAAAATCTGATGAAAACTACATATTTATTATTCTTTTTATTTGCCATTTGATCCTCGTGGATTTGACTTACAGATACAACCACTTGAAACTTCCTAATTTACCTGACAGGGTCTTGACTGGTCTGTGGCAGGTCTGTGATGGGACCTGCCCACCCTGAGAGAGGCAGCGGGATTTCCTATGGCTAGAAGTTGGTTGGTTGGCTGGTAACTGGAGCCTTTTTTAAAGCTCAGCTCCTTAGTTCAACTTTTTGATAGTCTTGCCGTCATTGTCACATTTTATTATTTTTCATTAGTCAATCAAAAACATGGACTGTTTCTCTGTAATGTATTCCGTCCAACTTATATTTGGCCTTCCACTTCAGAGGCTTCATGGGGCCAGTCCTAAAGATATATAGCTTGTATCCAAGCTTGTAATCTATACAAAGTAGTGTGTAAAGTACATCTGCCTTTACCTCAGGCCTTTATATAAGCAGTATCACTGAGCCTTTGTCACAGTCACAGTTGCCAGCTTGAATTTAAGGGCGTTTTACAGTAACACAGCAGGGAAATTACTGGTAATTGAGCGCTGACTGTGGCCCCCGGGGGGGATGAATATGAAGCACTCTGCTATCATCTGTGCTGTGATGGTCGATAATAACTTGTCACGCTGCCTCACTGCTGTGGCTTCAGACACACACCGCTCATTACTACCATTTTGTACCGGGACACAGACACACGGGCACCCTCCCTCTCATTACGCTTGGAGCGACGCAGACAGAGACGCACTCACATTCACCCGCTGCCTCGCTACAGGAAACCAGCAGGAGCCCAAAGGCCTGAATTTTAGAGCACAATAAAGAAAATCAGAGTATCAGTGAGCATGCAGTCAGTTTTTAACTTCTAGAAACAGTTTAACAACAGTTCTCTGCTGGGAGGTTGGGCCACTTGGAGGGACCCAGAGTGGTGTTGTGGGGGTAATAGGCTGAATAAAACAATGCACACATAGCTACACTACACAGGCCATGGTTAATGCTTATTCTGAGGTTGTTTGTCAAATTGCTCACATCTGTCCATGCCTTTTTTATAGATATGTGCACTACGTCACCTGACACACAGGATGGACCGTTCAATATATTTCACTAGTCCATCTGGGAAAAAGCCCATAGAACGAGTTTGGAAGGGCAGATCCTTTCAAAGGCAGATCCAGCAGGTGATTGGATGGTGATCGTTCCATCAATCACATTCATTACAGGCCAATCAGATAATGCCATAGGCGCATGCTACTGCCGCAGTGGGAAATTCAAAACACAAGCCAATTCATAGAACAAACCATTGCTAAAACATGTCGAAAGTAGAGAGAAAATATCTTTTCTATCATGTTTTTGTTCTTCATTAAATAAAGAAATACAGTCCAGGTCTAAAAAGACTGCTACTTAAACTGTTAGCATCTATGCTAATCTCTGTACTAGCAGTCACTTCCTGCTGTCATCTCATTCGTAGCTCCCACCCCTTCCTGCTCTAAAGGACTGCGATTGGGCCGTGCTGCTTTGGGCTGCTCACAATCATTGCAGATCGGAGCTTGGCAAGATGGATGTGCCTGATTACAGACATTGAATCAGGCAGGTCCAGCTGCTGTGCAAGGATATGCACTAGGTTATTGATAGCAAAAACTATAAAATATTATGAGCAAAACAGGTACATATTGAGAAAATTGAGTTGCATTTTCTCATGAAAGAGATAGATCCCCAGGCTGGGTTAGTTGAGAACCACATCTCGAGAAAGTTAATTTTACAAGCATTTCTTCCATATTTTTCCTCTCCCTTGTCTTATGTGCATTTTTTAAGTATTTCTATGTGTTGTTGCAGTGCTGGAGTTGGTCGAACGGGAACATACATTGTCATCGACAGCATGCTGAAACAGATCAAGGACAAGGGCACAGTCAACGTACTCGGCTTCCTCAAACATATACGCACCCAACGCAACTACCTGGTCCAGACTGAGGTTTGTATGTCTTTTTCTGTGTCACTCTTGTTAGTAGTTGATGCCTGGATGCAGGCCCAGAAAATTAGTTGACTTTTAGTTGAGTCTTAAACAAAATGTGAGTGTAGTTCACTCTGAATACAAAAAAGAGCATTCATGCTTAGAGAAGTAACAAGTGTTTCAAGCTGTGTGCTGAAGTAGATTCACCGTAGCCGGCAGTCAGAATCCTACTTGTCAGTCAGTCTTGGACTTAAATGTGAGGCACTCCATGACTTGAAATAAGAGCCTTGTCTGCTTTACTGATTAGGAATAATCTCATGTTTACACAATACTTTTATTTCTGTGTTTGTTTCTTGGGTAGTTCATGAGTTACTGACGTGAAGTGTAAAGATGCTGAACATTTTCCCAGCGTTTCCTAAATAAACTTTGTTGGTTAGAAAAAAAAACAACACACAATTATATAGATGTTTTTGCAGGCAATTTTAATGATTTAAGTAAAATATTTTTCTGGAAGATAACTTTTAATATGTTGTAGGTCTCCTTCCCTACCTCCCTTCATGCCTTTTTCTGTTTGCTGTTTTTTTGTGCCTGTATGCCAGCAAGGCACTATTACAACAAGGCACTATAACCTTGCACAGCAGCTGGACGTGCCTGATTTATTGTCTGTAAACAGGCAGATTCATCTTCCCACGCTCCAACCTACAAGGACTGTGAGCGTCTCAAAGCAACACGGTCCAATCAGAGTTCTTTAGAGCAGGAAAAGGAATGAGCTTCAAGCAAGATGAGAGCAGAAAGTGACTGCCTGTACAGAGATTAACATAGATGCTAAAAGCTTCAGTAGCAGTTTTATCAGATTGTGACCACATTTCTTTATCAAATGAAAACAAGTATTAACACTAAAAACTTTTCAACAGTACGGATATTTCGCTCCACTTCTGACATGTTTTGCCGAGAGTTTGGGTTACTAAGTGGCTCACGTTCTGTAGTTCTGTAATGCAGTAGCTCCTGCCAACGACATTATTTGATTGACCCGTAATAGATGTTGATTGACAGAATGGTCGTCCAATAACCTGCCGGATTTGCTTCTGAAAGGTTCTGCTCATTCCCAAATACTTTCTATGAGCTCCTTCCGAGATGGACTAGTAAAATATATTGAACGCTCCATCTGGTGTGCCAGGTTACTCATTATGAGAGTAAATAAAATTGTTCTTTCAAGGCAGACTATCTATCTATCCAACTTTCTAACTGTGATTTTACAGCATTATACTGTAAGTCCCTTGTAAACATGCATATTATATGTTTATAATACATTCCAAAAAGTTTGATGGAGGATTAGGGCCATATTAAAAAAAAAAAAAAGTAAAGTTACAAGAATAAAGTCGTAAAGTTACGAGAATAATCTCATGAAGTTATGAGAATAAAGTCATGAAGTTACGAGAGTAAAATTAATAAATCTATCTAAATTAAGCTAGAAAATAAACTTTATTCTGAAAGGTTGTACCAGAAGAGCAGTCATCTGCCTACACAAAGAGGATGAAATGAGAGCGTCTTGCTTATTTTGATCTAACGTTTTGACAGATATTCTTCTTAAAGACTTTATTCTCTTAAATTTATGACTTTATTCTCGTAACTATATGAGATTATTCTCGTAATTTTTTTTTTCTTTATTCTTGTAACTGTTCGACTTTATTCTTGTAACTTTTTGACTTTATTCTCGTAACTTTTCAACTTTATTCTCGTAACTTTATGACATTTATTCTCGTAAATGTTTGACTTTATTCTCATAACTTCACTTTTTTTTTTTTTTAACATGGCCCTAATCCTCCATCGTAAATAAGAGCTTCAGCTTTGTAGAAGAATTTACCAGTTTCCTCTATATTTCAGTTGCCCTACTGCTCTGATGTGCATTTGTTCCAATACATTGAACAAGATTTATTAAGTCTGAAAAAGGAATACACTCTCAATCTTTTATACTTTTTGCCAAACTTTTTCTGTCTCTGTTTGTCTCTTTGCTGATCCAGGAGCAGTACATCTTCATCCACAATGCCTTGATGGAAGCCATTTTGGGGAGGGAGACAGAAGTGTCAGCCAGTCAGCTTCACAGCTACTTCAGCAACATCACAACACCGGGGCACAATGGCGGGACACGACTGGAGAAACAGTTTAAGGTGGCTGGAATAGAAATTTCAATATGTCACACATAAAATATTTTTACCTGCTTAGACTATTCAGATAAGATATAAGAATTTATAAAGTCTTTCCTTTTTTTGTTTTACATAGACTGGAGTCTTCTGTTTATAAAATACAAATAAATCACTTTTTTTTTTTTTTCACAATATTTATCCATGTTTGACTGCTCCAGCTTATACTCAAATAATTGTTAAGTGTAAAAATGGTATTTATTGACTTTTTGGTACTGATATTATTCTATTCAGATGTATTTTGTCATCATTATATTGATGCGGGTGTTTACTGAGGGTTGGAAAAGCTGTCTTGACATCAAAATGAGTGAAATCTCATTTTCACCGTGGTGTGTTGATATCAGGTGCGGAGTCTGAACTAAATTGAGTATGTGTGTAAACAAAAGCTGTCTTTGTTATGGTAATTCTAATATTCCTTCATGACGGGATTAGCATTCAGGTGTTGTTTGTAGCTCTTTGTTTTTCTGTTTGATTCTCGTTGTTTCCCAACTTATACAAGTCAGTTTGATTTTGCTTGTTTTTCCGTTGTTGAATTTTCTGTCGTCAGCTTCTTTGAGTTTTATCTCAAAGCTCCTCTGACATCATTGAAGCATTTGAAGCTTACATGTTTATGTATACTGCTTAGTAACAGGGACAGTGATAGAAAGAAATAGAGCTTCTGTTTCCAACAATAGACGAGCGGGGGAGGAACATGATTGTTCTGACAAATGAACGCTTCAATGTTTAAGTTTCACATCAGCCAGCATGTAAATTTGCCCCAAAATAAGGGCTATATAGCTAAATTTGATAGTCTGTTTGCACATTGTTATATACTTTTTTATATTAAGCTATATTTACAACAAACAAACAAACAATATCAGCTTTCTCTCCTCATGTGGGTGCACCCAAATGAAGAATACATAGGTCATAGTTCTGTATGTCTGTGGACAGCAGTAAGCCCAAGCATGTAAGATAATCAGAGAAAGAAGGGTCCACTTCTAATGCTGAGGTCAGACAACACGATTTTTTTCATCGGTAACAACGGACCCAATGTCAGACTAGGCAACCATAGAGCCATGAATTTGCACAATGACTTGCCAAGGAGCAGGACATAAAATGAGGCAGAAGAGAAGGTATCAGACAAAAGGCATCATAAAAATAGAGAGTCAGAGAGGAAGTTTCTTCTTCCTGACTCTTTTGTCTGACAAGTTTTTTTGGCGTCTTTTTCTAACTTCTCTTTTGACTCTTCCCCTGATACCCTTTATCTGACATCCAACACATTTCTTGACTATTTTTTTCTGACATCTTTTCTTGGCTCATTTTCTTTGCATCTTGTGATCTGGCATCTATCTTTGATTTTATTCCGGACTTCATTCTTAACTATTTCTGACAACTTTTTTCGTCTGGAGCCTTTTTTGACGCTTTTTTTTTTCTGATTTCACTTTTTTATTACTGAATCCTTGCTTTCTAGCACCTTATTTTGATCCTTATAATCTGATGCCACCCTTTCTGTCTTCCTGATGCCTTCTTTTTGACTCTTTCATTCTGCCTCCTTTTTTATTTTGACATATTTCTTTTTGACACTTTTTTGAACTTTTGTCGGACTTCTTTCTTGACATGTTTTTATCTGATGCCTTTCTTTCTGACTGCTTCTCTTGGATGTTCACTCAACTGACTTTTTCTTTCTAACTCCTCTTCATGTGTTGACTTTTTCAATAATTCTAGTTCTCTGACTTTTTTAGATTTGACGCCTCTTTGTCTGAAACCTTCCTTTCTGACTCCCTTCTTTCTCTGTCTTTTCACTTTTTTCCTGAGCCTTATTTCCTTCTTTTTATTATATTTCCTTTTTGTCTGAGGCCTTTCAGACAGAATCTTTTTTAATGTCTATTTGTTTGAAGCCAACCTTTGCCTCTGCTTTTTCTGGAAGCTTGATTGAACTCATCCAGTGCCTTTTTTACTGATTCCTTGCTTTCTGACACCTCACTCTCTGATTTTTTTTCTGAAACCATTTTAGTCTGAGGCATACTTTATGAGTGTTTTTGTTTTGACTCCTTTTTGTCTGACACCTTCTCTTTTTTCTGATCCTTTTTGTCCTCAAGATTTTCTTAACTGCCTTCGTTGGAGTACATTTTTTCTGATACCTTTTCATTTGCCTACTTTTACTCCTTCTGTCTCTTTTGTTTCTTTATTGTCTCACTGTATTTCTGACTTTTTTGTACCCTTCATCTGGTTCCTTTATTTTTTTTTCTGATTGCTTTCATCTTATGCTGTACTGTTGTACATTGTTTTTGTCTGATGCCTTCCTTTTGTAACTCTTTTTCTGAAGCACTTTCATCTCAACCTGTCTTTTTTTACTGCTTTTATTCTTGCAGCATTTTGTCAGACTCCTTTTTTCCTGACATCTCTTCACCTGATGCTTTTTTTCCTGACTTTCTGCTCCCTGACTCCCTTTTTTGACTCCTCTTTGCCTGAAAAAATCCATCTTACTCCTTTTTATCTGAGGCCCTTCGTTTTGACTCTTGACTCTTCTTTTTCTTAAACCTTTCTTTCAGACTCCTTCTGTCTGACATCATCTTTTATAATGACACTTTTTATCTAATGCCTTGTAGTCTGACTTCTTTTGTAAAGTGTTTTTTTAAGGATAAGGGTGAACTTTATGGTCCAAAATGGGAAATTTGTCATAGATAACTGTGCCACATTCATCCAGCAAGTTCAATCAACAATTAACATGTTAGCCTAGCTTACCAGAGAAAAATGGTCTTGTGTTAAAGGAACACTCCAACATTTTTGTTGTTTTCTTGTCTTGCCTCACTCTTAAGTCTGTGACAAGAAGGTAGACACCATTCTTTTGACTGTGTGTCCAGTAACGAGGAAGAGATGGACTTAGATTGCCAACCACTAGCTTAGCTTAGCTCAAACGCTGGGGGTATATGGGTAGTGTTTTAGCCTGTCTCTGTCTACAGACATCAGATTAGCTCTAGACGGTCCTATGTGCTTGTATTTTTCTTGACCACGTGATGTTAGGTTATCTTTTTTTAGACTAAAATTAGGATTTTGTTCAATTTTTTAAAGAAATACTTACGAAACTAAGCCACAGAGCGCATGCACAAACCACCACAGAAGTGCTTCTCAGCATGTAAACAAAACAAAGCCTCAATTCACGAGTAGAAGATTGCTACAAAGGACAAGAAAAAATACAACAAGCACAAAGGACCGTTTAGAGTTTATCTGATGTCTGTAGACAGAGACAGGCAAAAGCACTACCCATGTACTCCCAGCATTTGAGCTAAGCTAAGCTAGCTGTTGGTGATATAAGTCCATCTCTTCCTCGTTACTGGACGCACAGTCAAAAGAATGATGTCTAACTGCTTGTCATGGACTCAGGAGTGAGGTAAGACACGAGAACAACAAAAACTTTGGAGTGTGCCTTTAACACAAATCACATTGATATTTTAATGTTGATACATGTTAAGTTACTGAAGCCGATAACTTTAAAATTCAAGTCAAGTCAGGGGCATTTAGCATTCCTTTTTGCAGGTATGTCTCCTGCCTTTTTCTCCAATGTTTTAAAGACAGAAACTGTAACACAATCCACCTTTCTTTGTCCTTTTGTGTCTGTAGCTGGTAACACAGTGTAACTCCAGATTCACTGAGTGCTTCAACGCTCAGAAGGAGTGCAACAAGGAGAAGAACAGAAATTCCTCTGTGGTGCCATGTAAGTGTGAAACCCGTATTAAACTGTCTCAAACTTAACCCTGATTTGCACTTCTCTGTTGTATGCTTGTCAGAAAACTCAAAATATTACTTCTGAAAAAGTCCAATCCAACTCCTAAACTTGTGTCATCAATGTACTAAACATTGTTAATAAGTTGATGTGAATATGGGACCTCGCTCTGTTGTTAACTTGCTGATTTTCCCTCACCTCTGTGCTTCGCAGCTGTTACACAATCTGTTTACAGTCACTGGCTGTTCCACATTTCTCTGAACCACCACTAAAGACTTACAAAGAACTGTCCAAACTCGACCAATAACAGCAAAAGCATGAATGAAAGCACACACACAGTGGCCTCTCAGTGCTCGCTCTACTCTGATAAGCTGGCTAATGGTTTTCTCTCTCCCTCTCTCCCTCTCTGTCCTGTCTATGTGTGAGCAGCGGAGCGAGCGAGGGTGGGCCTAGCACCTTTACCCGGCGTCAAAGGCACAGACTACATTAACGCCTCTTACATCATGGTCAGCACTTCCACTGCTTCTGTGAATCATTGATTTTTCCACTCTCTCTTTCAGGTTTTGACTCAGAACAGGTTACTTCAACATGTCACAGCCACGATTTTAACTTGCCTCTACCCAGATAGATTTCCTTAGATCAGTCCTGCTAAGGAGACTTTTTTGTAGTTTCAAAACCAAGTCCTTTATTGACACTTTTTGGAGACTAATGTTAAAGGCACAAGAGGTTGGACGAGCAGTTTACCATTGACTAAGGTTCCTTCAGGGTATGTCCTCTTTCCTTCTGCAGACCAAAAACATGAAACAATAAGTTAATTGGTGATTCTAAATTGTCCGAGGAGTGAGTGTGCTTGGTTATTTATCACTGTACTGGCCCTGTGTCCAGGCTGTGCCCCCTCCTCTCGCCCAATAACAGATAGAAGAAGCTTGGGCCCCTCCACCCTGAAAAGGATATACAATAGAACAGGGGTGGGCAATCCTGGACCCTTTTATTTCTAAACATGGCCTGCCAGTCAACTGTAAATATAACCACAAGTGCTCTAAGGGCACAAACCTCCACAAACAGCTTTCTGACATTCTGAGGCATCTATTTTAGGATGAACAACAAAATCAAACCACTTCCTCCTAGGGATGGAAATCAAAAGCCAATTCCATTTGAGAATGGATAAGAACTCGCTCAAGGAATCAATATTATTAGTCCTTTTGCTTAACAGTTCTCTTGTCAATTCTTCCCACTCTGTTCGGCTTGCCTTATAAATCAAGGACAATGTCAGCTTTATTTATATTGCACATCTAAGACAGCCAGTGGCCTACCAAAGTGTTTTCCAGTAAAATAGACAGAAAGCCAATAAAAACAATTAAAACAAAGCAACACACACTCATCAGAGGCAGTCAGCAGAAATTATAACAAAGTCAAAATCGTAATCTTGGCATACAATAGACAAAAGTAAAACTTTTGGCTCAATTTTTGACAAAAATATACTTTCTGCACAGTGGAAACTCCAGCAACTTGCAGAAGCATTCATCTATGCATCAAATGTGGCATGTTTGACATTTGACATCAACACCTCTAGAACCTGTGAAGCCACACAAAAAAATCCATCGGAATCGTCAAAGAATCGGATCAGTGAGCAGAAGTAATAATGGGATTGGTATCAATAAAATCTTCTAATTTTCTGTCCTTACTTTTTCCTTGTGGTGTGACTATTCACTGAAGATGTCATCAAAATCCATCAAGAGTTTTTGGAGTTATCTTGCTCACAGACAAACACAATAACAAACTCCAGCAAGAACATGACTTTCTTGGCAGAGTTGTTTAAGGGAAAGAATTTTCAAAGAAAAGTAAGACAATATGATCCTTAAAACACTGAAAACAGAGACATTTTCAACAAATAGTGTAATTGAGACTTTAAACTCCTGCATATTCTTCTTGTTTTAATTAGCTATTTTAACTGTTAAGTTGATAATATTTGCCAGTATGCAAAAATGTGTCCCTCTGGCAATGAAGCTTAGCTTATTGTTATGTTCTAAGAGACCAAAGCTGCCCATTTCTGCTGTAGATAAAATACATAAATCCCCCTTATTATTAAGCAGGAAATTAGGAGAAATGATCAATTTAAAGCATTGTAAAGCAGGGTACTAATCTCCATGGTGCTCTTGGTTTACTTTGCTGTCAGATTTTTGTTTCAATATTTGCAGATAAAAAAAAAGTCGTAAGTCACCACAAACTTTCTTCAGTTTGCTTCTGGTTTTCACTTTGGTCAAAGCTAGTGTAAACTGTGTTGACTATCTTTCCAAAGCAATCACATATATACTAATTCTTGTTTTATTTACAGGGTTACTACAGGAGTAATGAGTTCATCATTACCCAGCATCCTCTGCCTCACACCACAAAAGACTTCTGGAGAATGATCTGGGACCACAATGCTCAAATTATTGTGATGCTGCCTGCCAACCATGGACTGGTAGGAAAACTCACATGAACACACACTTTCACGCAAACATATAAGTAAAAAGACGTGCTCGGTTTGTGTGTCCTCTGTACAATTAAAATAAAATATTATGTTGTTCCTCTGTAAATACAGAACTGAGCCTTTCAAATGTAATTCCTTGTAAATCACACATTTTCACTGAAGTTTTTAAAGTCAGTAAAAGTTAGGCTACCGCCACTCAACTGTTTCTTTGAATTTGGGATGAATACATTTTGTTAAAGTGACCCTTTTCCTTGCACACATTAACACACGACCATGTAGGTTCTTCACTGTAAAGCAAATAAAAGGGGGTCTGTACATATATACAGTGCTTAACAAATTATTAGAACACCACACAATTCAAGGTTTATGCCACAGCTGCCCTAAATTAAAAGCACTCGTAATGACCAAAGTCATTTTTATGTTTCTGTAATGGTTTATACAACAGTAGAAGCCCTTTAACTGTATCAATATATATATATGTATGTATGTATATGTATGTGTATATATATATATATATATATATATATATATATATATATATATATATATATATATATATATATATATATATATATATATATATGTGTGTGTGTGTGTGTGTGTGTGTGTATGTATATGTATGTGTATATATATATATATATATATATATATATATATATATATATATATATATATATATATATATATACATACATATATATATACATATATGTATGTATGTATATGTATATATATATATATATATACACAAACACACATATGTGTATATATATATGTATGTGTGTGTATATATATGTATATATATATATATATATATATATATATATATATATATATATATATATATATATATATATATATATATATATGTATGTATATATTATTTTTATTTTTTTATTTTTTTTTTCAATTCTTAAATGTAATTATTATTGGTATCCACGCATTTCAAATTTACTGTTTAAAAAAATGGCATAAATTGTAAAGGACATTATTACTTTTTGATTGAGATGTCAAATTATGTATACATTCATTCCTTAACAGAAAAATTAGTGTCTGTGATTTAATGTTATGTTTGATTAATATCTAACTTATCAGAGAAGCCCAGTGAGCGGCTCACATTTGGGTATAAAAAAGTGAGTTCAATGTTTAATTCCTTATTTCTGTCCAAAATTTATGTCCAATAACAGGACCAGTTTTTAACAAGTTTTTCAAGACTTCCAAAATATTTATGATAGATAGATAGATAGATAGATCGATAGATCGATAGATAGATAGATAGATAGATAGATAGATAGATAGATTTCATCCAGACCTTAGTTTTGAGCCAGATATAGGAGATTGTCTTCTAAAGAACATCTTTAGGGTGCAACACATTCTCTGTTTAATAAATAAAGACACTAATATTCATTTTTTTTACAAACAGAATCGACTGTTGTTGCACACTTCTTTCTGGTCTTCAAAAACAAATACTATTTCACTATTTCACATGGAAGCTGCTGCAAAACTCAGCTACACAAATGCTGACAAAGCCCAGAAAGAGATCACATTACACTGATTTAAAGGTCTCTGCACTGCCTTCCTGTTACTTGTAGAATAGTTTTTATGATTCTTTATTGGTTTATAAAGCTCTAAAATGGTCTTGTACCTCCTTATTTATATGATTTGCTTTTACCAAATGGACCTATTGGAGTCTGCAGGTCTTCTTGGAGTAGACTTTTATTTGTGCCTAAAGTAAGAGCTAAAACATACGATGAGGCATCTATTTATTCTTTTGGCCCACGTCTTACTGACGGCCTAAGGGAGACACCAAATGGTCATACTTTAAAATCCAACTCAAGACCTACCTCAACTTTACTTTATACTATTATAATTTTGTTGAAATTTAAACACAGTAATAAACTCCTGACATCTCCTGCAGGCAGAGGATGAGTTTGTGTACTGGCCCAGTCGGGAGGAAGCCATGAACTGTGAGGCGTTCACTGTCACCCTCATCAGTAAAGACCGACTCTGTTTGTCTAACGAGGAGCAGATCAGCATCCATGACTTCATCCTGGAGGCCACACAGGTAACTGAGTCTGTGTGTTAGGATCAGGCTGTAAGATCTTTATGCTTAAAAAAATGGCATCTTAATTAAGGAATCAATATAAACTCCATGGTTCTGCCAAATTATTTAAGGAAATTATATGTAGAAGTTCCAGAAAACCGGAACTACAAAAATTACATTTTGAGTTTTAGACATTTTAGTTGGTATTAAAACTGTCGTCTCTTGCTTTCCTTCTTCCAGGATGATTATGTATTAGAGGTTCGTCATTTTCAGTGTCCCAAGTGGCCGAACCCTGACGCCCCCATCAGCAGCACCTTTGAGCTCATCAACGTCATAAAAGAGGAGGCAGCAACGCGGGACGGACCAACCATCATTCACGATGAGTCAGTGTTATGTTTACTCTCAAACCCTTCGTCACCACATCACTTCAATGTAAAGAAGGCATAAAAGACTAACTCATATCATCATCTGATTTTTGACATTTGTTTTGGTAATGAAATTAAACGTCTTTGTGATCAATCACAACACCAATTTTAGCAAATAGTCCATACACCAATAAAAGACAGTTACAATATTATTGAGATCTCACTATTGTTATCCAGGATATATGAGTTAACATGTTTTAGCATATTTTTAACAGGAAATAAAATAATTTAAACCTTAATGGCGTATAGAGCCATTAACATCCTCGTTTTTCTGCTTGTAAATTGAAGAAAGACACATATTTGTTTCTTCTTTTACCCTCCAACCAGCCCTCTCACCCCCTGACCCCCCCACAGGATCCTCAGCAAACTGCCCAATTAAAGCTAATGAAGGTGTCTTTAGTAGTAACACATATTAGTGTTAAATGACACTCTAATCCAGCAGCTCTGCTCATGTTTATTCATTAAAGTAATGAAGATGCTTGTCCCATCTTCTAGAAGAAAACTAATGACTAATTGAGCACTTCATCTGGTTGCCATGGTGCAGCCGGCTTGCAGCACCTAAGAGATTGTCAGTTAGAGACTCATCCTAATTGTCTTCACGCTCATTATTCAGCCAGCCGTGGGTTGTTAGCACTGCTTTCTACGACGCTCCTGACAGGGCCGCTAATGGAAGAGGAGACCCTTTACATTGTGAAGGCGACCTGGCGTTCTCCCGGGAGGCCCCACGCCGTGCTGAGCTGTCGTTCTCAGGTGGATTCATTCCCTAATAAATCTTTAATCGCGCAGGTGACATTCTTGATCCGTGAGGGTCTTCACTCCATGGATAAGCTGCTGTCAAGGACATCACAGACACAGAGTTGTGAAGGTTTTCACGGCAGCAAAGAGTCCTCAGAGAGGTTTTCTTACCGGCAATTGAATTAATCCAATCAGACTTCAATCAGGGAGACGGGACAAGTGACAGAGCATTTAAAGGAAGTGCAAATCTAATTATAACAGCTGTGCACTAATTGTTACAAGCTGAGGAGTCACAACCAGAGCCACGACATGGGTGATAGACCACAGGTGGGGTTTCCATCAGGGCTTTCATTGAACCAGAATCATCAGAAGCTGAGTGAAACCAAAGAATATTGACATAATTTTCAACATTGCAGCATCAAAAAATGGAAGTATTATAACCCAATTTTAGGAAATGTCAGATGTTCGAATAAGATACAAAACACAACATGTAAATATAAAAGAAGATTAAAAAAATCTAGGAACAGGTGCAAGACACAAAACCCAGACAATGTACAACCCAATTCAACTGAAGTTTGGATGTTGTGTAACATAACATTACAACACATTTGCAAATTCTTTTTGACTTATATTCAATTGAATACACTGCAAAGACAAGATATTTACTGTCCACAATGATAAACTTCATTGATTTTTGCAAGCATTCAGTCATTTTGAATTTGATGCCTGCAACAAGTTCCAAAAAAGCAGGCAAGGGGCATATTTACCACTGTGTTACTTCACCTTTGCTTTTAAGAACACTTCAGAAGTGTTTGGAAACTGAGGACACTAATTGTTGAAGCTTTGTTGGCAGAATTCTTTCCCATTCTTGTTTAATGTATGACTTCAGCTGCTCAAAGGTCCAGGGTCTACGCTGTTTAGTGGGAGACAGTAACGTGCAGAATGTCAGAATGTGGCATGGTATTTTCTTGGTTAAATAAGCAGAAATCTTCCTGAAAAGACGTCTCTTAGATGGCAGCATATGTATACAAGTGTTCACCATGAATACTCCTTTCAGCATTAGTGGTGCCTTCACAGTTACCCATGCCATGGGCACTAACAATCACAGATGCTAGCTTTTGAACTTCCATGATTTACAAAAACAATGTGAAATGTGGACTTTGAAATGTGTCGTCGATATATGTTTTTTGCTTTGCATGGTAGTGGTTTAACTTGCAGTGAGAGATGAAGTGACCAACTGTGTTATCTGACAATGGTTTTCTGAAGCGTTCCTTAGCCCATGTGGAAATCCTTTACAGAATGATGCTGTTTTTTTATTTGCAGTGCTGCCTGAGGGATCTAAAGTCGCAGGAATTCAATGTTGGTTGTTGGCCTTGTTACTTACATGCAGAGATTTCTCAGGACTATCTTAATCTTTTGATAATGTCATGGACTCAAATGATGAAATCCCTAAATTCCTGAATAATTTTACATTGAGAAATATTCTTCAACTGTTGGACTATTTGCTCCAGCAGTTGTGCACCCAGTTGGGCACCTTGTCCCATCTTTGCTTGTGAACTGCTGTACCTTTCAGGATTTCTCCTTTTATACCCAATAATGAAGCACACCTGTTTTCAATTAACCCATTCACCTGTGGAATGTTGTAAACAGGAGCTTTTTGTGAACATTCCTCGACTTTCCCAGTCTTTTGTTGGCCCTATCCCAGCTTTTTGGAATGTGTTGCAGGCATCAAATTCAAAATGAGTGAATACTTGCAAATTAGCATTAAAGTTTTTCGGTTTGACCATTAAATACATTGTTTTTTTTGTTTATTCATTTTAATGTAGGTCGAAAAGTATTTGCAGGTCATTGTATTCTGTTTTATTTTACATTTTACACAACATCCCAATGTAATTGGAAACAAGTTTGTACAAAATATTTCTATGAATAAGCACTGATTTGTTGTATAAGCAGTCCATGCTTATGTCAAACCCTGACTGTGTTTGTATGTATTGTGTTTGTGTTACAGATTAGGAGCAGTGTCAGCCGGCATGTTGTGTGCCCTCACCACGCTGTCTCAGCAGCTGGAGAGCGAGGGCGCCGCAGACGTCTATCAAGTGGCCAAGATGATAAACCTCATGAGGCCGGGGGTCTTCACATATATTGTAAGTTGGACACACAGGGAAGATGTGGAGTAAGGGTGTTGTTTAAGTGGAATTAAATGGACTGTTGAAACAGATCAAGCTGCATCCATGGCAATAGTTCACTTTATAAGTTCTGTGCCGAGCAACATCCTGACCATCCTATCAGTGGTTAGCTCCTCCTGTGAACACCATTAGTATATCTGTCTGAAACAACTGACTCCTTGGGACCTATCCAATTGACCCACCACTTTGATATCCTACCAATGTTAACATCAGAATTTCAAAACCATAGAGTGGTGCAAGGATGTTGTATATTTGTAGGCCAGCAGGGAAATTTGTATCACGCTGCTTCTCTTGACTAAAAGTCTGGGATGTTCTGGGATCATTGCTGATAATCTGGTCTGCGGCAAACAAAAGTTCATGAAAAACATGTGGCGTTCATTGGTCCATTTGTCTTCACAAACAAGCTCAGTTTTTTTAAGCTTGAAGTCAGTCAGCAAGAGTAAAAGCTGTTATTAAGCTGTGATTGAACTACAAAATGTCAATAAAAGCAACTACAACATTTTCAATGTTTAAGGCCACTGTGTAACTTTGAAACGTTTGAAAATGTCCTCTTTCATAAATGGCCTGATTTAGTTCGTGCCCATGGCATTGGCTATAGTGGTTTGTGTTATTGCTTCATAAAAAATGACCTGGGTCCTGGCCATTTTTGTAGTCCTTGTTGACAAACATCCTTGAGAGCACAATAACACTTAAAAATTCAAAAGCAGAGCAATATCGGATGCATTTTATGTTCCAAATTGAATTCTATATGCACAGGCTCATCGCAGACCTTATTTTAGGTATTTATTCAAAAGGCTATTGTAAAATCCCATACACTTTCAGCCTTCTGAGCCAAAGGGGCTACAATGCTAACTCACTTCCACCTTTCTTTTAGACTCATTCCTGCACCACACTATTAGCTTAGGGTTTGCAAGTCCTGTGAGGAGAATAGGTTGTACTACAAATAAAGAGCCATTAAAAATGACATAAATTTGCTGAACTGACGGATTACTGTCAACCAATCAGAACAGCCATGGTCCATGTGGGGAATGGGGGCTCACAGTGACAGGAGTCCCACAGTGAGAAAAGAGGTGGATCAGGAGAACTCATTTTGTGAAAACTGGACAATAGTGCTTGTGGATATACTCTAGTGGTCATCGAAACTGAATGTTGAATACTGATCTCCAGCTGTTCCATGAATATGTTAAACTGCTGAATGACACACACACATAATGTTCTCGTCTCTTCTTCATGTGTTCACAGGACCAGTACGAGTATCTCTACAAAGCTCTGCTCAGCCTTGTCAGCACCAAGGACAACGGCTCAGCCCTTCTTACCAGGGACATTAACGTGACCATGGGGTCCATCTCTGACCAGTCTGATCAGGCTGAGAGCATGGAGTCACTGGTCTGAGAGATGCCCTTCGGGGCCTGAGGCTGATCCAGGGGTGTCCTGCGGGTCCGTAAGAGGCCCCTCAGCTCACATAGGAGGCACTTAACTTTGTAAAACATCGAGGAACTATTGTGGACAAGACTTTTTGAGGCCTTTTTTTGCCAGACTCTTGGTTAAAATGAATAACCTGATTACTTTTTTACACTGATAAAAAGTTTTTGATATTTATTTTTTTCGCCATTTTATGTCTTAATGTTCTCCTACTGAAGGGTTTGCACCGGCGTTATTGATTTTTTTTTTTCTTTCTTTCACGACAGCGTCGATAGGCAACGAGAAACACTCTTCTGTCTTTTCTTGTTTGCACTATAAAATGTCAGTGTTACTGCCTATACTAAAGCTGACTCACTCGGCTTTCCTCCACTCAAGCTCTGATTATCTTTGTTTTTTACATTCCACGGCTTCAGCCATGATTAGGCCAACTGCTTCTGTGAAGGACGATGTTCTGCCTGACACCTACATGTTGATTTCAGACGGTGGATAGAGGAGGGCATGGACTCTGCCTCAGAGACAAAAAGCTGTTTGATTTCAGCTCAGCCTGACCTCCTCCGCCCTGTTCATCTATAGTACTCACATTACCACTCATTTACCACTGGAAAAAAAACATCTGGGAGCATTTTGCCACTGAAAAGAAGCTCTAATTTTCCAAAATATGTCTCTTCTCTTACTTTTTTTTTTTTCTTGCCATTTTTTCTCGCCACTCTCCCTCTTACTAGCAAGTCACAAACATGTTAGAATACCCAAGGCAGTGTAACAACTGCTACTGTGAAATTTTACTATTTCTTTGTATAATTCATATTATGCTTTTTAATATATGGAAATACTGTATGTATACATATATAAATATATCCTTATCATAATAACTTTGTGATTTTTGTACATGTCCTTTGTGGCCTCCTGCCTCAGGCCAGTTAAATTTCCACCACATTCAATCGCCAACAGTTTCTCACTCCGGTACCCACAGCTCATGAAAGCGGACTCCTCAGTCATTCCCTCACTTTCCTGTATGCTGCTATGTCATTAGACCTCTTACACATTGACACACACAAATACACGTCTGCAAATGCCACTGGTCTTGACTGATATGGAATTGGATGGCATCAGATGATGCAACAACATGACATTCCCCGTCTTTCTGGAAATGTCTCTTTTCTTTTTTTTGTTTAAACTCATTCTGGTAGACAGCACGGCTTTAGAGGTCTGTGTGTGGAGCTGTCCTGTGCTCACATGCACATTAAAGGATGTTAAAATGGGGCTGAATCAGTTTTATCTCATTTAGAACTTGTATTACAATGAGTTCAAATCTACTTTGGGCATTCACATACCAAGTTGCATTCATAAATGCTTGTTTGGACATTCCTCAATGAATACTGAAAATGATTTAACATCCAACAAATGTCTGACAGTGAGTCCGCTCATCCCCTGGGTTCTGTTCTGGACCCAGCACAAAGGGGAACAGCTGAATCAGGTCAGGTTTGGGAGCACGTCAGGTCGGCACTTCGCCATTCATCATTCCTGACTACTTGTTTGGACCACCAGCAATGTTAACCCTGCTTCATTCATAGAGGTTTACATGCAATGAAGTTTAAGGATGTAAGGGTGCAAACCCTAGGCCCCGAGGCTCTGGAGACAAGGGATGTCAATCCCTTTTAGCTGCATTACCAACTGCTGTAACCAGCGGCAGTGCCCCAGGAAGTGAGCCTGCATCTCCCCAGTGATCAAACCAACTTCCAAGTATGTTTTAATCGGGACTTGAATTGGCCACCCTCCAGTCTCCATCCCAGACCTTTGTGGACTGAGCTACACTGCCGCAAATCATGAGATCAAAAGTTCATGTAGGCAAAAAAAAAGACAAGTTGTCTCGTCTGTCTTGGGTACAAGTACTGTAACTGGAGGATTATATTGCTTGCACTTAATCTGGGAACCCAAGAAAAACACCTAGAAATACTCAGAAAGGTAAAAATATGCCACTTAAGAAGCAAAATATGCTAAATTAGGCATAGCTGTACTTTCAAGATGCGCGTCCCAGGCACATAGATAACTTAGTGTGCTTTCACCCCTACCACATTCGGTCCAGATCAAACAAATTGCAGTTTGCTTTTTGTTAAATTTTGATTCATTTGGGGTGGTTTGAAAGCTCGCAAAAACCCTGGTGCAGATGAAAGAACAAAACTCTGGTCTACCTTAAAATGGGAGTCTTGGTTTGCTTCAAGCAGTTTTGTTTGTGGCAGGTGTGAAAGCCAACCAAACCAAACAAGGACCAAACAGGGCAGGCAAAGCAAAAAGCAGTGAATTGTGGGTTAAATCTGGCTGGATATACAACAGCAAGCAGGCCAGTGCAGCATTCACTGATAGTATCAAACAGAGAGCAGCTAATGTTAGCAATTTTACCACCAAAATATAGTTACAAACTGCTCTTGTCAATATGCAAGTGCCACCTGACGCAGTCTTTTAAGGCTCAGAATACTTCTGAAGGACTTAGAGCAAAACATTATTACACAAAGCCGGTTTATAGAGGACTGTAGATACAGCCCCTCAACTAGTGGCAGAAGGTTAGACTATACAACACCTGACAGGCTTTGGTCTGCATGACTAGGTGCAGTGTGAAAGCAAACAAAGTAGAAAAGCTATGAAACAGGTGTCTCTAACCTCTTTGTCTATGGCTCACAGAATTGAGGTATTCCTCCCTCAGGTATTCCTCCGGCATAGTGGGATGGATGTAAATAAACCATAGTAAGCCTCAAAGGCCCTTGAGGGATGTACAGGCCGTCATTTGTTTTGCATTTTGCTACAGAAGGCAAATGTGTAATCCATAGTGTGAATGTGGACTTCAAATGCAACCAACTTTGTATCTGAATGCCCAAAAATGACACTAATACATAACATGACCAGGATCTTGAATCTACATGGGAACAACTGACTCAAAAACAAGTTCTATGCAACATGGTGGTTCAGTTTAAGAAATGTGAAACAGGGTTTAAAACTGTCATCTGGTTTCTGTGAGGATTTATTCCAGGTTTAGGGTCTCACCAGAAGGGTGTTTGTTTTATTAAATGTAATAACTAATTTATTAAGGTGCTTAAAGTTATGTATCGTAAATTTTTGATTGTTGTATGTGGATTAAAAATGCAGAATCAGAAAGTTGAATTTCAAAGTAATGAAACGCCCTTATTTGAAACTGGAAGCCTGACACTGGTATGTTTACTGTCATTGTGCTTTATTTTATTTTCCAGTTAAACCTGACATGCCCTTGTGTTTACCAGATATTTTTGTATGATTAGGAACTAAGAGCTTTCTTAAATGTTTCATGGCTTTGTTAAGAACTGAAATACCGACGTTTCATGATAAACGGTTGTGACACATTGTCAAAGAGACAGAATGTCATTTAATGCAAATGTGCTCATAATTACTGAAGCCTAAAGTGGACATACATCCAAGCATTTTCACTGAGCCAGCTTCTCTCACTGGTTTCAGATCACAACTAAATGTGCAGAGATCTTGGGAGGAATACATTAATTTGCTTGCTCAAAACCACTATTGTTATCACAGAATAATGATACTGATACATCAAGATCTCAAGAAAGCAGCCACATTGTCTTTCAGTACTCTTGTGATCAATGTATGTCAGCTCTGGTCTACTCAAATGCATCAACAGACGTGTCACACTGATGTTAATAGCTGCTGAAATTATTTGAAAGTAAATCTGTTTTTATTCTCACCTGTTTTGCTTTTTCCTGCTCAGATTATCTCACCTCTAAATGGATTTTAATGACTCAGTCAACAGATTCTTCATTTTAATTTCCAGCTGCACCAATTCCTCTGCCACAGCTGAGTGATAATTCTCATCAGTTTTCATATTTTTTGAGTTGTGACCAAAACTTCCAAATCCTCCCTGGTCTATGTCACTAATTCACTTCTTACTGCTCAACTTTCAACACTTTGGAAAAAGTTTCATCAGACCAAGGCCCATTAGCAACATATTTGCACCAGTATTACTCACAGCTTCAGTTCCAGAACTCTGTTATAGGTCTGTTTTAAATAGGTGAGTGTGGTTGATGTTGTCATT
Organism: Cetoscarus ocellatus; assembly: GCA_037902135.1. Lineage (NCBI taxonomy): Eukaryota > Metazoa > Chordata > Actinopteri > Labriformes > Labridae > Cetoscarus > Cetoscarus ocellatus. Next base: position 750,642 of record JBAMNC010000579.1, on the reverse strand, counting down.
GGTTCACAATATCACAAAGAAACAATTAAAATAATGTAAAAGAATTTGGTCCTGGCATTAGCTTCATAAGAGCATTAAGACCTTTTCATGATGAGTCTGTTTTATTAATATTAAATAGAGTGATGCAGGCATGAGGCCTAAAATGGATAAGTTAGAACTTTTGCACTTCCCTTGTCTTTTCAGAGTGTGTAGTCATTTTTTAAAGTTTTTTTTTTTTAGATAAATGCCTGAAAAGGTCCCATGGTGAACACTTGTATACAAGATTTAAATGTTTTATCTACAACACAAAATGCTCATAGGATGGAATTTACCTGCTTGTAAATTTTAATGTCTCATTGTGGCTTTAAAAAGACAGTTGCCAACAAACTGCTAACAAGGAGAGAAAGATGGTCTAGGACATTCAATGTAATAATTTCTGATCATCATTAAAAAAAAACCAATGTTACATGCACAGCCATGAGAGCAGGTTACACTACATTGAAATTCTCTTGACAGTGTGAGTTACGAGGGCTTTAAAGGCCACTTTCACACATTAAGTTTGTGTGACGGGAGTCAATTTTGGAGTTTGTTAGAAACCACCCTTTAAAAAATACAATGAATTAAAATTCAAAAGCAGAGCAATATCTAATGTGTTTTATGTTGCAAAATAAAACTTTCACATCTCACATGCATGTTTTCATCATGGACCTTACTTCAGGTTTTTATCCAAAGGCGATCCTGAAATCCCATCGACTTCGGAACATGGGAAACAGAAGTGCTAAAATGCTAACGCAGTTACACGTTTCAGGACTCATGCCTGCACCACTCTACACCCAAAGACTGTAAAAGAATTGGACGAAGCCCTGTCATAGGAGCCTTTGGAATGCGGTTGATGCCCTCTAATGGACGCTGCCTTACTGCACTTATCATCTCAACCAAACTTTAGCTCCGTCTGCTCACAGACAGAAAGGCCGTGTTGAGGCTTGACTGAAGACCATCTGATCAATAGCAACCCAGTATTTCCAAAGCTGGAAATCCTCAAGAAATCCTTAACACAAGAAAAAAAAGTAGCAGTAAAGGTACTACAGGTTTGGCACTTCCGCATGGGCCTCCATTTACAGCCCTGTCTACACCCTGTTGTGCATTTTGAGTCAAAGTGCTAGTGGTGAGTTGCTAGATCACACATTTGACAGGTTTTGGTCGACTTGACAAAATGTGAAAGGTTACGAAACCAAATGAAAAATACAATCATGTTGCAACTTCTTCCCCAAAACTGAACCACGTCCACCTAAAACCTGAAAGTTATGTAAAATACAGAATCCAGTCTAAGCTACAAAAGAGTTTCAGGGTCAAGCATGAGAAAAGGTATTTTGTTGTTTTTGATCATTTAACTATGAACTAATGTTTTTTTAAAGCAAAAACAAAAAACAGTTCCATTATCAGTGGATTGTTGTCATGGAAACAGGGCCTATAACTAGCTAACAGATACAGGTGATCCACACCGCCAGACATATTGCAGCTTTCACCATTAACGCAAAGCACACGTAAATATGGACTTTATTTTTGAAACTGACAGAGCTAAGTGATTTTTTTCTTCATACTTCTTGGACAAACATTTCCATTAAAACACAGGACTTTGTACACATGATCTTTTCTCAAAATTGAAGCCAGTGTGTATCCACTGGGCATACTTTAGTGACTGATGTGCAAAAACAGCGAAACATGGAGGCTTGTTCGTGATTCCAGCTCACTTACAGAGACGTGATCTCTTTCTTCAACCTCCCACGGCCTTGTGTACATAGTTTCTGCCCCTTTACCTTTTTCTCCAGAGACATATTTTTGTGGACTATAAGCAAAAGAGCAAAGCCTCAAATGTTTTCTGCAATTACTCCTGAACACATACACGAACTCTGACATTAGGGTGTTTCATTTAAGCTACTGGTTTTGATTCTATTTGTACTTCTGTGATTGATGGTGAGACGCAAACACTTGAAGTTTTTGCATTTTGAATGAAAGATGTTTTTTTCACAGCACAAGACATTTAGCTTGTTGAATGCAAGAGAGAAAAATGTATTATGATTTTTTGTTACACTTTTACCAAAGACCCGAATCCTCCTGTGCAGAAAATGATGTTGGCTGAGCTTTTTATCCAACAGTCCTCTTGCAGTCCACCACTGTATATCTGTATCAGTGTCCTTACAAAGCTTTGCTCCAGTTACACTGCAGTATGTGTTCGTTTCAGCTTTACCTTACAGTTTGTCATACGCCATCATGTGATTTTTAAGAGCCACAAAGAAGAAAAAATGCTGTTTTACCTGCAGAATTTTAAAATGTATCATGTTAGCTAAACCGCTGTACATTTTGGTAGATGTGTAAAAACTGTATGCTTGGTTATATTTTCTCTTTCTTTTTCACGAATTTAACACTTGGTATGTGATGGACCATCCTAGTGAGAGGCAAAGCAAATTACTTTGAACTTCCTGGAAAAATTGCAACCACTGCTATGTAGCTAACACTTACTTGGTTTTAAGCTGGATATGATGAAGCCAGCGAGGTCAACATCTTACTTGGTCTTCATGAGAGATCTTAGGAAGATAGTCAGAGGGCAGTTACCTCAACTACCAATATTCATGGTGTGGCCCAACTTGACATTAGCCTACTTGATAGAGCTCAGCATAGGCTGCTCACTACTTACACGTTTTTTTGTTCAAGTGTTTTAGAGCTGATAACTATCCACTATTTATATTTAAAAAAAAACAGAGCTGCCTAAGTTGTACTGACTGAACAATTAACTGCTGTGTTACCCTCAAGGATGAATTTGGCTTCATGGGTAACGAAATCTGTTGAAAGGAATCTAACTTGCAAGATGCTCCAAATGGCTTGCAAGAGAGCCAAGGTGGCAGCAACCACTTTTTAACAGCTTTTGTCCCTTACAACTTCAAAATCATGATTTTAGACAAGATGGTACTGTGATTACTAAATTAAGACAGTATATGCCATTCACATAAGAAAATACAAATCTGATGTTTCTTCTGAATCAACTACATAATTTTTTAAGGGTTACTTGTGACGGTGGCATGAAAATTCTGTTTTTCAAATTAAATTTTACAACAATATGAAGAATTGTGTTTCTATGTATTCAAATACAGAAAAATTATTCATTTTTAGAGCTGTCATGTCTGTTCCAGTGATCGCCATGACCAAACCCATGACAGACACAGCTTGTCTATTTTTGCCACGCAATCGCGTAAATTTATATTAGAGACTGGTGCCATTGTACTGCTTACTTGTTTTGGACCTTAATTACACTCTGGATCTCTTGTCATAGAATGGCCAAATATGTTGTCGAGATCCGCTGGTCGCCTTCATATTTTACTTCTCTTCTAAAACTAAGAACTCTTAGAGAATTTTGTAGGCCAACCTGGAAGTTACCATTGTGACAGGACACACCTCTATCAATGTTTGAAGCATAAACATAATTGGAGAGAGTAAGAACTATTGTCAGGCTATTAAAGAACTACAACATGGCAGTTTGACTTTGAAGCTGCTACCACACTTCAGTGTAAAACATCACACTGTAACCTCTTGTTCGTGAATTTTAATTGAACGACCTGATCAAGTCGGGACTCATGGCTGTAGCCATCGTGTATGTAATGTTTCTTCAATAAGAAGCAGAAATTATTGCATTAGGGTCCCCGACCATGATTGTAGTTTGTTGGGAGCTGTCCTTTATGACACAATAAAGACTTTAAAATCTAAAGGTGGGGCAATTTCAAATGCATTGTTATGGTGCTGAACGAAATTTTCCAATCTAATATGCATGTGGTCTCCATGGACCTAAAAAAATATATTATAAAATCCCTTAGACTATGGGATTAGGTACAGTAAGTGGAAGAGCTAAAATCCTAGCTCAGTTTTACATTTTAGGACTCATTCCTGCACCCCTTTATGTAATAAGTGTCTTTCTCTGACATGACAGGACAAATTACAGGAAGTAGGACAAATAGCAAAGATTGTGTACTTTCCGTTACGAAGTTGTGAGGCATCCAAGATAGGATTTTGGTAGTCATTTGCTATGAGACACTGAACAAGACAAAGAAAAAAAAAACATTACTTTGCAACCAGTGGAACCCTGGGCCCAAGTGGCAGGTTGGGTAAATGCTGTGCTTAAATTGTAAAGCTTAAACCATCTCCTGACCATCTCTCATAGAGACCGATTGTGGAATAAACATCGCTGGTTCTCTCATGTTTACCAGTCAAATATCAGACATAACACCATTTTTAAACTGGCTTTATGATTTTTATGGCGATAGCTCACCATATCTTTCTTGTGGATCTCAAACAGGACAATACATGATTAAAATAAACTAGTATTTTACACTCTCAAGCACTAACAGGCTATGTTATTTCTGTTTGGCATACTACTGCAAGCTGCCTCCATTTTTAACTGATTGATTAATGTTGAATGTACTGATCGAGTGAAATGAACACTTAATGATATTTGATGTTAAAGTGTTGGTGTATCCTGGCCCTTTAAATTTAGTATTTCCTCCATGTTTGAACATTTCTGCTCAGTTTGATGATGACAACACATTATTATGAAATGTGCAGATGTTCCGCTGCCTCAGTTCTTTTGATACTGAATGAATGGACTGTCAGAGGAAATGTCACATCAAGATAATGTATCTCAAACTGATTTTCTGACCTTCCATAGCTTATCACAAAGATTTCCAATCTGCCCTTAATCACATCAAACCGTTCCCGTTGCTGTTCATGTCGGGTCACGTGAATGCCCACCAGGTGTGTGTGTGTGTTTGTGTATCCAGGCTTTCCAGCTTCATGCCCTCCGTTATCGTTCAGGCAGTGATCGTGATATTACAACATTTTATTCTCTCCTCTCCTTTTTTTCTTACTTTTGGTTTTGGTTGTCAGAAGGTTTTGCTTCTGCTGTCACATGTGAACACTGGAAACGCTCTCTTGTAATTCACAGGATAACTTTATCTCCACTGACCTGTTTGGAAAAAGGTGGCCATTTGTTCCTTATTTGTAACATGAGGTGAAAGAAAATAACAAATTTCTTTCTTTCTTTCTTTCTTTGCTGTTTTGTTGAAGCTATATCAAAGCATTCTATTAAAGTGTTATTTAATATGTAAATGGTATTGCTATACATAAAATAAAATATGGGTTTTGATGTAATTTTCTGAAATTACTTGTTTAATGATATTTGTGTTTGTGTGTTTTTTTTGGATTTGTTTGCCTCAAGGGCAAAAAGAGCTCATAAATTGATAGCCGTATTGGCCTCAGAGAGACTTGGACTTACAAACAATATTGGGGTATTTGTAATCTTGATTGAGCAGTAAAGTGGTGCAGGAATTACTTATTTTTGTAGACAAAAAAGAAAGTTAGCCTTGCGTTGGTTTTCCTTGATTGCAAGCCCACTGAAAGCCTGTGGGATTTTCACTGTGTGTTGGATCATTGCTGATAATAAGAGAACTGAGGAGAACAATGTGCATGTTCTGCTCTTTGTGACAATCTTAACAAACAAACCAACTTTTAACAGTTTTTTTTTAGCTTAAAGCTTAATCATAATTGCTGAGGGTGTAAAGCTAATAGTAAGCTGCTATCAATCATGTACATAGTGGTTCAACTTAGAAGCAACTACAATATTTCCAATGTGTGTAACCTCTTCTTCGATAATTTCCTCTTAATCCAAGATTTTTTCAAGTTGGTCCTCATTGCTGTGGCAATACTGTATGAATAATTGGTAATTATAAAACAATCAAAGGCTTGCAGTTGGGTCCCGAGCCATTTTTGTAGACTGGTATTTTTAATCCTATTTAGTTTCAGGCTTGAGAACCATGAAGTGTCAATGCTAACTCACTTCCGCATCTGTAGACTCATTCCTCCATCACTCTATAGACCCTTTAAAGGATGTGACCTTCAATCAAAGCCTGCCCTTCTTTGTTGGTACTATAGCCTCTCTCCCAATTGAAACAGTTAAAAATAATTAACTTTTTAATGGTCTTAGTGTAAGAACAAGGACCATACTAGAATAAGGTGTTTAAAAAAAAATCAAAAACTTAATGAATCTGTCAAAATGGTCACAAAAATTAACTGCTGAATAACCTCAGTGATGTCATCTAACATCCGCTGTTCACCTCAACAAAATGCATTTTTATCTTGGATGAATTTTCCTAGAACTAAAAAAAAAATGTTTTCTTTTATCTTTAAGTGTGGGTAGATTTTCTTTGTGATTTTCAGCATTGACGTAAAAAAATAAAGATTACAATTTTACCGCAATGCACCAATCAGACTCTGCCAACGTGGAAAGAGAGTGATTGGTCAGTGAACCAGTCAGAGAGCCAACAAAGGGTCAACTGTAACATCTTTAAGCATTAGAATCCCTCCCACAACTTCACTTTGGCGCAAGGTTGGAAATTAGCTCTCATTACCCACCAAATGAGGTTATTTTACATAAAACTACCACATTTGATGGGTAAGAGTAAGATTTAGTACACTCTAAAATGTAATAGCTATTCTTACTTAAATTACAAATGTGCACTTTACTTAAATCTTAATAACCTGTTGATTGAACTCAATCAATATGAGTAAGGAACCCATTTAGCTTGAAAAAATTATACAACTTAATTCCTGTGGGTAAGCTGGACTCGAAAATTTTTATCATGGTGATTGAACACTGAGTTCAGGATTGCACATGTGCAGTAAAGCCAGGCGGGAGACTACTCTGCAGACTGATTTTCGATGTTGGGGGATGCAGAATTTCTCTTAGCCTCAAGGTGAGTTATTTAATGCATCTGCATTAAGCTGCAACATGGAAGTGAAACGCCAGTTTTTTTTTTAACTACTAAACATCCTCTGTTGTGCTTGCTTCTATGTGAGGTGTTGGTGGCTCAGTTGGATAGTGAGCTTAGTTGGTAATCAAAAAGTTGCAAGTTCAAATCCAGATGTGGGTAACAAATGGTGAAAAGTTCTTGGGCAAGACACTTATCCCAAGTTTCTGGTGTGTAACTGGTCAGAAAATAGTGTGAATGCATACATTGATACTAGTGGATAACAAACATAGGAAGTTGACATAACTTTCTTAATCCAAGTTAAAATAACTCAATAAAATTAAGTAAATACAACAGGGTTCCGAGTACACAAAACAAGTAAATATAAAGTAAATGTAATCTAAGACTATTAATCATATTTACTTAACTTTTTTAAGGCAATCGGTTTCCAAAAGTTTTTTAAGTAATGTCAACTTGTTAGATTTTAGAGTGCACAGTTTCTAATTAATTCTTACCTGTTTATCATGTGGTACAAATTTGTAGGCCAACAATTTTACTTGAAAGGACATCAAAATCATTAAAAATCCAGATTGGCAGGTCAGACCAGAAAAGAATTGTGAATCCCCTCATATAAGATTGTACATTTTTAAAATATTTTATATTTAAACCTTAATTGTGCCATACTGATTACTCAGTAATATTTACAATTCTATCTAAACTTAGAAAAAACACTTATTAGAAGCATTTAAACACATAATTTCCGCTAGTTTCCTGTACTTTTTCCAATGCAAGAATATAAAAAAGAAAAGTATATTTCACTAACTTTTCTCTTCATAAGTCACTTGTTTGTTAATGCATTTAGTAACACTTATTGAATAGATTATGGAAACTGTTTCAGCCAATTAAATATTGATTTTTTCTTTTAAATATTTCTACTTTGAATTTTTTCATGGCTGATTTCATAATGTTTTCTCAATGAATATGTGTCTTTTTTAAAATTACATGGCAGGCCACACCGAGAAAGTAAGGGGTCAGCCAGCAAACAAGATTCCTTATTTTACTTTGGTCAGTGATCAGAAACAGGGTGATAACAATGGGTTAGGTTTGTGTAAAATAACAGCACAGCCAGCACATAAAAGATGGAGCTGTCAGACGCCTCTCACAAGGCCCACTCACTCAATACTTTTAGGATGTAACAAAATGACTTGTGTCTGACTGACTGAGAGCGATGTCAAATATTATCCCCAGAATGAAAGAAAACAGTAGGGGTAGGTTTAGGTTAGTAGACTGAAGTTCATGAAGGTTTTATTACTAAGAAAAGACAGGGCTGGTAAGATATGTGAAATCATTTTAACCTTAGTATTAAAGACAGTAAATGCATGTGTTTCATGAACTGCGTTCTACCATCAGTCCAGCAGGGGGCAGCAGACACCATTGATTTAGATCACCATGGTGACTGGACGCCTCAGTGAGAGAGGCCTTCAAAGCAGGAAGTACTGCTTCCGAGGAGGATTTCAAAATAAAGCCCGATAACAGAAAAAGAAAGAAAGAAAGAAAGAAAGAAAGAAAGAAAGAAAGAAAGAAAATGTCCTTATATTGAAAGACCAGGACAAAAATATGGTCTAGTCTCGTAGCCCTGAGAGTTTTTTGCTGCCAATCAATGTATTTAACCAGCTAATCAGTTAACCAGAAACGTATTTTAAAGCATTTGACTATATTGCTCACAAACAAGTTATTATGTGTATTTACAAATAAAAATTTTTGGTCATGATTATATATAGTGATATTACTCATGTGTGTTGTATATATTATATAATTTTTTCCAACAGTGAGAGGATCACTTCAACTTTTAAAACAGTTCATTATTTTAATTTATTTTAATTAACATTAGAATCAAAAAGTTACAATGATTAAAGAAATAAATACAATAACCAAGAGACAGGCTCATTAAAAAACAATTTACCAATAAAGGCCAGTAAACTCCTCAAGTATTTCAAAGTTTCATGTCAGAGAGTTCAACAGTGATAACAACTCTGCATTTAGCAAACTTTTTGTACTAAGTATTGAAAAATATTTTTTTTACAAAACGTTCAATTAAAATTCAGAATATTTTGATAGAAAATAATGAGATGAATTAATGACACAAATTGGCATATTTGATTTTTGTACAACATCCAAACTACTTGACATGAGCGTCTAAGGGGGTCCAAACCATGGCCTGGGGGCCCGCATCTTGTTATCCATTTAACCAGGCCCATAGCATTTCCAAAAGGTGAAATTATGTGAGGCTCATGTCAAGACATGATTTGTCAGCGACATATTAATTAATACAAATGAAGTAGCCAGGTCTTACCAAGGCCCTCGAGATCTGATTGGTCAACCCCAGATCCACAGATTATCTACTTATAAGGTGAGGTGTGTCAAAGTGGCACAGGCATTCTTAGCTCATTAATCAATATATGAAAAACAGCTAAAATTCGCAGTAAATATAGAAGAATGTTTGATCGTGAATCAGCCGTGCTTTTATTTTGAAGGCACGACTGTTTTTCCGGTGGTGTTGAGCTTCAAGTAGAGTTTGCGTTGAAGGACATGTCAGCGTGTTTATCTGAAGAAAGAAAATTAATGAAGGAACACGAGGAAATGTGAGTTATACATCTTATTTTTAAACATCAAGTATAAAGTTGATTCGACTCAACGTCGATAGGGTGAATGTGTCTGTCGTGAAGAAGTGACTGTTCACAACATCACAAACGTATCTCCTGTTAGCATCTTGTTGAATCAGTTTCTGAGCTGAGCTCAGACCTCCTCATAATTTTATCACTGCAACGCATTTCTTTTTATATTCCTGTGGATTTATAAACCCTAATCCCAATGAAGTTGGGACGTGATGTAAAACAAAAAAACAGAGCACTATAACTTCTAAATCCATTTGGACTTAATTACAGTTAAATACATTACAAAGAAAAGATGTTTAATGTTCAAACTGATAAGCTTCTTTAGTTTGTTGCAAATACTCACAGTTCAGAATTTGATGCCAGCAACAGGTTCCAAAAAAGCTGGGACAGGGTCATGTGAACCAGATTGTTAGCCACCTCTCTGTTTAACTACACACAGTAAGAGTTTGGGGACTGAGGCCACTGATTGTTGAAGCTTTGTAGGTGGAATTCTTTCCCATTCTGGCTTAATGTACGACTGTAGTTGCTCAACACTCCGGGGTCTCTGTTGTGGCATTTTGCACCTCATAATGTGCCACACATTTTCCAAGGGAGACAGGTCTGGACTTAAAGAAGGCCAGTTCCACCATTAATGATGCCTTAACAGATGGACAAGTTACCCATGCCATGGGCACTTACACATCCCCACACCATCACAGATGCTGGCTTTTGAACTCAGTGCTTATAACAATGATCCTTTTCTCTTTAGTCCGGGGAACATGACATCTTTTGGAGAACTTTACCTTTTCCAGGCTTTTTTTGCCCCTGTCCCAGCTTTTTTGGAACATGTTGGAGGAATCAAATTCAAAATGAGTAGATATTTGCAGAAAATGCTAAAGTTTATCAGTTCGAAGAATAAACATCTTGTCTTTGTTTTGTTTTCAGTTGAACATATGTTAAGAAGGATTTGCAAATCATTGTATGCTGTTTTTATTGACACAATATCCCAGCTTCATTGGAATTGGAGTTTGTATTCAATAATATCCAAATTATTATTGATCAGTTTATTAAATTGATTTGTTTAATTTTCATTACATTTTTTGCCAAAATAGAACATATTAAATATAGCTTTAATTTAAATCTTTACTTGCTGCGCTGTATCAAAATTCAACAAGATTTGGATCACTGCTCATTTATAGGCTGTTCCATGTCTATTTTTGGTTTATTAGGAAAAACATTAAAGTAACCTTTAACCTCTAGCAGTTTTTTTACCTCCAGTCTTTATGTCACCAGTTTAAGAAGGAGAGCGGAGCTGCTGAAACAGATGAAGAGCCGCAGAGAGCAGACAAAGATGCAAAAGAAGAAGCATGCAGAGGAGTCTGCGGCTGCTCGAGAGAGAAACTCAAACCTTCTGCAGGTAGCATGACATTTACAGTCTAACATATTGACTCCATAATGATTATTCAATGCAATGATTTTGTCTTTATCAATTTTCAACTTTTTGACAACTCAAGACTGAACCGTACTAAAGTTTCCATAAAAATCAAAGGCTTTGTCTCAGTTTTTAAATTTCTCAACAGCCAAAATCTAAAACTAGAAATAAATGCATGTCTTCAGTTTCAAGTGCTTTCTTTCTTGTACTTGGCCTTCAGACTTACTTGCCCTTTTGAACTGTATATTAGAATTGCGAAAGCATAAAAGAGAGTGATGAAGTGAAGAACCTCAGACACATAAAGGTGATATCTGTCTTCACATAACTCTTGAAAAAGATTAAATTCTTAGAAAAGTTAACTGAAGGAAGTAAACCCAGAGGACTTGAAGAGGTCATATTTTGCCTTAAATCAGGTTTATATCTTCATTCAAAGAGATATTGTAGGCAGTTGCTGGTGCCACAAAGAGGAGAAAAAGGTCTTTGTGTCATGGACTATCGGGGTTGTCACTTTTCACAAAAATCAAATTAAAGCTGGTTTCGAATATACACGCTAATAACCAAACATAACCAATTACCCCTCCAATTGGTTGCTGCTGTATCACAGACACAAGTCATATCCATTAGATCATTTCACTGTTTACCTCTTTTGAGGCCTCACTGGTGGGCGGTATGTCCTCGATTGTGAATCTTGCAGTTTTATCCGTGAAGGCCTTTTTCCATATCTTTTGGGTGCTGCCAAGGTCACAGGGTGCTGAGCGTTTGATAATGTGCTGCTAGACTGCGGCGGGTGGAAGGCCAGCAAACAGTTGTTTGTTTGTTTTGTTTAATTGTGCCCGTTGGGAAATTGGGGTGTGGCAGGAATCACAGACATTTGGCAACTAAATACAATGTCAGCACTGATACAGTGTTGAAAATAGACAAATACAAACACATCAACATCACGAGAAACTCAAACGATGACCTGGTAGTGATGGACAGGCAGGTGGGTCTAGACCAGCTAGACTAGACGCGAGAACGACAGAAAACGTTGTTGCGGGCATCCCAGGCCAGTAGTTGGCGATGTTGGTTTGTAGTGAAACAGTGGTGCTTCAACACGCGTATGCTTTCAGGTGAAGACAAACTTCTCATAAACAACAATGGCGAGTGGACGCACGAAGACGCAGAAATTTCTTGTCTGGACAGCAAATGTGTCTGGATATTTTTGTCCAGATAACAAACCGAACATAGTAAGCAGCACACATGTTGCTCGTTAGACAGCTGAAGCTGTTGTTGTTGTTGTTGTTCCTAGGATGAGCACACAGCCTTTATCTGAAAGAGTATTGCACATGTGCCGCACGTCAGCGTTCCAAGGAAAAGGCTGATTCCTGTTTACACAAGGACGAATATGAAATCATTTTCAAAACTTTTCACTCTGGACCCTGGTTTCAAAAGTTTGCAGTGTCAGGCACTCCAGGCACCGCTCTCGTGTAAATGGGAGGCACAAACGCAAAGAGAACTCTCATTTTCGTTGTCGTGGAGATGGGGCTCTATATTCAGTGACAGCCTGGATAGGTCCCCCATTAAGAAATGCCACAAATGGGCCTGTGGACTTGTCATGGATGAGGAGTAACCCAGCTGCTTTGCACATAATGGACACACAGCCCGGTATGTGTAATTTTGCCATTAGTGGTGTGGAGCCCATAGTGCTTCCACCCAGTGCTCCTCAGATATTTCAGTGTTGTTGTTGTCTAGTTGGAGTGGCTTCGCCTGTCCTCCATTTTCTTGAGGTGTACTTCCTTGATGTTGATATCAGGAGAGCAAAGGGCAGTAGTGTTGCACTGGGAGCTCCTTCTGTTGGATCAGGTAGTTCACTGCTCCGGGTGCTCTAATGATGCTGCTGAACTTTATAATTTTCAATTAAATTACTGTATATATTTACACTTTCAACTTTTACCCCAAGTTTAAACAGATATCTTCTGACCAAGTAAGGTGACAGGGGAGGGGACATGTTTAACACACTAATAAACACACATATAAAACAAAAAAAGCGGAATATTGGCTTTTAAATGGTCTTTTGCTGCTTTACTTGTCACACTTATCTATTTAAAGGGAACCCTGACAAACACTGGCGGCATCAGTGAAAGTGACATTTTAAGATTCCAATAAATATTGAAGTATATGACCAAATGTGGGTCAAAATTTGTAGAAAAATCACATTGTATTTGTGTGAACAAACAAAATCTGCTTGATTGCAGGATTTACAGAAGATAGAGGATCGTCTCAGGTGTAAAAAGCTGCTGCGCCCTGATGTTTTGGCTCTAGAGGTAAGTCGGTAGTTTGAGGTTGTTATTTTGACTTATTGTTGGTTCGTTAAAGGAAGAACTCGATGTGAAACCCTTTTGCCTTTTAAATATTGCAGTTAACGGCTCACTCTGCAAAGATGCCTAAATGACAATATTTTCAGTTGTTCATAAAGATAAAACAAGAAAGTTCAAATAAGGAAATCTGTAATAAATTACTTTTTCTCTATTTTTATCCTATCTTGGATAAAGACTGGTCCAGCATTTGAAATATTTGCATGTTTTGAAAAATCCAGTGTTGTCGTGTGTTTGTTTGAAAATGAAATTAAACCTTAAAATGCAATATGAAAAAAGAGACCTGCAGAACATCGCATAATCATGCTGCTCACGTGTGGTGTAATTTTACTACAACCTAGTTAAAAACTCTCCAGGTGGCTTTCAATAATGAATTCAGAATATTCCTCAGTTACCAAGATGGTGACTTGGCTCCATGTAAAGTTTGGAGTTACCCATCCTCTTTTCAGGCCTGGTTTAAATGATTGTCTTAGTCAGGGCCAGACGTGGATTGATTCTAACCTTGCGCAGCAGCTGGATCCACCTGAATTATTGTCTGTAATCATGCAGCTCCATCTTGCCAAGCTCCAATCTACAATGTTTGCAAGCGGCTCAAAGCAGGACGGCCTATAAAAGAGTGTTTTAGTGACTGCTTGTTTGGAGATTAGCACTTATGCTAACAGCTGTAGTAGCAGCTGCACTTCGGCACTTTATTAAATGAAAAACAAATATCAACTTCACAAACTTCTCTATATTAAGGATATTTTTGGTCCACTTCTGACCTGTTTTGAAGAATTTGTTTTATGAAGTGGCTCACATTCTGTAGTGCTGTAGTGCCTGCCTGATATATCATCTGATTGGCCCGTAAAATGTTGAGAAAATTTCATATCACAGTTATTGTGACCAAAATTATCACAGTTGTTATTATCGCGGTATTGCTGCAATGTGCTCAAAATGTTCAAAAAGTATTTTTACTCACGCTGAAATCATCTAACAAAGTCTTATTTACTAAAAAACAATGTGACTTTAAGAACAACCTGACCCTCTTCACCTCTCTGGTTCCTCGCTGAGGTCTTTCCCAACAATTCAGCCAGGCCTCTCCCCTCTGCTGCTGCTGTGGGGGGGTTTGCGGTGGAGGTGCTGCTGGTGCTTTATGGTTTTTCCCTGCCTCCCTTCCCAGAGGCTTTCTTCTGCATGTTCTGCAGACAGTGTGACCGTCTTCGATCAGTTTCCACTAAAATCCAAAATATGACCATCCATTACGAGGGGGGAAAAATCTCAGGTACAGTGTCCGTGTGCGCAACTGCCATACTTTCGCTTTCAGAGGCCAAACATTGTAAACTGCACACATGCGCCTGCATTTGAGGGCTCGCCGCTGCTTGCCGAGGAGCAGACACATAGTTCTGGCTTTTCCAGGCAATGAGCAGTAACACGGTGAGTTATTGACAACTTGAGGTAACCAAACACGGTTATAACGGTATTTAAAATAGGAAACAGTTATACTAGCTGTTGGAAATTTTACCACGGTGTATCATTTTATTGGTAACTGTTACATCCCTACCTGTAATAAATGTGACTGACAGAATGACCACCTGCTGGATATTCTTCTGACAAATTCTGCCCTCTCAAACACTTTCTATGAGCTCTTTCTCAGACGGACTAGTGAAATATATTAAATAGTCCATCTGGTGCATCAGGTTGGTGTGATCAGGCTTTTGTGACTAACTTAAGTTTTCTGTTGTTGTTGCAGACGAGGTACTGGGCGTCTGTGGAGGAGTCAGTCCCAGCCTGGGAGAACTTCCTCCTGGGTAAAGGACCCCACCCGACTGATGGTCCAGAGCAGCTGCCCAGAAGAACACAACAGAAAGCCAGCACAGCCACAGACAGAGGCCTGCCTCCTCGTCCCAAACCCCGGACTGCTCGATAGGTGAGGGGTGGTGATGGTGCACTATAGGCTGAAAGAAGAGATATTTTTAGTCATTTTTAAGAGTTGGTGACAATCATGGATCATTACTAAAGCAGACCAGAATTTGACGTGGATTTGGGACTTTGGTGAACAGACCCAAAAAGCTGCTGTAAAGTATCCTCATTCACTCTATGGGTTTTGAGGGCTGCAACCGGCAGAGTGCACTTTTTCAACTGTATACGTCACACATGCGTCACATCAGCAGAGGATTCATTTGGTAGATCCTCCAAAGCCTGACATATCCCAAGATTCATTTCACACATTTTTTTTCCCTCTTTTTTAAAAACTTTATTGAGTCTGAGGCTGCAACAGATATGTACGCCATACAATCAGTACAAAAAAATTGTTTCTAAAACAAAAAACAAACCAAAACACAGTAGAATAGAGGTATTGTGTAAATATGAAGGAAATTAATTGAGTAGGGGCAAAAATGAGTAAGAAGTCTCACCTAAGACAGATGTAGTTCACCTTAACCTCTATAAATCACACATTTGTTTATATTCAGCATTTTTATCTAATCTTGCATCCTGTGGGCTATGCTGTCTTGTTTTAAGTCTGAGTGAGTGGTCTACACAGGCTGTAAAGGTTGGGTTTTCAGAAGGCTGGATCCCTTGAAGCCTGTAGCCTTCCTGTTGAGACACTGGATGTGTTTATTTGCATTATTCTTTTTCAGGCAAGAAGGGAAGCTAGTGTGAGAACATTCAGGTAAAACTTTAACAGGTGGAAGACAGTAGAAATAAGGAAAAAGCCGAAGGAGGAATCTGTAGATCAAAATGTTGCTCTGTAGTTATGTTTCTATTATGTTTCTAACTGGTAGTTGAACAGTTTTTCTTTTTTTCCCGCATTTTTACTTCTCAACCACTAGAGGGAGCCAGTGTTATAGATAAAAGTCCAGTCTCTGGACAGTGAACTAATTTCCACCTGAGACACTGATATTGCCAGTCTCAAAAAAACTGCATGCAGCCTGTTAAGGTCCTGTTTAGCCTTTTGAACATTCATAGCACTGAAGTTTTAATTTCATTTTAAATTCCTCATAAAGCTGGAATAAAATTTGGTGTAGCAGATTCGAAAAAGGACTAAAAATATATGCTTTTTGCTCCTAACTATGGCTGATAAAATACACAAGTATTTACTAAAAGGTACAGTAAACAGTGTTGTTTATAAAATGTCAAAAACATCATCTTTAATATATGTGTGAATTTGACTAAATTTATTGAGTACATTTGCACTTGTTGACATTATTTAAAATTCTCTTTAATGTGCATCTATTGTCTGTCTACAAGCTCCCTGACCAGAGAAAAGTCCCTCCTTTCCCTCTATTGCTTGCTTCACCTTTAAAGAAAACATAGTCTCAGTCTGTTTGAAATATTTTCCCTAGTGATGTCATTAGGGGATAAACCCCCTCCATCTGATGGGGGACCCTCTCTGAGGCAGGCATCTGTTCAGCCCATAGTAAACACTAGAGGACAGTGCTGGAAACCTGAAGCCTTTTCCACTTCTTGACAGGGGCGTGGTAGATTTATCTAAAAGGGCCTGTTCTGAGCAGGGCTGAAACTAAGGGTTGTATATGCATGTTAAAATCCAACAGTTCAGGTTATTGTTAAGCAGGAAACTTTCTAATTATTTTGTTGGAGCATCTGGGACAAGTGTAAAACATGTTGAAAAAAGTTTGATACGGGACCTTAAGGTCACAGTCTAGCTCCTGATGGGCAGTGAAAAACAGTGAAAGAGGATAGTGAAGTAACTCTTCTAACTGCAGTGAACACAGTGTTTGAAGAAAAAAGAGTTTACAAGACTAACAGCTAAATGTAAATATGACTAAAAGATTAAAACTTCCTGAAACATTTTACCTGATGGGACTGCAAATTGGGCCAGCTTTTAAAAGGATGAAATTAATATGTCTGTTTTGTTTTGTTTTGTATTCAAGAAAAAAGTTGTTGATATAATAGAAACCAAAGATGATTTTAAAGGGACCAAGTGAGTGATACAGGTCACTGATTCCAGCAT
Organism: Cetoscarus ocellatus; assembly: GCA_037902135.1. NCBI lineage: Eukaryota > Metazoa > Chordata > Actinopteri > Labriformes > Labridae > Cetoscarus > Cetoscarus ocellatus. Next base: position 733,480 of record JBAMNC010000579.1, on the reverse strand, counting down.
GAATATCTGCAGAATATGAACAAAAAAATTATTTATTACATATTTTGCACTTCAGCTGACGAATATCGTACAACAAAATTGTGTTTATTTGTTTTTGTAATAAAATCCATCTTCTCTCTTTAATTTGTCTGTAAGACTTGAATAATAAAAATGTTATGTCAGTTCATTTTTTTGGTTCATAAGCTGTCTGTTGATGATGTTGTTGTGGGTGAGCTTTGCTTCTGGTTTGATTAAAATTGTGTCGTTGCTGACTTTTCAAATTGAGCAATTATCAAATGTCCACAGAACCAAAATATATTGGCCTGTGGTCAGAGTGTTTATTTTTACCCCAACTTTAACAGCTTTTGATTTTAATGTGACTCAAAGACCAAGGAGGCCTGGAACAGCGATGTGTGATAAATTAAAAAAAAAAAAAAAATCCGTCCAAATCAAAACTGATGTCACTCTACAACATATACAAACACTTTTATTTCTTTTTTTTTATTAAAACTAGAAGTGCTCAGAGACCGTAAACCTCCACCAAGGAATTTATTAGATGTTGAAACTGCCCTGTCTTGCAATATTAATTAATTCTTAAATCACTTCTTCATTGTGCCATAACCAAAACGTCCCCCCCCCCCCAAAAAAAAAATGTCAACAATGATCACAAACAGGCAGATAGACAAATTCCAAACTTAATAGAAACATAACTTCTTTAGCAGAGAGCTTAGTTTTCTTTGTCTGTTTTTGAAGAAAACAGTTGAATTACAGTATTACATCAAACTTGCAATTCAAGAGTGAAAATCCTAAGATTATTAAATTTTTAGAATCCCTGATCAGAGCTAAAAACAAGCATGTCAAGCAAAAATATTGGAGTTTGGAAGTAGATATTTTGTCTTTAAGGGTCTTAATGTGCCGTAAAGTTTGGCTCTATTTTTGTGTCAAAAATAAGCATGAAAAAAAAATTCCCTGAGAGGATCAATAAATGATATAAATGTCTTATTTATTCATCATTATTCCATGTACATATACATATATATATATATATATATATATATATATATATATATATATATATAAGCTATTTTTTATTATTTAACAGTAAATCAATGGTGACCTCTTAATAAACTTGCAGTTAAAGGCTTAAATTCTTGACAATATTTAGATAAATAGTTCTGATTAGGACTGAAGGTGATTAAAATATCAAACCCAAAAAAGTGGGGGAAAATATGAATATATAATTTTTTTAATATTCTTGAGTATGGATGCTTAAGGGTTAACTCCAGTATTATTTGCCCACAAGTTCTTAGCAGATCAAGAGTCATATGAGGTTTTGTTAGCTGCCAGTGTAAACAGGTTGATGGTTTCAGATGGCGGGGTCATGAAAGGTCACGATAAACAACGCATCCCACTTTTCATCTGCCTGACACCACTTAAGTTTTGGGCTTCAGCATCAGAGTACCAGTCTCCCACCTTTTGGTTACCCAAGTCAATGTAAAAACAAGTCCACCTCTTTACTGCCGGGGAGCATGAAACCCCCTCCCACGTCTCACTTTAACCTCCCCTCTCTGCACCAGCAGAATTGGCAGCCCCCTCCCTCTCTTTAACCCCTAATTGTCCGTGATCAAACCCGAGCCGGGCTGACGCGGAGTGGCGGCTTGACAGACGCAATCATCCGGACAGCCCAGGATGAAGTGGCCGGTGGTTGGCAGCTGCCCTGGCTCCTCAGCTGGGGCCCCTGCGCTGTAGGCCCTCAGGGGGTCAAATAGCCACCGGCCACCTCTGACTGACTGACTGACCGAGCGGACTGGTCTGGACTGATGGGCTGGGTGTTGGGGTGCTGGTTCAAGTACTGTGAGGTCAAGGCCACGATTCAAGGAAGGTACGAGTGGGGGGAGGTATTAGGGCTGCGTGTCCAATCATGTGTGACAGGATCAGTTGGTAGGAGGGTGAGGGTGGGGGGGCGTGTGATGAAGATGCCATGTAGTGAATTATCTAAAAGGGGTTTGAAGAGCCTGATCTGGAGCCCTTCCAAATGACTAGCCTGGCATTATGTATTCTAATGGCCGAGGCCCCGGGGTGCTGGAGCCCGAGTCGCTGCTTGCTTTCTGCTGTCAGTGACCAAACCTCGTCTCACCCTGCCAGCCACAGACGACAACAATGACCCCTCAGACGGCCGCCCGGCTTTCCTCCAGCCCTCCTCCGTCTCTGGTGGTGTGGCGTGAATCTTGGAGCCACATGATTATGCAATGCAGCTTGGCTATTGAGAGCCCACTGAGAGCCCTGACACATAATTGAGCGCAAAGCCGCGCAAATGGTTAAGTGTCGACTCCATTTGATTGGATAATGGGTAATTGCACGCTGCATTTCATTCAGTGACATGCTGCGGGTGCACAAGGGGGCAAGTTAAGGGGAGGGGAAGAATGGAGGAGGGAAAATATTTTGGCGTGCTGCGTTTTTGCAGCCTGTTATTTCACACTTTGGGTCTGTTGCACTTGTTTGGACCCAGGAGCCTGGAGAGATCACAGATTTGTATCAACTGCTGATGCAATTTAAATTGCAAATGACATTGTTTTTACTGTTGAAGAAATACATTTTTAATTTAGTCTCTCAGGCAGCTATGATCTGAGTTTGTCAGATGAGAGCGGCTGCTGAGTGTCATGCCTGTTGGCGCTGTTTGAGGCTCTCCTCTGACCCTGTGTGAGCTTTGAGTCCCGAGTCTCTCCTTTGATCATGGCATGTCACCTCCACTTAAGAGCGCGGGCTGCCGCTCTTTGTCTTTTTCCCTCAAAGAGGCCTTGACTGTTGTCATGTTGTCTCACATTAAATTGAAGGCTTCATGTTGTACACTAAGAGGAAGCAACACTGGCCTTAAGGTAGCCTGGCCCGGCTCCCAGAGATTAAACAGGCAAGTGGAGGCTAATATTTACTGGGGTGGGCATTTGTTGCCAAACATCATTTATGAGCAGCAACGGGGTACATCATATTGATCTTGTACATCCACTGGCCGCTTCGTTAGGCACAACTTGCTAGTATGGGGTTAAATTAAACAGCATGCGGTCCATGTGGAAGTGCCAAAAACTGTAGATCATTGAGTGTTCAAAAAGAAGCTTCAGATTTAATACATATTACATCTAAAGCGGGGTACACACTTAAAGATCATCGGGCTGTTTTTGTCCCGACTTTCCCCCTTCCCGACCAAGGACAGCAAATGCCAGATTATCTTCTGTCTTACAAGATTATCCTATAAGATTATCCTGTGGTCTGAGGTGTGTTAAGAGTGAATTTGTCCCGATAATCGGCCCCGAAACAGGTCAGGGTCGACAATCGTAAATATTAAACTTGTTAAATATTTACAACCAAAAACCTTCGTGTGTGGGGAAAGCCGACGACTCCTGAGTCATGACTCCGTGAATCGTGACATGGAACGGAATGTTGCCAATCAAGAAGTGAGCTGACTGAGGAACAAGTAAGCAGGCGTAAATAAAAACAAGCATGGCCGACCTGAAACATAAACATAAAGTTTGGTGGACCTAAGAAATGGAGGACCAGCTCACGTGTTCACACTGTCTAGGGTCTTTTACAGTCTTTTCTTTTATTTAGTTCCCAATTTTCTGTCAAAAATAGTCCAAAGGCCACCATCGTCCCCTCTTCTCGTATGTTCTCTCCCATGTTACGTGTTGTGTTTTCCGGTTGTTGCCATAGATAATGTTTATAGTTTTTGCTATGCTTCCTATTGTCTTTGTTCTGTCAGATCACATTTGATCCAGCGAGATTTCTGTCTTGGAGGACTAGATTCTAGATCAATGGTGGGACAGAATTGTTATGTGTGTACTCTGCTTTAGAGCTCTTACTGTACTGAATTGTTTTATATTGATGTGTTTTTATTTTGTTGAGGATTTACGTTTCAGATATTAGGGATACAATTGACATTGCCGCTTGGAGTCTCTATTGGTCAGACAGCCTTGAGCCCTGCCTAAACACAGCCTCTCCGTCTGAGTGTTGGTTGACATTAAGGCAACGTCCATGGATATGCATTAAAAACATCCTAAGGCTCCTTTTATAATTAAACTGGTGTCACATGGCTCTGTTCAATTCTTTCTACAGTCTATGTATGGACCAACTTTTCACTGCCTTATTTATGCGTGGCATTGATTTAAGATTTAAGAAACAAGATGCTGGAACATTCCTCAGAGATTTTGGTCCATATTGACATGATACTATCACACAGTTGCAGATTTGTTGGCTGCCCATCCATAATGCAAATCCCCTATTCCACCACACCCCAAAGGTGTCAGTGGAGACCACTGGAGTGCCAAGAAACCAGTTTGAGATGATTTATGCTGTGACATGGTGCATTATCTTACTGAAAGAAGCCATCAGAAGATGGGTACACTGTGGTCATAAAGGGATGGACATGGTCAGCAACAATACTCAGATAGTTTGTGGTGTTTAAACCGTTCTCAGTTGGTACTTAAGGGGCCCAAAGTGTGCCAAGAAAATATCCACCAGACCGTAACCCCACCATCAGCCTGAACTGTTAATGCAAGGCAGGATGGATCCATGCTTTCATGTCACTTGCAGTAAATTCTGACTCTACCAACTGGACATCACAGCAGAAATCAAGACTCATCAGACCAGACGACATTTTTCAGTCTTCTATTGTCTCATTTTTGGTGAGCTCATGTAACCTTTAGCCTCTGTTTCCCACTCTTATGCTGAGGTCAGACTACAACTTTAGCCTGTCATTAGGGGCCATCTGTGTTTGTTGCACATGCAGAGGTCCTGGTTCTCCCACTGGTTAATGTCTTTGACCTGATTGAGAAATCATAAGAGGCAGGACAAAAATTAAACATGCCAGACTTCTTGTTGTGGAGTCGTAAGACATCCCAGAGAGGTATTTTCTTGTTGTTCACTTATACCCCTTTCCCATTGGCCAAAAAACCCATTTAAACAGTAACAATTGGCTCCTGTTGGCAATGGGAAAGACTCTAATTGGCAATCAGACCTGGGTCGACTGACCCTGCAAGCAACACAGGATTTTATCGGCTTGTCTCCGATCGGCTCCCAGTGGGAACATCACACCTGAGTGAACGTGTTAATTTACTGGATGACACTGGCGTAACATGCCTACTGCATAATATCGCACCCGTCTCCTCCGTCTGTAACTTCTGCGACTCTTTGCCATCTCAGCAACAAATTCCATCTGCCTTCCATCATCAGCGCTCGAATGTCGTTCAGTCTGTGCTAAGTTTGTACATTTTTAAAGAGGGACAACAGTACAAAGTACGGAAAACAGTTGACCACCATGTCCATGACTTCCATGCTCCTTTCCATTGTTTACTTGGCCGTGTTTCGGCGTGCTGATGATGTCATCAACATAATGACATCAGCTTGACGCACCAGAGGAAAAAAACAGCCACGCAGCTCATCTGCTGTCGATTAGACCTGGGTCTGCTGGCAATGGGGATGGGAGTCACTTGCCAATTGTTAGCGGGTTTACCCGCATTGAAAAAAACCTGTGTTTACACACTAATTTTAGTGGTATTAGACTTACTACACAGGACAAAACAACCGATTTTTGTGGCTGATGGGTCCCTGAACCCTATGGCTGTCGGCCATAATATTGCATAAATCATGGAATCTAACCTCAGCATTAGCTGACTGGCACCCTGCGTGGTCCTCTGCTGATGTGGCCTATCTGCTCCAAGATTCAACATGTGCAGAAATGGTCCTCTGCATTCCTTGGTTGTAATTTGACTTACTGTTGCCTTTCTATCACCTCAAACCACTTTGGCCAATCTCCTCTGACCTCTGGCATCAACAAGGCTTTTTTTCCCCAGAAGACTGCTGCTCCCTGGATATTCTCTGTTTTTCAGACCATTCTCTGCTGATAAAAATCCCAGTAGATCTGCAGTTTCTTAAATACTCAGACCAGCCCATCTGGCACCAACTACAATGCCACATTAAGAGTCACATAAATCTCTCTCTTCTTCATTCTGATACTGAGTTTGAGCTTAAGCAGTTCATCTTGACCATGTCTACATACCCATCTGCACTGAGTCTCTGTCTTGTGAATGGCTGATAAGCCATTTGTGCTTAATTAAGTGGCCAATGAGTGTCTATTAGTATTTCATAAACACTTGGTATATTCTCCATCCATTGTACTTCCTCTTGAACCAGGCTTCACTTCTCTCACTATACGCCACCTCTCAGCTCTCCTATGGCTCCTGCCAGCAGAACAGGCTTTTATCCTTTTTCAAATTTGTGCACTTAAACAGAACCAGCTTTCTTCTCCAATGTGAAAATTCTCCTCCAGCTGGACTTGAATAAACCTGAGCTGTGTTATTGCTCTTAAAGAAGCCCAGCGGGGAGGTGTGCTTGCTGAATTCCACTTCAGTCGCTGTATCGATTGAGCTTCCTCGGATGTCTTTCTGCCGTCGCCTGCTAAAGTCTAAATGAGCGGTGCTATTCACATCGACTCATGGATTGGGTGTGCTGCTGAAAGGACACGTATGAATTTTCTGTTGTGTACTTGTGTCTTTTGTTGATATTGATCGAGCCCAGGACTGGATCCACGCATGATCCAACGTGTAGTGCTTGATCCTTAATGAAGTCCTTTATAAAGCTCTAATCAGTTTACTATCAAACACTCAACAGTCGAAGCAAACACTTAAATTGGTGGGGAAAAAAGCAAACAGGTAATCACACTGTTTATTCTGCTGCAGTGCGCTGTAAAAAATAGTCCCACATTTGTCTTTTTGCATCCTTGCCCTACCTTTTTTTCTAAAGAGAGGAAAGAATCATTTTCTAACATCTCTAAAATAATAATGTCTTTGGTGTCTTAACTGCTTGTGTGCTGAACAACACAAAGCTATGGCATAATTCCCAAATCTACATTAAGGAGGTACACCATCACATGATATACTGGAATATGAAAACTGGAAAATGAAATGGCAAGTACCATAACTGAGTCAAGCTGACCTGAACTTATAGAGAAGCACCAATAGTACCAACTTCATTTTTTGCCTTTTTAATGACTTTTGTGCAAACTCGAATAATGCTAAATTTTCTGGTACAATGGGTTCCAAAACTGTACAACCGCTGGCCCATATAACTCTGATATAGTTTATGTAATATGAACTAGTGCCGTCATAGTCACTCAAATTTCTCAACCATGCTCAACTGACACAAAAGTTGCTTGATTTTGCCTCTTGCCATGGTTTGTAGTGTAAGAAATCAGAAAGAAATGCAGCAGGAACTCTAGAGATGGCACCTAGAAACTGATTCAGAGAAGGGTCTTGTCTCTGATTACTTTCTCAACATCCTAAAATTCTTTACATTTACTCTTGGTGTGAGTTGCACTTTGATCACAGTACGTCAAGACACAGGTCAGGCTGAAATGACAACCACCTCAGCCTGCAGCAACAACTTACTGATGCCTCTGACACTGATGTAAAGGACTCTGCTACTCCTTTGAATTTCTGATTTTTGTTTGAAAATACTAACAGACAATTGAGTGGAAAAGTCAACAGCAATCTACACCTCGTCGATCATGCATTTTCATACCATGATGACAAGAAAAAACGCACCAAACCTTTACTCCTATTGAGTGTTGCAGGGATACTGTTCTTTTGTAGGCCAACACAGGAGCTGGCACCGCGCTGGTCCCTTGACAAAAAGCTAATGAGACTTCTTACTTTATTCTTGCATCATTGTTGATGGTAAAGTGTACTGAACAAAAATTCAAGAAGCGAACAATCAGCAGGAGTTAAAAGCTGCTACTAAGTTGATATAGAACTATGGAGCCATGTTCGCACCAAACACAAATGAATTTCTGTTGCGTGACAGACTGATATACGCGTTTGAAATACACAGCTTAACATGACCATGACCATGACCTAGGAGCAGCTACCACACTTCTGGGGTATGAAGCCAAGTTTTAAACGTCCTGTTTGAAAATGTTCCTTCAATCAAACGACCCGATACAGTTGGTGCCCATGGCTGTGGCTATGGTGTATGTACAGTGTTATTGTTTATTAAAAATCAATCAGCAATGATTGCATTTTTCAATCCTTGTTGGCAATTTGTTAGCAACCCTCCTTTTGTAAACACAATAATGCTTTAAAATTCAAGAGAGGGACAGCATCAGATGCATTTTATGTTTCAAATGAAACATTCAGATCTTGTATGTGTCCAATCACAGACCTTATTTTGGGTATTTATCCAAAAGGCCATTCTAAATCCTAGTATACTTTCAGCCGTGGTAACCATAAGTGCTAAAATGCTAACTCACTTCCATGTTTTTGGACTCGTTCCTTCACCGCTCCACAGTCTTTATTTTGTTGCTTTCCTTTGATTAATGATTTAATAAATGGTCAGGAATGGTTTCATTTGCCAATATGATAACAGAACAAAACAAAAAAAAACAAAGGAATGACATCAGTTTAAGATTGATTAATCATGGGTTAACAATGAATATTAGATGTAGTGATTAGTATTTTTAGACTGTTTAATCTGTTGACACCCTCAATGTAAACCTGTAGCAAAACATTGGCATTAAGCAGTATAGCTCCTTTTTCAGATCTAAATTATTTACCCAGCTCATGTTTCAAGTCAGAACACAGTTAGCTATCTAAGTTCCTTTTTTTTGTCCAGCTAAACTGAGACTAAAGACAGTGATCCTGGTTAAACAGCCACACAGAGGGGTTAATCCCTGGTTTATCCAAGACTTAACTCTAATCCTTGTTGGACACTTTTGTCATGGCTCTTGCAAAAAAATGAAAACCTGAAGCAGTCTACCATAGTCAAAGGACATGCTTTGAATATATTGAAGAAGATTTAGTTTTCATGTCTAAAAGCTAAAAAGAGGTACATTACTTTATGTTTCTTGGTTGTTCTTCATTGGATTTCATTTCAATTAAATTGCAAGTAAACATGTTATATCTACTTCAGTGTTTCATATTGAATGCTCATCCCACAGCGATCAGAGCTTGTTGAGTAGCATCATGTAGACATCCATTCAGCTTGAGGGGGGTTTAATTGTGTGAGCTCCCAGAGTGGGTCATCATTAACATGGTGGTCTAAACTGAAGGAGGAGAGGACGTTTCCCAGCGGGGCCAGGTCAGGTCAAAGGGATTAGCCGTAGCACCGGACATCCCCAAATCAAAAGATCCTCCCCTAACAACGACACAGAACGTTAATACCACGAGAAAAGAGCTGAGAGCGGCTTGGACGTGATGCAGAAAATGGCTCATTGGTTTGCAGCAGCCAAGGATCACATTAATGTGTTTGTAATTACCTGGACAAAGAGATTCATGTTTGAATTAATTGTGTTTTGAGTTTGTTGTTTTATTTGGTCAGGCATTATGGGAGTAAAATATGCAGGTTTTTGTTTGTCATGCAACAATTGGTTTCTACTGACAATGGGACTTTACCAGCATTGGATTTTATGCTGTCAAATATCACAGCAATAAATAGTGTGGTCCTCACATTAATACAATATTGCCTCTCAGTCCTGGTGAGAATCTGACATCTGACTTATTCTTTAGTAGCTACATTTAATGCAGTCTAGATTTTCTGACAGTCTTCAGTCTAACACAAGTACACAGCAGAGATGGGCGGAGTTGACAACGGTATCTATATATTGCTACCTCTGCAAGGGAGGTTATTTTTTTGCTGGCAGATGTTTGTTTGTGCTCAGGATAACTCATAAACTTGTGAACAGAATATGAACAGGATTTCTTTAAGGATTTGGAAACATTGTGAGATAGTGCAGTCTTCCATATTTTCATGAAATGTGGCTGTGGCACAAAGAACAAGTAATTAGATTTTGGTGGTGATCCGAATCCAGATGTGGATCCAGTGTTAATTTTGTTGACTAATTATTTTCGTCATAGTTTTTGTCAACAACCTTTTTTCCCCTGACGAAAACTAGACTGTAACGAAAAAAAAAAAACAAGTGCACATGGACAAAAACTAAAACTAAATTAATTGACATTTTCGTCAACAAATAAAAAACTAGACCAAAGTGTTTGACAGAGACTAAATCCAATCAGACCTAATTTGGTCATGTAGAAAGTAGGGACAAGTTAAGAATATATCCAATTACAGAAACTTTGGTTGTGTGGAAAGGTTGGATGAGTTGAGAGGGACAACCAATCACAACTGCCGTAGCTTCATGGTGGTGGGATAAGTTGGGGAGTGGTCCAATCAGAGCTACTCTCTTTATGAATTAATATATTTATGTAGAGCAGGTTCACTGTTTGTGGTCAGTTCTGGTATTGTAACTGCTCTGCTAGGTAGCCTAAATAAAGGTGATTGTATTCACAAAAAGTTAAATTTGTTTCTGTTCATTTATACATTCAAACTTTACTAGCATTCAGTAAAGGGTTATTAGAGGTTTCATTTTATCCAAGTGTAAAACATGACAATTCAAGGAAACATAAAAAATGCCTCACACTTTACACTTCATATTTAAGTCGACTAAATTTACAGTAGATTTCATCGGCTAAAATGTTGTGAAATTTCATCAACTAAAACGAGACTAAAATTAAAACAATTTGGATGACTAGACTATAACTAAAACTAAATCAAAAAGTGCTGTCTAAATTAACACTGTGGATCCAAGACTGCCCTATCCTGCAATTAATATTGCAGGACATTTTTTATAATAACTCACCCAGCAGTATTGGAAATACCTTGATGGAAGTTTGTGCTCTCGGGGCACTTCCAGTTCAGTTTGAAACCCCCATTTGCAGAATTTACAAAACATGTATATAATCTTCATGATTTTTAGCTTAAGATTGTATTAGTAGTTATTTGGGCTCACTAATGTAAAGTTTAAGCAGGGCACCAACATTTTCAGTCTAAACAATCTTCTGTAAAGGTTCTTGTACAACCACATGAACAGATGTAGCAGAGAAGCAGTCGATACCTGCATGATCATGTTTCTAAAGAGAGTAAAACCTGTTGGGCTCGGGCCTCAGTTCCCCTCCTCCTCTCTCACCTCAAACAGATGGGAGATCCTCCGTCACTCCTCACCCTGGAGGTATAAACCAGATAGAAAACCGGGTGGATGGATGATGGAGGTCAGAATAGAGTTTGACAACAGACGGGCGATGAGAGCTCCCTCCCTGCTCAGTTCCCAGCAGCCCACCACTTCCCCTCCCAGCCACAAAGCACCTTCTCCCGGCCCTCGGTGCCCTTGACATGCCAAGGCAGGCGGGCAGCCTCGTCTCAGAGACAAGCTGCTTCTGCTGTCTTTAAGACGCTCTGATGAGGTTTTGGTGGAGAAAGGCCCGGGTTGACTTGGTAAAAGAATCTAAATGAGGAGCGGGTGAATGCTGCGGCTGTTCAATTGTAGTCTGTGTGTTCGGCTGCCTCTCAAGTGGCTCATTTTTATGCATCACACCCTGGATTCCTCTGTGCTTAACTAAGACAGTGCATGGCAGCTTCATGGTTATAACGATGAAGCAGAATCAATAACAACCTTCCCTCATAGTGTTTTTAAACACTTCAGTGAAGTTTAAAGATTTAAAAACTGGATCATGGCTCGTTCAGTTCTCTGTCTTTTCATCAGCTTCTCATTTAAATCGGGAGCAGAGCCAGAGAGCGATGAGAAGCCACTGCTCATTAACCCCACAAGACTTCACAATGAATCCTGGAGGCTCATTGTGCTGAAGGGCCACTGCTGCCCTAACGAGGTGCTGCAGGGGGGTGCAGGCTCCTTAGGGGTCGAAGCAGAATCTCAGTATTTACTTTGTAAGCAAATAAGACAAATACATGATTTCCAATAAGATTAAATAAATGAAATAGATTATGTTGTGGTCAATGGGCATTTCACTGGCATGTATTTTTCCATAACCACAGACTTTACCGATACAAACATATTATTTTTCAATTGTATCCAGATCTGGGAATGTGTCCCTCAAATGGCTGATTTTTCGTCACTGACATCAAGTTATAAAAAAAACAGTATCTTGCAAAAGAAAAGCTGAAACTTTTAGCTTCCATTAAAAGCAGTTTCTGACTCTTTTTATGAACACCTCCCTTTGTCCATTGGGTGAGCTGGAAAAAAGTCTGATTTCTAACCTGCTCCACAGGCAACCTACGCAAGAACATACTGCCTCCTGTGCTATGGAGAGCCTTTTAGAAACCAGACAGAATGCAAACCTTTGTCAGCACGCTTTTATAGTGAAACGCTTATTTAGCCCTTTCATGCGTGGTGTTCACTGCAGTAGACAGATATTCGGAATAAATTTTATACCCTTTAGGTTGTAGTACCATGTCCAACTACCAGGTGGTAAATTCTGGAACCCTTGTCTTAAGTTTCATAAAAATACTATCTTTGCATTTTTTTACCATAACGAGATATTGCATCAAACATGCAAAACAGTGGACGAAGGGCAAAATTGGGTGTCATACCTGTATTCAGATTTCACATAATTTTTGCATTTTTAATTTAAATTTAGGTGTAATTCACAAGTGAATAGTTTGATTACAGCAAAAATACATGTACTTCACATTTTGTTTGTTCTTTTATTTACTCTTAATAAATGTTTGTCAAAGACATGTGTTTGTGGATCCTCATCAAGTTCCACTAAATTACTACTGTAGTGGACAGATGTATAACTCCCAAAAAATATAACACTGAAGAAGAAGGCCATGATTTTTAACTTGTTTGAAAGTAAAAACAAACATTTAAAAAATATATTTCTTTGTGATTTACCTGCAATTTCTTGTTTATAACACGCCCTTGATTATAACACGCACCCCATATGTTCACGATTTTTGCCTGAAAAACCCTGTACTCGAATATAACACACACAAATTTTGCCCAATGCTTACTCTGTCAGACAACTCAAAAATTACCTTTATTCAAAGTTTTAATCAGTGAAATTTCATTTTTTTCACAACAAATACCGTACAGGCTTCTCTCTCTCTCTCAAACAGATGCAGAAACACCTTTTGCTTCACACATGCCCAATTACTCAATTCTGCCAGGGCATGCTCAGTGGTAGTGTACCGACCAATCAGATAGCAGCTATCAGCATGCCGATGTCTTCGACCAATCACAGCGCAGCTATTTTGAGTCCCCTTGCTCACAAGATGGCAGTGCTTTGTGTTTGCTAGTGAGTGGTAACACTTGAGAATTACATGATGATTACACAAAGTTAAACTAATTAAGACCCAAAATATTTGATTAGAACAGTTTAACAATCAGTTTAATAGGAATTACACAAGTTTGGCCAGTCTTCTTGGGGTGTTGTCTTCCTGGAACACCCACTTTTTGGTTTGTCTTTGACTTCATTAGTCTCACAGAACTTTGTCCTAAGTCCCAAGAAATAGGGCCAAGGTTGACACCAATGAATGCTGCCATTTTTCATACTGGGATTGTGGCACATTTTCGGGGGGCTACCCACATGTTTATCTGTGCTGCTCATTCCATGACTGCACGATCCTTACAAGTGTTGCCTTGTTCGAAAGGAGACTATTCAGGCTTTTCAACAATATAAAATACAATACCAACTGGTAATGTATTATTGAAGGGGTGAAATAATCAACCAACTTCCAAACTTTGTTGAGTATATATATGGATGTGATGTGTTTGGATTAACTCTGTGGTGATTCTTCTCTTCACTGTATAGTTTTTTTTTTTTTTTTTTTTTAATCAGTTCTTTTACTTGAGTGTGGTAATTGATAAACACGATACTCGGCTGTCTGGGTGACAACCTACGCATAAATGGGGAGAATGTGAACTCCACACAGAAAGGCCCTGACCAACACCTGGTTCAAACCAGTAACCATCCTGCTGTGAGGCAAATGCACAGCCTGTTGCGCCACCGTGCCACCATAGTACAAGTTCAGTATCACAATATTTGATACTTGGAGGATACATAAAACTTGACACTTTGATATTTATGGATTAGAAACACAATGCACGTTGTGTTTGTCTCTGCATTTCAGTTGTTCAACCCTAATGCTCTTTCTGAATGAATTACATTCTTATTTCCATCTGACTACTTGGCAGTTGTTAGTTAGCTACTACATGGATTGAGCTAGAAAGCTGGGGTTAGGCTCAAATGAAAGCTAATACAATCTGCTTCATACTAAATGTTCAATTGAAAAATCAGAAATTACCTGAAAACTAGAAACACAAATATAACATTTAGACGAAAGGTAACACTCACAAAAAAAAGTTATCCACTCTGTGGTTCATGTTGATCCACTTTTTTTTCTTTCTTTTTTTTTTTTGATAGAATTGGCCGTGGTATCATAAAAATATATACAGCAAAATCTGCATTTATGAGTGAACACTGTCAGAATTAATATTAACACTTCTTAAGTGTGGTGGGTCCACACCACAAAATGTTTTTTGAGAGTTGGTGTTTAACCCTCATCAAGTGTAATTACTGACTCTTTGTGGAGTTACATTTAAAACGGTGTTACTCTTGACAGTTTGATTTTTGATCAACACTTATAGTATATAAGTATATACATAGTATATACATATACTTATAGTATATGTATAGTTAGGAATGTATTCTCTCAAATATATTTTAACTACTTTAACTCTAGATTAACACAACAAAGTGCAAACATTGCTGTATTTATTTTCTGTATATTAATGGGGGAAATTAGCTGAAATGAAGATGTCATGTTTGGTTTGAGCACAAATATAAAAGAAACATTTGTGCTTCAGTTTTCATGTGGGTTTGTGGCATCTGTTGGTACTTGTCCAAAAACGGGGGATGGACGGGATGATGGACTCTACAAATGTAACTTACAGGTTCAGAGTTCAGAGTGAAAAATTCAGTTTACGATCACATCTGTGGATTTGTTTTACAAAAACATCATTTTTTACACAACCGAGAGTACATTTGATTCAATCAGAGTGTAGCTGTTCACTTGAGATGCTGAGATTCTGCCAACACCAACATTTTAACTCTTCTCAGTTTGCTGTGTATCAGCACATCATTAAAAACTCAATACATTTCCCAACCCTAGATTCAGTCTGAACATTTAACTTAATGTGCCCCTGTTTAATGATTCATAAAGGTATTGTTCCTGCGTTACATCTTGGTTTGCAGTCTAAATGGCCCATCTCAGAGGCTGTGGTAATATAATCAGGTGTTGTGGGAACTCAGTCTGCTGTCTGAATAATGACACAAACTGTCCTCACCCCTCCACCCTCTCTCCTTCTGCTGCTGTGGGGACGCTTTAATTGGAATTTCATGTGGGCTAAACTGAGGGGAAACTGATGTAAGTTAACATTTGGTGGACTTAATTGGTCCCTTTCTCTCGCTCCTCCTCGATCGGCCACTTACGAGCCTCTGCTGAAGCTTCCCGCTAATCTCCCATTTACAATCAATTCAGAGGTCCAGACAAAAAGTCCGCCTCTCCTTTTCTTCTCTTCCTGTCTCAAACCAGCTCCTTTGTGCGCCCTAAATTGCCTGAATCCCCCGGTGATCCCACAGTGACGGAGTGCGTCAAAAGAAAGATGTCCTCATGCTGTTGTTGACAGCCGATTAACGCGCGCTCCCGAGCTCCTCCGCTGGACTCTTATCTGATCCGCGTGCGCGCGCCTTCATTAAAGCTCCCGCGCGTCAATTAACGTGTTTGTGGCTGTGGAGGCTGTTGCTCAGATGTTGAAGGTGCAGGGGGAAAAACACTGCAGAGAAAAGGACAACCTGTCTGGCTTTAGGTGGTTTGCTGCTCCGACTCTGTTCATGCCCTACAGCCTGCAGGCGTGCGCGTGCGTTTGTGTGTGTACTTCCTACACTGCGGATTTATTTAAGCCATAAGGAGTAAATATAGCCTAAAAACTGAAATAACTGGCATTATGCTTTTTATTAGAAGTTCGGAAAAAAGATATACCAACAAAATTATTAACAAAGTGATGTGACAATTTATGGAGTGATTTTGTTAATTTGAGGTTGTTTATGAAAATATGGGAGGAGGGGCTTAAAGTGCTCAGACAGACCGCGCATACAGGTGGATCCGGGCTACTCAGAATGTAAAAACACACATTTCGACATTGACGAAAGTGGACATACATTAAATCTTACTTACATTAAAGAGAGAATAAACACATATTACCCTCTTCAGCCAAGATCTCCTCCATATTCTCCCTTTTTTAAAAAAACAGAACCTATATGGTAACAGCCATCTCATGATGGTGATGGTCAGGGTGCGTCAGTACAATTAGCCTGCTGTGTTACCATATTTGATCAGAAAAAAAAATCCAGGGAAAGAAAATACAGGATTATTCTGTTTTGGTTTTTCTTTTTTTTTATTTTATCGAAATGAGCCATTAGTGGACCTTCTAATCACTTTGTGTGGTCCAAAAGTCAGTTTTAGGAATCAATAAATACTTAACATGAAGAAGACATGAAATATCTGCCATGAAAAAGATTATCTCTGATTATTAATACACACTATTAATCATCCAGGATAAAATTTGAAGAATTATGTACATGTTATTTCTGTAAATCTCTTTAGATTCAGCACCAAAAGGTTTTTTTTCTGGAAACATGTGCTTTGTAGGATGCTATGGAAACATATTGGACTAGCCAGTTAATAAATTAATGAACTGAAAAGAAGTTTCAACAGGATTAATCTCCGTGTGTATGTAATTAAAGCAAGCATAGCCATGTGCATTTTAGCTGAACTGTTTATTTGGTTGAAAAAAATCTGATCAATTAAGTTATCATTGTTAAATTAAAAACACAATGAAATTCCTTAGTTCCCCACCTGGAGTCTGGGCCTCTACAGGGGGTTGGGGAAACCAGGGGGTCTCAGGCAGGGCTGAGTCTTTGTCAGTCTGTTAGTATGTCAAAATTTGTTTAACAGAAACGATGGTAAAACACCGTCTTTAAAGGTCTTTGTATAAGAATTATTTTATAAACCCATTTATTCCAATTTCACCCATGAAACAATTGAAACCTCTGTTTATTTTGTAAAGCCTTGTATCCCAGGGGGGTACAACTGGTGGTGGGGGGGGGAGGGTACTCAAAGGAAAGATGGTCAGGAACCACGGCAGTATGGGAACTTTAATGTAGACCTCTCTGTAATGAAAGTTACCTGTTAAAAACTGAAGAATATAAATCAGACGTAAGATAATGTAAATGCATTTCTGATTCGTTTAACTAAAATCTGATTCAACAGTAAATTATATTTTGGTACCCTGATCACTGTATCATTCCTGTGAGTTTTTGAGGTCTTATATCTGTTGTGTGAGTTAGAGGGTAATAGTAATAATAAAATCAGTAAAGGCACAAAAATCTGCTAGTGTGTCACCAGAATTAGTTTGAGTGGAGAGGTTTGTCTTTTTCTTTAAAGAGAGGAGGGAAAGGATGTGAGATGTGGGCCTAAAACTCAGTTTCTGTGAGGACAACAGGTTCACAGAATGAGCTACATACCTGCCTGGGTGGACTTGTCCTGAAGTTGCCTTGTTTAGGGTAGTTGAAGTAAAGAAATTTGATAATATGGCCGATTTTGTCTTGTACTTTGAATTTTTGCATTGAATGGAAAATGCTATGCATTAAACCCAGAGTGAATGTTTTTGCTTATTCCGTTTATTGGACAGGACAAAACAGAAATGGTGCGCAGCGGCAGAAAGTCCATGCTTCTTTATGCTATCCATCTGTGCATGCGCCCTCAGCGTGTGTGAACCAGGTGAGCCTGCCTGTGTCTGGCAATATTAGCCCTGCCAGGCCTCTGCAGGCCTGCCGGCCCAGCTCCCGGCTAATTGGCTGTTAATAGAGAGAGCGCCATTTGGGAGCACGGAGCTGCCTCTCCACTGAATGTGTGCAGGGATAATATTGTTCCAGGAGCCGTGAGGAGAATAACTGGTGCTCTATTAACACTGAGGCCCAGACGAGGAGCTGCGGCCTGAGTGCTCCATTATCTCCGCCTCTGATGAACAACTCCGGATGAGACGGTCCCCAATCAAGGCTCCCCAGGCCCTTTAACTGCTTAATGTCATTCTCTTTCAAGGGCCCATGTTATCTCTCATCATTTACGCCATTACGAACGAGTCAAGTGTAAATGCTGCAATATTAAGATCGTGTCTGTCAATAAATGTTGAAGCAAAGTGGCTGCAGAGTCTACAGTGGAGCCAGGCTGAGTCTATATGTGGCTTTCATGCAGCACTTCAAAATAAAAGCCTCGCATATTTGGTCAGACAAAAATTTTAAATGTGCCTGAAAAAGTGTTTATACACTGAAGGTATTTTAGTATTTTGATGTATTTAATAACTGATATGTTGAAGCTATCATGTCAAACTTTAGGACTAGGAGACACAATCCTTTTTAAGAATGAAAAAACAAATTAATAAAAATAATAAATGTCCTCAAACTAAACTTATTTAATGATTGTTATGCAGAATAACATCACGGGGAAAACTCTTAAAGATGAAGAAAACAAATTTTTGATATCTGAAAGAATTGAAATTGGAACCAAACTAATGACAAGATTTATTATATGAGAAAAAAAAATAAAAATAAGTTATGGGAATAAAATCCAACACCAGTTCTTTTCACATATTGATTAGTTTGTTTAATTGTTTTTAGCTGATTTTTGATTGCTTTGTTTACAACATATTTTGGTACCTTCCTTGTAATTATTCTCTAATTTTCCCTCAGAAACTAGTGAACTCTCAAATGTCATTGTTAAGTTAACATAACTCCTTCCTGAGCACTTAGCAGGCCAAGGTTTTGAGTCCAGTCTTGGGTTCAGGAGGGACAATGTGGATTCTGTCCTGGCTAATGGACAGTGGACAAGCTCTTTACCCTTGCAGGGCTTCTTGAGGGAGCACTGGAGTTTTCCCAACCAGTCTGCTTGAATTTTGTGGACTTGGAGAAGGCTTGAAACTGCTGTGTTCCTAGATAACCTAAAGTGAGCGTGTGTCAGTATCCTAGGCACAAAGTCGAACATGTTTCTGGTGCATGTTGCGGTAGCCAGGGTTGCCAAGTGTCACAACCTCTATGTTTAATTTTCATGGACAGAACCTCAAGGCAAAGCCGTGAGGAGGACAGTGTTTGATTTGAAGACTTCAGAATCTCATCTTAGTTTTTGCAGAAGATGTGGTTCTGTTGACTCCTTCAGCCAAGGAGAGGATGAGGGAAGAGGGTCATCGACTCCAAATCTGAGGCCATGGTTCTCTGCCAGAAAAATGTGGATTGCTCCCTCGAGCTGGGGAGTGGAACTTGCCTCAAGTGAAGGAGTTCATGTTCAAGTATTGTGGGGTTGCGTTCATGAGTGAGGACAAAATAAACTAAGAGATTGACAAGTGGATCACTGTGCCCATCATTTGTGATAAAGAGGGAACTAAGCTATAGGGCAATGCTCTCAATCCACAGGTCTATATTCTCTGGACTCTCACCTATGGTCATGAGCTTTTGGCAATGCGCAAAGAATGGGACTGTAGGTACAAGGGGTTGAAAAAGATTCCTTAAGAGAGTGGCTTGGCTCAGCCTTAGAGATGGGGTGAGGACTACAGACATTCATAGGGAACTCAAAGTTGAATTACAACTCCCTAATATCGAAAGGAGTCAGTTGAGATGGTTGGAGCATCTAATAAGGGAGCATTCTGGTTAGTATGGAGGTTTTTCAGGGCACTCCCAAGGGAAGGGAACCCAAGAGTGGGCCAAGAACCTGCTGGGGGGATTTTATACCATCTGGCCTGGGAATGCCTTGGAAGCCTCCAGGAGAAGCTAAAAAATGTCGCCGGGGAGAGGAGCATCTGAGTTGACTTGCTTGGTCTGCTGCCTTTGCAAACCAGCCCAGAAAGTAAAGCAAGACGTATAGATACTTGACAAAGTTTTGAAAAATAGGACTAAATTTTATCTACCAAAATACTCAAGTAATGTCATCATGTATTATTCTGACCAGAATTTGATACCACAAAGCATTACATGTCTTAAAAGTTTGAACAAACTCTTGTATTTTCTTACTTGTTGAAACTGTGATGCAACCTTAAATGTTAAAAACAGGTCGACCTTAAAGGATTCTAAATATTTCATCCCAGCATCAAATTTTGAACTTGTTGATACAAAATGTTTTCACGCCATATCTATGCCTCCTTTACCTTTTGTGGTTGCAGGGGACTGAAGCCTATCCCAGTTGTCAATGTGCAAGAAGTGGGGTACAATCTAGACTGGTTGCCAACAAATAGAGAAAACCAACCATTCATGTACACATTCAGTCCTACATAGAAATTTAGAGTCAACAATAAACCTACCAGGTATGTTTTTGGTCTGTGGGAGCAAACCAAAATTAAAAAATAACCATAATAAAGTAACCAAAGTATCCAGAAATCTCCTCTGAGGCAACAACCCCAAAGTCAAGCACCCTCTTAAAGTATGCTTAAAATTAAAGACAATACACATGCAGTCATAGTATTCAATTTTATTTTGAAATACCTTTCAAAAAACAGAAACAACATGGCTCAAACATTCATTTTTCATTATAAGTTATAACTTATTCACATTAACATTTTGTCTGTGAAATACACAACATGGCATTGATTCACATTTTTAAATAACATTCTTTATTTCATAGCCTATTATTTACATGTCCGTCATGGAGACACATCGAGTCCCCTCTTTTTATGCATGTGACTGCGCAGAATAAAAAACATCTTCATATTCGCAAAGAGCAGTGGTTCTCAACACTCTGCCCCAGGACTGTGGTGCAGTCAATTAATGTGATTGTTTGTGATTGTGAATGAATAAAATGCAATAATGTTGGAGCTTTACTCTGCATATCAGTGGAATGGGTTGTATAACATTTGTTTAGATTATGTTAGTACTGAGTATATGTTTGTGTTCGGCATGTGTTTCCAACTGTTGGGTTGGGACCACAAAATGGATCCAGTAGCTGATTTAGTGGGTCAAGGATATGTGGCTTGGAAAAACAACTATGGGAAAAAGTCTTATGTATGTAAGCCCTACAGATGTCACATTTTGCCATTACTTAGGGCCATAGATTCATTTTCAGTGATGACTAGATTATGTTTACAATCAGTAAGATGAGCACCTCTTATCCACCTCTATTCTCACTCTGCTCTGATGGAGCCCTTGTCAGTTTAAGAACCCTTTTCCCACGTGGACCCAGTCTACTCTGATCGGCTGCCTGGTCTCTACTGTGGTAATTGGTCAATTCAGCACCATGTTTTCAAAGGCTCTGCATTCTTTCTACAACCTATACTCTGCACTGGGCTTGCCTATTGGCTTGAGCAACTGATTTAACAGTATATGATGTCACACTGGTAGGTTTACAGTATGTGGGGGGCTGGGGGAACTAGCCACTTTGGGCAGCTACTCGCCCATAAAGAGGGGGAGAATGAGAGGTCCTCATGCTGTTGGCTTTTTTGTCTTGTTCATAGAAGTTACACAGACATTGGATTTAGTTGGACAGGAAAATCCAGTACAGTAAAATGTTTGTTTGGTTCAGTCTGTGTGCAGATACATCGAAGAGCCAAACTGCAATGAGTTTTAATTACAAATTTAGCAGTTAAACATTTTGAAGAAATTCAGGTTGCAGTTTTTCACGGTGGAGGTGGTGGATTGAGGTTAAACCAGTTGAGAACCACTGCTCTAGTGTGAGTTTTAACTGCTAGGCCCTGTTAACATGACAAAATAATCAACTGAAAGCAAATAATGTGCTTTCTAGATGGAGACGACTTGCACATGCACACAACGGTCCCAGGCAATAATCATGCATAAGTTGACACATTTGCACTTTAATCAGTGGGCCACAACAACAGTGGCCTCCAGGATTCAGTTCGTACTGCTAATTCTTCTGAATTTAACTACGCCCCTTCAACAAAGCGTGTATTTACTGCACCAAAACTTTGAGTAACAATCCCAGACAAATGTGCATTTAACAGCTTGTTTTGTATATTTAGAGCTCACTGCTCTCCAAAATGAGGAGCATGTTTTCATGTGCATGTTGTGTTCTGACAAAAGTCACACTGCCATCTACTGGCCTGGCATGTATACTACATGAATTGTTGTGGTGAGTCCCCGCGCACCATACTTGTAATCAAAAGCTGTTTAAACACAGATTTTTTTTGAGCAACAATAAAAAAGGGTTTAAGTCTCAGTGAATTGTTGTCATGTAAACAAGGCCT
Source organism: Cetoscarus ocellatus (assembly GCA_037902135.1). NCBI lineage: Eukaryota > Metazoa > Chordata > Actinopteri > Labriformes > Labridae > Cetoscarus > Cetoscarus ocellatus. Next base: position 711,363 of record JBAMNC010000579.1, on the reverse strand, counting down.
TCATGTTGATCTGTTCTGTGCTACCGGCAGGATAAACACTGGGCGGCACATTTAACCAGATTATTCCACCCGTCTTAAACCAAACTTTGTCCATTGAGGCTACAAAAGCAGAACATACGTCAGTCTTTTTGCAGCCTCCCAGTCTGAGGTGGATAATTGTAATGCATTGTGGGACGTCCGCAGCATTGACCCTCAGCTCTGCAGCTCTCTGGACGCCTCGGAGGCTGCGCTGAAGTTGTTTTCATGCAGCTTCCTGATGTGCTTCTTCAGGTCGAAGTTGCGACAGAAGCCCTTGCCGCATGTGGCGCAGGTGAAGGGCTTCTTGTCGTTGTGCGTGTGCATGTGGAAGGTCAGGTTGTAGATCTGGTGGAAGGCCTTGTTGCAGATGGAGCACTTGTACTGCTTCTCCCCGCTGTGCGTCAGCTTGTGGTTCTTGTAGTTTCCTGCGAATAGTAAGGAGACATCATGAACACGAGTGCAAGTAAAGATAAACACAACGTACTTATCGCTAATGGCAAGGAAATCTAAATTTTCGTAGTTCTTAATTGATGGGACAGGACTCAAAGTGGGTTGAAGAGTTGGTTTCAAGGAGCTGTGCGTGTCAGAAAGTCTATAGTGTGGTTTCAATGCAAATGAGCCACAACATTTAAGCAATTTTTTAAAAAATAAACTGACAAAAGATAATGCATGTTTCCAACCACTGCTGTAAGGCAAATATTAGGAGCCAACAGTCTGACCAGCGGTGGTGTCAATCGAAAAATCGTCAGGGTTTACACCAAGGTTTTTTAGGGGGTACAAGTTTAAAATACACCAGAATAGAAGCCACACTAGTGAAAATGGACATCCATAGTAGATATCCACCCATATCTGGTATTGCACTGTGTTTTAATCCACTTTTGCCACAATAAAGACAGAATAAAACGTTGAGCATTGGTTAAAATTCGCTGTAGTTTGAGGCAGTTCTTTGGCATTTTTGTCTATCAATAAAATGTTTAACACACCATCAGTATTGAGGGAAATTTTTTTGTCAGATGACAGTAATATCACCTTTAAAGCACAGTATGCAAAAAATCTGCCACCAGGGGGCCCTCAACTAAAACAAAACACAAGAGGGGGGTAGGGACCAAAGACTGTACTTTGACAGAGAGACTGTACTTTTGTTCAAAATTGAGGACTCTGTTCAATAAAACTGCAGTGTATGAGGTGTGTTTACTAAACAGCAAACCGGTGTTGCCATTTTTTCTCATAGATCTTCATAGAATTCTCATAATAGGGAACAAAGCCTTTTAAAAGTGGACTTCCTGGTTAATGCTGTAAGCTATTCATAAAACATTGAAGTGTGAAGATGAAAGTACAGTAACCAAAACTGTGGTTTGTTTTTTAGTGAGAAAACCTAGAGTGTAGTTGTGTAATATAGTCTTCAGGTTTAAAAGTAATCAGTGGAGGCTTTCGAAGATGACAGCAGGTCTCCGAAGACTGGAGTTACACGTTGTGAGGACAGGTTCGACTAAAGATCGAAACAACACTTTAAGAATAAATCTATCAGAGTAAGCATCACAAAACGTGAATGAGATACAAAACAGATCGGCGGAACTGAGTGCTGCATGTGGTCTTTGACGTCATACTGTGTGTTTTTGCAATGATAATCAAGTTGTGTAGCTAACATAAAATCAGTCACTCGTGTAACCAATCAAAAGAATTCTGTTTCTTATTTTCTAAAATTCCTACATATAAAATCTTTAAAGACCCTCTTTTTGTTGACAGAGAGGTAAATGGTGGAGGTGGGCCGAGGTAGCAGCAGGGCTAACTTGGTTTCGAAATTTCTATTCTAGTTGTCTTGTCACAGGGGTTAGAAGGATAGTTACGTTGTATGACTGAACACCTCTATGAATGCATTTGCTATAATGCATAATTTGAGAGATGGGACACTGTTGTAGTTTACCGATGTTTGATCATGAATACATGACCAAAATCATGCTTTATTCATGTATTAATTCTTACATGCACCTGTGATTTTTGTGGTTCCTTTACCACAATCGAGAATAATAATTCAATAAATAAAATTTTGACAATGTGAATAGAAGCTTCAAATTCCTTTCGCAGTCCTACGTAATGCAAAATGGTTTAATTGAACCTTGTTAGGGTCTTAAAATGTTTCTTAAAGTCTTGATTTTGATTTTAAAGGGTGAACATCAACCCTGATATCTTTGACTCTTTTACACTGGATAACAAAAGGATCATTTCAGATGCAGTTGCACTTAAAATAGGCTGAATTTTGCTGTTTGCAGGGTACTTGATGAGAAAGTGAGGATGAGAGAGGCCTCTCTCGTTCCTCCTTCTTTCTCCCCACAAAGGTCAGCAGTTCACTGTGAAGTTAGAGCCTCCTCGGTCCCTCGGCTCAGCCCAGCCTTCATTAATCAGGGTTTTGTGTGTGGAAGTCAAGAAGTTGTCAAACTTTTTCAAAATCAAGAGCAAGCGACAAGTGAACACAACAAAAAGGGCCCGGTTCCTCTGACTGCACTGGGGTCCGCAGCAGCTGACCCAGAGCAAATGCTGCCGTCTCTACGGGAGAATGAGTCCATGTAAAGTGACATGTCCTATTTCCCCCGATCGTCTCAGTCCCATCGCAGGGTCCACAGATGATTTCCCCTTTCATCTAACTCTAAAATGATGAATCAGAGCAGCAGCAGCATATGTTTGCTGCTTTTTAGGGCCGATGTTTTATTTCTGAAGCGGAGGATTTCTGCACGCTGAGCTCACTCTGATTCCCCGCTGAAGTGAAGGAATTTACCCTCACAGTTTAATCCAAAACACTGCATCTCTAAAGGCGTTTTTGTGAAGAGAAATTCCTTTTCCTCATGCCAAATTTAACAGCAAAATTACTGCTCAAAATAGCCGACAGTTTATTGCTGTAACTTCCATTTAAATGCTAAAGAAGAAAAGTGTGTGAGTTTAAGTTTAATCTCTGGTGTTGCCTTTACAATCTGCAGAAAAATGATCTGCCTTCACAAATTCCAACAGTAAAACATCGACTAAATCAGCAGAAAGTGGAAAAAGACTGCTGTAAAGTCATCAAAGAAAAGCCCATTTTTAGTTATTACACTCCTGTTATAATTGTATTTATTACTAAACATTTGAGAAGGTGATTTCTGGCAAGAGCTCCTTGCCTGGCTTGAAAATGTAGAGCATGTGTTTGTGCTTCAGATCTAAACTCTATCCAAATCATATCTAAGGTCTAAATCATGCAGATCTGAACTCTTGTGAAAGCAGTAATTCTATATTTAATGATCTAAACTCTTCAGCACAAAAGGTGGCCTTGAGCACATTTTTACTAATGTTTTTGAGATGTATTTGGAAAAGGTTCAGCAGTTTTAAAAAATAATATTTACATAAATATGAAGAAAATGTCACAGAATCTGCAATAAAAGCATAGTTTAAAATATTTCTGCAAAGAAATCTTTGGCCTCTGCTATGTTCAGCTCTTTGGGGATGAGGGCAACTGAAGGATATTTTATTATAATTTATTAAAACTATTTTCAACGCTGAGAAAAACTATTGAATTTTATCTTGGATGTTCAAAATAAAGTCAGAATTATGACGGAAAAGGGTCAGAATTATGAGATTGCAGCAGGGATTTGGAGAAAGAGTAGAAATCATGTAAATAAGGCAGTTTTGCTGTTTAAAAGCTGTGGCTCACTTAAGGTCAGAAATACAAGGAAAAAATATTCAGACTTAATCTCACAATTTTGAGAATAAAGAAAAAACTGTGAGAATGGGTTTAAAATTCTAACAGAAAAGGTGAGACATATTTTTTAAACCGTATGGGCAGAACTCTGAGACAAAAGGGTTGAACTGTTGATTTTTTTTTTTGTCATAATTCTGAGACAAAAGTCAAGTTCCTGAGGAATAAAAAGTCATTTTTTAATCACACAGTTCTGAGAAAAAAAAGACAGGATGGTCAGAATAAAGTCAAAATTCTGAGAGAAAGTCTCAGTCCAGAGTTTTATCTCAGATTTCCTCAGTAAAAGTCCAAATACCAAAATGAAAGTCATAATCAGTCCTCTATCAGATTAAAGTCGGGGCTCTGGCTTCAACGTGAGAATTTTGAGCCTGAATTTTAGGATCTTAAGTCACAATTCTGTTTTGTTTTGTTTTTTTCAGAATTCTTAATTTGAACTGTGACTGAATTCTCAGATAAAAAGGTGATATTCTCGGATTACAGTTAGAAATCTGTGATAAATTTAAACATTTTGAGGTAAAATTCTGAGATTAAAGAATCAAGTCTGACTTTTATCCCAGACGCAGGTTTCCTCAGATAAAATTCAGAGTTTTTGGAAAATGGTCTTAATCCTGGCAAGAATTCTGAACTGACTACTAATGTATTCAGTATGTTTTTAAGAGGCACCAGATTTCAGCCTCCAGAAGCTTTTTAGAGGGAGCTCAAACATGTTTAAAATCTGATTCATGTCAGAGAGACATATTTAGCGGTTCTACCAGAAACTCTCCTCATTAAGATATTTTACTGAACTGCAAGGGATGTCTCTAAAGTAACATCTAATTTTACAACCAAATTTATTTCTCCAAACACCTGACATGTTGACATTATCTCAGCAGTCTCTATATAAGGCAAATCCTTGCAGCCACTTTTCAGTTAAATGTCCATAAATACCCTTAAAAATATGGCGACCAATGCAGTCAAAATTAAATGTGAAGTAAATTAGACATTTTGTAACACTAAAGCTTTTTAGGATGAAAACGAAAAAAAAAAATTACCAGGATTTTTTTTATTTTCCAGCAGCACAATCTGAAGAACCTGCTCTTGTGTCTGAACTAATGTCTTTTTTTTTTTTTTCCTTAAGGCCCCATGTCGCTCATGGGCCCCCAGAATTGACCCAACTCCCCTCCCCTGAATGTGGCCCCTGCTCACAGTGCAGGAAAATACTGCTGTCACTTTCATAAACAGGAAAAGAAAAAATCACACAATTTTGGTTTTATAACAAATCAGAAAAATTGATTCGACTGAAAAATCTGATTTCATTCCAAAATATTGTGATTATTATTTTATCTGGTCATGCTGCAGGGATCGTTATAGTTTGTTTTATGACTTTAAAAAGCCAATTTTTGGGAAACTGGTCGAGCTTTATTTTGCAAAAACAGTGGAAATAGCTGTCAAAAAGATTTTAAACTCAAAATATTATATTTTTAACCAGATCAATGAGCACAGCTGTGAGTCAAGGTATGTTTTGGAATATGAGAATAATTTTACAGACCAATATTAAAAGTCACGTTGTTGAAATTTAAGACATAAAAACGAAAAATCAGAGGAAATGTTCAGGGAAAGCTCTTGTAATAAGGGTCTTGTAATAAGGGTCTTGTTTACCTTTCTGGTGGAAACCTTTCCCGCAGAACTCGCAGACGAAGGGTTTGTACCCCGCGTGGATCCGCACGTGTGTGTTGAGCGTGGAGCTTCTGTTGAAGGCTTTCCCGCACTGGTTACATTTATGAGGCTTTTCCTGTAGTGATGGGAGAAGAATGGTTTGTCGAAATAAAAATCAAAACGGCAAATATCTATGACAAAGTCCTCCCCGGCGCGCGTCTGACCTGCGTGTGGATGATCTTGTGTCTGCACAGCGTGCTCGCCTGTCGGAAGCCTTTGCCGCAGACTTTGCACACGAAGGGCCGGGCCCCGGTGTGCACAGGCATGTGTCTGGTCAGGTTATAGTGCGCGTTAAAAACCTGCAGAAGGAAACAAAATAACGGACAAATCTTTAGACTTAACCCTCACAACAAGACCTCGGATCATTCCTAAAAACTGTGCGTAAATTAGTTAAATTTGTTTTTTTCTCGAGTTTGTTTTCAGGTATTTCAGACCAGCTCATAATGATCAATACATAGGTCAAGTGTTGTTTTCGTTCACCTGCATCACTTTAGATGTTGTCGCTTAATTTAAGTGTTTATTGTTTGTTCATTAAAGACTACAGAAGTCATTTTATCTCAGTTTAACAGGCAAACAAAAACAACAGCAGGCACGTTAGCTCAATACTCAGCGTCAAATCTAAGTTCACTATCGAATATTAAAAGATAAATATTTGAAAAGTTATGATTTTACAAACCTTTTGTGGCAGCAGGATGTTTTGTTTTTTTTTTTGCCAAACGCCACAAAATACCGAAAAAAAATCACAACAGCACATTCTGACAACAACATCAACAAAAAGATTTTTACATAAGGAATTAAACAAAACTGTGCGTAAGGTGCTTAAATTCCGATTTCCTTGAATTTATTTTCTTCTGTATCACGCTGGTCGTTTTGTTTATAATGATGCTACTTGTTCATTTTCATTTTGCTGTAATGTTTAAAGTGTGACTTCATTTCAGTGCTCATGGTTTGTTGGGTTTGAAAGAAGAGCTTTTACGCGCAGAGCAGCTCAAACAGCAGTGCAGAGAGTGTCCGTCACTTTTACTTTTTGACCCAGAAATGATGATCAGATCCCAGATTATTTTTATCAGTAGTTTTCCTCAGGTTGTCGTTGACTGTCTACATTTTTACTCCCAGAAAACCAACAATTAAAACTCTCTCTTTGACACGTTGGATGTATTTTTGCGCGTAAATGCCTTTTTTTTTCCTGTGCTAAGAGACATGTCTTAAATTCGGATTTTGCCCTTGAATGTTTTTGACGTTTTCTCAGAAAGCCAGCGTGTTTTTCTTGTGTTGTTTCTGAAAAACACAAATTAGACAGGGACAGAAACGTCTCCGCAGATGTGCCATAAAAGTGTTTTAGGAACATTTATGACACCTCAGGTCTGACCTCTGTTTCTCATTGCACTCTCGATCTTCTATTTGTTCTGCTCTTGTGTTGTTAATCCATTAAAAATGTTTGGATCCATGGATATTTTAGAATTAATCTCAAACCTCTTTTACATCGATCGGGCCAATAACAGGCGACATGAGAATTAAAAGGACACTTTGATGAGGTTGAATGTGTGGTTCACACTTTAGTTTTTAGCATGAGAAATAAATATTACAAGTAACTCACTATGATTTTTTACCTCTGTGATGAACAGGAGGAGTCTGAACTCGGTCTATTTAATTCTAGTAAATATGAAATAAACACTTTATTCAATTCCAAGAACCTCCTCTGCACCAGATTCGTTTCATTTATTTTATTTTTTTCTGAAAGGCTCAATCTTTCCCTCCTGAAACAATTATTTTTTTGATCTGTCCACATCTGTATGCCCGGTCCAGGCCATGTGATCATTCAGCCAGAGGAAAACTGGACTAAACTAATTCAAACCCCTTTTCAGAAAAAAATAAAACAAACACTTTCAATAAATTAAAAAAAAAACAGTAAATAAAACGTGGTTTTAAAGGGTTCTTGGAATCAGTTAAAGTGTTTATTTTATGATATTCTTGACCTAATTTTAAATACATGACTCAAATTCCTCCCCCTCCTGAGACAGAGATAAATATTTATGGTGAGTCTGCTGTTATATTTGTTGTATTTACTGATAAAAAAACATTTTAAGACTGAATGAATCCCACGAAAGCCACACTTTGAAGCTCCTGTCAGCCTCTCATGATGATTGTTTTGCTCTACTGTTGTAAAAAGAAGGCTCGCTTGTTTAAAGCAGACAGTAAAAACCACTGAAGTACCTTCCCACAGACTTCACAGGTAAAGTTTTTGGGTTTTCCGTCCCCCGGGCTGCTGCTCAGCTTGCTGTGCGTCTTCACCGCGCTCTTGTCCACGCTCAGGCCGTGCTGGCTCTCCTTCACGATCTGATCCAGCTGCCCGGGCAGATGTTCCTTGTGCGGGTACTGAGGGGTGGGCAGCTTGTCTGCGCTCACCGCGGCCAGCTTGGCGTTCTCCAGCAGCAAGAGTCTGTGGTGCGCGGAGAGTGAGGCCTGAGCCTGCGGACTGGAGAACCAGTGGCCCGCCAGCAGCTCGGACTGCTGGTACGCCGCAGAGTCCAGGTAGTTCAGGTAGTAGAGCGAGCCTCCGCTGGGCACGGCCACGGCCTGCTGGATGACCTGCGGCTTCACCACCCTGCCCAGACCACCAGGCTCCGCTTTGGCGCACATGCCGCAGCTCCCCTTGCACGGCGCGCCGCAGAAAGTGCCCCGGAAGCTGGCCCTCCACAGCTCCGAGTAGTTCATGAGGGCTTTGGCCTGCAGGTCGTAGCTGAAGGGCTGCAGGGGGATCATGCAGGGGATCGGGGAGCAGAGACCGAGCAGCTTTTTTGACTCTGCCCGCTCCTCTGCGCTCCTCCGCGGCTCCGCGCTCTTGGACATGATGCGGTCGATGGAGAAGGCCAGAGTCTTTGGGGGCGCGGAGGGGCCAGTCCTGCCGCACGACATCACCGTCTCCACTGAGGCAGAACTTGCCATTTTGTCCCCTTTGGTCCCCTGTTCCCTCTTTTCTTGTTTGCAGCGGAGGAGAAAGTTGGCGTGAGCAACTCCTGATGTTGTTGACAAAAAAAAACTGACCAGACAACAAATACTAAAACGCAAAAAAGATGTGATGTCAACTGAATTTACAAGAATAAAAACGTATTATGTGACTGAAAAACTAACTAAAATAAAATATAGTCATTAAAAAAAGATCCTTATATTTATTTTTCGAGGAATGACACATGCCCTATCCTTTAGATTTAATTTTGGATGAGCTTACTGGCTGCAGAAGTTCAATCTTTTATCCATTTCACGCAACAGTTTACAGGGTATTTTATAAGAAAGTTGTTCGTGTTCTCTCTCTGAACTCTTTACAAAACTGACACAAAAACTAAAGCGATAACTCAGCCGTAAAAATAATTAAAACCAAGCTGAAAATGAAGCCAAAAAGTCTTAAAATCGAATAAAAATCCAGATCTATCAGGTCTAAAGCTTCTCTTGGTCCGTGTGTCTCCTGCAGCCTCCTCTCGTCCTCTCTCTGCGCTCCGCTCCGCGCACTGAGGGAACCATCAGTTTAATACGCACCTTGCTGTCACAGTGTCACGCATTTGCATTCAAATGGCCATCCACCCCCCCTCCCGCAACAACAGCATCCAGGGGTGATGGATTAATGCTCATTAACTAGTGCACACAAAATTAACAGGACATTACGCAGCGCGCTCGGAGAAGAAAAAGAAGAAGAAGAAGAAGACGGAGTGTCAGAGTTCCTGAAGGATGCTGGAGCGTAAAGTTGAGTCTGTGTTGGAGTTTAGCTCTTTAATGGAGAAACCAGCCGACTGCTCTCTGTCACAGTGTGGCAGCTCCCGCCCCTCATCAGAGCGGATCACTGTCTCCTGACATCAGCGAGCACCCAAATCTCCTCACTGGGTGACAGGGAGACGCCCTCATCAAACCTGCCACCCTCTGAAATCCATCCACTCAGAGGATGGACAAGGATTTAAAGGCCGAAATATGGAGGAAAAAAGAGGCAGAAAAGGAAACGTATGGAAGCAAAATTCTATCAGTGATAAGATTTATAAATGTGGAATTAAATAAAAGTAATAATTTACTCCAAAAGACCAAAATAATGAAACAGAAATTGCCATGCCATGCAAAGACTCACAACCATGAAATAAAGCACCCAAAATATGAGATAAAAGTAAAAATTAAAGTACTTATTTAAAAAAAAAAAAGTCAATTCTTTTGGTTAAAAAGACAAAATAAGATATCCTGATTACCAGATCAAGAATAAGTGTTTTAATATTGTTTTAAATATTGATTAAAAAATTATTTTATGAGATAAAAAGTCAGTCATGAAAGAAACGTTAAAATAATTAAATAAAAAGTCCATTTTAATATTAGAAATTTAGATCTATATATAAAACGTCCAAAAGTGTCCATGAAATTAGTTGTCCAAATTATAAGATCAAAAGTCAAAATTCTGAAAACAAAAGTGTAAATTGTCGGATAAAATGTGAAAAATGGAAGATAAAAAGCCAAAGTCATGATATAAATCATCCAATTAATGAGAAAAAAAAAGTCAAAACCATGAAAGAGCCTCTGAAGTAAGAGATTTAAAAAAGAGTCAAACTGTTTAGATATTTCAAAATTGTAGGATAAAAAGTCAAAATCATAATAAAAACCATCCAAATGTTGAGTTTAGGTTAAAAATCATGAATAAAATGTCTGATTTAAGTGATTAAAATTTGTATCTTAATTTGAACTTTTAGGGGAAAAAAAGTCAGATTTTTCAGATAGTCAGTTTTAAATTTGAATTAAAAATCACATCACAAAATTTCCAAATTATGAGATAAATATTCAAAACATGTAAAAAAAAAAAATCGCAATTTTGATATGAATGCCAGAATCTTGAAATATCATATCAAAATCAAAAGATTAAAAGGTTTTATATTCAAAAATTGTACTATTCACAGGTTTAAAAAATATTAAGCCATAAACATCCCAAAATAGAAAAGTCAAATTTATTAAATGGATCATCCAAAGTATCAGTTAAAAGTATAACTCGTGGAATACAACAATACATTTTTCAGATAAAAGTCAATTTATGATATAAATAAAACAAAACAAATAAGCCAACTAAGTACTGGGTCCAAAAAAAAAGTCAAAACCATAAATGAAAACATACAAAGTAAAAGATAACTAAAGGTGCAGTGTGTAGAAATTGGCATTTTAGCGACATCTAGCGTTCAGATGTTGGAATGAGCCCGTCCGTTACTAAAACGTCACATCACTAAGGGACGAGAGCCAGTGAAGACCAAACAGGATTGTGAACAGGACATTATTTACAACAGTTACAAGCAGCTGTCTTCTTCTCTTGTAATAACTGCTCTCTCTCTCTCTTTTTCTTCTTCGCATGCCATCCAGGTAGATTTCAGGACCGGCGGCCAGACTCGTATTCAAAAATCGCGTTTCGCACTTTTTGTCGCCAAAACCCACCAGTAGACAACATGGCGGATCGTTATGTCAGCCTCCACAAAGGGGAGACCTGCAGTATATAAATATGAAAAGCTTTTTCTATTAAAAAAAAGAATGAAAGTTTTATGGGGGTGATTGTATACCTATTTCAACGGACTTTACATACAAATAGAAACATTATATCCTATATTCACTGATTCTGTTTGGCGAAATGCTGCCTATTTCTACACATACACCTTTAAATACAATGTCCATATTAACAGAAAATAGTCAGCTGTTCAGCATAAAAATTTGAAACCATGAAATAGTTTCAAAAGATTAAATCATGAAAAATATATATGTAAAGACAATAAAAGACAAAAGTTAAGAATCAGAAATTGTACAGCAAGTGTCAAAATTAACAGAAAAAAAATCTTTGGATAAATGTCTGAGTTTTCAGATAAAAAGTTTTGAGATTTAAATTCAATGTCATCAGATCAAAAAAGTTACTAGATCAATATTCAAAATCATGATATAAAGCATGAACAATTTAAGATTAAAAAGTTGAAGTCTTTAAATACAACATCCAACTTAAGAAGTAAAAAGTAAAACACTGAGGATACAAATTTTGAGCATTCAAGAAGTCCAATTAATAAGATAAAAGTCTGAAAATTGAGTAAATACTCAAAATATAAGATTCAAAGTCAAAATCATGAGATTATCAGTCAAACATAACAGCAGGTTAGTTTTCTGGAAAAATCAAATAAATAAGTAAAACATCATAAATAGCCAAAATATGAGGTTATTAGTCAAAAAAGTCTGAATTGTACTGTATATTTTCAAAATTATGAGCAAATAAAAAAAGAAAAATGACATGAAAATAAAAAGCAGATGGATGTCAAAATCATAGAACAACAAAAGGAAATTATGAGATAAAAATAAAATTAAAGTCAGAATACTGCATTAAAAAAGGATCATTCTGCAGAAACAGTCATTTAATAAGAAACGATCAGCCCTATCGACTTTAATCTAATTAATTAAAGTTTACTCAGTATTTTCACTCACATTTTAGGCTCCACTTACATATTTATCTTCTGACATTGACTCAACATCATCATTTTGATTTTTGATAAATGAGATTATTTTCGTCTCATAATTCTGACTTTTTATCTCATAACATTGTGGTTGTATAAAATATTTATTTATTTCCATCTAATGGTGACTTATTAATCACAGTCTTGAACTTTTGCCCTTTTAATTTAAACTTGAGTGTTTTAATTTTAGGTGTTGGTAAACTTTTGCCTGTTTCATTCACATTTCAACATTTTTTTTTAATCTGTTAAAATCCTCACTTATTATTCTGAATTCTCTTGTCATATCCCCCTAATGTCACTAAATTATGCTGTTCTAATTCTGATTTGTTATCTCATGAAAATGATTTTTTTCCTTTCATATATGTGACTTGGAATATTTGTTAGAAACAGGCCTCCATAGATTTTTTTTTTTTTTTTTTTTAGTTCCTTGTATGAACAAAAACCTGCAGCTTGGTTTTCTTGCCTTTTTTTGTTACCACTCTAATCTTTCCTTTTTTTCTCACTTTGGGAAATGTTTTCAGTAATCCTCTGAGATGATGGGATCCCTCCTTTTTCCACGCCGGATTATATACTTACTAACTATTTGTATAAATTCGAGGACGTCCAATTTCCACCTGTTGAAGAGTGCAGACTCCCTTTGGATCCTATTAAACGTTGTTCCTCCTCGGCTCTGTTGAAAAGAAGTAATTTTCCAGAGCGATTCAAGGCTGGACTCAGCGCAGGGAGAAAGAAAAAACACAAGCTCTTTCACTTTTAGCCACTAAAGCACTGCGTGAACCTGGTTTTGTGTTTTTTTTTCCTCCTGAAATGGAGGGACGGATTAAACAGGGGAAAGAAAAAGACTTAGCCTGGGCAGAGGTATACACCGCAAATGAAAAGAGGCCCTTTTTCTCCAAAGAGGCCAAGAGGAGTTTGCTGGAATCTGCTGCAGCGTTGTTGTGTGAGAGTCACAATGAGCAGCGGCGACAAGGGCCGCCTTCAATTCATGTGTTTGCAGGGCCATTTTACCTGAGGAGGGGGGGCAGGGGGACTGTCAGCTGCAACAACTGTGCTATGGATGGCAGCGTATGTGGCTCCAAAACCTGTATCTACCCTTCAGAATTAATGACGCCTTTACAGATGTGCAAGTTACCCGTGCCATGGGTACCAACAGCCCTATCCCATTAGAGATGCTGGCTTTTGAACTTTGTGCTGATAACAGTCTTGATGGTCCTTTTCTCTTTAAGTTGGAGGACATTATGTCTGTGATATCCAACTGTCCATCTTCGATGAGCTCAGAGCAGAGAGGCCGGCAGCGTTTAAGTGTGTTGTTGACATATGGCTTTGGCTCTGCATAGTAGAGTTTTAACTTAAACTTGTAGATGTAGTGACGAACTGTGTTAGCTGACAATGGTTTTCTGAAGTGTTGCTGAGCCCAAGTGGTAACATCCTCTGCTGAATTATGTCAGTTTCTACTGCAGTGCCACCTGAGTGGTTGAAGGTCACAGGCATTCACTGCAGGTTTTCTGACTTGTTGCTTACATGAAGAGATTTCTCTAGATTCTCCGAATCTTTTGATGATATAATGGACTGTAGATGACAAAATCCCTAAATTCCTTGAACTTGTACATTAAAAAACATAGCCCTCAAACTGTTGGACTATTCATGCAGTTGTCCACAAAGCGTTGAACCTCAACCCAACTTTGCTTGTGATGACTGAGCCTTTCAGGGATTCTCCTTTTATACCCAATCATGAAACTCACTTCTCTCCAGTAAACCTGTTCACCTCTGGGGTGCTCCAAACAGGTTGTTTTTGATAAATATTTCTCAACTTTCCCAGTCTTTTGTTGCCTCTGTCCCAGATTTTTGGAACATGTTGCAGGCATCAAATTCAAAATGAGTAAATATATGCAAAAAAAAAAAAAAACAGTAAAGTTTGTCAGTTTGAACATTTAGGGTAACTAACATGACAACATTGTCACCAGAAACATTAAGGTTTTTCCTTTGCGTTTTCAACACCCCTCCAGATTCACATGGAGACAGTGTGATAATGATGTAAGTTTGTAGTGTCCTTGGCAAATATAACAGAATATTGCCACAGCAAATCCACAATTATTTGGAGGAGCGATAACAAGCCTAGCACAGTTAGCAGCACACGTTTAGTGGTAGTCGGCCATAGCTGTTGTTGTTTTTCTTAGGTGCACGCGCTACCTTTATCTGAAAGAGTACTGTGTTTGCGCCGTTTCCCTGACAACAGTGATTCCAGTTTACACGGAGATGAAAACGTTTTCATAACTTTTCACTCTGGACCCCGGTTTCCAAAAGTTTGTGGATACAGGCACTCTGGACGTGTAAACAGAAGACCCACATGCAACGACAACTCTCTGTTTTTGTTGTCATGTAAACGGGCCCTAAAAATCTTGTCTTTGCCAGCCAGCGACCCCCTTGACCCTCCTCCATTTCTCCCTGCAGAGCATATTCCCTGCTGAGAGGAGCAAGTATTAACAACCATGTCTGGAAACTACCCATGTGGACTACCTGGACATTGTCCTGATCATATCAGGGTTGCATGTATGAAGAGGGCTTCAGGGAAAATATCAAATACACCTGCGCTGCACGCCAAAACCACTGATCGTACAATGAAGCCTAAGTTTCTACAGCACAAATATCAGAGGGCTCATTTTTAAGGACAGATGCAGCACCCTCCTCCCTTTCTCTCCGCACAGATGCATCTTGGGAAGTTTACGAGTGGCTGTTGATTTCTTTATCCCCTCAGACGTCCACTGCAATGTGTTCTTTGCACATTTTCATCTTGCAGTGTCATTGAAAATGCAGTGAATAAGTCAACCCTAATAAAAACTAAAACAGCCTCTTCTGAGCAGGGCTGTTAAAAAGGAGTTCATCTTTTTAGGCAAAACACTTCAAAAATACGTTCTGGGGTAATTTAAGATGAGTGTAAATTATGGGATCTTTAAAGTCAAGTTTGTTTCATTTGCTGAATTGGGAGGTATTCTGTGAGGTTGCTCCCTTAAACAGCCAACACATTTCCTCTTTAACAATCCCTGATGTTTGGTGTTGTTCTGTTGGAGGAGGAAGGCAGAGATTTTCCTCGAAGCCCTGAAGACGTAGTGGCGTATTTAGCCCAGCATGCTGCTGTCCTACAACACTGGTCTTCCTGTTAATAACCTTAAAAGACGTCCCTACACTGTTTTGTTTTACACCTGCAGCTCAGCATGGAAGGATTATGCTCTTTGTTTTGGTGGCACTCATATGTAAATCAGGTAAAAATACTCTAATTTGAGTTTGTTCAGGCTCAATTGGCAGCTCATCCACACAATAAACATTGATCCTATTGCTGTAACCTGGGCCCCTCCATTCAGCGCTGACAGCAATTAGCTCAAGTATTGATTTAAGGACTCTTGCTTGTTGCCTGCAGGCATGCAAGGAGCAGAAATACCAGCTGGATGTGGCAAACCCAACTGTCTTCAGCGTCTGCTTTTTATACTTTTTAAGCCACACAACTACAGTTTTAGACACAGAAATAAAAGCTTATGAAAGATGTTATGAGTATTTTGTTTTATTGACAGGCTTTAAGGGTGCCGTGGCCTCCAGTGGGCGCCACAAAATCAGAAAAAAATTTACCTTCAATAAAACTAGTTATTACTATTAACTCTTAAAATGGAAAAGCTCACATTGATTCAAATGTAAAGCAATGCCCAATTAATTTTACCACAAATGCTAATACCAAATAAGTTAATTGGGTGATATGTTATCTTATTAATTAAAGACAATGGTAAAAATAATGCTATTCAATTTCTTTGTAAGCGTATGAAAATTGCCAATGGAGGTTAGCGCCATATAAAATCTCACCTGTGATGCTACATTGGGTGGGGCTGGCTCTGGCAGGGATGACATTTTTTTATAGGCCAATACGAAAGTTAGCATCGCGCTGATTCCCTCGACTGCAAGGACACTAAAAGCCTGTGTGATTTTTCATTGTGTTTTGGATCATTGCTAATAATCAACTAATTTGTAGCTAACAAAAATTATGAAACTTGCATGCCCTGTTCTTTGTGATAATCCGGTCAAAACAAGTTTTCACGATTTTTTAAGCTGAAACGTAATCGGCGAGGGTGAAAAGCTATTATTAGGCTATCAATGAAACTACAATGTGATGGTTCCACTTAGAAGCAGCTACAATATTTCCAATGTATAACATTTTGTTTTAACTTCTTGTTTGAGAATTGAGAATTTTCTGTTAAGTAGTTGCAGGGATGTATGAATAATTGATTATTAAAATACAATCAGAAATGCTGTAAGTCGGGTCCCTGGGCGTTTTTGTATGTCTTATTTGCAGTTTGTTAGCAACCCTCGTTTTGAAGACACAACAATGGTTTGAGATACAAAAGCAGGCAGCAGCAGATGCATTCTGTTATTAAACATTAAAACCTCGTGCGTGTGTTCATCACGCACCTTATTTCAGACATTAATCCACAACTAGTTCTCTACATCCCATTTAGTTTCGGGTTTGAGCACCAGGAAGTGCTAAATGCTAACTCACATCTGCGTTTTTTGGGCTCATTCCTGCACCCTTTATTATTTGAAAAAACGTCTACATATTATAGACAACATAAGTCTTTTTATGTTTACCATTTGGCTGTAAACTATAGTTTTAATGAAATGCACGATCATGAGTTAATGAGGGATAAATGCTGTTTGTATGTCTGCCATCCTTTTGTCTCACTGTTTCTAATGATGGGAGTACTGACATATCAATACTTTAACAAGTGCTCTTTGGTATTGATTACTACCCTATAATATTGATACAAAATGTTTTTTCTCTCTGTTTCTCTCTTTCTTCGTGCCAAAGCAACGGCTATTTTCCCTGTCATGTGCCTGTGGAGTCCATTTTGTTATGAACTAAATTAGGAGTGATGAAATCTCAATTTCATGCATTTTTACTGCACAAAATATTTTAAAGTCACTTTTTAAATAATGTAGAACAGATTATGTTTAGTTAAAATAGACTTATAAATCTGTACGACATAAGCCATGACAGCAGATCTTGGTTCAGGGTATTACACTCACATTTACAAAAGTGAACAATGAAAAACGCTTCGGAAAATATAAATGCAAGGAAATTTGGCCTCAAAACTAAAAAAATAAAATAAAATAATATACTGCTTCTCACAAGGTTTTGACAGTCAAATTCAGAAAACTGTCTTCCCCATTAAGAAGGAAATAGGCACATAACTAAATATTTTAACTTGTCTTTGTTTCTGTCTTCAGAAAGTCTTTAATGGTCTAAAACTTGATTTCAGAAGTTTGCAGCAATCCAGTGAAGTTTTTAACCATTGCTGCATGACTGTCCAGAGTTTGATTGTGTTCACAAGAGGACATTTACAATCGACCAAGTTGTGTGATAAAAAAGGAAAAAAACTTTTTAGTTCAAATATCCTGTTGGATAAATCCCAGAAGTACTCATAGATTGGTTTACTCCTGTCTGGCTGTGGCTGCTCCTATGACATGTAACAATTTCAAAATGGACAGAGGACCCAAAGATAACATGTTGAAGTACAAAGACACTTGTAGCTGTTCAGCAGACGGGGACATTAATTCCTTTGGACCATGACCTCTCATGGAGCTGAGTTATAAACTATCATGTAATCTGGCTGAGGTCCACTCAGCTGTTTGTCTTTGGGTGAAGTGGCTCACTGCCAGACTGTAAAAAACATTTTACTCAAACAGGCTGGAGCTTTTCTTGGTGTGCTTATGGCCATTTTCACAGTCAGGATGTATTTATTTAGGACTTGTGTATTTCACTCTGTAAAGACATAAAAACACACACTTAAAGTTTGTTATTAAAGAGGGTCATGTTAAAAAAAAAAAAAAAACACGACCAAATTTCAGTGTATGAAAACAAGTTTCCAAAATTGTGAAAACTGAAGCTGAAGCCTCTGCTCTGAGACACTGCGCAGCAGCTTGACCAGCCTGATCAATGTCTGTAATCATGCAGATCCATCTTGCCAAGCTCAAATCTACAACAACTGTGAGTAGCCCAAAGCGGTTCAGCCCAATCAGAGTCCTGAGGAGCAGGATGAGATGGGAGATACAAGCATGAAGAAAGCAGGAAGTGACTGCTCAGACAGAGATTAGCATAGATGCTAACAGCTTCAGTATCAGTTTTATCAGATCTGGACCACGATTGTTTATTAAATGTTTTTATGTTTGCATACATGTATATGTGTATATGTCTGTTTTGGCCAAGAAATGCATGTGGCTTGTGAAAAAGATAGGTGAGCCTCCTATTCTTGAGATCTTCCACGTGGCTCACGCCTACAGTCTGAATGGTCTGACTTAACATGCACGCCTAAATGGAAACAGGCGCTCACTGCAGCTGTCAAGCAAGTAAAATGCTTCCAGTGTGAAACTGCCCCAAGAATGGCCCATTGCACAGCAGTAGATAGTGATATTTGAATATGTAGGTTAAAGTTCATTGGGAAATTTCTATATACTTAGTGTAGACATCCATTACGTAACATGCTGAGTGCTGTTGTTTTTGATGACCAGCCAAAAAGGAAAATGGTGATGTCACATGCAAATGGTCATAAATACAGAGGATGAAATGCTCCAGCGGGCTGAAGAACACATAGCCATTTGCTGCATCATAATATAGTGCCAAACATGGAGACTTCCTTGAGGAAAAACAAAAGTACTGACATTTTTCGCCCAATCATTCTCTTGACCCAACATAGTCTTGTGGCTTGTTTTCATGTAAAACTCACACATTTATGGGAAATAGCTGTGCCTGTTAAGAGCAGTTTACCTGACTGGTAGTCTCAGCTCATTCTTCTTAAGCTGTGTTCACACCAAATGTGAATTTTAGTTTGTCACACGGCAGAAATATAATCAATGTGAATGGGAAGACGTGAAATTGACACTGAATTTACAGCAGAATAGTTCCACAAACAGCAGGTGTAAATATCCAACTTCTGTGACAAATTTGCATGAAGCCATGGCACAACAGCCAATCAGCATCAAGACTGAACCGTGATGAAGAGATCACAGACAGAGAAGGAAATGAACAATACAGCACAGCAGCATCAGAGCTCTTCTGTACGGTTAGTTTAGTGTTCAGGGACCAAACCACAGAGGGAAGAAACGGGGAAAGTCACTGGAGAGTTTTGAGTATCCGATAAGTTCAGTTCATTTAATTAACTCTTTTAATGGGCTGTACAGCACAACTGCCAGCTGTCTACTGGTGTGTTTTTCTGCCTTACCAGTGGCGATTTAAAGTGTTTTTCACCCGGGAAATAAGCCAAACCTTGCAGAAGAACTACCAGAGCACCCACAAGAGAATGAATAGACTGATGAGAGTAGAAGAGTGGGTCTCAGGGCAAACAGGGAAAAAGACGAGTAAAGCTGAGTGGGGTCAGTAACATAGGGGCCATCACCCAGACATCGAGGTGAAACTCTCCATGTGCGGCTCTGAAGGATGTTATCGATAATCAAAAGGATGCATTTCTAGACATTTCTGGGACATTTAACTTTTCGTTTTCTAGAACAGAAAGAAGGCAGTGATTGTAGAAACATTCGCCATGGTTGATCAGAGATCAGGAAGGCAGAAACGCATTGTTCTGGCTGGGAGACAGATTGGCCCTCTTCTTTTGTCCCCTACAGATCATGAAGTGCAAAAATTCACCTCCACTAGTATACATTTTAACACTTGAATACATGCGAGAACTTTAGTTACGAAAAGGCACGACACGAATATGTTTTTCGTGTTTGGTGTGAAAACAGCTTTAGACGTGTGTATAATTATTTAGTTTTTACGTACTAAAAAATAACTACTGTTATTTCTCGATTATAACACACATTTTTTAGCATTTAAACAGGCTCAAATTTTTCCGGTGCGTATTATACATGAGTACAAGCAAAATACTTACCATATTTTGTCTCGCCAACATCGAGATTGCAACACGTCTTATACAAAAAGCCGAAGTATTCTCTTTCTTTGCAAAAACACATGCAAACACAGGGCGCTGCCATCTTGTAAGTAAGGGGACGCAAAATAGCTGCGCTGTGATTGGCCAAAGACATTGGCATGTTGATAGCTGTTCTCTGATTGGTCAGTACACTACGACTGAGCATGTGCAAGCAGAAATTGAGTAATTGCGCATGTGTGAAGCAAAAGGTGTTTCAGCATCCGTTTGAGAGAGAATATCGTGTACGGTATTTGTTGTGAAAATACTGAAATTTCATTGATTAAAACTTTGAATAAAGGTAATTTTTGAGTTGTTTAAGAGAGTAAGATTTGGGCAAAATTAGAGTGCGTGTTATATTTGAGTACAGTGTTTTTCCAGGCAAAAATCATGAAAATATGGGGTGCGTGTTATAATCAAGAAATTACGGTATTGTCTTGGGATTGGTAATAATAAACCTTTTCCCTGTCGCATCTTTCTCTAAAGCTGTCTTTTCTGTGGAGCTGCTTTGGGGTGGTGGAGTGGGACCTGTCAGTGTGTCAAACTCACCTGGAAGAATCAAATCCCTCTGTATAAGTCCCCTGATAGTAAAACGTACCGCCATGTTAGCCTCCTGCTGTGGAGGTAACATGCTGAAAGTGTACTGAGTGGAGCCTCACACATCTCCGAACAGGAAATCACAGACAGTTTTCCTCACACTTTTCAGCCGTGGTGACAACTTTCACTGACGTTATACTTGAGTAAATGAGACAGGGATGTGTGACGAGGGAGGGAATTCTCCCTCAGAAAGAGCTCATTTTCATCCTACTGGTGTTACCCCCGGCTTCACTAAAAACACTGTGAGGAAACTGCCTTTGACTCAAACTGTATGAATTAATTAGAGTTTGATGTTAGACTGTTTCAGCTCTGTGCTCTGGAAGGAAAAAAGTGATGTTTCCTGTGGATTTTTAACAAACAACTCAATAACAACTTTCTTTCCTCAGTGTAATTCTGAAGTTTGTTAAACAACTCAAACATTACCGTAAAGTGCTGTATGCTGTTAGCGGTGATAAACACTGAAATCCATGTTTATATCATTACTGTCCAAGCTTGTTTAATCGTGAGCATGGATCAGAGTTTGTCCAACAGTTTGTTCATTATTGATTTATCAGCTGATAATTATTTAATTCATTGATAAATTGAATGAGGAAAAGAAACTACCGTCCAATTTCAGCAACAAACAAACATTTTTGAACTACTGTTAACATGATATGAAATTGTGTTTTCAGAAGGCGACTATCTATCTATCTATCTGTCTATCTACTGCATATATTGAGATAGATAGAGTGTTGGGAAACATTCCACCATTACAAATTTAAGTGAAATATTTGTGTCAATGAACTGACAATTATTACATAAATTGTTATACCAATAAAACAACAACATAAAACCATGACAACAATGAAACAAACACATTTTGGTGGAAGGGCTGTAGAGGCTAAGCCAATGCTTGGAGCCCCTGAGGTGCTTCACAGGGGTTTAACAAATTGACACGCTGACAAACTTTACCGCATCTGATGCATTGTTGTTTTTTTTGTCATTTTCGATTTAGTCTTAGTCTTTTAGGTGAAAATGTTTATTAGTTTTAGTCACACTTTAGTGATTTCTATATGTGATAGTTTTAGTCTAGTTTTAGTAGACGAAAACTCAAAAAGGGTTTGGTGTAGTTTTGGTAAAAACAAAAAAAAAAAAAAAAAAAAAAGAAGAAGGTAGTAGTCTTTAAAATAATTAACTGTTAATTTATGAACTACTTCATCACACAATAGTGCCAAACAAAAGTTGTGAAAATAGCAGATCTACAAGTTCAACACATCGTAACACACTGTCAGCTTGTAGATTGGCTATTTTCACCAATAATTACAGTAATTGAGGAATGGTTTTAGACATACAAGGTTTCCACCCAACAGCAAATACTTTCTGATCTACGAAGGATTATGAATTACACACAGATAAAATGATAACAGTGGAACCAATGTTCATTACTCCAAAAAGCCAGGAACAAAACATTCTTAATTTGGCAATTGCGGCTTTATTGAGAGAATTTGCTTAAGCGCAATAAACATGCACATGCCCAAAATATGAGCAATGGAAAAGGAACTTGATTCTCAACTTGACCCTGTCTGCCAGTGCAATTAAGATGCATAATATTTGTAAAAACAGACATAATACAACCCCAGTATTGTGCCTCCCCAAGTAACCCCAAAATCTTTAACTTATGCAAACATTCTAAAACACGTACAACATTTACAACTAATCAAATGATACTGATATTTACCCATGTGCAATGGTGTAAATATTTTTGAACTTTTGACTTTGTTTTATTTATATTGGTTTTGCAGTTTTATTTTTTCTCTGGCCCATATCTTGTTTTTAAGTAAGTTTTTTTAGTTTTGTCATTTTTATATTATTATTATTGTTTTTATTCATAGTTGTTTTTTTTTTTTTGCTATACTTTCGCCTTTACTGCTGTAACGATGCTAATTTCCAAATTGTGGATCTAGTTTATCTTGTTTTGTTACTAGGCTGAAACAACATCATACTTAGACACAAGATAATTCAATGAGCAAATTCACATTTATTTAATATATGAAAGGATGCCCTGCACCTGTGTCCGCTCGGTGGACTTGATGCAGAGACCGGATGTTTACTGTGGAGGTGTTGCAGCATTGAGGACATGCTATTATGCTAAGCTAACTCCGATTTACAACAGACACACTGCACTATAACGCATTTTTGTTTCACCTTGGAATGATCCCACACTTGTGATACCTTCTGTCGTTTCTTCTACTGGGTCTCTTCTTTCTGCTCCTCTCCTGCATGGTTTTACAATCCATGCCGCACATCTACATTACAGTGGAGCATCAGCAGCGGAAGCTGTCATGTTTTAGTCATTAAAGTGCCATGTTTAACTCGTCACCGTCTCCTTATCGTCATAAAAAAAGGGGCGTCAACAAAATGATGTCGTCATTGTCATTGTTGACAAAAACAACACTGATCTGATGAAGAGAGTCCGAGACAATAGCGTGCATTGCAATAATCTGTGCATTTATTGCTCCAAAAGCTTCTTCGTGCTGATACAAACATTTATAATTCAACATTTCTCCAATACAAACAAAAAATTCACTATACCGGCTACTTCAGCTGTCAAAAATTGTGTTTACAGGTGGAAAACACCTGCTCGGACAACAATTGGTTCCTATTTATAAAGTAACGCCCACTGGCTCTTACACGGGAAATTTCTACAAAATAGCATCTTGCTAGGTGTAGCGAGCTAAGACATGTGCTATGTAGCTGCACATACGACAAAGAAAAAATCCAGATGTCAAAACTGTTTGTGGAAGAAGAGGTGGAAGTAGAAGACAAAGATGATTAAAATGTAAAATTGTTTACCACCAAAAAACTGAGGTTAGCAGAAAGATTATGAGCCATCTTCAATCAGTAGCAGAAGTATAACTAACTTGTTTTGATAAATAAGTAAACTCTGATCAACACAGTACTTGTGAGGTGTACCCAATAAAGTGGACAGTTGGTTTATTTAACTTTCAGTGCTCCTGCAGTCCCTCAAGTGAACAGTTGAGGAACTGCAGTTTATGGCACCTCAATATTGGCTTCTCTTCTAAACACTGCAGACCACCAGGAATTACTCCACAGCTGATGTTGTTATATCCTCTTCTTACATCAACAGAGCTGTTGATGTAAGAAGAGGATTCAAGTTATTAAAGTGTTTGTTGTACTTTAATGACTTGAATGTCAACCTCTGTGTCTTGTAGTTAATTTACAGAAAATTCCTCTATATTAAATAAAGCACAGCAGTCTGAGCTGTAGAAGTATCTAACACTTTATAAAAACCATGACACTTGTAAAAAAAACTTTATTGTGTTAAACGTGAGTTTGTACGTGTCAGCTCCTCTTCTGATGTTTAATTAACGCAGAACTTTAATCAGACTTCCAACCTATTTGCACATATGTACATTATATTGACAGCTCTCTCTGAAACCTGTTCTGCATTTATTTCATTGGCTCATTAAAAATTTGAAAACTTGCTCAAACACTTAATTGGTTCAAACTTCCTGTTATTCATCTCAAAGTCAGTTTTTTTTTTTTTTAACAGAACTGTCGTTTCGTTGTAGCAGCAAAAAACTGAAGTGCTGACTTGAAGCACTCGGTGTCAGCTTACTCGCTTCTTTTCACTGAAAGATGACTAAAAGTTTTTTGGTGAGGGGTGCCGACAAAGAGGAAAACCTGGAGTGTCAAGGCGATGTGGCGTGTTTGTGCTGGGAACAGCAGAACTGACTGTTTGACTGGATTCCTGCGTGAGGCTTTTTGTCAGCCCCAGTTTCCGTCTTAAAGCTTTTTTTTTTTTTTCTGCCTGTCACTTCTTAACCTGGCCTCCTGAACAACATGTCACCCCCTTCAACACACCGTGCTGCACACATTGCCAGCTGCCATGTGATCTGTCACACAGCCCCTTCTTTACCATGAAAAACATCAGAAACTAGAGCAACCGCATGGCAAAGTTATGCCTCTGCAAAGTATATGACTGGCTTACAGTGAAAATGCAAACGGGGCAAGAAACAGGGCTGAGGTGGTTTACAGAAGTCATATACCTCATGACCTTGATCTTTGACCTTGTACCTTCTAAATGCAGATCATCATCAAGTCAAAATATACATATATGAGCAAAAAATGACAAATTCTTCAAAAAGTTTTTCAGATGTCAAGTGAACAAGCAAGAGATGATTACAAGGCCTAAGAACATTTGAGCTTAGTCTTTTCATTTCATCCTTGAGTCAAATTTGATATTTCTGCAAAATTTAAACAGTGGTGAGCATGAAAACCAACGGTCTTTAACCTATGACCTTCAGAATCGAATTAAATTATTTTTCTGTCAGAGAACAAATGTGCAAAGTTTGACTGAAATCTTTGAAAGTTATCATGAGATGATAGATTTTTAACCAAAGATTACCATGAGACTCAATGACCTCAACCTTCGACCTATGGCCTACAAAATTGAGTCAGTTCATACTTCTGTAATGCCCATTAAGTGTCTAAGTCTACTATTAAGGCTATATTTCATGAGTTCTAGATAGTTACAGATGGAGCCACTTAAATGTTTCCTAATTTCATCGGCAGAATCTTGGCTGGTCCATGACAGGAAAGAGCTCCAACCTGCCCACCCTCATGGTTATTATGAGATCCCCTACAATTATTTGATAAACATGTAATCCTTACCATTTATATTTTATAGGATATTCAAATGAAAATGTATCTTAGCTTAGAACAGAAATTGAGAACAAAAATTAACAAAAAAACTTGTCTTTTGTTGCAGTGGCTGGAAGTTGACTGGTAACTGGATGAAACACGGCTGGCATTTGGCTGGAAGGGGAAAATTGAAGTGGCTACATTGTTAGATAGATAGACAGAGTCCAGCTTTGTGTCTGACACAAACAGGGGTGCGTTTTCATTTGCTATTTAAACAGCATGAGAGAACACAGTATAAAAATGACACCTGCATTTCATGCCAAAGCACATTGCACCAAGTGCACAACAGGGCTTAAAGGTCCTAACCTTGCAGAGCAGATGGACCTGCCTGATTCATTGTCTGAAATCACCTAGATCCATCTCACCAAGCTTCAACCTCCAATGACTTCATCTGCCAAAAGCTGGACAGCCCAATCAGGGAAGAGAGGTGGAAACTGAAGACGTGACGACAGCAGGAAGTGACTGGATGTTTGAAAACAATGGCAGCTTCGAAAGCGGTCTCCGTGAATGCGGCAATATCTGCAGTTTTATCAGAAATGGACTCAATTTATTCCTGAAACAAGAGAAAAGAATGTCACTTGAAGTTTTTCTTATGGGAAATCATGCTTTTGCTCTTGTCCCAACCGGGGATCACTGCTGGGAAACTGGGAGAGATGTGGAAATCCTCAGCAGACAATGCTGGTTAGGCTATGGTAACCTGGAACCATGGTTACTCAACGATACCTGGTGAAACATGCTCTCCTCAGAAGTTTACCAGGGGAACTTGGTGGGGATTGTTGTTGACGGGGTTCATGTCACATATAGGTGGTAAATGATACATCTGTGTTGTGTACTTTAATGTAAGATGATAGTCTAAGGACTGAAACGTAGTTTAAGCCAATGGCTAAATACAGGGTCGAGCTGCTACGTCATACTGCGGCTTGATATGATTGGTCTGTGATGAGTGTGACTGGCAGAACGATCGTCCAATCACCAGCTGCAGTTGTTTTTGAAGGTTCTGCCTCTGAAAACATTTTCTATGGGCTCTTCTCCTGATGGACTAGTGAAATATTTCCGTGGCCGATATATGGAACTGTCTGTCTGGCATGTCAGGTTGTAAGATCCCATGTCCTGCTAATCAGTGACCTTTTCTATTAATTTTAAAAGGGGCTCTGAGAGTAGAAGAACATAACACCTTTTATTAAACTCTCAGTTTACAGAAACATGCATTATGCCTTGCTAAGGAAAATGCACACTTTTTCTACTTCCTGGGGTTTATGATGTTATAGCTATACAGCCTCCACCTACAAGTGTGTTTTCTGTTTGTTACAGGCAGAAGCCATGACTGTTTTTTAATGTCCACTCCACACCTTTAACCCCCTCCCCCCCATCAGCCATAGTTTGGGCAGCCAATCAATGCAAAGCTCATTATCACAGCCTCCCTGCCCCCCTAAGATCCAAGCGTTTCCAAAGGGGAGGGGAAAGGAGCTTTTTTTTTTCTTTTTTTTATTCAACTTAAATCAAATCATTGATTAATTGACATTCAAGACATGATGTAAGCGATCAAACACGCCAGGACAGGGGGCTTTTAAGAGATGCAGACATGTTGGTCCCTAATTTATCAATCTGGCGCAGAAATCATCTTACACCAGCTCCCAAGCATGATTCATGAAATGTACCTTGTTGGCAAATACCAGCATACAACCAACCGTGTGTCGGTGAAAGTTGTCATTTAAATAACGCCCCAAAATATTCATTGTGCAGCCCAGAACCAGTGACATGGAGGGGCATGCAGTAAAAAAGAAAGGGAACTTTTTTGGGCTGGAGGCTGAAACCATCACAGGAGAAGAAGAAAAGTAAAATATTATTTGTCAGCCTTAAATTTGGAATTAATAGGAGTCAGAAACATTGTGTCTGCAAAGAGACGCTGGAGATCTTTTTTTTTTTTTTTGCTTGAAGGGTATTGAATAGCTCATAGTCACCAGAGCAGGGACAGTGACACTGCATGAACATAACAGCTGTTTATGATCCATTTTCAGGCTAAAATATCAGACAGTTGTGTTGTTAAACAGCTTTTAATAAACTAAGTTATTGTACTTTAGATGATTGATTGACGTTTCCGTTTCTTATTTCTTCATCTCCATGCATAACCACTTCCTCACTCTTGATCACCCTCACCAGTCCCCCACTCCTCACGCTTCACAGCAGGGGCCATGCTGCAGCGCTTCTTTGTTAAAGTTTTGCCTTTATTAAATAATGCTAAAAAGGTGCATTTAAAGGAAATATTGGTGAAGCTTTATAAAAAATAAATCATATACAGAGCCGGTTTAATTAGACAGACTTCTTGATTAGAGATATTTATCACTGAGCTGAGCAGATGCTGCTTGGAAATGTAATTTCTTCTTTAAGTTTTCTGTCAAACTAAGAAATGGTTTATAATTACTGAAAGCAGTCTTTCTAATTCTTACAAATAGTTGATAAAGAAAACATGAGTTTGTTAGAAATAAAAGAACAAACCAGCTGAAAGCTTGCACTGCCCATCATTATAGAAAACTGCCTATAGAGGTGGTTTGATATAACATACATTATAGATGATACATCTCAAATAGCTATTCAGCTTCAAACTTGTGTACCTGTCAGTCTATCAATGCACGTTGACTATGACGTAAAGATGCTTCTTCTATGCAGACAGATTTTATTTGTTTCAGCTTGAGTTTACACTGAGTGTAAACATGTGCACATGAGCTCAGACCTGACGTCCTACACCCACTATGATCAAACCAGGTTCAGATTGACAAATGCTGATCTGTCCCTAGAAATGACTTTTTCAGTCATAAGCATGTTTGATAAATGAGATCTGTTGTCTTTGGATGTGAGATGGTGTCACGCAACAGTTGAAAGTCTTTATAAATTCTTTGTACAGTCCTCTGGTGAACAGTCGGCATAGGATGTGTTTGCTGATGAAAATGTCATCCTCTGTTTTCTCCCAGAACATAAAAATATGTACAAATTAACCCTTAATTCATACATCTGATTTTTTTGTATGTTTTTTTTTTCAATAAAAACAATGAAGTTGTGATAACATACTGGCCTTTAAAGGGTTAAATTCCCAAAAAATAAATATTATTTATTTCTATATATATTTTTTTTATAAATATATTAGTATTTAATATGTATGTCTAAGGCTGATGTAGTTTCCAAAGACTTACTTGTTTGAAGTGGAAAATTGTTCAATACATGGTTTCACAGCTGATACAAGGCAGCTGGCTTTTTTTGTCCCCAGGATCACAAGAGAGACTCTCTATCTTTTTTTTTTTTTTTAATATGACACTGCAGAAAAAAATAATGCAATAATGTGCCTCCAATCACTGACCCAGCTTAGTCAGAGGACACCTTACCACCAATCCAACCATCTTTCTGGTTATTCTTCTCTAAAACAATGAGCTTAAAATCTGGGATCATTATTCAAAAGAGCAGCATGTACATCCAAAACAAATGTACAAAAAGACCCAAATGCTGCTGAACTACCCTTCAGCTGAGGACAGCAGCAGCTCAGTGACCTCACTTTACAAAAATGTCCTGAAACACGCTCACAGTGCCCACATACTGCTGCAGTATTTTCAGCCCAATCTCCTTTTTCCTGCGGCTCAGTGTGAGGGAGTGGAGATAACAGACGTTGGTTCAATAAAACAACCACTTGAGCAACCTGCCCCTCAGTTCACTTCAGTCCTCTGTTTCCTCGGCAGATTGTCACCACACAGTCACCCCCCACCTCGTCCCAAACCCCTCCACTCACTCCATTCAACATTCACCCCCGGGCCACTTTTACACTCCTGGCCTTTTTATTCTCCCCCAAGCATCCCTGCTTTTCTCTGTGACCCTCTCTCCTCCTCTGCGGCTGCACTTTGATGCCCCCCGCCTCCTCGAGTGTTGATGTTGAGATGAATGAAGCTTCGAGACAAAGAACTGAACATCCAAAGCTGCCCTGACACCTTTAAAAGATGATTCATGGGAGGAGATGTCAAACGCTGTGGGGTAAGTATTTAGATAGGCACTTTAAAGAGGTCTTATTTTGCCTTAAATCCGGTTCATATTTTCATTTTTGATGACTGCTAGAGTATGTTCACGATCAGAGATGTTCAAAAACCTTCTAGTTTTCATACTCAGTGCCCCTGATACACCTGTATTCTCACTCAGTCTGAGATGCTCTGTGAGAGCTCCTGCCACTTTAAGGCCCCCCCTCCCCAGTCCGCTCTGATTGGCTGACTGGTCTTCTCTGTGGTGATTGGTCAGTTCATTGCTTCTCAGCTCCATGTTGTCAGCGACTGCATTCATTCTTCCATCTCTGTCCTGGACTTGCTACCCCGACCCCTAATTTCAACATCTGCCTACGTAGTGTCCTGCCCGCAGAGTTGCTCTGAGCAGTAGTGCTTATCCTTGCCCGCTGCACAGGGAAGTGCAGCCCTGAGTAGCTTGAGAAAGGAGACCATAAGATCATGAGAGAACTTCACGAGGTAATTGTGAGATCATGAGATGACAGGAAGAGCAAGATAGAGACAACTGGTTATATCATTTACCTGATGTTCATTTGCTGTCAGCATAGATAATATTTTCACTTGCTCTGTTGTATTTTGAAAGTCTGGATGCTCTGAGCCCTTGTTTTCCTGTTTTGGGTCCGTCTACTTGGTGGAAAATGGCACAGGTTGAAGCGGTTCCAGTTGAAAATTATTTCCAGTGAACAGGCGAGGAGGTGCGCTGTTGGCATGTACCACAGACGGGATCAAGGGATACGCTATGGACTAAGCCACTGACACCCTCAAGTAGCAGTGCCATCAGCTTATAACTGGCAGAAACCAGTGGGGCCCATACTGTCCAGAAAAGTTTGACCAGAATTGGTCTTCATGGAGTAATTGTAGCCAAAAAGCCATACCTCCAATTATGCCAAGCGAATCAACTAACGAAATCTGAGAGTTTCATTGTGTTTGGGCCTTCAGTTTACACGAGAACGGTGCCCAGAGTGCCTAAATCCGCAAACTTTTTGAACCCAGATCCAGAGTGAAAAGTTTTGAAAATTTCTTCGTTGTCGTTTCAGGGATCGTTGTTGTCAGGGAAAACAGGAACGCGTGGCACATGTGCATCTCTTTCAGATAAAGGTAGCGTGCACACCTAGGAACAACAACAGCTATGGTTTGTGAAAATTATTCTTCACCAGAAAGCACTAGTGTGCAGGCGCGTATTGTAGTACCACTGTTTCACTATAAACTTACATCGCCAACTACTGGCCTGGCAGGCACACAATCACATTTTCAGTCATTCTCTGGTCCATGTGAACGTGTATTGTAATCACATTGTCTCCGTGTGAATGTGGACTGTTTTTGAAAATGCAAAGGAAAAACCTCTCTGTTTCTGGTGACATTGTTGTCTTGTAAATGGGCCCTGAGTGTCTGCAGGCAACAGTGAAGCATGGAGGCTTCCTCAAGTTTAGTTCTGCATTTCTGCAAAGGTATTTGGGGAGGTGATCAGGATTAATGGTGTCCTCCACAGTGCTCAGGAATACAAGCAGATACTCATCAACTGTGCAGTCCCATCAGTGAGGCACCTGATTGGCCTCACAAATGATTCTGAAGCAGGACAACGACCAAAACACACAGCTAATGTCATAAAACTCTCCTCAGTGTAAGGAAGAGCAAGAAGTCCTGGAAGTGATGGTATGGCTTGGAAAAACCTTCCTGCTGAGTTCCTTCAAAAACTGCATGCAGACCCAGAGGAACTTGTCAGGAAAATTTCCCACACTGCCCCTGACTGACAGCCCAGATGGACAGAACGACAGGAGAAGGAGCTTTTCTGCAGTCTTTTACTTGCACAAGGAGTGGAGCAGTTTACAGCAAGGCAACTTCCTCTTGCGCTAAAGAGTGTTTCTTAATCTCTCATATTTAAACAGTTAAGGTACAACTTATCACACAAGCAAGGACAAGCAAGCTGTTTCCTGATTAATCAAATACAGACAGTTCTTAACAGTTTCTGACCCCTTTATCTAGGTTGCAGTGTAAGCACTTATCTATATCACTTACATAAACAGCATTCTACCACTCAGTAAGAACAATCATGTGTACATATGATGCTGCTTTGAAGAAAAAGGGTGGTCGCACCAAATATTGATTTGATTAAGATTTCTCTGCTGTTTTATGGTTATATTTTATTTTCAAATAAATTTTAATTCTTCTTTTCATGAAAGCAGTCTTACTTCACACCTGTCTAAAATGTAAAACTTTTTTTTTAATTCAACCGTAAAATGAGCTATGGACATTTACACCCATTTTGGTTCCAGGCTGCAGTCTTGGTCCTGCTTTTAGTCCAGTTATTTAATCCAAGGCCTTGTTGACTCGGTTTTGTTCCAGCTTCAAGTGGCTGTTTGAGAAACTGGGGCTGACTGCCATCAACAAAACAGGTCACAGTTTGAAACCCGTCAACTTTTTGCATGTGCTGTTTGCACCCTCAAAGAACAGTTAATGCTACAATACGAATACAAAATGTAACACATGTCCAAAGAAATAAAGTGAACAAACATCTTGTCATTTTATGTATTCTGACATAAACTATGACTGTTTGTCCATTTCATGAGTTTTTCACCTGTGGAAATGTTAAATTTTTATGTTGGCTTTGGAGCATGACTTTTTTTATTCATGTTTTAATTTGATGTTGAATTTTTGCATCAGTAAAAAGATTGACGTACTGCTATATAATTTATTTGTCTGAATTTTAATGGGTCACCTCAGGTATGTTTGCACAGTAGTGTCTGAGGTAAAGTTGCTCATGAGGGGCAGAGGGAGTTCATGCATCAGTGCATAAAGGCCTGCAGTCAGAGCTTTTGTCATGTCTGAAACAAACTGGATTTGAGTCAGAAGGTTCTGGTGGTATATAAATAACTGGTGCAGAGATCAGGGGGTCTCATCGTATTTGGCAGAAATATGCAGATGATGCATGAATGTCTGAGTTCATTTAAATTTCTCAAACTAGAAGGTCCATTGACTGGACAGACTCTTGTTCCTTTTTGGAGCCCTGAAGGTGGACAAGTGTTTTCTAAAGGTTGATGCAAGTGCACGCAGTAACTGTGCACTTCAGTAGTGTTGAGTCCACTTCAAGAAACTGTCAAATGCTTTTATGTGGCTCAATCTTAGAGCGGTTTGAAAATGCATGCATTTTGGCTGCATGCTGGCACTGGCCACGGTTACATGATGTTTTATAATTCTAAATTAAGTATTCAGAATTAAATAATTCAGAATCAAAGTATTCTCCTTCATGTTTACATGGAAATGGTAATTCTGAATTGGGGTTTACATAAAAAAACATGTTTATTCGCCTTTATTCAGTTCTGCTTAAGGCCTGGGGGTTGGGAATTGTTCTGATTGGATAGGGGGCGGACATGACATATTTACATCTACCGGAGGAAAACATCACCAGTTCAGCGTCTCCAGCGTCTCTGTCAGGAAAACCTCATCCAACTTGGACGCTACAGCTGTAAAAAGGTCTGCATTTTTATGCTTATGTCCATCCACTCTTATCATTATTTCCAAATCTTCTAAGGCTCTAATCAAATAAATTGTCTCAGCTCGAGTCCAACACTTGCTTCGGGCGGCCATCCTGTTCCCGTCAGCTCAGAATATGTGCGTCATTGCGACAGGACAAGGGAATGAGCATGCGAAGAACGACCAGAATTAATTTAAAGTGGAGTGAACGTATACATGATCGAGGAATTTTTCGATTCGGATTAAATCAGAATAAACCAGCCACCTACTTCAGAATTAAGTTAAATTCGGAATGGTCATTTTCTTTCGGAATTAAGTGTTTACAAAGTCATTTTTAATCTTTTTAAAGAGGATTTAAGTTTTATTCTGAATTGAAGGGGAATTAAGGCTCTCATGTAAACGTAGCCATTGTAGCATGACTTTTTTTTTAAATTTAGTGAGAATGCTATCAAGTCAGAGCTTTAAGGCTGCTGACATAAGCGCCATGTCGCCGGTGCCAAGCAACTGGAAGATGAAAAATAGAGATCTGTGACAACCTTCCTGCAGAAATGTATCAGTGAGAAGATAAACATAGTTGTCCTGCCCTTTTAAAAGCCAGTTGTTTGGTGTTGCACTGCTCTCTGCCTGTAAAAACTTTGTAAGCAGTCTTTGTTAAGTTTTGTTTTCATACTGCCCCCTCCTGGTTGAAGAAGAGTCCAGTGGGCATGTGCTGGTTGATTGCCATGTGGGAGCCTTGCAGAGCAGGCAGCTAGGTTCATCTCCTGCAGGGATTATTTTTTATTGCTGCCTTTGACACTATTTGTCTGTAGGTATGGTGCTTTTCAAGTGTTTTTCAAGTGTTTTGTGATGGAGACAGAGGCAGAGGGTGGTTTTTCAGATTGTGCTTTGTGTTTGTAACTTTAAATTTGTAAAGTCAGACATCCGCAGCAGAGCTACGAGCTAGCAGCATGACAGTGCATTTTTGAGTTTGCTAATTGTATTGACTGTGCCTTATTTCTGTTCATTTTTCATAATGCAATTTGTTATTTGTGCTGCATTGCAGTTTTACAACAGAACCTTCAGTAAATGACAAGAAAAGTTACGCCTTGCAATTCTTGGAGGATTTCAAGTTGTTAGCTGACTGTCTAGTTTTGAACATTGGCTACTCATAGTGAGGACAGTACAATAGTATTGTTTTACTTCCTGTCAGTGCTTTTCAAAGTAAAAGCTCATTTTTCCATTTCTATATACAGAGAGCCTCCTTGTTCATACAGAATGCTTTTATTCTGAAGTTTTCTCAGGTCAGTTTTTCAAAACCATTTCCTAACTTACTGAAATCAGCGTTTTCACCATTGAAGTACAGTGACTTCATTGGAGAGAGGAGCTCCAGCTCCTGGACCAGGAGGACACTGAGCCTCCAAGCATTACAGAGGAACTTCAGATACTCAGCACCTCTTCACTTCTGTGTCTCCCATGTTATTTATTTATTTAATCTTTGGCAAGAAATAGTAACTCAACAGACATACGTTTACCCCAAATTCTTCCAGATTATGATTTGGATTTACAATAGCCCAAATATATTTAAGAGTTTGTTTTATGTAGATTATTGAGGTTTGCTTTTAGCCATCAGGGCAAATTATTGATGACAGTTACAAAACACAGCCAGGTCAAAGGCTGGCTGGATAGTGTTTGATCCCTGACTTTCTAATGTTGAAAGTATGTTACAGTGTAAACAGTGGTTGTGTCTGTGGTTCAGCATTTAGTCATAAAGTCCTGTCCTGGTCATATTTGGTCATCTTGTGCTTTGAAATGAAATCTCAATTTTCATGGACAAACAAAACAAAACAAAAAAAAACATAAAGCCCTCATGTTGGTCAACCTTGAACATTTTTTTTTTTATTTAAAGGTAGCTACAGGCATTTCATATCATTAAAGGATTACATTTTTGGACATGCATACCTGTCAAATCATTGACTTTTTACCTCACTGCAGAGCATCATTAAAGAAAGTCCATGCCTGCTTTGGCATCTTCATCATGTGTTGGATCGTGTGAAATCATACGAGTTAACATGAGGTTGAACTTTGGGCTTCAGGCACACAAGCTTAATGACACCACACAGCACTATTTTCAGCCTCTCATGTCTTAGATGAAAAAACTTAAAGGAGAATGTCATGGAGATGTCTTCATAAGTACAGAATGAGACCAAATGTCTCCAGCTGTAGAGGTCGGCTTTCTAAATTGACTGTTAATTACTGCACGAGGATTTGTCTGCCTAGTTCTTTGGTTTAAGGGCTTGTGTCCACGGGTGGTGGTGTTTACACTGGCAAGGGTTTGTTTTCACTTCACAACCCATGTAGTCCAGGGTTCTTTATGCTCACTGCTCTGGGGGGGGGCAATCAGCTGATTTTTGTCATAGAGCTTCCAGCACTTGAAGTGGAAAATAGTTCAATTTCTAAGAGAGCACTGCACTCGTTAATGTCGGTTCTCCCACGCTGACCAATCAGAATCAAGATAGGGCTGGACTTCTGCTGTTCTCTTTGTAAACAACGATGGCGGAGATGAAAATGAGCGCACACAAATTGATTTCAAACGGCCCTACTGATGTAGAAGTCAATTCTTGCTACCAAGCAACATTAAGCACAAAAACGCTCTGAAATGAAGGATTACTGTGACTGAAGTGGGAAAAAAGCCTCCTACGAGCACAGGCCCCGGTGGGACTTTTTGTCTGTTAAGACAATGCCAGATTTTGTGGTGGCTTATTACCTCTGCCAAGAATGTTATGCTATTGTTGGTGCATGTTTGTTTGTTTGTTAGCAAGATGACACAAAAACTACTGGACAAATTTTGCTAAAATTTTCAGGAGATGTTGGTAATGGCCCAACTTAAAAAGGATTAGATTTAGGTGGTGATCCAGATAAACATCATTAGCAAACGATTGGCTAATGTTTTTGCTCAATAACTGTTTAATGATGACATCAACATGATTCTGAGTGCTAGGTGTGGGTTTTCAAGGTCAAGGAATCATATTATGGTGGTAACTTTATCATGGAAGTATCGCTTATGGATGAAACAGCCATATGGGAGCTACCTTTGGGGAGGTTTGCGCTCTCCGAGTGCTTTCTAGGTTTTGAAAACTGTGCAACTGTGCAAAAATTGCAGTATTTTTAGGCTTTTTATGACACAGGAGAAATGAATTGCCCAAAAATTTTTAATTGTGTTCAATGTTTTCAGTAACCTAAAAAAAAAAATGCACAAAACTGAAACAATATTATATATATGCATGCAGCTGCAAAAAAGGTGCAAAGAAAAGAGAGGGTATACCCAGATTTAAAATTATTAATCCAAAAGTTAAAAAAAAAAAAAAAGAAACATCTGTTAACAAATATTTTTTTCAATTTCAAATGCAGTTTCATCATTTCGTCTATTTTTGTTTTAAATTCGTTTTATGACCTTTATTTTGTCATTTAATTTTTGTCACAGTCCCCTTTTTCTTTATAATAAAAGTAGCACGAAATGTGAACAAGGCACAGAAACTGAACAGCAGTAATTCATCCTTCCTTATGCAGCAGTCTTTTAATAGCTGAGTTTTTACAGCAACAATGATCATGTTGTTTCTGTCATGGCAGATGGCTGCAACAAGATAGAGAGGTCCCGCTACGCACAAATCAACGATTTTTCTGGCTTTGAAAACTGTTGAAAATATTTGCAATAGTGAAAGTAGTCAAAAAAACATGTATTAAATATAGGTTTATATATTTTATTTAATTCTTAAAGTTTACAGTGTTCAGATTATTGCACATATTTGTGCCAGAAAAAAGCAATGGAAAAAAGAGCCTTTGGGGGAAATATGTTGTAAAAAGAAAGGAGTGTACAATCAAATGTGTCTGCGGGGGGAGGATTAACTTCTGACATCCATCTAATAATAACAGTGGCCTCAGCAGACCCAGTTTAAGATGGCGATACTGTTGATCCCCATATGGACTTTCACAATGAACGTCTATGAAACAGGACAAATAGTCCGGGTAATATTCATCCCTGAGGTATAACACAATCTGCCCTCATGTCTTGTCTGAATATTGAGGGAGATTGCTTTAAACTGTAAGCTACTCTCTTCATGGAAAAGATCTAAAATTAATCAGCAGGCTTGTTGTCCCCTCTTAAGGCCGCGATAAGAAGGTTTTGGTGCACGGGGAGGGAGACATAAGAGGCTTTAGGGACCGTTCATATTAAAGGATCTGACATCCACCTGCCCTCTCAAATGGCAGGCAATTTTGACACTTCTGGCACGCAAATCAGCCGTACGAAAATAACCTGAGTCTCTTCGGCCGTGTTGTGATGCTGTTTACCTTAAAGGACGCTGTGAAAAGCGTGGTAAATGAAATGCCTCTCCACAACAAATCACAGAGCAATTTATCTGGCAGCTTGAGTGCCTGCACATGGGCTGATTTCTCTCTTCATCTTTTCATTTTCCCGTCGCCATTATCCACACGTATCATGTCGGAGACGGCTTGATGGACTCAATGTGTCGGGACGGCTCGTTCTCACATCCGTATATCACTACAGGACTCCCCATGGTACAGCAGCGGCCTGTCGGCGCTAACACTCAGGCCAGCTCTCCCTGTGATGGTCAGTTGGAGACTCTTTTTATTTTGATACAGTTATGCTTTCCCATTTCCCTTCTTGATTGGAGCTTAAAAGCCAAAGCAGCTCAGGTCGTGCCGGCATAAATCTCCAAGCCCATTAATCTGCCCTGGTGTCGTGTTTCGCCCAATCATGTCTAGATATTCGTGGGGAAATTAAATGAGTGATATTGCCAGGCAGCTCACCGGCACTGCAGATTGGATGTTAAAATAGGTTGGCTGCTTTGTGCGTTTGCTGTTGATTATTCTCTTATGTATCAGACATGAGGGAACAGCCTCAGGAGCGACAGATGAGGGCATGTGAAGTCTCTGTTTCTTTAACACAGATGGGCCTTTATTCTAAAGTGCTCTGCCTCATAACCTTCTAAAATCATGGTAAAAGTCACTTCTGAGGATGAATAAGTGGGTATGAGAACATTATTTAAATGACATTTTGACAGATGTGGACACAGAAGGGGAAGGAATTAAGTTTTGGGGTATAATCATCTCATTTAAATGTATTTTTAATAAATCACACTTACCAAAAGATGTTTAAAAGTGTCTCTAATGCAGCCTCATGTCTGGTAAAATTACACTTAGTACATTTTTTAATGTATGAATCAATGTGATAAGAGCTGTCACCTTTTGATCCAAGTCCAGATTCTGTCCCTGAAATCCATAATTCGTGCAAACAAGGACAGTTAAACAGTGTCTTTTAAGGTTTACCTTACTCTAAGTACATATTGGAATGTATTTTCAATTTACAGATGTAGCCACTTCAATTTTACCCTCCCAGCCAATTGCCAGCCAATGAGGGTCTAAAATAAGGATTTGTTTTTTGGTTTGTTTCTGCTCTCAATTTCTGTACTTATTGGAATTTTCTCTGTTAATCGAAATTTTCATTTATATATCCTTTTAAAGTAAGTAACAAGGGCTACTTGTTTATCACATCATAATGGAGATCTATTTGGAGCCATGAGGATGGGCAAACTCTGCCAAGGAAATAGTGGAAAATTTAAGTGGCTCCATCTGTACGTTTGGTATTTAGCACTGTCCATCCATCATCATCTTTACAGCACAACCTTTTCAGGGTCCTGAGGGCCTGGAGCCTATTCCAGCTGACATTGGACATAAGGCAGGGTACAGCCTGAACCAGTTACCAGCCAATCACAGGGCCACAAAGGGGGACAGATAACCATTTAGTCTCACACCCACACCTAAGGGCAATTCATAGTCCCCAGCTATCATGTTTTTGGTCTGTGGGAGGAAACCGGAGTGCCCAGGGAAAACCCCACGCAGGCACAAGGAGACCATGCAAACTCCACACAGAAAGACTTTTGGAATCAGACCTCAATCTTCTTGCTGTGACAAGAATTAACCTGCTGTGCCACTGCGCCACCTTTTTAGTGTTGTGTAACATTTAAACCCATTATTTCCAGGTAGTGTGTCAATGCTTTATACATATTTGAGTTTTGCAGTGTTTAGGGTAACACACTACACAGTTTTAACATACTCAGATTACATTTTGTCGTGGTATGGACCACAATGGGCTTTGCTATTCAAGTGTAATCAATTAGTTCAATACTTTTACAAAAGGTAATCTCTTTCTGAAGAAAAAAAAAAACACCTTTTTCCGTATCCATTTCAAGATCCACATCTGAACAGTTTCTGTTTCTCTTCTATCTGGTAGCACTTAGCTGCATACAAGCAGAGGATAAACATAGCGGTGCCAGTTCAGAGCATGTTACTAATTTCAGCCTGGTACACACTACAAGATAATTGGCCCAAGTTTTGGCTCGGATCCCCGCTTCCGACCAAAGTAAGCAAGAAGCTGGTTGTCCTAAAGGCTTTACCTGATCATCCAGTTGCGCAAGGTGTGTTTAGAGCCATCCCAAAAGACGATTGTGGATGCTCCAACTTGAAATCATAAATATCAAATGTATTCAACAGCGTAACATGTAAATTATAAAAACAAACTATAAGGACAAAAGCTGGACCAAAATCATATCCATCATGGGAGCTAGCTGCTAGTCGCATTTAGCTTCTGTTACTCCTGATATGGTCTGCTATATTTATTCATATTAAAGTCACATTTGACAACCAGATTACAAGCTGTGAAGGTCAAGGCCCTGGTTGTTAGTGAGATGGTTGGTGTGTGGTGTGCTGTGTCTCGCTCTTTGTGGCATACCACACACTACATAAATAAAACTGTTAAATCTGCCAGTTGTCTTCATGTGCGGGGTCTCTCACAGTGTGAAATTAATCAAGATTTTAAAAATCTTGATGTGCGTGTATCAGGCCTTAAGTGAGAGAACATTTGCCTTGTGAAAATACACCTATAATGTCGGTCAATCACTTTGACAGAGCATAAATGTTATTTGGCTACCCTGGATTAAAGGACAGTGGAAAAAAAAAGAAATACCACACGGCCGGCTAATGCATAGACTTAAGGATCAACTGATTGAATTTTGGAGGTCAAAGTTCATGGAGGTTGGGGGTCATGTTTTCTTGTGAAAGAGATGTCTCAAGAACACTTGAACAAATTTCCAGCAGACTTTGCATACATGCCCATTTCAGTGGTCAAAGTCACAGAGCCTCATGTTTAGCCACTGCTATTGAAAGAAAAATCACTAGCAATGATCTGAGGGATTTTCCTGCATAAATGTCCACCTTGACACAGAGATGAACTGATTACATTTTGAAGGTAACAGCAGCACTGACCTGACAAATTACTGCAGAAAAAAATGCAGCAAACAATCAAAGAAGACTTGACCCATGAGAAGGGGCTCTAACAGACAGTTCAGTCAGACTGAGAATATCAGATCTGGACCACTTTTCTTTATGAAATGAAAAACAAATTAAAAAAAACTACAAACTTAACTGTAGAAAGGATATTTTCACTCCTCTTCTGACCTGTTTTG
Organism: Cetoscarus ocellatus; assembly: GCA_037902135.1. NCBI lineage: Eukaryota > Metazoa > Chordata > Actinopteri > Labriformes > Labridae > Cetoscarus > Cetoscarus ocellatus. Next base: position 671,142 of record JBAMNC010000579.1, on the reverse strand, counting down.
TCAAGAGTTTGTTTTACAGAGTGACTCGCGTTCTGTCCTTTACTCTGCTGCAGTAGCGCCAGCCTGCTATATAATCTGATTGGCCCTTCATGAATGTGATTAATGGGCTGGTTGTCCAGTCATCTGCCAGATATGCTACTGAAAGGTTCTGCCCACTCCCGAACACTTTCTATGGGCTGTTGCCCAGATGGACTGGTAAAATATGTTGAATGGTCCAACTGGTCAGTCTTGTTTGACAATAAGGTCAGTAGCAAACAAAAACTAATGAAAATTTCACGTGATGAAATGTAATAGAGTAAAAAGCTTTTATTAAGATGGAACTACAACCTAGATTTTTTTTACTTAAAAGCAGTTACAATATTTCAAATGTATAACTTCACGTCTTAACTTCTTGTTTGAAAATTTCCACTTAACCTGATCAAGCTGTTCCCTGTGGTTGTGTGAATAGTGTTTGAACTGCTGATTAATAAAAATTGATTAAAAAAATGCCTGCGTTAGGGTCCCTGGCCATTTTTGTAGTCCTTTTAGGCAGTTCATTAGCAGCTAACCTTTTAAACACAGGCTTTATAATTCTACTTCAAGCAATATTAGATGCATTTTAGTATTTTAGATTAAATGTTAAATCTTGTATGGGTGTGGTCATTACAAACCATACTGTATTTCAGGCATTTATCCATTAAGGTATCCTAAAATGCAATAAATTTTCCATCTTGAGAACCAGAAAGTGCAAAATGCTAATTCAATTCTGCATTTTCTTTTTACTTATTCCTGCACCACACTATTATTATACCATCTCTGAGACTACTTTAATATGTGAAAAAAATGTATTACATTGCAATATATATATATTTTTTTCCCTGCATACAGCTTAATATTTCTGACAATACATATACATGGTGTATTTGTATCTTCCATGGAGAAAGTCAAAATTTCAGTGGTGCTCTGATTCACCTCAGTTCCTCCTAAATCTTGTTTTTGTCGTCTTTCCAGGAAGGATTTGTTTCCCTCTGTCTATAACATAATTAAAAGATATCCTGTCTTCTTTTAATTTGGGACTATATAATATCTAATCCTCTCTGACTTTGGTCTTAGCTGCCATCTTGGCCTCTTGATTTAATTTTGGTCATGTCTTATTTGATCTCCCATTCTTTCAATCTCCTTCTCGACAGTAATATCAACTCTCAAGATGACCGATGAGTTAATCCGCCGCATTAATCTCTGACTCTGTTTCTTAAGAAAATGCTGTGGAGGGAGGGGGAAGGAGGTCACGAGTGAGGATTAACAAATATGTATTTTTGCAGTCTGTCCACACAACATCCCTGCACACTCATAATGTTGAGCTCTTTGTCCAAAATTGCAACTTTGAGGCCTGTTTTTGCAAATTCAAACAGCAATTTAAGGCAAGAAAAGACATAGCCATTTCCTTCCACATTTGCCGTTCACCTTTATTTAAATGTTCTTGGCTGTGGTGGGTTCTTCTAGAAGGCAGAAGCATGATGAACCCACCAGAAACTTCACACATGGAGCAAAAAACACTTTAGGGGAGTGAATACTGGGGACATGCAGCACTTGTGACACACAGCTCTATAACAGTATAGAAAACAGCTGACAGAGGGAAAGTACAAGCAGACAATACCTCCCCGTCTTCCCTTATAAAAATTCACCCCATCATACATCCAAGATTGAAGTGAAGGGAACACAGTAGTTCATGGCAAATAAAGTCCACATATTTAAATTGAATCAGACAAAAATAGATCATTTGCTTTAAACTGAAAATATGAAAAAGTTGAAAACAGTTGAAAAAAATACCGAAAAAGAGGAAGAGAATCCAGATGTATGCGGTCAGAGTTTCAGTTTTGGCTGCGGTGATAACTGGACTTTTCATGGACTGATTACATTTAGGCAGCTACACACCAGCTCTAACTAGACCATCATTTTATTTATAAAGAAAAAATGAAGCTTTCTCTCTAATGGAAGAACTTTTAGTGGCAGTAGGACAAAATATATAACTGAGAGGTTGGCCAAGAAATGATGATTTTACAAGGGATAAAACATTCATTTTTAACAATCATACTTGTCTTTTTCGGCTTCTCTGAACCATTAAGACTTTGTAATTTGAGGGAGAATAGATCTTCATCTATACAAAAAGTCAGTATTTGATTGACTGTGCTTTTCAAAGACTTGCAGCTGAATGACTTAGTGCTATTTTTTCTACTCTGAGAGAAAAAAAGGCAAAGCAACTTTACGATGCGCCTCAGTTGGGAAGCCAGTTCTTCGTTAAATTACCTAGACCCACGTTGAGGTCCACTGCATTGTGCTATGGTTCAACTCCATGCCCCACCATCAGTTAACACCAACTGACTGTGTTTTCTGTGATGCCTACAGCAAAGTTTCAGGAGCAGAACCACACCGCAACCACACCTCCTTCTGTGTTCCCACAAATTGGGGGTTCGTCATGCCCTTGAGCTATGGCGAATCCCCAAAGAAGCTTCCCAAAATCATTATCGGCTACATGTTATACGTTCCAAAATAAAAATTCTTCTTTTAAATAAATGATTGCCAAATTCGTCTTGTTGATGGTGTGGTTCTTGCTAGTGAATGTGTAACATGAAGCACCAATGCCAGACAGTGGGAACCGCAAGACCTACTGACTATCATGCAAGATTTTTTGGCATATAGAAAAAGTTTTAATTGTTATGGAAACTTGATTAACAAAAAGTTACCACTAAAACGTTGTTGTTTACACAGTTGTTACTGAAATAAAAGCAGTAAAATGTGAATGTAGTGTCCATATCTTTTGCTGTGATAGTCTTTGATTTAAACTGTCTTTGTCTATGGCACATTTTGTGTCCTGTCCTGAATTGTTCTTGGTCTTTCAGGGTTGCATGTGTAAAGACATTTTTGCAAAACACTGTGGACCAGTCTTTGTTAAGATGGTAACCTGCAATTTCCACATAGACCATCTACAGTGCCCAGCATAAATGAGTTCACCCCCCATTAAAAGTAATGTATTAATCAATATTTAAATGAACAAAAGAACAATTTCCAAAGTTTTGAAAAGCTGAGTTTAACGTAACATTTTTTTTTTTTTTACCATAAGGGTAATATGATAACTAAAATTTAGTTTTGCTCCCACCCCTTTGATTGGGGTGTACTCATTTTTGCATCCTGATCTTAAATTGAGAAAAAATATTATTTTTGTGTGCAACTTAAAAAATCGTGTATGCAATCAATGGCGCACATTGGGGGAGTATTTTGTGGTATAGTATGCCATAGAAAATGTTAATTTTGAAAGGAAACTAAAGGTTTTCTGACAAATCTGAAGGGGTGTTCTCAATTATGCTGAGCACTGTATGTGGCACTAAGTCCACTTTATACATTTTGCTGTATATTTTTTCCCTTTAATCAATCAGTTAGCTTCCACACCCTGTGCTACTCTGAGCTGATTTGCTGGAGAAACCTGGAGAGCCTATTTTTAGCAGGAGCCGCTTCAACCCTGCCTTTACCTCTGCTGAGCAGACGGATCGAAAATAAGAGAACCTCCACAGAGTATCTGGTCGTTTCAAATTACCATCTCACTGTCAATGTTACGTTACACGTAGCCCAAAGACAGAAGTCATTAGTTGATCAGAAGGTACCATAGGTAATGTGATGCCATATATGAACAAAGGTAATGTGGGAGCTGGAAAAACCACTACAATTTAAAGACATCCTCTCTATAAGGACTCCAAGAGAGTGGACAATGCACAGGCTCAAAAATTAAAACTGAAATTCCTTGCACATGTGTCCACCACAGATTTCATTTCAAGCATATGTTAATCTGACAGACTTATTCCAAAATCCCATAGACTTTGGGACATGGGACCTGGAAGTGCTAAAAAGTTAACTTTTGCAAGTAATTTCTAGTCCATTTATTGGTAAAAGAAAAAAACAAAAAACAAACGGATGATATTGATACAGACAGTAAGTCAACCTCAGAGAAGCATCATAACCTGTTGCTTGTCAGAGTGAAGTTGTATTTTTATTGTTACCTTGTGTCTCAAGCTCCTTGGATGTGCAGCTCTAAAGAAGCAAACCATTGGATGAATGCACATGCCAACGAATCAACGCAAAACTGCTCTATGAGGAAATTGCAGGATATTTTTAGTCATTTGCCATGTTTACTTTGACATGTTAATATGTTTTGGAAGATGCTTTGAATGTGTCAGTCCCTGTTCTTGCAGCTAAGATTCACAAATAAAAGGTAAAATATAGTTATTAGGAACACCTGACTTAAATAATTACATTTTAATCAAACAGTCACAAAATAAATTAAAGGTTGCAGTGTGTAAAATCAAGTTTGCTGATTCAGCCACACACTCTGAAGCATGTAGTTTCCTGAATTATATTGCATCATCTTAACAGAACAGATTTTTTTAAATTATTTTCACCCTTTATTATAACAGCAAGGGTACTATGACTTATAACTGCAGAATGTAATACAAACAGCCTCACAAACTACATCCTGCAAAACAGTTATACAGTTGAATTTGTGCTACACAACGGCTAAACCAAGACATAATAAAACTGCATTACACAGAAAGAAAACTGGCTACTGGGCAAGAAGATTGTACTCAACTCAGATTAATGAAAAAAAGAGTATTTGTATGTAATAGTTAAAACATGTTGCAGTAAATGATTATTTCCTTAAATAACAAAAGGTAAGAGAGCATAGGTGAATGTGAATATCATACAGTATCACCCTGTTCGATTTTGGCACCTTTGCTTTGATTATTATGTTTATTAGTAAAATTGTCGAATGGAGACATATTCTATACGTTATAAGAGTCAGTGTTGTTACATAATGCCAAATAACATCTCTTTTGACATGTATTGTTTTTGTTTAAACATGGTGTCGGTCCACTGTGTGACCATTTGACAGCTACACAACACACAGTAGCTGCACTCACTGTAGTAGAAAACACAAAAATACATGAGCGTTAGTCATAAACATAAAAACAAAGTGATCATTCATATTGCTTGTGAACATTCAAGGGAAACTTTAGAAATGTCCAATAGGTTTTGTAGTTTTTTTAATGCTGCTTTACTGCTGTTGATTTAGTACAAACAGTCCAACCATATCAGTGAGTATGGTCAACAACAGATTTAATATCAATTAGATTCATTGGGGCAAGACATCAAGAGTGATCAGACATTAATGGCAAGCTTTGATTGAAATGTATATTAACCTCTGTTTATAATTGTATTTAATCACTAAGTTTACATGTCTTATATTCCTCTGATCTAATTAAAATAATTCTGATTAGGGATTTAAATTAACTACATACAGTGATTTGATCAATGATCTTTGCACACTTAGTCCATTTCTATCTGATGCATTTTTTAGATCTGCAATCCAATAAAAGTGTCGTGGACACAGACCTTGCACATCAAGTGTTCAGTATTCAATTAATTATACAAACTTGCAGTGTGAGACAAAATGTTTTGGAGAAAGTTTTGTCAGTTGATCCACTAGAGTCATGCTGATGTGCAAGGCTCATGCGCAACTGCATTGTGTCAAGTGATAAAGAGCCTGAATTCATCTTTTAAAGAGCCCATATTACATTTTTTTAAGTTTTATATGCTCTTTTGGGTTTTTCAAAAATGCAGCCTCTTCAATTTCCCCTCCCAACCAGATGCCTTCCGAGCACAAGACAATTACCTGCCAACATGTAGTCACTGTGAGTCCCCCCGTAACGCTCTGGGGGGGTGTCTAAATTGTAGTGACATAAGAGGAGACTTAGAAATGATCTGTTAATAAATGAATGTTCACTATAACCACACCATTACCCTGAAATCATCACAAAGTCTTTGTGTCCCACCTATTCAGGCTCCATGTCAGCAACTATGGTACCACAAACAAAATGAAATGCAATATTTAGGTAATAGTTGTAAGAGTTTATGGTGCATTTTCTCTTGGGGAAGAGAGAAACAAAACAGATTCATGATGGAAGAAGCTGCAGTTTCTGAACACCGGCATCACACTGTTGCTAATGCTAGTAGATAGACTAAAGATTGCAACTAGCGTTAAAATGGGGGGCTTTGGGGGCATAACTGAGTCATTTTGTGCTATTCACGTCACTGTGGGAGATTTCAGTGGCTCCATCTGTACATCCTCTGTGCATGATAGAGTACTTCTATGCACATGACAAAAAGTTGAATGTACTCAGTCACCAAAAATGAACAGTTAAGACAAAATATGGGCTCTTTTTGTTCATCCTGCCATGTTTTCACACTGTAAACACAAACCTCTCCATATCTGTTATGTTCCATGTTTGAAAACCAAAGAAAGGGAGATGCAGCTGCTTTTTCAATAAAATTACCGGAATGGATATGAAAAAAATTCAAAGAGTTGATCCCTTTTCTAAAACAAAACATATGACGGATCAAAGTTCCAGAGTCAGTCTGCAAATGTTTTTGAAACAAGGTAAGATTGTGAATCTTTGAGAACCCACAACAACCTCTCCAAAAACAGACTCAGCGTGCAAGGCCTTTGTGCCACATGTGCATGTGTCAAGAAAGCTACATTTTTAAAATCTGCATAATTTGAGCATTTTGTTAGTTCTCTCCCAAATTACCTGACACAGTTCTTTAAATTATATGAACCTCTTGAAATGTGGGGAAAGTCACCTTGCAAGGAAAAACAGACAAACTCTTGTACGAAGACTGTTGAAACAAAAAAAATACAATAAAGTATTTTGCATGCCTTCATTGATGAACATTGATGCAAACACCTGCATTTCATAATAAGACTTCTATAAGGCTGCTACACATGGTGAGTGATCATCGTCACATTTGTGCTTGTCTCATACTCAAGTCCAGTTTGGCCTCTTTTGACATCATGAACACATATTTATACAAATTTCAGAGGAAATCAATCAGTGTTGATTGACCTACTGTTAAAACTTGGCATTATTTGATTGGAACATGATGTGTTGACTGGAAAATGGGATATGATCATTTTTTTTGTTGCTGTGCCCAATAGATAATGGACATGAAACACCATGAAAGGAGGAAAACGTCAAAATATGGCCACATTGATTAGGCCGGAGATGTACTTGTTGTTTGTCTAGTTTGTGTTTGCCGACCACATGAGCATTGTTGTGTACTGAACTGACTCGTGTTCCTGGGAGAAACCACTACAGGCCAAACAGTGAGCTCAGGCTGCATACAACTACCTGTTGTGTGTGAACTACAAACAAATGACAATCACATTAATTCTGACAGTGAAACTAATAAAACAGATAATCAATGTCATCATCAGACATGTGTAGGCTCCTAAATAACTGATGGTCAGATCTGCTACGTACCTACAATATCTTCCTTGGTGAACTTACATCTCTATGGTACGGTTTAATGAATGACCATGTTACACCATACCCTGACTGAATTGTGTGCTGTGCGCTACAATATGGCGCAATGCTTTTGCCCTGATGCCCCATCTCTATTTCCTCTCCATTGCTCATGTTGACACACACAAGGAGCAAAGAAACAGGGAATTGGCAAAGAGCTCGAGGGATTTCCTGGATTTTCTTTGACTTTTCTCCCTCAACAGAGCTTGTTTATCAGTTTATCACAGTGGAGAAAGGGAGCATTCATCTATTTCGGTGATGATTTACTTTCACTTTTCATACTCATCAATACAAAGCACATCTGTTTCTTCAGTTGCACAGTTAAAGCACTGGAAGTACTGTTTACGAGGGCAAACATAGAGCATGGAATTGCATTTTTAACAGATGCAGTGTGGGCAGCTGGTGTGTGATGCTGCACTATGCAACGCATTAATTGCCACTCATGTTCAGTTAGGGCATGGTGTTAACTGGTGACTATCACCCGACTGTGTTTACAGATGTCTTACTTAAAGCACCAGAGGAAGCAGAGTATTGTCTTTAATGCCTCATTGTGAAGATTTTTGCAACTGTGTCAAAATATACTAATCAGTACTATGTATTTTAGATATTACTGCCAGAGAAGCTGAGCTACCACTAACATAAACACAGACAAGTCTAACTGACAGTAACAAACTGCTGATAACAGCCACATCTCCCCTGACCCTTCCAGCCATGAGCTTACTGCGGCCTGTCAACATCACCTAAGTCTGCAGGAGCCACATGGCAGCAGTTATGGATCTGTGTAGTTAACAAAAGTATATCTCCAGCCTAAAGTGTGCACAAGTAACAGAAAAAAAGAAGAGGGTGATGGGCTGCATTTGGTCTGGGGGGCATAATCTCAGAGTATTTGCTGCTCTGCTGATCTTCACTTCAGTGATTACTTTCATTACCTCTTTGGGACCAGGTGATGCTAAACATATGATGCAAACTCTTTAAGAGGACTTAACAGTCAATAGACAGCAACTGCCATCCATCAGCAATAAACTGTCATTGTCAACTGGTCCAACCGTTAAAGGTACCACATTCTAGAGGTGGGTCAGTTGTAATAAAGGAGAAGGTAAGGGTAAAAGAGTAAGGAGCCTACATCAGAAATATTAAAATCTAAAGCCTTGTTATGAAAGCCTTGCATCATGCAAGTTTTGACAGACATAAACATCATCTCCCTGTGAAAATTCAGACATAAGTGTTAAACTATTACAGAAACACAACAGACAAAGCAAAGAATGGAGGGATGAGTTGGATGTTTGGCCAATCTGTTAGACCTCGGGGGAAGGCTGCATGGGTTCTCAGGCAGTATACCGCTCACACTCCTGAAAAACTCTGGACATTCTTGATGTTTTCAGGCCCTTTGTTCTAGTTATCGTCATCTTCATCGCTGTCTCTCATGGAAATGCCTTGCATCCCTCCTTCTCTCACTGATGCTGTGGCTTCCTCCAATGTCAGCCGGTTCCTCACCGTGTCGTACATCTTACTGTTTAACGTGGAGTCCAGCACTCCTTGAAGGCGGAAGTCACGGTATTTTTTCTATAACAAAGACATAAAACAGTCAGTTGACAAAGGTATTAGACTCAAAAGTCTTTGTAAAAGAGATTCAGACAGCTGTTTCTCAAGCACTTTTTACATGAGGGAATACAGTTAATTTAAAAACCTTAACAGACTGAGAACTTATGTGACTGCATTATTTAAGTGAACCTTAAAGGTATAGTTCAGCTTTTTAAGTTGGGTTGCTTGAGGCCCAGGCACAAGTTAACATTATTGCAAATAAAGCACATGGCCAGTCTTGCACCATTGGGAGGAATAAGGGCACGGACACTAGCTGATACATAACAAACAATGGTCCCACCAAAAGCCTCTTAATTACCCCACTTTCGGGTAAAACTACACAAACCACATTGTCTTGACTGGACGCTACAATAAGATTCTTTGCAACTTTTCACTTTTTCTCAACAAAGCTCCTGTGTTTGTGATGTAACAAATAAGCTACAAATCTTTCTGCCAGCAATGCATTGGTTTCCTCTCATCAGCTGTTCAGGTCAGAGTGTTGTCATAAGAGCACAAACTGATATAAATCTAACCCTCTAATATCTAGATGGGTGCTCCTTTATTTATCCCAAATGCAAAACAGGCAAAACAAATTGTCCTGTGACATGGGCCTTTGCCAGCTTTGGCTTGTTGTTTTTAACTTGGACATCAGGATTCCCCCCTCTGCAAGCCAAAAAAAGTTTTGCAGTATACAATTCACCCATTGAACTATCCCATCATTACTAAGTCCCACTTGTGACAGCTATGGGTCTCTAAGTTCATCAGCATTGGCTCACAGTTCATGGATCATCTGCAAATTCTCTTCCTCTGCATACTGTTTTGTAGTATCCTCTCGTACCCTTACCTAATGGTGTACTTTCATTTCTCCAGTCAAAATCGCTCAGTTTCAGTTCAGTTTTAGTGAAGTTAGTGTTTGTTGTTCCTTCTGGAGACTGAAAACCTGAAGGGCTGATGAGAGGAAAGCAGCATTTTGCTGGTGTAGGACACACACAGGGGCTTTGTTTTGAAAAAGTGAAACACTGTAACGAATCTTACTAAGTATTTAGTTGAGACAACATAGTTTTTCATGTAGTTTTACCCACAAAGTGGGGTAGTTACAAGGCTCTCAATGGCACCATTGACTGCCATAGATGACCTAGTGTCTTTACCCAGCTCTCTCCCCACAGTGGCAGAGCTGGTCAGTTTTCTTCATTGGCAATAAGATTTCGCAGTGCCATGGGCCTCAAGCAACCCTACATAAAAAACTGCACTTTCCCTTCAAAAGAGCTTTTTCATACACTCCTGTTTTGTTTTAAGGCCAGGCCAAATTTGGGCTTAATGATGTGCTTTGGTTTCTTTTGAGCGATCCTGCCTCCCTATCATTCAATGGTACACAAGTGCTGAGTACTCTCCCTCTGTATAGTCTGTTCATTTCCTCACTATCTTTACCATTTCAGGGCTGGAGATGAGCCACTGGTCAAGTGGCTTTGTTTTAGTACAGTATCTGAGGAAGTTCACTCAACCTGCTGTACCAGACACACTGGCTGATTGGTTTGTAAAATTAACTTGACAAAGTGATTTGTTTGGAGAGCAATATGTCAAGGACAGGGCTGATTTTTGTTCCCCTCTTCTTCTGATTCACCCCCCTGAAAATACATATTTATTCCCAGTAAGTATATATATTTGTCCCTGTTTCTGCCCTGACTGAATGCATTTCTTCTATCAGACCGTACACTGTAATGGTTAAAAAAGCAAATTCATAAAGGTGTTTAGATGTTGAACAGACTGGAATGCAGCCTAAAGTTACTTTTAATGTTGTGTCATACTATTGCCAAAGCACATATAACCCTATTTCAGGATTCACCTTATGTCCTTCTTGCTAATATAAATCAATAATTCATGTTTCTAAGATCGCTGTAACTTTGATAAATAAAAATAACAATTTTTTTTGTTGTTTCTGTTTAATGACAGTTAACTTTGCTTTGGCGGTCTTACTGCCACTCATCATTAACAGCCTCTTCTGTACCAGAAAGGCCAAATGATAAAAAGGGTATCAAGTGCAGCTGACAGTAACACCACTCGATGTGTGAAAGAGAAGAATTTAACAGTCATAGATATCAAATTAAGTGTGAAGCAGCTGCCAAATGTTAAAAAGTAGAGGATAAAGTTAAGATTCTCCTCACATTTAACTCTGAATAACTTTTGAGAATGTTTTTATGACTACTGTTGTGAACATTTATGTGTGCATTTCTCTTGAAAAAGATATATGATCACAACAACAGTCTGTTTTCTCTGGTTTTGCTTTTCATAGGTTTGTGATTGAATAACTTCATTGAGTCAATATTTCACATTGGCTTTCCCTTTCAACAATATTTTCTCATTAAGTTCTTTGTTTACAGAATTTGACCCTTCCCCCCAATTCATACAGCATCAATGTGTCCTAGCTTTCCACCACTCTGTCACTTTAAGTGATGTGTCTCTCATGGACCAGACATCTGAGAGGCTCAGTTCTGCTTGATGGTTTATCAAGTAATCAGAGTCCAAAGGCCCATTTCTCATAAAAAAAATAAGTACAAATTTTAAATGTGTTTGATCACTATGTGTAAATCTATGACAACACACAGTAAGCAGTCAAAACTTAACAATAATTGTTTATTGTTTAACACAGGACTGAAGAAAGACCATGCCGCTCAACAATATGAAGCAGACTGTATGGAAGCTAATGCTAGCAGTGCTAACAACACTGGCCTTAGATTCTTCTAGAAGGTTGACATCGGTGGTGTAAATCAGCTGTATCATTGCTATATGATACAAAATCATTTAATATGAGATAATGTAATAAAATAATGGTTCTATGGGCAACTGTACAATATTTGTCAATATTACAGTCCATCACAGTATCATTTTGATTTGGCTTTAGTCAGGAGTCTGTGATTAGCAAAAAGGTACTAAAAAAGGAAAATAAGCAGTTTTACAATTCATTGGTGAAGTGCCTTTAACATTTAAAGTAAAAAAAAACAACAATCCTTTTAACCAAATGAAAAATGCTTAAATATTTACTGGAATGTATTTTGTTGGTGGTTTTTGTTTTTAGAATATATGGCCCCTGATAACATTTGCACAATGAGCAAAATTAAGGACACCTTTGCCTTTTAAACCCCAGCTCTTTTTTGGCACAAAATATTTGTTTTTAATGGCCTTTGTCATTTTCTGTCTCCTGACTGGTTTAAAGGACTGTTTTGTACCTTTTTTTAACCACTTAAATTAACACATACGTGGACTTCTATAGTTATAATTGCATTTTCAACTATTTATGCTTTGGTATAATTCCAGCATGTAGTTAATGTAATCATTTTTCTTTGTGACATAATGATATTTTACTGAGATCAAATCTGTGACCCATGAAGATGCAGTAAAGAATTTATTTTCTACTCTCATTCTGATCTCAGTAAAAGGTTAGAACAACATTTTGAAGAAACAGAAAGGGGGATAGGACAGGAGATAGAGAGAGGTACAGACATAGCTCCTGTGCAGCTTAGAACAATCCATGTAGATAAATGATTGTGACAAATTTACTGCAACACACCAAAATACACTCAGTGAACCAAACATACATGTAATGCCAGACCTCTCTACACAGCCTGCATTAGATGTCTCTTGCACTAAATATTGGTAGGTATAGATCATTTTCATCCTTGTGCGACCTTATACATCACAAAGATCATTGGCAAATAAAGCTAAAGGGTCCATCCTGGAGATTTTTTGTCTGATTATTCTCACACAGTCATGATGAGAAGAGTCAATATCCTCTTTGTCCTTAAAATTTTTGAGACTGTTAGCATCAGGTTACTGTTAGCGTGTTAGAAAACTCAGAACGACAAACTGTTTGGCAGGAACTGCAATGTGATCTGATTAGCCCCCCTGAATATGTGCATACTGCATGCAAAGGATGTTACTGAGATTCAAACAGTTTTATCATGAATGATTCACGTTTGATTTATTTCACAGGAATCTACCGGGAGAACAAGTATTTTAGTGTTAGACCTAGTGATGAAAACATTACAGTACCCTAAAAATGAAGCCAAAATATCTCACTTTCCAACATGTGACTGGCATCAGTATGGGTAAGAGATGGGTCCGATTTTTAAGCTGAGAAGTGCAAACATTTTGGAAAGAAATAAGTATATAAAAAGAAGAATATGAGTATTAGAGCAAATATTTATATTATTTAAGTTAATTCTAAATATGCCCCCACAATGTCTATCAATGAGAAGAAGAAAAAACTGTCTGTTGTAGTCGTGAAGATCACTGCTCTATAATATCACTGTCCTTGTTTACTTCCAGGTTGGAGAGCATTGTAGCAGCATGGCTGCAGCCATTTACCATAACAGTGGCTCTTACTGTTTTGCATCAACTCTACAACTAAAACAGAGCATTTGACAGGAATTGTGGACCAGAGTTATTACAAAATATTGATAAATAGTTCATCCCACCAGTAAATCTAGCGACAACCACTAAGGGTACAGACATTAATCATTTAGTTTGGCTAACTGCTCAAATTCGAAGAAATCACTGAATCAGTATACTGGTCACTAGGTTACAGTGCACCTGGGCTGCAGTTCATTCGACACTGGATTTAAAGGACTCCTATGCTTAAAAAGATCATAAAGGGAAATTCTGAGCAGTCTTTTTGTCTTCCAGCATTGCAGGTACAAGGTTAAAATGCAAAATACCAATTACAGTGTGCAGAGATTCTCACCTTGACAATCCTGATGAGAATCTTCAGTTGATAAACATGAAGCTGCAGGTCCATTCTGTCAGTCAGCCATGTCCCCAAAAGGTTCATTGTGCTGGTGTACCATTGCTGGAAGAGACACATAAGAAAAAAAAAAAGTATATTTATCAGATAACTAATGTAATGAATGAAAACCTTTTTGTTTACTTCAGAGCAAATAAAGCAAAAGACAAATTTAAATACTTAAACAAGAATTCACTGCAACTGAAATGTGTAATAAATCCATTTGACTCATTCTGTATTTGGCACAAAATGCACTTCATGTCATCCCAGCAGTGTTAAACCCTGGCTGAGTTCCCTCGTCGATCACGGCAGATGAGGCCACAGGGTCAGAACTGACAAACAGATCCTCGGCAGAAAGACGTCTCTAATCTGAGCTGTTCATGTCATGTCGGTCACACGGCCTCATCAAGCCACCAGAAATTGACACGTCGTGCAGAGCAGGCACTTCTCTAAAGAAGGGGGCTGATGCTGTTGCTGCAGTCTTCCCCTTGTACCAAGATTAGGAAACATTCTCTGCCCCCATCAGATATTCCCACAGGATAAAGATCTATTTAAATCTGTGGACTCAAGGAAGATTCACCAGCCAATGAGGCATAGGATAGAAGTTAACCTAATAAAGAGTACAGTATGATGCTCTCGGCACTCAGCAGCATGCTGTGCCACGAGGTCTCAACAAAGTCATTTTTAATGCGCAGGTTAATTTTGACTTTCAACTTTTGGCTTATATGTTTAAATACATGTTAAGGCCTTTACACACCAAGAGTGATGAAAATAAACAGCACAAAATTGCAAATGTTTTTCAGGCGATTTTTGATGTGCCTTTCCAGTCATATTAAAAGCCATGTGAATTTGCATATATGTGTTTTGTATATTCTTAAAAATATCGCCTTGTGGCAGCCAAAATGGATTTGACATCAAGTGACAGTGGCCTGGGGCTGATTTTAATTAAACAGAAACTAAACGGGCACATCTGATTATGTAAAGGACAATTTGGTGTGTTTCACCGTTCAATTCAGGAGCTGAAACTGTACCACAGGTCTTTCTGGACCAACTGTTCACAACAGTAGAAGCTTAAGACTACAAGTCCGATTGCAGCCCCATTTCTATCATCCTCCATAAACTGTCATTAAATGTCTTATCCTTGTCGCTTTGAAGACTTTGGTCAAGTAAAACAGGCTGCTGTGATGCAAGTACACTACATTGACTGTGACGTCTATGCCAACAAGTGCTCTCATTGGTCAGAAATGGGCTCATGTGAAACGTTTTCATTTAGCAACATATGTGTGTTATATGGTGTGTAAGCTTGCTGGCTATGGATTTGAAAAAAAAGTAATTGTGCAAGAATTATTCACCTGAAAAAACTGCATCTGGTGTGCAAAGGCCTTTGGACTGTGGTTCTGGGCACTAAACTGATATCAACACGGCAGTAGGTATTTGTTATGCCACAATATGGGTAATTACATCATGGTTACTAAACACACATATCTCACTGTTGAGCTCACGGAGGGGCAAACCAGCATCACACTCACAACTTGCAGCCTTAAACTATCAGCCACGCTGGCAGGTAAATAAAAGTTGTGAAACTGAGATATTTGTGACACATACAACTCAGTAAGTCATGTGAGGGAAAAACACTCACACTGACCAAATTTCACCACAGCCACTGCATGCAAAGCATAGAGTATTTACAGTGAATGTAAGTTACAGCACGGTAATGGAGTAAACATATGTTTAAACCCATCACAAGCTTTAACTTTCAAGCAATTCAAAAAAGACTGAGAAGGTAAGTTGGTCTTGCAAGCAGCTAAAAAACAATCAGCCTTTCATGTTTAACAGTATCATGTTCATTTCCATCTATGTCTGACATGTGACTTTTGACTAGTTTTTACAATGAAAATACACTAAATAAGATCACAGGGCTTTTATTTTGAAGAACCAAACCAAACTTTCACACTCTCAGTTTACAGCCTCACAAAACTGTAGTGAGACCAACTACACATTCTGATCTAGCTATAACGCCAACAAAAAAACACACAGCGACCTAGTTAGGCAAATATTGGTGATTTTCTTTATAAAAACATTACTCTTTTAGGGGAAGGATGTTGTAGAGCTTAAAAATGCATTAAAATGCATGATCCCTTCATATCTCCCAACACTTAAAATGCCAAGATAATCTGTCTGTACCTCCTATCAAACTGTTCATCTTGATCATATTTGGTATCAAACCCCCAAAGGCACTCCAACTGTATGTAGTGCAACACCACGTTAGAAGAATAACTTGATTCGGATTGACAGCATGGTAAAACTAGTTAAACAAGTTATTCTTTATCATGAAAACCTATAAGAAAGTCAGCATCGGTCATGCCGTAACACGGAATATAGACTATATATTTAGATATCTAGATGGTGCACAATCCCAGAGCAAAGTCAGGTGCAGAGCACGAAGAGGATGGATGATGTGTCTTGAGTATACACAGGTGTTTTGTGGGCATTATGTAAATCAAACCAATCAGAGTGTCAGCTGGTACTGGTCCTTTTTTTTAATCCTTCCCTCAAAAAGTGCCACTTAACACACAGAATATTTGGCAACTTGTCCATGGATTGTTTATCATTAATTGTAACCGCCAAAAAGGACACCAATGCACAATTGCAAACAAAACAGGTCCCCAATGATCCACTATTTGTAAGCTACAATCCCCTCCAAAGTCTCATTAACACCTGTATTAAAATACCCACCCCCCCTTTTAACAGAATATTTATTGCAAGAAAGAACATAAAGACTTAAAAACAAATTAACATGCAGATAACACCATAAGACAAATAAAGGAACGAGCATACTTAGTTTCTAATAGAGACATGTAAAATCAATGATCACAGAAAAATAAATACACTATGTCTTAACAAATTATTTAAGGGAAGAAGTTTAAGATTTTAAGGAATAAGTTTAGGATTTTAACAACTTTTTGTTATTTCAGATAAAGTTTGAAAATACAGTTCTGCTTTTTTAAAGGCACAAAGGAAGGCTTTGTTTTAGAAGAACTTAAATTTATGAAAGCAGAACTTTGGTAACAATAAACTCTGTTGTAACTCCATTACAAAGGTAGAAATTATTTTCTCATTCTCTCTAAAATCTTGTAAAGCCAAATATGACATCCTTTAGACAGAGCATAAAGTTATTAAGATCTTTCTATGTGACATAATGCATGACGTTACATCCATGCTTTATTCACTCTACGGCCTGCACTCATTGATTCTTCACTACAACAACTCTGAATCCTGTTACTACCATTCCCAAAGGTGTTACAAGCAGCAACCTTGAAGTCCTGCGACTGCTCTGTTTAGCTGCATCTTCTCCAAACAGTGACCTCAGTGAGGCACAGCAAGCTTGGAGCATAGCAGCCATGCACAAACAGCCGAAAGGCTGCAGATGTTTCTCTGTGGGCTCTGGCTGTTGCCAGTCTAATTGATGGATAATGATGAGCGGGGGCTGATACTAATAGAAGATGACTTTCAGCAGTCAGGGTCACAGCAGAGAGGATGGGGGGCTGGAGAGGATGGGAAGGAGGAAGAAGGGGGAGGTAGAGTGCTGCTGTGATTGTGTTTATGAGAGATTTGAAACCTGGGGAAAATTACAACAGTGGTGAAGTCTATCCTTTTAAAGGGTAGCTTCTTAAAATTGTAATAATGAAATACAAGCTCCATCATCCACAATGTTTGGCAAATTACAATATCAAGGTAAGTTGAACCCTGATGAAAACCCAACAGACAAATTCCAACAAATAATGTTTCATGAAAATCTTACTAGTGATCTCAATGTGCCACTACAGCACATTTATTCTTCCACTTCCTATTTTCTTAGCTCTACGAGACAAAATATATTTGTTTTTTGCAATGTTTTGTCATGAGCCAAACTTCAATTTAGTTTCTATATAATTTGCAGAAATATATCATAACAATAATACTATCTAAAAAACAATAATGATATAAGTTTAACTTTTGCTTAAACTGGTGCTGCATGCTGGTTTGGCCTGAGTTCCTTCCTGAAGCTCTTTTGCTGAGTGTCATTCCCTGCTCTCTTTCTCAACACCAGTCACAAGTGTATCCTCCGTCTCTCTCCCCTCGATACATTAAAAGCAGAAAATATCCCAAAAATACTTAAAAAAAACAAACTGCTGTTGTATATGATCTTAAAGAAGCCAAATTACACTTTTTAGGGGGGTTATATGCCTTCTGGTGTGTTGAACTTGCCTCTTATGCCTGGTAAAGTACTTTTGTGCACAATACATCAAGGTCTGTGACATCTGGATTTCTTCTTTTTCTTCTGTAAACAGTGCCAGTAGCTGCAGACATACCAGTGTGATGTCCTATCACTGGGTGTCAAGCCCAGTGCAGAGCATGGACAGTGTTGAAAATGTTGCTGAACTAAGAAGCTGCCAAAGAGTAAACCAGTCAACCAACCAGAGCAGACTCGGCCTAAAAGGGAGAGGGGTCTTAAAGTAACAGGAGCTCCAACAGAGTGCCTCTGAGGGAGCAGAAGTAGAGTTGGATCAGGGGTACACAGTATGTGAAAAGTACGAAGCAGCTGATCAGTAGCAATTTGGAGCATACTCCAGCAGCCAGCAAAGTGTATTTACTAGCTTGGACCAAGGTAAAATATGATAACTTCAATAAATCATTACATTGTGTAACTCAGATGTCCTAAAGGAAAATATGACTACTCTTTTTTCAAAAATGGCTTTTCTTAGTTGTATATTTTTAGTTGAGCACTTCTGTTTTTCAAAACATTTCCTTAAATTTTCAAAGACAGAGGAATTCTGAATTTTGTCTGTTGTGGTAAACACTGCGACTGAGCCACCTTGATAGACACAGCTTATTTGTCTTTGCCATGAAAACATAAAATATTACATAAGAGTTACAAAGAGTGCAGCATAAGTCAGCCAATACAACGGAGGATTAGGGCCACGTAAAAAAAAAAAAGAAAAGTATATTCAAAAAAAAAAAAATAGAGTTACGAGAATAAAGTCTAAAAGTTACTAGAATAAAGTTGAAAAGTTACGAGGATCATCTCATAAAGTGACAAGCATAAAGTTGAAAAATTATGAGAATAATCTCATAAAGTTACAGGAATAAAGCTATAAAGTTACGAAAATAAAGTCCAAAAGTTACTAGAATAAAGTCGATAAGTCATGAGGATGATCTCATAAAGTGACGAGCATAAAGTTGAAAAATTATGAGAATAATCTCATAAAGTTACAGAAATAAAGCTATAAAGTTACGAAAATAAAGTCCAAAAGTTACTAGAATAAAGTCGATAAGTTATGAGGATAATCTCATAAAATGACGAGCATAAAGTTGAAAAATTATGAGAATAATCTCATAAAGTTACAGGAATAAAGCTATAAAGTTACGAAAATAAAGTCCAAAAGTTACGAGAATAAAGTCGATAAGTTATGAGGATAATCTCATAAAATGACGAGCATAAAGTTGAAAAATTATGAGAATAATCTCATAAAGTTACAGAAATAAAGCTATAAAGTTACTAGAATAAAGTCGAAAAGTTACGAGAATAAAGTCATAAAGTTACAAGATTAAATGAGAATAAAATCGTTATTTTAGTCTGTAGAGGCTTTCAGAAGAGCAGCAGAAGCTGCGTGTACAAAAATGAGGAATGTCGAGCCTCTAGTGAAGTTATACTTTAGTATAGGTTTTTCTCAAATGAGGAAATACTTTTTATTTGGCACATCAGCATCACATTAACAAAAGTATTAGGACCCTGAAAAGATACCGCACGAAACTTGGGCTTTTCTGAAGAAATAACTACAATGACTTGGAGGAAACTGTCTCCTATTTGGAAGAGGAAATGTATGCTCTTCTGGAACAACCCTTCGGAATAAAGTTTGTTTTCAAGCTTAATTGATTGATTAATGATTTAAGATTTTATTCTTGTAACTTTATGAGATTATTATCGTAACGTTATGACTTCGTTCTCATAACTGTATTAGATTATTCTCGTGACTTTTTGGCTTTATTCTCATAACTTCATGACTTTATTCACGTAACTTTATGTGATTATTCTTGTAACTTTTTGACTTTATTCTTGTGACTTTTCGACTTAATTCTCGTAACATTATGAGATTATCCTCGTAACTTTACGACTTTATTCCCGTAACTTTATGACTTTAGTCTCGTAACTTTATGAGTTTATTCTTGTAACTTGTTTTCTTACGTCTGTTTTTTTTTTTAAACCTGGCCCTTATCCTCCGTCGTAGGCTGACCTGCTACTCAACTATTCTGTTCTTTTTCATGTTTTATGCTGCCTAATTAGAATAGACCCCCTTTGGTCTCTGGATGATGTCCATTTCATTGCAAATACTCTCCATATAAAGTGTAACTCCATCAACAGACCCTGATAATGGAATGGCCAAGCTAAAAATTTTTCCTGGTGGAGTAGAGATCTGCTCTCGCCTCTGACTATCATTTCTGTTTACTTCTCTTTTAAAACGGCAAACTCTATACAACACAAAAGGCAGGTGTGTATTCACCAGCAGTTGGTTTGTGGATAAAGATCATATCATTAGGAAAAAAAAGCTTAAGTTGACCTCTTGGTTCACGTTGCAAACAACACCAGAATGTTGTGCAAGAAGAACCAGGAAGTTCACTTTTCAGATTTTCTCCTTCATCTTGTGAATTTATCCACGGAACAAAATCTCTGGTTTGTGATTTAGCAAACACCAGATTGTATTTGAGTCCTTAACCTAAAACTAAAGAAAATGTCTAAGGTGAACAGAGATAGCGGTTTGCTCTCCATCTTAGTACAATCTTTAGTCTCTACTCAATGTCTCTTGTTTTGTTTTGGTTCAGGCCCCCGGAAGAGGATTTTTACACAGTGTACATTTAAAAAGGTAACAATTTCACCAATTACTGTACAACAAAAAACACCACAACACTTTTTTTTAATCCACCATTGTGCATTTACTGTCTAGCTATTAAGCAGGTATTGCACTCAGTGGTAGGTTTAGTTTTCTATCAGCTTTGATGGTGACCATTTTTGGACCAAAGCTTTATTTTTCAACCAATCAGCTTGCTGTAAGCAATGATAGCTGATACTGACAACAGCATCTCAGTTATGACATCTTATGAAGTTTTTGTGCAAATATCTTGAATGCAATTTAAGACTTGGTGCAAAGTGCAGAGCGAATGTCACAATAACTTTTAATCAGTTTGGCAGTGTAAAAGATGGGATTCTGGAATACACTTTTGACTCCAAAAATGGTTGTGTATTTTCTCTTGCAACAAATCTTCATGGTACAGCACAATTATTTATTATCAGTGACTTACTTTGATGTCCAAGCTTCCCATATCCTAGTCACAACCACACAAAGGCAATGTGAGCAGGTCTACATGTAGCTCAGGCTCAGTCACTTGAAGACTGGGTGAACAGGAAGGAAGCAGAGCCGGGGTGAATCAGTGAGGCGACCTCGGTGCCAGAAACTTCCTATCTGTCGCTGTGTGCCTGTGAAGGCTTTATCGTGGCAGCAGGCCTGTGATCTCGCCCCGAGCACAACCACCCGTCGAGAGGCCAGGCCTGGAGTGACTGATCCACTGACTGGCTGCTCTCCCTCTTCCCATCATCCTCCATCTCCATCACTTCTCTTTTTTTTTTCTTTTACTAAGACTTTACACCGTGCCACGCAGCTCCCATCTGCAGCCATTTTTTTGCAGCAGCCATTTTGCGTGTTTTTCCACTTTACTCCTCTTCAATTTGTTCAAAAAGAGTCGTGACAGTTATGTCAGTGATATTCTCACTGCCACGACTGGCATTTTGGAGGTCTGACAGGGACATCTTATGTAAACGTAACGGCTGCCATTTTCTTTCAATGCCAGTTTGAAAAAAAGTATTACGTCAGTAAGTTTTGATCCAACTGATCATATATGCATAATATTGTTAAATTTGACAGTGATGGACATCCGAAGCTGCATTTGAGACAAACAATTATACATTTTCAATACACTTATTCTTACCCAGAACTAAGATATAGAGCATCTTATGTGGGGAAAACACAATAAGATAATCAGCCCTATTTTCGTCCAGAATCCCCCTTACCAAAGCCAGAAAATGTCCCGTTAATTGGTTGCCCTGAGATTATAATATCTGATTATCCCTTGCATGTTAAAAGAGGTTTTACCCCATGATGATAAAGGCATGAATATTAAAAAGTTCAGTATTAAACAATCAGATATTCTGACACAGTAGACAGCCGATAACGCCCTCTGTATTTCATCAAATTAAACAGAACAAAAGCCAATTTGGATGCAAGCTGGCTGAAGCAAGAGGCACAGCGAACAAAGCAAATCTATTATAATAAATGTAAAGTAAAAATTGGCTGGATGTCAGAGATGTAGGACCAACATGTTGATATGTGGCAAAAGTGTACTAAAATGGAGAGCTGGATTGAATTTTCACTTCTATGGATGTCACGGGAAGCTAACAACTAGCTACATTAGCTTCAGTTCCTTCTACTAGTTGTCTGCTATAGATGTTTACATTAAAGTCACATTTGACAAGAAAATTTCAGGATTGTATGTGTGAAAACGGCTTAAAAGTCACCAATTTACAAAGTTACTGGTTGAACCAATTCACCAAACTACTTCCCCAAACTGACCCTTCTTCTAAAACACACAATTTTTCTGTTGTTGACATGTGCGGCCTTACCAACACATTGTTTAGAGGTGGGCTTGATTTAATAGTTTGTATTCAAAACTCTTTGGTTTTGTCTCTGCTGCTCTGTTTACTCCACCACATCCCCTCTGCCTCTATACTGATAGGGCTTTTCCACTATGAGGTATCAGGTGGACTCAGCTGAACTTTTTGCCAGGGTCAGATTACACAATTCATGTATGATTATGGCCCAACCTGATAGTTGTAGGGTTTCGGGACCTGTTTGCCACAAAAATTGACATATAACCAACAATCAACAAAAGTACAGTATAAATACAGTCTGTTTGTTCGCTGACTTTGGTGTTATTCAGTTGTTATAGTTGTTACATGCAGTCTACTCTCTCCACCGTCATCATGTCAGTTGTTATTTGCAGTCATGTCCATCTAGCAAGTCACAACATGATTTTTAGGGTCTGCGGTTGCCTAATCTGACACACAAAATTGTTACAAAAAAATATGGTGTAGCCTGATCCTTAGCATTACTCGGTTGTTTTGGGTTTCCATTACAGATTGTACCTTGTAGCTGGCACAGTTTTTCATATCACCTCCAGCAAGGTTCCAAGCAAGCTGAGCTAAGACTAAACATGATTTGGAGACCCTGTCGACTTCTAAATGGTCAAAATATTACCATTAGTCAGGGGTATTGAAATGGAAATCAAATGCCCCCACGTGTTCAGTTCTGGGATGCTGTATGACTTCCAAAACTCCCAAACTGTTGTCTTACTGCTTGCAACCATCTTTGGAACAAAGAGTTACAAAAATCCACAAACGGACTTGCACCTCTATCTTTTCCTCTATCTAGCCTTTGTTTCCCCCTTGTTTTTGTGAGGATGCCACTATAGTTTCATGCAGCCACAGTTTCGCCTCCTTAAAAAGGTACTAATGCCGTCTAAACTGTAATGGAAAATGGAACAGTTAGTTTTCCAAACTAGGTAGAGTCGAGCCGAGTTGATCTAATCCCACAAATGGAAAAGCACTATAATACTACCAGTCAAGTGCATACTGCTTTTAGTATCACGTTAAATGGAGGACATTCTATATTGACACCCTGACCCAACACAGGGGATGTCATGTCTTTAACAGTAACAGCATCTGACCTCAAAATGGGAGAAGGGGCCAACTTTGGACTGATAAACAAACATTTTTTCTACTCATAAGACATGGAGTTATGCAGCCACAGCTTAGTAGCAGCCAGTCTTATGTCTTATATTTGATTGAAAAATGAGGCCTGCTTGCATTGTGTAACCATCTCCTGCAGCATTATGGATAGCAGGAGATCTGGGTTTAAGTCTAACTTAACTGTATTTAGACTTAATCTCTGTACTCACGATGAGGCTCCAATGAAAAGTCATGTAATCAATCACATCCTGGAATTGTTTCACTATACATCCATGACTGATGTAAGCCAAGGATGATAATCCACTGCAGGGTTCATCCTTCAGGAGAAATGTATTCTCAAGTTATCTTCAGGAAAGATATCTTCTTAGAAAAGTAATCAGAAAGATGCTCCCATGCAGAAGAGCCTTCATAATGTATGCACAATCAGGCACACAGCTGTTCACTTTCCCAGCTGTTTTATCCTGAGCATGAGCCATAAACAACGGCTTATATGAAGCATCAACATGACGTCCCTCTGATACTTCTTCTAATAGAACTAAAGATTTGAGGTAGACTGTGAAAGTTACAAAACAGGCAGGGGAGCAAGTTTGAGAACAAGAAATGAGTGCCAGTCATCAAGAGGCCTCCTATACTTGGAGTATGAATCTCTCCTTTCTAAGATGATTCAGTTGTGTGGAGCAACTTATGAAGACATCCAAGTAATGTCTTTTTCAGGGATATCTCTGCTTATTTCAGCAAGGCAATGCTAAGCCACTTTCTCCATATGTTAGAGCTGTGCTTTTATAGTTAGTTTTCCACCTACAAAGCTTCAACAATCAGTATCCTCAGTTCCAAAACACTTACTGAGTGTTGTTAAAAGGAAAGGTGATGTAACACGGTGGTAAACATGCACTTGTCCAAGCTAATTGGGAATGCGCTGCAGGTATTAAATTTAAAATGAGTAACTATTTGCGAAAAAGAATTAAGATTCAAAGTTTTAATATCAAATAACATGTCTTTGTAGTGTATTTCATTGAGCACATGTTGAAAAGGATTTGCAAATCATCGTATTCTTTATATTTATGTTTTGCAGAATGTCCCCCACTTAATTGTAATTGGGGGTTGTAGTATCAATAAAGTCAAATGTTACTGATTTTCTGGTTTGTTCAAATGCAGAGCAGGGGTCAAACTGAAGTTTCTATCCCCATCAGGTATGAAATTTCATGAGGGATATAGAAGACTTAAGCTCCAGATAAACCACCAAATGTAAATAGCCATTGACCACCTCCAGTGTGAACTGCCACAATTAAAAGATAAAAAAATCTGCACAAATACACACATAGATAAACTAACATCAGGCACTATGAGCAGCACCATCCTATTTTGGTCACAAGAAAAGTAGACTTGCAACATGTCTCACCTGACCCTTTGTCAAGCCCCGTTATTTACAGGAAGTGATCCCAGGAGGACCCTGCCCTCTTTGGCCTGATTCCCATTTGAAATACTTGAAAATAAGGCACTATTTAACTAATGTTTTAATATTTAATTCATTTGATTCTCTCTAAAACTTGGCCCGAACTTAAGAATAAAGACAGAACTACAAGAGGGTGAATGAGGACAACTGAAAATATTGAAAAATCTGCAAAAAATAATAAAATAAAATCAAACTAGAAAAGCTCTCAGAGAGCGCACACCTCCGCCAAGCAGCTTCGGTCCACTTTGGCTAAAATGGTCCTATCTGGCAATGTTAAAGAATCCTTTAAAAAATTCCTGGATCCAGACGGTGATCCGGATCACCCCCAAAAATTAATCAGTTCTTCCATATCCCATTTCTGACAATTCCTGAAAATTTGATCCAAATCCGTTCAGAACTTTTCAAGCTATTTTGAACACCATCAGACAAACAGACAGATAAACGCCGGCAAAACATAACCTCCTTGGCGGAGGTAAATATCGCTAATGTATAATCTTAGTTATGTAACATCATCAAAAACCTAATACTACAATGAAATATTAAGCACCAAAAATAATCAGTACGAAAATATTTTTCTTACCTTCAAGTATTTACAAGTTTTCTTTGTAATTTTAGAGTAAAAGAAAAAAAAGAATCACTTTCACCACAATGCAATGAAGAAGACTCTGCTAAGACAAGAGTTGTGCCAACAAAGAGTCTACTGGTTTTATGTTTGAACTTTTCATCTACTACTCAAAAAGCTTGTTTTTTTATGTGTGCTTATGCCTCTTTTACCAAATTTCCACTTAGTAAAAAGCCCACTTGTACTCCTACAGGATCACTAGTTTCCCATCCCAGGCTTTACTCCTCTTTCCCTCCAAATGGTACTCTATACACCATTTCTGTATTGATATTTTCACCTTCTCTGACTCACGACTTTCAGAACTCCTTAGCTCTGTTTACTTCAACATGGCTATAAGCTGCAGTTTAACCTTGAAACCATGGCGTACAATTCCAGTCCTTTAGGGGTGGATTACAGCATTTTAGCATCCACTTGTTAAGGAAGTTTAAAGTCACGTTGATGCATGATAGGCTCGTCAAAAGAACACCAATGGCCCCTCTTGCTTTGTTCCACTTGGCAGGAACTAACAAAAGAAAATCATCAGAAGAGAAAAATTCACTCAAGCTCTCTTTTTTAGGGCTGCTTGGGGATCAGCAGGGGGCTAGCACTCGCTAACAGCCAAAACAAGCGTAATATGGCTCTGAATACTTAATGCCATGACAAGACAGAGATCAAATCTGTGACATTCTAACGAGTTCCATCCGAAGGAGGGGCTCCCATGCCTTCAACTGGGTTATCTGTGTGTGTGTTTGTGTTCATTTGTGTGTATTTTATCACCTTCTGACATGCTGATGAACCTCTACCTATACACAGGCGACATGCACGCCCTGCAACACACATACTCCCACGTACAGCAATATACATCTGCCATTCCACCCCCCCTCCAGAGAAAGCTGGGAGACAGTACGACCTCCTGCCCCCATCTGACACTAACCCACCCATCCCACTGCAACCCCCCTACCCACCCGCCAACACACTTGCACACACAAACCTCGCCTTAGAGCCAGGGTTCACACCCAAGTCTTCACATGGCACCCAGCAGGGGTTAGGAGCTGCCACCAGCAGGATTTGATGCAAAAAAATGGCACACCTCTCCTCCCCCCCTACTTCATCCACCTACTCAGTCACCTCCTTCATGACCCTTTTGCATATATCTGCTGTTAGTGTGATGAGTGGCAACTGGCCTTTTTAGATTAGAGGGGCAAATGGCACCAAGTAGTAAAGTGCTACCAGGAAGCAACTTTCATATCAGTTTGAGAGTTATGCCATTTATGACAAGCAGGAGGCTGCCACAAACTTGAGAAGTAGTCAAACGATCACTTTGTGGCATATTATGTACGTACGCCAAAGACTAGATCAAGAGCAACTGGAGCCTGTGCAAACTCAGGATCTAGGTTTGCGTTGCGTTTCCTTTGGCACGGTACCTCCTAAAACAAACCAGTTTTTAGTACCTACTCTTCTCTGGTTCTAAGCGAGCTGAGTCGATACTACAAGGTGACGTCGACCGACTGCCAGCTACTGATTGGTCAGAGAATGTCGTCACCGATGAGTCATGAGCGCGATGAGCTAGCTAACATGCTAGCTGTAGCTACCATTAGCTCACCCTCGTACGTCTTTTCTTTGCAGCTCGATTGCTCTCGTCCTCTGTATTTCTTCTCGCTGCCTGCGGCCTTCTTCTGCTTTCCTCTTTCATTCGGTTAGTGACAAAAAGCCACAGATTGAGCAGCAAGTATACTATTGCCTCCAAGTCCTCCATTGTTTTCATTGTTGTGTCGCGCTCAAAATGACATGAAAGCAGTGTCGCCCAGCTGTTTCATGGCAACCCCGCCCCCGCTGGGCAGGGAACCGGGCTGGTGGAAAAGCAGCACAATGCGAGTAGAGTAGAGCCGGGTAGAGTCGGGTAGAGTCAGGGAAAGCCGAGCCGAGTAGAGTAGGGCTAAGACGTGCTGATGGAAAAGGGCCATAAGTGAAAACATCTTTCCTTCATTGTTGCCCCTTTCTCTCTCTGTATTTGCTGTGCTGCTTTGTGCCTGTGAGTCAGTGCACAGAGGTGAGTAAACTTCAAACATCAAAGTTGAAACAAGACGTCATACTAGTGTTTGCTTTGAGATGATGGGCAGCAATGTAACCTAAACTGGCAATGTGAGGGACTCTGTTCTTCTAATTTGTGGTGGGAGTAGGGGTGACAATTGAACCTGCAATCATTAACGTTTGAGCTTATTAATACTGCTTTTTAGCCTTGTGGGTCCAGTGGCTAATTGCCATTTTATTAAACTGCTGGTGCACAGACGTTCATCAGGTTTTGCAAAGGAAACATCAACTCCAAGCACATCAGCATGGTGCATAATGCATCAAATTAAGCACTGCATATTGAACCTTTTCATCGTAGCCTTGGATAAAGAACTCTGTTAAATTCACAACAGACTCATGACACACTGGCTTCTGCAGGCCAGTGAAAAGCCATGAGAAGCACATCCAAACTTTGTATGAATCTCATCGGATAGAAGTTTTAACTTATTATTCAGTCCTTGCTGAAAAAGGCAGAAATTAGAGAAAAAACTCACAAGGCTAAATGAACCTTGACGGAAGGACGGCGATGGTCATATTATGTTGTGTTCACTGACAGCTCAGAAAAATAACAATTGGACGAACAACTAAAATGACATCATGATATGTTCAAATATAACTTCAAGAAAGAAAAAGCTTAGTTTTGTGAGAATAATTATATATTGTTTGTTACTTTCATGGACATGATCTCAAGGTGTAGCTGTGGGGAGGAAGGTGTTCGTGTTTTTCTGTTCACTTCCTCAGCTGGGGACCATCTGTGGGCTTTGGGTCATTTTGCGAGTGCCGTTTGGCGTCAATGAGGGTCAGCACCTCAAAATCTGAGGCCATGGTGGATTGCCCCCTACAGGTGAGGAGTGAGTCTTTGCCTAAAGTAAAGGAGTACTTTGGGGTCTTGTTCATAAGTGATGCTTAAGTGAATCCGAGATATTGATAAGGGTATTGGTTTGACATCTTCAGTGTTGCAGGCACTGAACCGGAGTGTTAAAGAGGGAGGTATGCCGGTGTGCAACGCTTTCAATTTACCACTTAACCCTTGTTCCAACTCTAACTTGTGATCATGAGCTATATAAAGACTGAGAGAATGAAATCACGGATACAAGCAGTTGAAGTGAGATTCCTGAGGAGAGTGGTTGGGCCCAGCCTTAGAAACAGGTGAGTGGCTCAGACATCCAAAGGGATCTCGAAGTAGAGCCGCCGCTACTTCACATGGTATATAGTCAGTTGATGTGGTTCTGGCATCTGGGTAGGATGCCCCTTGGTCCCTTCCCTGTAGAGGTCTTCCAGGCATGTTCAACCGGGATGAAACCCCGGGGTAGACCAAGAACCCTCTGGAGGGATTATGTATCCTGTCTGGCCTGGGAATGCCTTGGGATCCTGCTGGAGAAACTGAGAGGTGTTGCAGGGGGATGTCTGGGTTGCACTGCTTGGCCTGCTGTCTCTGTGACCCAACCAAATAAGTGGAAGAGGACGGATGGATAAGTGACTGATTTTTGACATTTCTGCATTTGCAGGTCTATCTGACTGCAGATAAAAAACATATACATTTTTTAACAGAATATTAAACCAACCATTTCTATCTCTAAGGGAGGAGTTTTAAGAGGAGAACCAATATATTATAAACCCCTGATTCATGTTTCAGAGACCCTGCTCTTGATTAAATCTGGGATAAAGATGCTTTTTAACTGCATTCTGGTATAAAGGGACTAATAAGAAAAGCATATTTACACACACACACAAACACACACTCACACAAAACCCCCAAAAAGCCAACTGATTTGTTAGGTCAGGGGCCCTCTTTTGTGTGGTGGCTCAGGAGCTTTTGTGCCGCTGAGAGGCAGGAATGTTGGAGCTGAGGAGGGGCCTCACCTCACCGCAGGGGGTACACGGGGATTACAAGCAACCTGGGACTCTGCCTCTTTCTGCCTCTGGAGCTACTGCGGTGTGTGTTCAAGCGTGCGTGTGTGTGTTTGTGCTTTTGGAATAAAAGGCTCTGTGCAAAACCATGGTACCTGGTAGGAATTGAATGGAGTATAGCTGACAATATTAACCAAAATGAAAGTTAGTCTCTTTGTCAGACTAATATCTCAAAAAAAAAAAAAAAATGCAGACATATTTGGGTTGAACTAATGATAATGTTCTGATGTCCTGGTTTGTGCAATTTAGTTTGAATCAGAGAATAACATATATTTCCCTGAGTCAAATTTAGGTTTTTCAAGCCCACTTTAGCATTATAGTGCTGAAGAGAAGCGTTTAGGTATCAGACTAGGTTATCCTTTGGTGTCACAAATGAACTGTTAATAACAAACACGTGCATATAGCCCTCCCAGGCTCACCAAATTGGAAGGACGTGCTTGTGAATGTTAACTATTAAAAAGACTATGTTGAACTGCCAAAAAGTATGCCATGAGAAGGTGTACTTTAAACTTTTAAAGTTCAACCTCAGTCACCTACAAACACCAATTCCAATGAAGTTGGGACGATGTGTAAAACAATCTTTAAAAAAACAGAGTACAATAATTTGCAAATCCTTTTTTATGTGTATGCAATTAAATACACTACAAAGGCAAGAAGATACTCAGTGTTCAAACTGATAAACTTTTTTGCAAGCATTCACTCATTTTGAATTTGATGCCTGCAATACCTTCCCAAAAAAAGCTGCGACAGGGGCGACAAAAGACTGGGAAAGTTGAGGAATACTCAAAATACACCTGTTTGGAACATCCCACAGGTGAACAGGTTCACTGGAAACTGCTGAGTGTCATGATTGGGTATAAAGGGAGCACTGCCAAAAGGTTCAGTTATTCACAAGCAAGGATGGAGCAAGGTTCACCAATTTGTGAACAACTGCAGAAGCAAATTGTCCAATAAATGAAGAAAAACATTTCTCAACGTCCAAATGCAAGGAACTGTGCGAAGGAATTGAAGAAAACCAACTCCAAACTAAATGCCTGTGACCTTTAATTACTCTGGCAGAACTGCATTAAAAATCTTCATCCCTGCTTGTATCAGCAAGACAATGCCAAGCCACATTCTGCATGAGTAAAACAGTGTGGCTTCATAACAAAAGAGTACAGGTACTAGACTGGCCTGCCTGCTGTCCAGACCTGTCTCC
Organism: Cetoscarus ocellatus; assembly: GCA_037902135.1. Lineage (NCBI taxonomy): Eukaryota > Metazoa > Chordata > Actinopteri > Labriformes > Labridae > Cetoscarus > Cetoscarus ocellatus. Next base: position 640,322 of record JBAMNC010000579.1, on the reverse strand, counting down.
CATTGAAAATGTGTGGCACAATATGAAGTGCAAAATACGACAACAGAGACCCCAGACTACTGAGCAACTGAACTCATACATCAAGGAAGAATGAGTGAATATTCACAAAAAAACATTGAGGTTTTTCTATTTGAACATAAAACATCTATTGCATTCACTGAATATATATTGGAAATGATTTACAGATTACTGTATTCTGTTTGAATTTAAGTTTATAACAATGTCCCAGCTTCACTGGATTTGGCAGAACTGCATTAAAGCAGCATAACAGCTAAGTTATTCAGTTTGCAAAATCAGTGAATCCTTTTCATCACAGCACAGCCTGTGATGTCACATCCAGCACTGTCAGATGTTAAAATGGCCAGAAATGTTTTTCTTCAGGGATCTTATGATTCCACCATGAGGCTGACCTTTGACCGTTGGGTTAATGTCATCACTTTATCCTTTCACACCGTAACTTGAAATGGTGACATCTTGGCATTTGAATTTTTGCCTCTAGCAAAGGCCGTTGTTGGCATCCAGGCTTAAAATCTGTTAATATCACCGCTGTGTAACCCTTAGGTGGCAACACTGACTGATGGAAAAGCTTACCTCAAAGAAATCCTGCCTTCATATTGTGTTTTAGTATTTGCAAATAGACCTGACTTTTTATGACACTGGACTTTTGATGGAATGATTCTGGTGACATGAAAGAAAAATGACCTGAATGATTTTGCACAGGTTTTAGCCTGACTTTTAAAGCTTCTAAACTGTGTAAACACTTGTTTTTTAAGATAATGTGTAGTTACATTTTTAATGATTTTAAAAGTTCTGATAATCTATATAATCACAGCACCATTCTTTAGATGTTTTGAGGTAATGAATCGTAGCCTTTGGTGAACAAAATACCAGGATAATCAAAAAATGATCAACTTCAGGCAGCTTCTGGTGCTCTAAACAGGGGGAGAGAGAGAAGTCCTGAAGCTGCAGACATTTTGTATTATGCATGAAAGGACTGTATTACACAGAGTGTTACTACATAGCTTTAATTATTACAATCGCAAATGTTTGGCCTTTTCTTCAGCCCCATTCCATTAACATAACAGATCCTAATAATAACCTCAGAATGATCAGTCAAAGAAAATATATGGTAGTTCCTGCAAATATCACACATTTATTACTGTAGTCATAACTACCAATATATGCCCTCTCCAATTAGTAATCAGTATAGATGTTAATGATATTATTAAAACAATCCCTCTTTTTCTCTCTTTCCATTGTTGTTATTTCTAATACCACCTAAATAACTACCTTTCCAATCATATAGAGAGGAGGACACTCTTAAAAAGATGATGCCTCATCTTGAGGGGCTAACCTCTAAGAAAGGTATATGCATCAGAGACATACGAACAGTTACGGTCTATGGACATCTATACATTATAACTATCATAAACTCTAATTTTAGTCCCTTTGTCTCCATCCTCCAACATCTCTCTTTAAAAAATAATAATGATAATAACACAGACACACAAAAAATATATATATATATATAATCATATGTATATATATACACACACACATATATGTATATATATATATATATATAGATATATAGATAGATAGAGATAGATAGATAGATAGATAGAGATATATAGATATAGATATATGTATAGATAGATAGATAGATAGATAGATATAGATATATATATAGATAGACAGAGAGATGGATAGATAGATAGAGAGATAAACATACATGCATAAATATGCAGCCGATTTGGTGTATATTGCACTATATATAATAAAGGATAAAGGACCTCATATGTAAGCATAAAGGATCAGGGCCAGGCTTGCCAAAAATCAGTAAATTCCAGTCCTGACCAGTCAAATCTGTAACCTTGCCATAATCAGTCAGATCCATCTTGCTAAGCTCCAATCTGCAGCAGCATGACCCAGTCAGCATCCTTCAGAGAAGGAAGAGGAAGGAGCTAGAACCAGGAAGTGACTGCTTGTACAAAGATTAGCACAATTGCCAACAGCTTCAGTAGCAGTATATCAGATCTGGATTGTATTTCTTTATTAAATGACAAATAGCACTGAAATCATTTCTTATAGAAAGGATAGTTTTACCCCACATCTTACATGTTTTAGTGAGAGTTTGTTTTATGAAGTGGTTCATGTTTTGTACTTTACACTGTGGCAGTAGCGCCAGCCTTCTTCATTATCAAATGATGATTCACTGTAATGAATTTGATGGAACATTCATCCAATCACCTGCTGGACATGCTTTTGAAAAGTTCTGCCCTTCTCAGACTCTTTCAATAGGCTGCTGCCCAGTCTGACTAGTTAAAAATATTCTGTATTGCATCTTGAACATTTTGTTGTTATCATATTGGTGCATTTTTAGTAATTATTCAGTTTTATGTGTTCCTACAGGAATGGTGAGCTTTCGTATGTTTGTTCCTCTTTTTACTACTACTTTGCAGTTCTCCATTTGTTAATGTTAAAATAAAAGTACATGCAGATTATTCTATGTTTGGTACATTTTTTTTTCTAGACAAATTCTGTCTTATGAAAGTGAAATTAAAGGTTTGCACAACAGAAGCTTCCCTAAATGCACCCAGTATTCACATTTTTTTGAATGTGCATTCTCTTTCCTTTACTGTATTTAAATCCTGTGTTATAGAAGCAGATGAGCAGGTTGTGTATTGGCTTGTTACCTCCCACACTGAGAAAATAGCAGTGTCTAATGAACTACTCTATTAACATGCTAATGACTCTGGATCTACAGTAAACCTGTGTTAATCCTTAACTCAACCTGGAGGAATTAGTCCAGATTCAGACCTCATTGTCCTAAATAATGTGGATCCATCTAAACAGCCACTTTCATTGTTTGGGTTTGACATTTAATGCCACAACACTTGGTTATGTTGGTATTAAAAATGTTTTTCAGCTTTGAAAAAGTGGAAAGGTAACAGTTATGGTTCAGTATGAAACTGACTACAGTATGCCAAGTATATACAACAAATTTATAAGACCACCTCTCATAAAAACGAGAAAACCATCCAGCATCATGTGGTGTTTTAAGCAGACTCTTTATTTTCAGTGAACACTCAATGTTTTACCATTTTGAACATGATGAGGAATTTCAAACTGAATTCACCTTCTTATACCCAAATTCGAGCCAGCTCACTGGGCATCTCTGAGAAGTCAGAAATTAATCAAGAATAACAATCAACCACTGACACTGATTTTTCTGTTCAGGGATGCCAGTAAAAAACAATTTGACATCTCTTAATCAAGAAAGCATAACATGCTTTATTATTGTTTCTGGATTGTTTTATGATAATAAAAAAATAACAATAAAATTCATTGATTACAATTATAATTATATTTCAGCATTAAGAATACAATTTCACTTAAAGACCTTCTACATACAGGTGCATTAACCATAACAGAAACTTTGAAAATGATTTTTGTGATTACCAATCCCGTTGATTTTGGGCAGCTGTGGCAAAAACATTACTGGGTGGTGGTCTAGTAAATATGTTGAGCGCTGTTTGTACAAAGTTTGTGCATAATAACAAGGAATTGTAAAAAGAAATTTCCGACAATGTAAGAATCCAAGGTCTCACAGCAAAAATAAACTCGTTGTTATGATGCATTCCAGTTGATCTAGAAAGTCAGTACCTACCGTTTGTTAATTAAATACATCAATGGGAATGCCCCTTTAAGTTGGAATTACCTACTGGAAAGTCGGACGATCTTCAGCTACCCGGATTTAACCAGCTTTGAGATTTGACGTAATTCCCAATCTCACTTCCAAGTTCTGAGGTGAGTTGAATGCACAATTGCCATCACGGGGCACTGAGAAGCCAATATTCTAATATTCCAGATAAATGTGGAATCTTATTAAAAATAATAAGAACATGTGGTCGAGATAAATTACATCTATTGAGGTATATTGTCTTGTTCACGGGGCACCACTTAGCTGACCACTTGGTGTGGATGTCTGAGCTTCTACTCAACGTAGAGGAGATTAAACAACGCTACTGTCACTGCTACACTAAGGCTGTGTATGTAAGCTGTGTGTGTGAGTGTGTGTGTGTGAGAGAGAGAGAGAGAGAGAGAGACCAAGAGAGAAAGCACGTCCTGCTGAGACCCAGCTGTGTCTGCAATTAGCAGGAGGCATGGAATGATGATTGCTGGTGCGGCAACACTAATAACAAGTGACAGACTTCCCTCTGAAGGAGAGGGAAGGCCGCTGAGTGCCATAAAGCAACACTATTTTTCTTCCACACACTCAGGCTTACACTGAATACACACACAGTCCAAACACACACATACACACAACCAAGGAGGCAAATGGGGATAAGGCTAGTGTGGTTCAGGGGGGGCTTTAAATCTGACTGCAAGACATTATGCACTTTGCACAAAAGCCTCATCTAATCCTACCTGCTCTGTCTTTCAGAGCCCACCGCTGGCCTATTCTAGTCCCACTGACCAGCTCAGCAGAGGGGGCCCATTGGTGACCACACTCAATTACCATAGTAACTCACCCAGTGGGTCCCAGGAGCCCCCTCCCCAAACCACAATGCCCCCCCTCCTCCCCCCCAGTCCCTCTGAGCTCCAAATTTACCTTGTCACCCTGCAGCAGGACTCAGCTCAACCCTCAGAGAACAAATGGAGCTTTTCACTGGAGGATAATGGAGCTCAGCATCTTACACGGGATGATGTCATTCCTGAGGCCTCGTTTACACTTACATGGATAAATGAAGTTTTCCTCCCTAATCTGTGCTCTATGATCAGCATTTAACACTGAAACACTCATGTCCGGTGCAGATGGTCAAGCAAAGATCCAACTCCCAACAAACCCCAATGGGGTCCCAGCAGTTCTAAGGAGACATCAACTTGATGGTGCTCAAAGTTTTATGTTAGGTCATTTTTCATCAGTAAGGAGCTAAACACACATGGCATGAAGTTCTACTGCATCAGTGGGAAATGCTTTATACTAGTGGTGTAAAAATATCGAGCAAATGACAAAAGCATCAATGCTCAAATCCTCTGCCTTTTATTGATGATTATACAGAAACAACAATGATCCAGTTATCAGCTTCATCAGTGTTTCATGCACTTATGTAATTAACACCAGTTAGCTGGCCAAAGAGTTCATGCGCAATCAAAACATGTGAGAATACAGTAATTAAAACTAAGAAGTAGAAGTAAAATAAATAAACCACAGTCGCAAGTAAACCTAAAACCCAAAACCTTTCAAAAGGAATTTTTATACTGGTTGATCTCTTGAATATACAATGGCAACAAACTGAAAACCAATGCCACCAACAACCTCCAGTGTAAAAACGTTAACCATAAATAAAAAAATACATAAAATAAAATTTAAAATTTAACTTGGTAACTAAAAATTCATCCCAAAACAGCCATTTAGATCGAAGACCTCAAAATTATCTGAAAACTTTTCTCTTTATAGAATAATGTTAAATTTTCATCTGACAAAATCCTCTACCTAAGTCAAACTCAAACAGTCACCTGATAGCAAAACCTTTTTACATGAGGTTCAACCACTTAAATGCATTAGGACAAAAATTCCACAACAATACATGCATAATTAATCAATAAAAAAATATATCATAATCAAAGAAATCAAATGATCAAAAATACATGAATCAGAAAAATGATCAACCCCTGGCTGACTCGAAACAAATTCAAACCAATCAATGTTTAATGAACATTATCATTACTGTCCATGGTCAGAAGAAAAAAAGAGTCCACAGAACAACTCGACATGTAGTCAAAACAACTTCAAATGTCTTACTTTTGTGATTTGCTGGAGAAATGTCTTTGAGTTAGCCCTGCAACCAAGTTAGTCGTTTTATGAGTTGAGCTCATGACTGTTTTTTATAAGATTTGTTCGAAAATATCAATACACCACCATATCCTGATATTTTGTGGCCCAAGACTGTAATAATATATGACAGCACATTATCATATTTTATAAATTAATAATAATAAATTAAGGGAAGCTGTAATGTATTGTATTTTAGTCTTCAGCTTTTTGGCAGCAGGCCTTACACCTTTTGACTTCCCTTTCTTCAGTTACGTTTATTGTTTTTACCTCCACCAAAGAGGTCATATTTTTGCCAGCGTATGTTTGTTTGTTTGTTTGTTAGCAAGCTGAAATTTTCCGGAGATGTCGGGAATGGCCCTACCTAAAAATGATTGGACTTTGGTGGTGATCCAGATAACCGCCATTAGCAAACAATCATTTTTGCTCAATATCTGTTTAACTAATAACAATATCAATATGATTTTGAGTGCTAGGTGTGGGTTTTCAGGGTCAAGACATCATATTATGATAATAACTTTATCCTGGAACTATTGCTTCTGGATGTAGCAGCAATATGGGAGCTACCCTGGTGGAGGCTTGTGCTCTCAGAGTGCTTTGTAGTTATTCCTGTCATGTGATGGACTATAAACTTTGCTCATATTATGGATACAATGCTTTGAATAGATAACACTAAGTAGAAAGTGTATTTATATAGAGAGACTTAATTGAAAAAGTTATATACTGCCCTTTTTTTGGTACTGCAGTTTACTCATGATATACTGTATTGTCAACCAGTGTAGCAATATGTATTGTGTTACCAGATTCTTGCTTACACACACCTCAAAATAATATCGTCCTCTGAGATGAGACATGCACAATCATAAAAAACAAGTACTGGAATGTGTGCACTCTTCAAGCACTTTCATACTGTTAGTCGTTGCTGTGTTTGAGACAAAACATGAGGGGTTTGTCACATAAACATGTTTTTGGAGGAATCTACCTCAGAGTGGACGGACAAGAAAGAAGCTTTTCACGGGCGCTCAGTGGGGCCCAGCATACTGCACAAGATCTTGTCATCCTTTGACTCTTTCTCTGTTTTTGTCTTCTCATTCAAGGAAGTTGAAGAAGGAGGAAGAAAGTAAAGTTCTGGGCCCAACAAGCTCACAGGCCTCAAACTGTTTGATTGTGTAGACAACAAAAAGGGCGAAGCATGGCTGACCATTGACCACAGCCTGAGCACAGCTGGGACGACCACAAAATGGGCTCAGTGGGCATTTCAGCCGGGCAGCTGGTTTTAAGAAAGGAGAACAAGGAACTAAGAACAAGGATGGCAGTCCTCACCCGGGCGTAGGTAAATGTTTATCTCACGTCTGGGCTTCTTTTCACACCAACAATCTGGGTCTCTTACAAAACAGCCTTCTCCTTCTTCCCGAAGTGTCAGCTCCACAGACAAGAGAGCCGAAAATAAGGAGCAACTTTATAAAAACACACAGGACTGGAGATGTGTATGTGTCTGGTGTGTATTTGGAGGCTGGAGCCGGGAGACGGGGGGGCCATGTTGTGAGGAACTAAACAGTTGGAATTACGGTCAGAGACCAGTCATTGAGTAAACATACAAAGAGCGACAGAAAAGCTCTGTGGTGGACAATAAAAGGAGAAAAAAAGCCGCCAGCTTCGGGCCCTGAGAAAAGTGAGCCATTCTACTTACAAAGAGCCGCTTAGGGGTGGATTGAGGGAAGGAAAAAGAGGGCTAAAACACTTGTGGGCTCAGGGAACTCTATAGGGGGAGTGAAAATGGAATTAGCCAGCAAGCACTTGAGGGTCCCGCCGAGCACCTGAATGGGATAGAGGGGCGGAGCGGCAGAGGGGGGTCTAAGGAAGGTGAATGGCCTTCTTTTTGGGTCCAATTTGTCTCTTTTCACCCCGCTCGCCCTGCTCCGGCTCTGACAGATGTACAAAGAGGGAGCGGCACTGGGCCACTCATCCACATACGCCCGTGAGCAGCTGTCACTTTTGTCGGACAAGTTAATCAAACAAATGCCACCGTACCTTCCTTTTTAACCAGGCGAAGGGACAAGAGGGGGGCCTGTGAAAGGGTGATAGAGACCTGAGAGATGACATGTGTGTCCTCGATCAATTCACCCCACTGGCCCTCATCAATAAAAGCAGCGGGACGCGACAAAGGAGGAGTCTCCATTAAACTTGTATTTCCCTCCTCGCCGAATGATCGTGGCTTTAGTGTCCTTAGCCGTTTCCTCCCAGCAACTCGGCACTGGGAATGCTCACAGAGGATTTAGAGCCCCAAAGAAATGAAGCCGGGACACAAAATGCTCTCTGGCAGTAATTATCACAGACTCTAAGCTGCTTACAGACTTCATTAAACGGAAGTGAAACCTTTTCAGAGCATGTTTTGAACAGTCACACACAGTCGACTAACCTATCCCGCTCAGCTGGCCTTTTTTTATTACTGTGACCTACGACTACTACCATTATTTTACTCACCATTGGTTGTGTAATCCTTTTATAGTTATTTTATGTCAGCCTAAAAGAGATTAAAAAGAAGCATGACAAACAACAAGAAAACAGTAAAGAAGCATTACAGTCATGTTGTTGTCAATGATGGGATTAAATTGTCCAAGAATAAAAGACAAACCTGCAAATAAACTACAGACCAAATAAGAAGTTCTTGGTAAAAAGGGCAAAAGAGACACTGATTCAAAAATTACAAGGTCCCTACAGTTTAAAGGGATAGGATTACTTTTTCTATAATTCATAGGCTGACTTTAAGGCAAGCTTCAGTGTTCCCAACCAACTTTAAGACTAGTTTAGTTAAACATCTTTCAGCCCCTGTAACTTCAAGATATTAACAGTACTTCATCCTAGACATTTTTCTTTGTATTCAACAATGCATGTAGAACCTGAAATCTTTCAGGCATAATCAAATCAAGATGTCTTTTCAGGACTAATTTGGATATCAGAATGATGTTATGATGTCAGATTAATCTATAAAAGCTTTATGAGAGACAAACTATAACCTCAGCAACGGCTTTTTATTGCTCAGTTATAAGTAGAAATGTCAAAAACTGCCCCACCTTGCAATGCTAATGAGTGCTTCAAAAATTTCCCTTGATCCCCACCAAAATCTAACGACCTCTTCCTTATGCCATGACCAACATTCCCAGAAAATGACATTAAAATCCACTGATGACTTTTTAAGTCATAACTTGTACACCATCAGGCAGACAAACAAACCAAAAACACAACCACCTTGTTGGAGGTAAACAAGACACTTTTCACGTCTAAATATGGTTCCCTAAAGCCTCAGCTATTAGGAGAAAAAATACCAGTACACCGAGAATCACCTACTTAACTTTTTACATAATTCCACTTATTTCAATAAGCATGTTTTTATTTATTTATCTATTCATTTTCCTTTGTATTGTGCGGTTCTCAGGAGTAATTCTGTCACAATAACACAAAGAGCCACATCACATTATACTCACTTTCACTTTTATTCCTTTTCAAAACTGACAGATAACTATCTTGTCTATTGTTGACCTTTGGCTGCTCCCAATCGGACACGACAATCAAGAGTAGAAGAGAAGAAGGAAATGAATGTTTCTGATTGGCCAACAGGAAGAGGAAACTTCAAGGATCAAAATGGAGTTCTGATATCAACCCATCCACATTTTTCAATCATTCAACTGGGGAATGGGCATAAGCTTGTATAGCTCTTTTCTAGTCTTTCTGAGGATTCAAAGAACTTTTACACACTACCCATTTACACTCACATTCATGTGCTGATGGCTTAAGTTTTAATATTGTTATTCATCAGCATCAGCTAACATGCTACAAACACATCCCACTGATGCAGCAATTTGAGCAACTTAGGGTCAAGTCTTGCCCAAGGACACATCACTGTGTGGCAGCCAGAGCTGGGCTTGAACCCTTGATCATCAGTTTGGTGGTGATGTGACATTCAAGACTGCAAAACTGATGCCCTAAATACCAAATATTTGATAAAACACTGCACGTCTTGGCTGAATTTGAAACTTTGTGGAAGGGATATAGAGTAGTGCAGGAATGTGTCCAAAAATGTGGAAGTGAGTTAACATTTAGCACTTCCTGGTTCCCAAGGCCAAAAGTTTATGAGATCTTAGAATAGCATAATGCATAAATGCCTAAAATACGGTTCATGATGAATGGATTCACACATGATTTTTAGGTTTGATTTGAAATAATAAAATGCATCTGCTCCTGCTCACTCTTGAATTTTAAAGCATTGTTGTGTGTTTAAAAGGAGTATGCTAACATATTTCAAATAAGGCAGGAAACAATGATGCAAGCATGTCTTATCATTTTTAAATAATCAATAATTCACACACCATTGCCACATCCATAACGATGAACTTGACCAGATTCATCAATTATGAGGGGATTCTCAAACAAGAGACTACAGTCAGCACTATGTTGTAGTTCTATAGTAGCTTGATAGTAGCGTTGTACTCTCTCTGATTAAAAACTTAAAAACTATTAAAGTTAGATTTTTTCATCAACATTATCATAATGAAACAAACCTGAGTTTCATTATTTTTGTTTACTACAGCGCTTCCCATCATCGGTGATTCAATAAAATGGTAAAAAAAAAAAATTCAACAGGCTTTTAGTCCAGATAACCGCATTCCTCATTGGCCTGCAAAAGTATGTCTTCCCTGCACACATCTAATAAGCCTGAAGCCTGCCATGGATTGGGAAAAGACTGAGCCTCATAATACTGTTGTTCCTTTAATGATGTGTTGTATTGTTCCCATATCTAGGGGACCTAGACATTTTTACACCAATCAATCTTAGACCAATTTCAAACCCTCCATTTATGCAATATAGTGTACATTTGGAAACAAAAATACAGCTTGCACTTTGATTCCAAAAGAGAATTTTGTTTTAATTTTGTGATCTATTTCTATGAAATAGAAGCAAAATTTATTATAATTAATTTCTGTTCATTTGTACTTTTTTTCTTTGAGAGAGAAAAAAAATCTAACAAAATCTGATATTAAGTTCTGTTTGAAACAATCTTTTATTTTTCTTTGACCATGTTGCCCAGCCCTGAAATATATATTTTTTAAATAACAGTATTATAAGTAGCTATTTTGGCCCTCATTGGAAGAGTCTTGACTGGGAGTGGTACTGCAAACTAAAACAAACACTTTGATTAGATAACATTTTTATTTGTATAAAAAAAAAAAAATCCTATTATTGTACCTTAATTTAAACAATTAAATCTAGCCTTCATTGATAATATTTAAAAAACAAAATCAGTTTTTAATTTTTCAAATTTGGGATCAAAATCTTCATTATTTTTGGGGGAAACATATGGTAATATCAGTCTTATGCCAGATTTCTGAGTTACTCATCACAGTTTTGGTGGTTATTTTCCTTTAATGCTATGATAGCACTTAAAAAAAGCATCTTGTGGTCTTAATTCTCTCCTCTGGTAAATACTTGATCTGAGCAGAATGAGACGTCTGCCACGCTGAGGGAGTTAAGTTTGCGTGTTGCTTGAGCTCAGCGTTGATTAAATTGTTCACTTGGCGTGGCGGTAGGGCCGGCGGGCGGTTCATGACCGGAGCCTGCAAAGTGGTGAAGCGTCTCCGGACAGCCAAGTGGTATTGCGACGGCTCCATCACTGCTGGTATTCTCCTCTGTCCTCCTCTGACGATAAACCCCCTGCACCCAACCCCATCCATCCATCCATCCGTCCACAAACCCACCCAACCACCCACCGTGACCAAAGTACAGAGTAAAGAGTACAAGTTCCCCAATCTGCCGCTCAATCTGACCTCTGCCCTGGCTCTGCTCCGTCACAGCCGTCCAGCAGTTGGTAAGCGGAGCGAGACTGGAGCAGCAGCGGCGATTAAAAAGCGCTTTAACTTTCGTCACACAGAAGTGCAATTTCGCCACGCTTGGGAATCTGATAACTACCCAAGGTCAACGGAAATACTTCAAATCAATCAATGAGCCGCGCTCCTAATCCCCTCCGGCCAAAGGCAGATTAAGTGTATAATTGACCTACGTAATCCCAGTATCTGCAACTCCAAGCCTGGGGGGTGGGGGGCATGAGAAAAAGCATGGGGGCACTGTGGCTCCAAGTCTCATTGGCCCTGCAGCACCATCTCAGCCGTCCTGCTCCTCCTCTGGATGACATGTTGGTCATCATGGGGCAGGGTGGTGTGGTGTATCAGTTCAGGGCTGGATTTGGCTCAGGCTAAAGACATGGCTTTTTTTAATCAATGATCCCCAGTCTGTGCTGCACTAAGTCCCCCCCCTCCCCTTCAGTATCATTTAAGCACATCTGTCTTAATCTGAGCCTCTTCAGCCACTCTTTCAAGAACAAAACCACAGAGGGGAGGGAGGAGGGGGCAGGAGGGTCAAATTAAATTCTTGCTTTCTCCAAATCGAAAACATAAAAACAGCTCTCGTTATATAAAAATGAAATATCAGGGACAGAATTAGAGATTACTCTGTACGTAGGTGTCCAAAAGAAACCTCTGGAACTTCATCATTAATGTGGAATACATATATATATTTATAGTTTGAAAAAATAACACTTTTAGTGATCATGCAACATACTGCTGCATTAAGCCTGACACACACAGAAACATTTCTAAAGTCTTAACCACTTTTAAAACCGTTAGAGAGTTCACATATGAACACATTTTGTGAATTCATCGTTATCGCAAATATAAGCCTTGCAATATACACATTGCAGCAGTTTCAATTTAAGACAAAGCAATATAACTTATTTTTGAGTTCAAGAAAAGTTTCTGGAGATGTGTGATGACAGCCATGCATTCACATTATTTAAAGCAATCAGATGAAGCCAAAGCTGGTTATTAGCTACCTCTAGCTTTATTAATGTGAACTTAGGGGAGAAAAATAAGTGTTTGGGATTTCTGTTCGATTCAGAAGAGACAGAAGACTTGTATAAAAAATACGGAGAAGCATAGGCAAAGGCAGTGCAAGTCACGCCTTTATATTCACTCTTATCTTTCTTTTAGTTTAGCACAAATTTTACTATTACTATTTACTAACTTTGATTATTGCCACACATCGTGTATTTTTCCAATATTGAGCAGCCCCACACAGCGCAGCACACCCCCAGAGAAATCAGGGTCTCAACTCTTGCAGCTCGTAGTCTTGCCAAGTAAGTTGTAGCTCACAGTTAGCTTCTTAGGACATCCTAGGTGATGGCTGTTCAGGTCCAGTGTATCTTTCTGTCATTTTAAGGGTTAGCTGTGCTTTCTGCTTTTGCAAGGTTGGTTCCTGTTTGTCTTTTTTTTCTGCTCAAAGTGACAAAACATCGAGGATGCACTCAGCTGTGCTTGATGTTCTACTGACATCAGGACTTCTGATTGTAAATATTGATCATGTTTGATTTTCACTATTTCACATTTGGGCAGCTCTTTTGAGAAAATCAGGCAGGATAAAATCCTTCTAAGAACACCTCACAACACGGGATAATCAGGTAAGATAATAATTGGGACTACAAGATAATCAGGCCTCTGCTGGCTTTGGTCTGTCGGGGTGAATTGGGCCAGGGATTGGGGCAATTATTTTATAGTGAGTGTCGTGCTTAGAGTAGCAAACATGAATGTAATTCAGATTTAAAGCATGAAAATAATTGCCTCAGTCTGTCTGAGACACTTTGTTAGAGATCCTATCATTTTAGGGTCCTAGTGCAACCTTATTGTCAACCAGTCTACACTGTAGTGCTGCTTGGCACCAGGTTGTCAATAACTCTGCATTCAATGTATGGTCTACTGGTAGGTCTAATGGGCAGGGGGCACTGGAATGAAGCAGCTGCTGACAATATAAAGGGGGGGAAGGCCTGAGGCTTGTCTTATGCATATGAAGAGTAAAATTAGTATTTTATCATGTAAAGGAGACATGTTTAACACCCTGTGGGGCATATATTAAAAAAACACTAACATGGGTTCTTTAAAACTCAAGTCATGAGAAGGATGGATGATAGATTTACCTATATTCTAGAAAAGGAATGCAGAATGATATTTCATTAGCTTACAGCTGATATTTGTACTTTTTTTTAAAGCCAAAGCTCAATCCAGTGATGACCAGACTTTCTTAAGATTCGAAAATATGTTTTGCCTCCTCCCCAAAAAGCTCTTCAAGTTCGAGAACTGACCGGGGCCAGTGTACTTTGCATTTCTTAATCTTTATGTAAAATAAAGTGCAAAATCTCAACTCTCAGACTGTCCAGCATTACTTTTCCAGTCAAAGTTACACTACATTAAACCTAACAAAAGACACATTTACTATTAATACCATATGATATGATATGAAATACAAAGATTACAAAAATATAGATTCAACATCAAGCTATAAGCATCATGTCAAAATTTGCTTTACATTTATGTTTGAACTTCAACAACAAAACACAGATTTTAAATATGAACCTCTTTCGCATAATATTTTCAAAGATGCTCTGTTTTCAGTGGGAGAACGCTGTCTCTTAAATTGGATTCAAACTGTTTTTAGATGTAATCTATTTAAAACGAACATGACCTGTAACAGCCACAGGTCAGAAAACAAAAGCAACTTCACAACAGCCACCTTTGCAGAGGATTAATGCACCAGTTTAATCACAACACCTGCCCTCAGAACAATCTAAAAATGGCAGAAAACACATTATAGAGATGTAACCTTGATTGGATTTATGCAGGGGATTGTGCTTTGTGAAATAGCATAAAGTAAATCTGATTTAAAAAGAAAGGTAAGACATTATGGGAGCATAAATAACAAGTTGAGAAGCCCCCCCACCTACCCTCCTCCTATGCAGACAAAAAAGTGGGTCAAATATCAATTAAAAAGGTCCTCCTTCTACAAGCCCCCCTACCCGCAAATCTATGTCAGAACACGGGTATTATCACTTTTAATATGTCTCTGGTTATGATTCATGTCTTGAGACGCTGTTGTTTGTTTTACATAATGAGCTCACATATGGGCCCGTCTGCTGTTACAGCCGGCATCACGTCCAAAGTGTTGACACATATTTAATAATTATGAAAGCCTTGGTGAAATAATCTGCTTACTGTGGCTGATATTAGACGGCATCTTAAGAAAGATGTATGTCATAACCCCCCAATTACAATGACATATAACCTTAGACTTATTTTCTGAGGAAGAAAACCAGGCTAAACATGCTTAAGATTTACCTAAATCACTTTGAGGCGCATGCAGTGTCTTCACTAAGCCTGTGTCCCAACAATAAACCAAAAACAGGGTCATATTCCTCTTTATTCTTTTCTCCTCTATTGTTTTGTGGCAGTGACCAGAGCAGACAGACTTTGCTGTTCATCTTCAGATTTGGCAGGGATGTGTGAAATGAAACATGCTTAAAGTGCGTTGATGCGTTGATAGGATCTGAAATATAATCCCGACTTTTATCACATTCAGACACTCGATGTTCTTTCATTCTATATTAGAGCCCACTGGAATATCTAATCTTGTCAAATGGCATAAAGAAATGTGCCCTGCTGGGTCATCAAAAACAGCATAAATGTATTTTAGTCTTGAAAAAGATAACAGGTTTATATACTGACGGATCAAAGTTGATTTCTGAGCAGTTTGTTGTTTCTGTAGGTCTTTATTTTAGGTCTTTGTTGTTTTTATGTCTTTAACGTTTCAATAAACTGTGCCACGTTTAAATCCCTAATGGAGCAGCATCAGTGACTTTTCTACTACTTCTGCCATATTTCAGTACAGAACAATGCTGCATGGAGTACTTTAGGTGCACACCCCCACTGCCATTTTGGAGAGAAGGAACTCCCCCCCAACCCCAGGTAAGGGTACAACTGGCAGTAGAAAAACAAGCAAGGTCAGGGCTTACTGCTCCATAATAAACTGTACAGAACCAAAACAGACCACTCAGTAGTTACGCAGCTTCAGGGGCCCAAAGTGTGTCTAGCTTCAAAAAGCCTAAAGAAAAAGATACCACCTAAAACTTTGTGGCTGAGGATACTAAGACATAGTCAAAGTTACATTACTTGTGACATTTAAAAACAAAACGTTCATTATTATTCAAATTTTTAATTATTTTTTAGGTATAATTGTCAACATATGTTGTTATTTGTGACAATATATGTTAAGATCTTTAGAGTCATTTTAGGATGTCTTTAGATTTTAGTTCTCTTTCACAAATGACTGTTTTTTGTTTTTTGTTTTTTTTTTATAAATATAAGTCCATTTGTACCTGTTTTTAATTGATTTGTGAATAAATGAATTGGACTGAATTGAAAAAAAAGATGAATTCAGCATAGGTTTTCATTTTAGGAAAGGACCTCAGCTTAACCAACAGGTCATGAGATGGAGTTTCTCTATAACGAGCTGCCTTACTGTGAGCATGTATAGGACACAAGATGTAATCCTCACCAGGGGAAACGGACAAAACAGATAAATAAATTAAGTCAGCAGCCCACCAAGAGAGAGGAGGGGCTGCCTAACAAAGCCAAGATTAGGGGGAGTCCATCCTGACCTTATTTTAAGAAGATGACATCTCCACGACCCCAACAAACACACACGCACACACACATGCTTTAGGGTATTTGCTTAGTGACATGTCACTCTATTTGTGGAGTTCATCAACATTGTCTTAAGTGTTGATTTTGTTCATCCCCAGTTCGTCTTTTCATTTTATACTGGTGACACTTTTGTCTATTGTTGTGCAACTACGCCTGCACAACCTTTTGCAAATCTTCAGCATAATTTTAATTAGTTTAAGAGCAACTCTGAACAGGAAGTACAAAAGATGTCACAAAATTTGGACGAGATATTGAGTAAGTATCTTCAAGTACTTAGTGTTCATACTTGATTTTACAGCAGAAATTATTCCTGTTTGTCCTTTAATGTCAAAGGGAAGCTGGTGGAGTCCAGCTTTTAACCCGTCTTGATTATGATGTGTTGTACATGAATGACTCGTCCCTTCACATGTTGGTCAGTGTGTATCATGGTACTCTGAGGATGACCAAAAATTGATTCCTTATTCATCACTGTACTTCATTATTCAAGGTGAAGTGGTCTTTTTTAAACACTCACCAACTTGCACATATGTACATTTTATTTATGAAGCCATTCTGGGAAAGATTGTGAACAGCCTCTCTTATTGTTAATCCACAAGGACAAATCGTGCAACTATCAGTCACTGGACCCAATATGAAAGAAAAGAAAGAAACAAAGACATCCTTTATTCGTCCCTCATGGGGAAATTCAATTTTTTACACTCTGTTGTTGAAACATGCTACACAAACACAAGCTGAAAATACCAATGCATGAATGCACATACAAACACGTCCTACAATCATGCATAAATGGAGAGTTGTCAGAGTGATGGCTTACTGCTCCTGAAGAAGCAGTTAAGGGTTAAGCCTTGCTCAAGGGCACTTCGACAGTGCCCAGGAAGTCAGCTGGCACCTCTCCAGCTACCAAACCAACTTCGGATAGGACTTGAATCAGCCACCCTTTGGGCCCAAACCCAAGGCCTTACAGACTGAGCTACTGCCGCCCTACTGCAGATTGTTTCCATGCAGTGAAATTTCACATTCTGTGCATTTCAAGTCAGCAAACACTCTGTCATAAAGAACAACATAGTATATCACAAAGAATAACTTAGTATAAATCATAAATACTTCCAGACTGCAGGCCTGATAATGGCACACAGAGTCTCCATAAGTACGATTGGGGTAGAGCCTTCAGCTATAGGGCCAGGTGAGGCCCGGACAAGCCCCTGGTCTATTTCCGTGCTGTTAGAGGCGGAGCCTGATTCACATGTCTGCCATGATTTTATGCTGTAAGAGTTTCTAAACTGGACTAGCCTCAGGACCCACCATCACATCTTTACTGAGAAATTGCAACCATAATTTCCCATACACTCAAATCTATTACACAAAAAATGTCTTAGTTTGGACCTTAGATGGAATAAAACCCAACTGACGAAAGGGAAAGGACAAATAAAAGTTAAAATATGCACTATTACAGAAGTCGGTAGTGGTAGAACATGCATGCATTAACCCATTTTACTCCATAATTCCTGATAACATCGACATTTTGGTTGCATTTCTCTGAGAAAGCTCTAGACTTTTTGACATTTTTTAAATTCTAGTCTCTCATCAGGAATATTAATAAAAGATAACGATAAATAAACAACAAAAGAGCATTTCTTGGCTAACTCTTTTGTAAGGTATCTTGGGAAAACATCTGCCAGGAGTTGGTGCCACACATATAAAGATTGATTGACTGATGATTGAACCACTGAAAACAATTCTGCAAACCTTCTTCTAAAAAAAACACCTTTGTGTCAAAACAACAAAGACCTTGATTGTGCAAAGTGTGAGGTTGTAGCTATGTTGACAACATAGAACTGAGAAGATGGGACTGTATGCTGCTACGCTGACACCCATGTTAAAGCTGTGAGTTGGCAGCACTACATGTCCTGCATTCTTGGGTCCTTCTACTGATTCAGCCTCTGCTTATCAGTTTTTTTCCTCTCCAGTGAATGAATAATAAATTAGGACGCAGAAGATAAAAGAGACCAAAAAATAGGAGATGGAAGGTTAAAAAAGGGCGGTGTGACAAGAAAAGCACAACAGAGCAGCAGAGAGCAGCTAGAGACACCTTCACCGGCCTGGGTGACGCCGCGGGGTGAACTGATAGAGAATGACAACAAAGGGAAGTCAGAGTGAGACAAATCCCAGGAAGAGCGGATACACAGCAGAGCAGAGGGTCAAGAAGAAGAAACAAGCAGCAAGCAACGAGCACCGGACACCTTTCTGTCACCTTCAGTCAGGTCGAACAGAGGAAGAGCACAGGAGACAGCTCACACCTCAAGGCCTTAATTCAAGACAACGGCACAGGAAGATGGATTGACTGTATACAGGTCCATATTGTTCTGACGGCAGAGAGTCGCTATTCACACGCTCATACAGTACAGGCAGTATAAAGAGACTTCAAATACACTAGATCTTTGAATTATATAGCCAGGATTGAATCCTAATTAATTTTCAGCCATTGCTTTAGGTTGATGATTAAGATGTCATGTTTTTAATTACTGTTTAAATGAAGATGAAACAAAAATGATTGCATGCATAAATGTACGAAAGGTCATGAAAAGCAATGGCATTAGAACATGTCAAACTTCCTTAAACTGAGAAAAAATTTTACTTTTAGCAACAGTGATGCTAACATTTCTTTCCCCACCTGGTACAAAGTTTGTTTCTGATTATAAAAAAGGTCTTTCCGGGTACAACTTCTTCCAGCCTTCAGTGGCTCCATGGGTATAACAGTTGCACCGTCTCCCTGATGAAAAACCAAAGGCTTAACACACCAAACCTGACTAAACCATACCTGACACTACCATACCACACCTTACTTTACTTAAACATACAATATCTTACTCCATCTAACCCCAACATACCTTACTTACCCTTAACATTTCCAAACCATACTTTACTTTCCCTATACCATGGGATACCATGCCATACAAACTTACTTTATCTGTCCATTCTTACCATGCCTTCCTTTACCTAATCATTACCATACCATACCATCTCTTGCCTATCCAAAACATACCATAACTTACATTACCTTAATGCTGCCATGACATACACTACCACACCATACCATATCTAAACATTAGCAGATCACACCTTACTTACCTTATTTAACCAAGCCATTTTCATACCAAACCTTAATTAGCCTGAGCATCACGCAACTTTTCACGCCAAATTCATACCACACCTTACCTTCTTTTATCTGACCATACACACTACACCTTATTTATCTAACCATTTCCATGCAGTACTTAATCCAATGATTTCTATACCACAACACATTTTTCCAAACTTTACCATACCATACATTACCAAACCATATTATATTTCATCCAACCATACTATTCCATACCATGTGGTCCATTTATCCAAAATCTATTCCGCTTATCCCTTTCAGGGTACCAGGGCCTTGCTGACCTTGAGTGAGAGCCAGGGTACACCCTGGACTGGTCACCAGCCAACCGCAGGGCTGACATGGATTCAGACACTCACACACTCAAGGGCAATTTAAGTCACCAATTAGCCTAATGAGCATATCTTTTGGTCTGTGGAAGGACACCAGAGTACCCAGAGAAACCCCACACATGCACAGGAAGAACAGGGAGGTGAATCAGTGACTTTCTTGCTGTGAGACACCAGCACTATCTGCTGCCACTAAACCACCAAAGCGACTAAACCTCAGCATTGCCGTACCATACTTTTCCATTAAATACCATTACTCACATTACCTTAACACTGCCGTACCATACTATACTTTTTTTACCTAACTACACCATGCAGTACCTAGTCATTATCATGCCATTTCTTTGTTTGACCCTAATTATACCATGCCACAACTTAAACATACCACAGCCTTACTTTACCCAACAATAAAATTCCTTACCTCACCATAACCATTACATGTCCAGAGTCATAACATCTCAAATCAGTGATTTCACAATAACTGATATTTTGTGAGACAGTAATCAAATGAAACATCACAATGTTTAGTTTCAAAGACATAGCACACATAATCCTTAAAGGTAAATGCAGGATTAATGTATTTATTCATGACTACATAAATTAAGCTTAACTTCATTTTAAAGCCAACCCCTGCTGTTTCTCTGTCAAATTAACTTTACATTAAATTTCCCTGATTTGTTCCTTAAACACAACTGTGGGGAGTGATGACGTGGTAATGAATCAACTTACACTGTCTGGGAAGTCTGTTTGAGATGCTTATTTTAATTTTATTTTCAATATTTGGCCCCAGCAGTTCATTAATTACATCAAAAGTCAAAGTAGAGCACAAAGAGTGGCATCAATATTCATCCCACTGAATGGTATTAATCAAAGTTCCTTATTTAGCATAATAAAACTGCTGTTTTTAATGTTATAATACAGAAATGACTATGACTTGTCCATAAGGAGTTGGTCACTTATCACCATGAATCTTGAAAACTGCTTTTAAAACAAGCATAGGAAAGTATAAGGTTGTATTCAGATAAGATGTACATCTTTTTTTCTAGCTTTAGTTATCTTTAAAATGTAAGTACTTCTTCTCATGCAAAACATGAACACAAACACATTGAAATGACCACAAAACAAAATAAAGCTTGTGGGGACACAAAACAGTTAGCACAGATTATCAAATTGCCTGATTTGTTTGTTTGTGTTGTCTGACCAGCCTGACTTACTGCGTCCCCATTTTAATGAAAATAAATCCAACAGAGCAGGGCCTTTTAATCAGAGCTCTTAAATTAGTTTTGAGAAACACAGGGAAAAAAATCTAATTGTGGGTGTATGAAAGAAGTCTATAATCTATGTAAGGTGATTTAATTTAGTTCAATGCCAAATGAAATAGGGATATTGATAACTTCCAATGATTCGTCAAGTTAACTTAGTTCAAGACTTCATTTTGGTTCATTTCTGAGACAGGAAAACATGTTTGTGAGTTCTTTTGTTCTTGGAGTTTAAAGATTAGCCTTTGTCTTATCCTTATCTTCTAGATTACTGGACACTGTTGTGAATCCTACAGGCCCTTATTTAACCAAGGCCTTTTGTTCAGTCTGTATAAATATTCTAAATCACAGAAAGGTCTAGTTAAGTGTCTTGAAATACCGTTTGTTATAAATGCATTGTATACGTCATAGTAAAAAAATAAACTGTTTTACAGGAAAAAGTTTCTCTGATCCACAGCATGATGAGGAATAAAATAAAACAGAATTGCAAGTGTTCAAAAATATAATTAGTAACAATGCATATTCTGGCAATGAATGAATCTGGGACCTTACTCGAACCACTGGGATCACAAAGGTTGTCCCCACAGAACCGGGATCTCCTGGCTGAGGTATGCGATGCCATCCCACACTGCAAAAACTTAGACCTAGGCAACAATGTTTGTCTATTTTCAAGTCAAAAATATCCAAAACACTTATTCTAATTCACATTCACTTAACCAGTCCAGATAAAGATCTCACTTTAAGGAAAAAAAGGCAAAAATAAGGCATTGAATTGCTTGTAATGAAGAGAAAATGAAGAGAAATAGTATCTATCTAATACATGTATGCATGTGTGTTAGGGGTGGACTGAAGCTGCTTGGCGGAGGTCTGAGTGCTTTTCTAGTTTATTTATTTTGAGAAAGCTCCGGTGGAGGACTCGGGGATGTTGCTATGGCGTGCATGTCGCGCGTCATGTTGGACTTCTCCCGCAGTCTGGCCTGCAGCAGCATGTGCTCCGCCATGCCGATGCTCACGCCCATCTGAGCGATCTCCTGCTTCAGCGCGGTCAGACTCTGCTTGATCTTCACCACCGGAGCTCCGTCAGACATGCTGCTGCCTTTCTCCTCCATCTCCTGCTTTGCCTTCATCAGATCCTCACTGATCTCTGCCATGACTTGGGTCTTCTTCGTCACTCCTCTGCTGTTCTGCTGGTTGCGCTCCTTGGCCTTGCTAAGTTTGGCCTGAGCGGCGCGGTACTCCTGGATCAGAGGCTGCAGCTGGTTGTTGATGTACTTCTCTCTGCTGCCCACCTTCTCCAGAGTTTTACCGATGTCCTCCTGCAGTTTGTCCAGATAGCTCTTTTTCTCTTTGAGCGAGGACTTGATCCTGTCTCTGTGGCGATGCATCTGGTCCAAACGGAACCTCCAGTCCTTATTGTCCGTCCTGCAGTTGACTTTGAGTTGTGGCATGACTCTCTCCACCTCCAGGTACCACTCTGCTGCATCCACCGTCGACTCCAGGAAGTCGTCCGGTTTGGTGGACCCTTTGGTTTCAGTATTAGTGGCTCTCCACTTTAGAGCCTCCAGGTCTACCACATTCTCCTCCTCCTCCTCATCAGGCTCCTCAGTCATCTCCTCCTCCATTTCGCTGAGTGTGAGCTCTGCGTCATCCTCCATTACAGTCTCTTCTTCTGTGGTTTCTGTTGGATACTTTGGTCTTTTGAAGGAGAACCCCCTCCTGCTCAGAGCCCAGTCTGCCAGCTGGTCCAGCACGAGGCAGACATGTTCTCCTGAACCAGACTTTAATTTGGAGGGTGCGAAGTCCACCTTAACACCGAACGCCCGGAGCTCTGCCAGGATGTTGGACACGGTGGCGTTGGGGTTGTCGTACTCCTGCGGCTCAGTGAACGGCCTCCCTGCGGAATTGATAAGCCACGCAGCAATGATGGTGAACATGTAGAACTGCTCCCCCGGGTTCGACTTAAGATACGGACTGTGGACAAAGTAATGTCTGGACAGGTTCCTCATGTTGTGTTTGGTCAGAACTTCCTCCTCATAGTTTAGGATCTTCAGCTTCTCCAGCAGAGCCTCCATCTTTACGAACACCTCATGAACTGCACCTGGACCGCGCTCATCTTCTTCCCCTATTCTCTTATCATCTGCCATTTTCTCTTGATATTAGTCAGGTTCGTTTGACTTTACGACTGCGTTGTAAATCTATGTGTTGCGTTGCGTTATTACCTTACCTTACCACCGTAAGGATTCCAGGACTTCTTTGAAGGATTCTTTAAAACTGTGGAGGTAACTAGGATTCAACATCAAAGGGCCAAACATCAAAGGCCATCAAAGACCAATGGGCCAATCAAAGACCAGAACACCTTTGTGTGAAACTTCAAAGGAGGGAAAGTGCTCCGTTGTCATGGAAACCGAAGACTGGGGGATCAAAGGGCCAATCAAAGACCAGAACAACTTTGTGTGAAACTCACAGGGAGAGAAAGTGCTCTGTTGTCATGGTAACCGTAGACTGGGGGATCAAAGGGCCAATCAAAGACCAGAACAACTTTGTGTGAAACTCACAGGGAGAGAAAGTGCTCTGTTGTCATGGTAACCGTAGACTGGAGGATCAAAGGGCCAATCAAAGACCAGAACAACTTTGTGTGAAACTTACAGGGAGAGAAAGTGCTCTGTTGTCATGGTATCCGTAGACTGGGGGATCAAAGGGCCAATCAAAGACCAGAACAACTTTGTGTGAAACTCACAGGGAGAGAAAGTGCTCTGTTGTCATGGTAACCGTAGACTGGGGGATCAAAGGGCCAATCAAAGACCAGAACAACTTTGTGTGAAACTTACAGGGAGAGAAAGCGCTCTGTTGTCATGGTATCCGTAGACTGGGGGATCAAAGGGCCAATCAAAGACCAGAACAACTTTGTGTGAAACTTACAGGGAGAGAAAGTGCTCTGTTGTCATGGTAACCGTAGACTGGGTGATTTCCAAAGCGCGAAATACAGACATGTGCGACATGTATCTATCTAATACATGTATGCATGTGTGTTAGGGGTGGACTGAAGCTGCTTGGCGGAGGTCTGTGGTCTCTGAGTGCTTTTCTAGTTACTGTGTGAGTGTGAAATCATCCAGTCCACGAAGCAACTCAAAACAAGAGTGAACACCAACAGGACAATTTTGCAGGGTATTTTGGCAATTTTTGGAGCACCCTACCCACACATTTAGCTGTTTTGCTCATTCCACTGAAGCATAATTGTTACAAGCTGTACTTCATTGTAAAGGTGAGAATCAGGCTTTCCAACGATAAAATACAACACAATTAGTATGATTAAAAGGAAGACAGTATCAGTTCAAGACATGGAGCTGCAGAACACTGAGTTTTTAGTTTTTGCTAATTCTTGACTCTTGTCTCTTTGGGTGACATCATGATGGCCAAAACAAATTTCTTTAGTAAGCTCTTGCTGCTTTGTGTCTCCTTTACTTATGACAGAGTTTTGGTGTTGAGCTTTCCCCACATTATATCATCACTGTCTTCATACAGTGTAATGCTTTTTGAATGCTTCTTTCAGTGGGAGCTTATGAGGTCTCAAGTCCTGAAAAAGGAAATGTGGAAGTAATCTGTGATGGGTGTTTGTGAGTAAACATCGAGTTAAGCCAAATGACAAAGTGATCTTTTGTACCTCTTTTGCAGTTGATTAACTGCTGTTGCTACTGACTCAGAAAGACAGAGCACTATTTAGGATTACTGCTTCCCCAGATCACCACTAACTGCACAAAAACACCACAATATATAGAATTTAACACACGGACTGAGAGGATTAATGCACCAAATAAGTGTTACTTAACAGAGAGAGAAGTGAGCTATGTCTCCAATTAAACCTCATCCCTTTGAAAGGACTGTTTAAGCACATTTTGGGGAGAAATCTTCTTATTTGGCTTGAGACAAAGCTCAGCACTAAGACTTTGAGATTTAATCATTGTTTTGGTGTTGTTTTACCTCCTTATTAATGGAGACAAACAGTGTTATGGGACTGTTGATTACAGCTCAGGCTGATTACTTCAAAACAGGGCTTCCCAAACTTGTTTCACCTAAGGATCCAAATAAGAAGTTTACTTTCTTGATAAAACTAAAACCAACAAAAATATTCTATGTATTGCTGTTACACCTGCCTATTTAAAGCAGAAAATACAAATCATCACTGTCTGATCAGGACCTTTGACCTTTTAACTGCTACTTTTCAAGAATTGAAGCAAAAGCATTACTGCTCAATGGGTAAATATTATATTGTACAAATTTTTACTTTACTTATTTACTTTTTTACTTTTTTTTGGATTAAAACTTATAAACCCCAATCACCAACGTAAATTATGACCTATAGAATTGCTTTTGGAAAACCAAAATGAAGATTAGAGGATTTTATCTACTATGACTGTTGTTGCAATGTTTAAATCTTTTATTAGACTATGATATCCCTTTAAATGACCTAACAGCAGGATTTTATTTGAGTAAAAACCGGGAATCATAACACATTTTATGAACTGCAACTTGTGATTGGACTGTTACTTACAAAGTGGATTGATCTGTGTACCATAATGTTTGGTTTGAATACAAAACAGCGAATAGAAAGTTTCAACTGAAAAAATGCATAATTATGTGACTTTTATGTAAGAATGAGCCATAAAATATGTTGAATGTAGGATTTGGCGAAAAATTTCAGAGCACTTTATTTTTCCTTCAGGAAATCTCTGTGTTTGGCACTATATTATGATGCAGCAAATGGCTATGTGTTTTTCCGCCTGTGCACATTAATCCCACTCGTTGATTCTCGTTCTGAAGACTTTCTGATACTCCAGTTCATAAAGGTAACCCCATACATCTACAGCAAAAGCAACATCATTGTCACTTGAGTCAAAATCACTCATATTTGGTTCAGTATTTGTTTCCTCCATTGTTTTGTCTTCCTGAGTTCATTGTCCAAACAGCAGATCAGCAGAATCAATGCACACAGGAGGAAGAACACATAGTTATTTTACACCATAAAATAGTGCCACACAGAGACTTCCTGGAGGAAAAAACAAAGCGTTCTGAAATATTTTGCCAATTGTACTTTCAACCAAATATAGCTTTGTAGCTCGTTTATTAAAACTCACACAATCACGCAAAGAAACTGTACAGTAACAACAGTGTACCTTACTTGTTGTCTCAGGTCGTTCTTTTAAAAGGTACAGTGCTGCTGGGAGCCTCTTTCAGCCACTTCACTGACTACAGTCAAGTACCTGATACAACCCCACTTCAATAATACTGAAATAGGCTCTTTTCTGTGTGTGTGTGCATGTGAGGAGTGAGTGCTCTGTCCACAGGGGGATCTCTGCCGACATTCAGGTGGCCTCCTGTGATTGGCTGGGGGAAGCGGGTTGTGGTGGAGGGAAAGGCGGCTCTCCCATTGGCCCACGAGCTAACCATGGCCAGTTGAAATATCCTCAGTTGAGGCACAGACGGCGGCGTCCTCTGACAGCAGCACCTCTTTACTCTTGGCCTCAAAGACTTTGAATAACGTCGTTACACTTTGTGATTGTTGGTTTGTAGGATTTTTTGTATGAGCTAGTTTTTGGGGTATTTCCTTAGTTTGCGTGCAAGCTTTTTCTGCCTTTTGTTTTAGTACCCATTTTGTTTGATACTTGCTTTTAAGTTTTTTTTGTAAATACCTTTTGCCTTTATTTGTAATAAATATTGTCATTTAGATTTCTGGTCTGGTGTTTGGTTTGGGGGACTGAGAAGTGACATCCCTTTCATTAACTTTCCCTCTAATGTGTTACGCACTTTCCCCATAAACCCCCACTTCAGGGATGCAGATTTAAAAGAAAGTTCTTCTCACCAAAAAAGTTCAACAACATTAACATGAAATTTGTAATAACACAAGACCTTTGTGTCTTTTCAGTTACTAACAGTACTACATAGAGTTATAACCCATATGGCTTTATGTTGTGTTTCACCAGTAAGAAACTTTCAGTCATGTTTTCAGGACACTGCAGTTATGCAAGTGACCTTAAGTTAACTTATCTTGCAGTTTTGTGTGATGTTTTAATGCAACATAACACTGGTTATAGTTCTTGCATGCATATGGTTCTTATGCATGTTTTGTAAAGATTTCAGGTGTAACATAAAACTACACATATACACACACATGTAACATCTGCCAAAGGTTCATAACTTGTCTGTTTTTGTCAGGAACGATAAAGGAATGACTTCATGTCAGATCTGCTTTACAGAAATCCCCCTGTCACCATTTTAGTCAACATCCAGCCAGGTAAAATCCAGTGGCATAATATCCAAACATGATGACCCCAAAGAGAAGTTGCCAAGATACGTTTTGTTGAACTAAAAATATTAGGTATGGTTAAAAATGTTTAAAAAATACTGTCTCAAAATATCTTTGATATCACAAGCAGTTAATTGGTTTGGTTGACTGAATGTTGTTGCTGTTTTCTTGGTCATCCATTTAAATCTTCCAGTAAAAGATTAAATTACCAATAACTGCAGCTGCTTGTGTGCACTCCTGAGATTAAATCCCACATGAATGCAGGGAAAATT
Source organism: Cetoscarus ocellatus (assembly GCA_037902135.1). Classification (NCBI taxonomy): domain Eukaryota; kingdom Metazoa; phylum Chordata; class Actinopteri; order Labriformes; family Labridae; genus Cetoscarus; species Cetoscarus ocellatus. Next base: position 612,585 of record JBAMNC010000579.1, on the reverse strand, counting down.
TCTCTGCTTTATCGGAACTGTAATCAACTGAGTTTGCTTAGCTCAGCAGATATTCGTACGGTATGGGATTTAATCTCCAACAAACAATCGGAGATCACAGGTGGAGTGAATGAAACCTTGTCATCACTAAGCCTCTATGATGGAGGAGGAGGTGCTGAGGCGTACTTACATCAAATAATCTCTCGATGTACACCTCCTCGTTGACCTTCTCTCTCAGCATGTCCTGGGAATGTCTCACAAACGTCACATAACCGTCAGCTACATCCATCCCTGGTTTCTGCGATAGACGACAAAGATTAAGTGTTTTAGACTTAACATATACATAAAAACCACATGTTTAAACAGTGACATGATAGTGTTAAAAATCAGTCATACATTAAAACAAGAGCCACAAAAATCTTTAGGACATTGTAACATATTTTCATCATTTTTCATGTATATGTTGACTCTGTGCAGCCAGCTGTGACAAACTGTACATTGTGTGTTGCCATGTAGTTTTATAATATCAAGATATTATTATCTACCGGCCCTATCTGCAATGGTTAAAAACGCATGGTATCAAAAACCTACCTGAATATACTGAGTTTGATAATCTGACATCTAGCAGGTTTGAAAAGTAATCATGTGTATTTAGTGGGTTTGTAACTGGGTCTGTGAAAAATCATTAAATCTGCAGTAAACATTGGCGTCCATCAAATCCCTGTCCAGGTTTGACTTTGTCCAGAGTGATTCATTTTACTAAATCGACCCAAAAATGAGCCTGCCAAAGGGTGACGGATTGATTATACGTAACTGTAGAGGAGGTTAAATGCAAAAGATTCAAAAATCAAGCTATAACCCTTTTGACTGGCATTGTAACCATACGGTTGACTTTTGAGGCCATGCCACTGTAAAAATCTCAAAGCCCATATTTGTCTGTTTTTCCTTATTCACGTCTCTGAATAATTTGTGACACCAATATGTATCCACTGGTGGTGCTGCTGTACATAAATATAATTGTTTGAAAACCAGAATAAATCAGAAGTGAATCGTTGCTGCATAGCTCCTCAGAAATCTAACAGTAAGAGCATTCATTGGAGTAAGAAAAAAATCTTTTCACATATTTCCAGATCCTTCAGCAATCATAATTTAGTTGAGGGAAATAAATTTGGCAATAAAAAATGTATCTATGATTCCTCAGAAACTGCTACATATCTAAATTTTGCTCTCTGTAATGTTTTCATACATTAAAAAAAAGCTAAAGTTGTTGCAGAAATAAAATAAATCCATTCACACCGGGATAACCCTTAACTGGCAAGCCAACCAGTGGGTTGACCTGCATATCTGCTTCCCGATTGGGTAATCTGAAAATTAAAAGCTGAAATGTTACTAAATGAAGAGGTAGGAACACAATTTTAGCAACAAATAATTTGTGCAAATGTATTTCTTAGTTTGGAAGTTAAAGGGATAATTTGGAAAGAAGGAACATTTGCATCTTGAAATAGTGTTTAATTTACAAGGTTGCAGACCGGGTAGTGTGGAGCGATTGTGTTCTTCAGTCGGCTCTTGTCAGAGCGTCTAGCTTGGCCGGATATCAACCGTGACAGTCTGGGCATGTGCAAAGTGAACAGGGGCACCAGAGACAGTTGGGTTTGATGGAGAGAGCAGATTGTTAGAAGGCCTGTCGTTCTGACATCTAAAATATTCACTGAGGACAATGCATTTATTAAAAAGCTTCAGTTCTGCATCTTTCAACAATGTACCCAAACAGTTCACACAAAGAAGGGCCTCTCTCAGCTTTTCCCTTTTAAAGAATCGAAATCACCCAAAATCTCCTAAACACCAAAACTTGGTTAACACATCTGCACTGACGCTAACAAAGTGTAAATGAGCGTCTTTTTTCCAGTCAAACTCTAATTTTGTACATTAAGGACACAATTAGCATGCTGGGCTGGAAACTGCGACCCCTGCCAGCTAACACACAGTGCCTCGTCACATTCACTGACAGGCCATTAATTTGAAATTTGGCATGTTGCTGGGGCCGAAGTGTTGGCAGCTAATACAGATCTGATGCACACACACACACGTGCACACACCACCAGCAGCACCCTAACAGCAGAGTGGGCATGTGTTGTAAAACATGGAGCCACAATGTGTAGTGCATAAAGAGCGAGGCACGAGGCATGGCTGCCTGTCACGGTCTGTCCACATGCATATGAATGGACATTAGATGTGGAAATACGACCACTAAAACCATCTGGATTCTGACTCAACATGTGAAAGCATGGTCAAATATTTGTACATGGAAGAGAAACACACACAAACACACACGCATAAATCAGGGACGAAATGCCCTCCCCTCTAATTCAATAAACCACCTTAGACAGAAAAAATACCAAGTTAAACATGTTGCTCATTGTTCCTTTTTGTAATGAAGAAGCTTATCCAGTGAAACATTTTACATTTTATATTGTTAATTCAATAAAAGACAACTATTAAAATATAAAATTTAATCAATTAGCTTATCTCATATATTCACATAATACTAATACACATGAGAAGATCATAGTTTGCATATAATGTGAGTCATTAATATGTTTTTGAGCCAAACAATGGAAGATGCTATTTTGGAAATGTTATCTCAAACTAAGGACGCTTTCATACCTAAAGTTTGGTGCACTCATTTTGGGTTGAAGGTGCAATTATCATTTTGTTTGGTTTTCTTCCACACTGCACTTTGTCAGGCTGACCAAACTCTATCAAATGCTGTGTAATCTAGCCACCTGCCACTGGTTGGGGTTGTAGCTGCAGTCATTTTCCTGCCATCTAGCATTCTGTTACACTTTGACCCAGAAATAAGCAATTGGCTTTGAGTGACTACAGCATTCAGCTAAAGCAGTCTTCTGTGTAATAAAATAATAATAAAGCTATGTTTGGGCTGTGTCATGTTGCAGGTGTGTAACCACAGTCCACACAGAATTGTAGACATTAACCTGTTAAGACAGTAACCATGTTCGAAACGGCATACAAACACTAGCAGTACGTATTTTTGATTATCCAAAAATGTACTATGAAGTACGTAATATGTGAACATTTGTGAAATTTGCAGTATGCTAAAATACTCAGATGTCATTCTACTTTGGGAAAAATAAGCAGTATGCACATAATTAAACATTGGACCAGTCTACCTCTGTTACCAACAATGCAAGTGCCAACAGGTCAGAGGTCAAAATGGCATACAGCCAGCCTTAGCAATGTTAGCGTTAGCATTGATTCCACTACATTGATGTAACAATAAAGCTAATCAATCTTGGTAAATTAATTTTTTTTTGAGTCATAACAATGATGTCAAATATTTTCCATGTGCATGTTCAGCGGCAAGAATCATGAAAAAACAAACAAATCTATTGTTCGTCTTCTTTTGGTCCTTAAATGAACATTAATATAGCAGCGCTAGCCATTAGCTGAACTACTTTACTTTTATTTTCAAGACCAGAAACAGCAGTTAGCTTAATCATTGGGTTAGGGAGGTAAAACAGATAGCATAATTTGTGTCATAAAAAGAAATGTGAATATTGTTGCGTTTAATATAGTTTTTACATTGTAGAAATAGTCGCTCTGATCCAAACTTTAGCACAACAGATGGCAGTAATGAACTACAAAATAACAGCTGTTTGTCAGTCATACTACCTACTACAACCGTACTGTATACAGTTGGCAGTATGCAGTACTGCATGGAGGGGGATAATTGATTGGTCACCTCAATTGCCAATCAAAATTCTGCACTGCTAATGGCTTTTTACCATGTCAGAGGAGGGACTTTTGTAAAAATCAGTGTGTTTGTTGGCTTTCTCTGGTTGCTGTTGTTCGATGTGAAATTTGGGGGTTAGAAATTAAATTAAAATGAATGAGTAAATTTAACAAGAAAAAATAAATAATGTTTATAAATCATAAATGAAATGAGAAATAACTGGTATTTATTAATGCGTTTACACACTAATACTTAATTGAAAAAGTAGCCGTCACGTTTTGTTGTAATAAGAAAAACAGTAACTTACTTTCATCTTTTTAGAAAAATTCCTGGTTGGTAGGGAGTGAGGGGGCTTGAAAAAATATCAATTCCTAAGGGGGGCATGATGGGAAGTAATTAAGAATCACTGTTATAAGAGAAACAGAGGCTGGCAGTGCTAACAGTGCAAAGGTTAGCCACAATCTGCCTGATATTATCAGTGAATGCCACATTAGCTTGCTAACTGTTGTATTTGGCCAAATTGAAGCCACAATGCCCTGCTTTTTGGCTTGTTTGGTTCAGATTGCTTTCACATCCACCATATTTTGTTGAGTAAAAAGATGATAAGTGCTTCAGAAGTTAATTCTCAAAATACGCTGAATAATAAAAAGTCTCACTTACAGGTACGTCCACATACTTTGAGGCAGCTTTCACCTGGAAATTAATAAAGACAGAGAATTGGCATTTCAATTATGAGTGCATGTCCCGAAAAAAAATACCTAAAATTTTCAAATGAGTCCAAACTTTGTCATAGTTTTTTATAGAAGTCCATCATTCAAATTAAGAGTGTTCAAGTAATATAAAATATTAACACATATAACAGTTTATATGGAATAAAAATATTGCTTGAATAAAATGAGGACTGCCAGTGTTATGTCTGCCAAAAATGTTGGTAAAGCACAGAATATCATATTAGGGGACAATCTAAATCAGGGATAGGTAACTTAGGCCACCTAGAAGGCCACATTAATGGTATCCACCAGTTTTAAGGGCCATACAAAAAAACTGCAAGATATTTAAAATTAAACATATCTGTTTACTTGATTAAACAAAATTCAGCCAATAGCTATTATAAAATCAATTACTTTGACATACATATTTTAAGTTGAAATGAAAATAGAAATACTATAAATGAGCTAAACATGGAATTCAAGGAAATTAAAACTACTTTATCAGTGCAATATGCCAAATATTTAATGTTTTTTCTTATATGTTAATCTTAAAAAAAAAAAAAATAGCAAGGACATAAATGTTTTCCAAAAAACAAAGATTGTTATGGAAATGTGTTTAATATTTTCATGACAAATTTTCACTTTCTTTAAACTTCATGTTTACCATTTATTGATATTTCAAACTAATTTATAAGCTGATCTAGATGAACAGTAGTGTTGCAGTATGGGATGTTACTCACTGTGAAAGATAGGAAGGAAGAGAAGAGCGTTCCCTCGTCGTATCTGGAGAGTTTTGCTAACACGCTCTCTAAAATTACTACGAACTGAAAAAGAGAAGGGGAACAAGTGAAATTATTTAATAAAGCATCAGAACAACACCATAGAATGAATGTTTGAAGTCAAATTAACATAAATGTTGACAGAGAAAAATCTAACTACTGTCTACAAAAAACTACAAATATGGCGATTATGACACGGATTCTGAGAGTAAGTCTAAAAATAAACAGCAGCAATCAATGTCTGCAATACATGTAAACACACTTAAACAGCTCGCTATGGTCTGGCTGCAATAAGCAACGTGACAGTCATCCTTGTTCCCATATACATGTGTTCATGGTTAATGTTAGTGCAGTGTCATTACCTTTGCCACCAGCAGAGTTATCATCTCCCTCACAGTCTCTTCAATGAGGTTATCTATCTGGGAATGGTATTGTCTCTGAGAAGGAGCAAAGAAAATGAAATATTACATTCCTGATTAATACAGAAACCATTACATTTACTGGTTTAAAGGAAAAGATATACATATTGGTCCTGATTTATCAATCATGGATAGAAACTGTGTTGATAAATGCGGAAGCTGAAAACAATCTTTACAAACACGCCACTTAATATTTATGCTTAAGCCTAAAATTTACAACATAGTGGGTAAATATATGGTAAAAAGAGAGGAAACTTCTTTGAGCTGGAGAAACCAACACAGGAGGAAAGGAAAGAAAAAAAATATTGTTGTCTGTCAGCATGAAAAGAAAGATTAATTGGGTCAGACAAATGGATGCTCAGATTCTGTTTGAAGAGAATATTTTTGAATGTTAAACTCAGACTTTATGCAGCCCAAAAAACATATTTAATAACTATTTTTAATTGCTCAGGGATATTAGCACTTTATGAGGCCCCATAGGTAACTTGTTTGAGGATGGATTACAGTTTAACAGAAGCCAAACCACACAGTGAAAGACGTTGAGAAACAGCGATGCCTGGAACGCGTTCCTCTAATATGACCACTATTTTCAGTAACAAGTAGTATAACTTACTATTTCCAAACCAATAATCAGATTAAAGTTACTCATTCAAGTCACTGTGTGGTACTTTTTTTTTGTCATTTTGCTTAGTAAATATATATATTTGCTTTCTTTTTACATCTCGGGGTGTAACATCAGGTATGCGAAAGTCTTGTTGTCAGTATGAGGAAAATTCATGTGTACTACACCCCCTGAAAAACTGAGATGATTTATTTAAATCAGGGGTCCCCAACCTTTTTGAGCCTGAGAGCTACCCCAAGGATGAGGAGTATTGTGGAGGGCTAACTGCTTGATTTAATGCTGTTGAGTAATAAAAATGTAATAATTTAACCAAAAATAATAAATATTATGCCTTTGATATGCTACTTACGATACTGTATGTTTACTTATTTAGTTTTAATTATTTCCAACAATAATTTTTACTATAGATTATTACATTATATGGGAACAATATACTTACATGAATCTTCAATTATGTATTTTTCTGTGTCTACATCGATGTAAACTTTGACCCCAAGTTTAGGAAGAATAGGCAGTTTTAAAATTTAATGCACATTTACATTTGTTATTTTGTATTCATTAAGTGTGACTTATTAGCAGAACACACAATTGAAATTAAAAAAATGTGTATTAATTTCAAGTTCTGTGATGGTGGCTTGTGTTATTTTTTAAATGTCCCTGAGAGCACCTCATTGGCTCCCTGTGGGCTACCGAGGGCTCACAGGCACCTTGTTGATACTCCTGATCTAAATCATCTTGGTTTCGAAGGGGTCTAAACTGTCCTCGCAGTACATTTATAAAGAAAACACTTGTTCATTTACTATTAAAAAATAAATCGTTGAAAGTTTGTCTTATTGACCTTTATTAAAAACTGAGTATTTAATTTGAAGTGGAGTTTAAAATATAATGTTACCAGTACTAAATGTTTAGTATTAAAATCCGCCAACCTGTTAGTCTATGAAGAAGTGAGTCTGATATACAGATTCTTCTTTACAAACTGGCTTAATTTGTCAAGAGAGAGTCCACACTGGAGGTACACAAGCTCAGACATGGGGTTGGAATGTATGAGATTGACACAGAAAGGATGCTGATCCAAAAATTTAATTGGTTTAAATGTGAATTCACTTGCATTTTTATGCTTTATATTTTAAATTAACACATTTTCATCAGATAAGGTTTTATCATCATTTTTAGTAACTTTGACCCTTGTGTTTTCCAACAATAAATTAAACATGCTGTAAATGACAAGTGAAGAATATTAGAGTTAAATGATTAATTTTACTTCTCTGTTTATCAATTTTGATCAATTTTAATCAATTAACCATCTTAACCATCAAATTCTTCGTATCACCTTACTACATTTTTTATACCAAATGCCTTTTTATTTCTCTTTTTTTAATTCATATCACCTCCACTTTTATCTCTTCATTTTTGTTACTTTCAGCCTTCACAGTAATAATCAAAGGGACTTAAAAAACAGAAATGACAGCAAGGCCCTTCCTCCTCCGAAGCTAACTCAGTGAAACTGTTATAATGAGGAACAATGTAAATCCATTGCTTTTTAATCTGATTGTACTTGATTCTTTACATTAAAAGAACATGTTTCTACTTCACTGCTGCTGGTCAATAATTCAAATGCTTGTCACATGACACTCAATCCTTTGAGTTTCTCTGGTAAAGCCAATCCTGTGGACAGATTGATTATCTGAGACTGGTTATTTGTGCAGCAGAGCGGCTGTCATGAAAACTCAGTGACAGTACGGGTGCGAGGACTCCTTTTGTTCAGTCTCGTCACACCAGCAGTAGAAAAGCTTAGAAGGACTTCGCAATAATTAATTCATTGTCAGAGATTGGTATCATTCTGAAGATTCTGCGAAGTATGAGATCTCTCACTTCAAGCCCATGTATATTCAATTCTATTTACACATATGCTAAGGAAATCCAAACAATTCAAGTGTAGGAATACAGACAGGGAAAACTGAGGGCTAATTATACATTTGGGAATCAGAGGGTGAGATTTTGAATTAATACGCACTTACCCACTCTCTAATAAACTTTCACATGACAGAGAGGAGGGAGAAAAAAAACAGAACAAAAAAGAGAGACAGAAAGAGGTGACATGGCACATGTAAATTAAATAAAACAAAAGAAAAAAGAGACAATGAAATAAGAGGAAAGATGTGACAAAAAAGACTTTCTGACCTTTATCTGGGAGGGACATTAAAGACAGAACTAAAACACATTTACTCTAATACAGCTCTAAAACAATGTGACATTTACTCTGATCTAAAGTATATTTAAAATAGTATAACTTTAGCAGAGCTCTCATCCCTGAGAAAATGAGAAAGTAAGATTTTCTTTTTTTTACATTTAGGTTTCTCCTACCTCCTGCCCCAGGTCCATGGCACACAGCTTGGCGGACTGGGCCTTGGCGTCCACCATGACGTTGAACATGGTGCAGATGGACTGTGGCACGCGGAAGTCTGTGGTCCTGCTGCTCTTCTGAAGCTTGGCCTCAAACGCTGCCCGCGTCCTTAAAGAGGGAATTGAAAGTCAGCTCTGAACCTAATAAAATACTGTAGAACACCTTTTGAATACATATATGTATTTTCACATAAAGCTACAGTATGCCAACTCAAACCTTTACATGCCACCATGAAGCACTTATGATGAACATATTTTAGAGGATTAAACCAAAAAAATCTAAACATCACCATGTTTTTTCCAGCATCTGTCTGTCTGTTTGTTTGTTTGTCCAGTAGCAAGAGTCAGGTTAAATTTTTGGGGAATCAATCAATCAGTCGTTATTTGTACAGTGCCGTTCATAACAAGTCTTATCTCAAGACACTTTAAGATAGAGCAGGCTGAAGCTGTACTCTTCTTTTTATACAAACACGTTTATATATACATACGTAGTTAACATATAAGGGCGTGTTGGTCATGACCCAATGAAGATGTGACATATGTGGCTTCAGGATTTTTTTTCTTTTTCAAATTTGTCAACATTGCAATAGGGTTAATTTTCACTATTGGCTTAATAAGTTCTCAACAGATTTGAATGAGATCTTAAGGGAATGCTAATCACGGCATAAGATGATATGATTTTGGTGGTTAACAGCGTGAGAGAGGGCAGGTTTCCACATTGTTGACAACTTGCATGACAATGTTGGAGATGCCTTGGCGGAGCTTTGTTCTCTTCTAGTTTCAACAATAAGGCAGATATTTTTACTCAAATATCAGTAACATAAGGTTTGTAATGCTCTGTAGATCAAACTATGCACCTTTATTGGCACTGTATCCACTTATTGGACCCACTCAAACCACTACAACTATGAGTTTTGACCAAATGAAAATTGCACTATCAAAAACATTTGATTTGTAATTTTAGGCATTCAATCTGTAGACCAGAATTATAATTTGTTCTTCAAACCATTTTCCATCTTATTGCACTGTTTTCCTATTCTAGCTCACATGGAAAATATTTTTTTTTCTCCTAGTTTGAGTTTTTAGTTTCTGTAAAAAAAAATTGGCTTTTAGAATTATGTTAAATAATCTCTACATTTTAAACCATTGTTTTTTTTATTTATTTTTTTCCTGGTCTATGACTTTATAACCTTCCTGCTGTGTTGTATGTTTTATTATGTTCTTCTTTTTGCAGTTCTTGTAAAGCACTCTATAACTTAGATTTTGGAAAGTGCTGTATAAATGAAGATGATAATTTTTATCATTATTGACCATTTATGGACATGCTCCTATAGCTCATAATAACTAACCAGCGCCTCAAAAATTATGCATGCATGGAGACATGGCTATCCAGGAGAAATTAACTGTATGTGTGTGAAGAGAATTAGGTGTGCCCGTGTGTGTTGAAAAGACTTGAACCCGGGCTTTTTCAGGAACTACAGCCTTTGAACATGGACTGTGACCTTACAGCAAGGTCATCTGTGCTCCACAGCATAAATGTCTTGTTATGAAAAACACAATAAATCAGTGTTTGGATGGGGCAAATGAAACAGCCTTCTGATGAAGAAGCATCAAAGCTGCACCTGCAGGGGTGGGCAAAAAAAAAGTAAAAGTGTTTTGAAAACAAATCTCAGTTAATGCAGTGTCAGTCACAGCAGACGACATCCAGGCTAAAGCTTTTGAGTGCTTTAAATTAAAGGTGAAAAAGGTTTAAAGTGAAATAATTGTGCATCCTTGAATTTGATTTTCCTTAAATGTCCATAGTTTTGAAACTGTCACACTGTGTTTTTAGGGGGCTTTCACACCAACGTTGTTTAGTCCAAACAAAAACGATAGGTGTGAAACCTCCCCTGGACCTTGGTCCAGACCAAACAGAACCACAGTCTGGTTCATGCCCACAGCAAAAGCATTATTTTGAAAGGTTCAGACCTTCGTATCAATGACAGGAAATTATGACATGACTACCTGAAAAAGTTAGTCCATCACCAAAACACATGGAAGCACATGGGGAGAAGAGGAGACCAAATGTCTGATAGATATTTGGTCAGGTGTCAGAATTTCGTCTGCTGATAAAACTCATAAGATGAACCTGGACCAGCCTTATGTACAGCTCTTCAAGTTGTCTCTGTTTGTTCTAGAAAATACACAATAATATGTTGGTGGGAATGAAGATTTCATTCCTGTTTACAACATTCAAGACCCGCGTTATTCATTGTTGATGTCAGACGCCTGCCGGCCAAATGACCAAAACATGTAAACTACAGAGACACACAAAGCACGTAGTTGATGACAATATCACGTAGGTTTGTCACGTATAGTCTGTTAGTCTGTTTGCAATAATGACAGTGTGAAACCCAAACAGACCGAAACAAATGTTTTCAATTTAACAAAAACACAGACCTTGGTCTGGACTTTCAGGTGTGAAAACACCCAAATTCTTCTGCCCTCTGTTTAACAAAGTTAGCATCCTTTATTACCTCCGCCAAGAAGGTTATGTTTTCGCTAGGGTCTGTCTGTTTGTTTGTTTGTTTGTTTGTTTGTTTGTCTGTTTGTCTGTTGGCAAGATAACGCAAAAACTACAGGATGGATTTACATGAAAATTTTACCAGAGGTGTGGTTTGGTCCAAGGAGGAAGCCATTACATTTAGGCAGTGATCCTCTGTCTGGATGCAAAACATTCCCCAAATTTTCTGAAAATCCCATAACTTCACACTGGGCTGTATTTTGGAAAATCATATCTCTGACATAACTTCATGTATTCGCTTCAAAATTCACAAGATAATATATATATAATATATAACTCTATCATCAAGGTAAATTTCATCTGGATCCCATCCAGATTGACGTCATATAAAAACATTGAAGTTTATAATGGCAAATCCCATTCATTTCTTCTTGGCTGCTGTGAGGGTTCTGCCCCCTTTACGTCATTATGGGAACTGTGGTTAATCTGCAAACTGACGTCAATATTTTTCAAGCCTATGTCACTACATTTCCCAGGTTCCCACTGCCAGCGGGGGAGTTCTCCACATGGACAGAGGAGGCCATCGGAGTGGAGGACGTCCAATTGGAGTGCATGGTGATCCAGAATTGGATCTTTTACAGGGATTGTGGAAAAGCCACTGCTGTAACTGAGCTGCTTGGCAGAGGTCTGTGCTCTCTGCGTGCTTTTCTAGTTTCCAAATGAATTGATCAGAGAGTTAAAATTTTTATTTACTGTTGCCATCTTAGGCCCCCTCCTACACGTATTTGAACATTAAGTACCTCTGTGTAATAAAGTTTGCATCCTTTATTCCCAAGAGTTAATATTTGTATTTACTGCCCCCCCCCCCGTCACCATCTTAGGCCTCCTCCCAAAGTATTTGAACAGTAAGTACCGTTTGACACAGGACTCAATCATGTCACTGGACATCAGCTTGAGCCGTGTCTCCAGATGTTTCCCAAACTCCTCCTCTGGCCAGTGCAGGTCTCTGATGAAGGTCTGCAGTGCATCCAGCTTCCAGAAGAGGTCTTCTGATGTCCCTGAGCCGTTACTGCAGAGCAACAGGGCAGAGAATTAGTCTTGAGAGACCAGCAATTCAATGCCACAGGGCTGATTTTAACTTTGTGGATGATAATGATTAAATTACAAGATGTCTGATCAAAAATAACTTTCTAGGATTGAACTTTTCACATCATCTGATCATCTAAACCTGCAGGGTTGTGTGTGCAGCGAGTGTGTCACTTAAAGCAGGAACCATGCTGTAACACACACTACACTGTCAGTGAAGGTGACAATTTATGCATGTTTCGTCCTGTCATTTACACATGAAACTACAAAAGTAAGTTAGACTGTGAATGTGAGCGTGTCTTTGTTCTTACTGTAGGATGACATTAAAAGTTTGTGAAACAGTTGTTAAAAAACATTAAAAAAAGCATCAAGAGTGTGTTCATAAAGAATAATCACATCAATTATGTTGCTTGTATTCTACTGATAGATGATAATGTGCAAATATGGATAAGGGTTCTTACACATTTTAAGACATCATAAAACCAAAATAACATGGTAATGTTTTTTTTTTTTTTTTTTTTTTTTACTTTAAACCAAAGTCCATTTCCAGGATGTTTCAATTATTGTCCAGATCTAAAAGACATTTTGCTGCAGTTTTCTAGGAATGTGTAAGAGCCCCTGGTTTGTGTGGGTCTACTGGGGAAAAAGGTTAAAGGTTAAAGTCAAGGTAAGAGGCAACACCACTTGGACCACAGCTGCATAACCTCATACCTTACTAAGTGTATTTTCCAAATTTCTTGATACAATTTCAACTTCTTTAAAATTCCTAAAGAGGGAATCTAGCATTTTATAATTATAATCATTATTATTATTATAATCATTATTATATGATGTTTCAAAATAAGGAATTTTCTTGAACTCAAAAACAAACTGTTGTATTTTCAACAAAAAAACAGACAAATACACTCGGTAAGTTATGAGGTTTTGCAGTTTTGTAGCTTCTGTTGAGGAACATTTCAATTTTAAGAAGACTTAGAACAAAGAGCAGGATAAAATCAAACAAGAGGAAACCTTCTTAAACCATAAAACCTTGAGGTACAGAGGGAGGGCTGGAGCAGGTTTGTTAACAACAACAGGTGAATCACGAGGTTGGTTTCTGGGAGAGAAGCACATACATACAGATGCAACCACTTCAATTTTCCCCTCCCAGCCAAATGCTAGCCAAGTTCCACCCAGTTACAAGCCACCTTCCAGTCACTGGGAGTCTAAACACTGGGAGTTTTGGGTTTGTTTTTGTTCTTAATTTCTGTACATGATGGCATATGTCATGCTAAATATCCTACAAAAATATAAGTGATAGGGGTCACATGTCAATCATGTAATTGCATGGGATCTAATTACAAACATTAGGGTGAGCAGGTCCGACCACTTTCCTGATCAGCTAAGACTCTGCCGGGGGAGTTGAGGACCTTTAAGTGGCTCCATCTATATGAAAAGATGCAAGTTCATAACCTGGGAGGGGATTATACCCCTTCAGTAAACACTTTACATTTCTGTGGGTCTGTAGTTGTTTCGAATAGTTGTAAACTGGATGACCTCCAATTTAAACATCTGATGATTAATTTAAAAGATCCTCATTTTACTGCCATAATCATAAAATTGCTTTTGTTGAAAGGATTGATTAACGCCACCCTTTAAGTGAAAAGCGGTGTCATAATACGATACAAGCAGATAATACAGGAAATATTTACATATACTAAATTAATGAAATGATCAAAACAAAATGGCATCTGCAGCCAAAAGCCAGAACTCCATGTTCTTTTACTGCAACCAATACTTTAGAGTTGTCTGTCTGTACATCTGTTGGTTCTAGTGTGTCTTCTCAAAATGTCGACTGAATGTCTCGAATGTCAAAGGTCATTGTAAATCAGCTTAGTCGACGTCGCTGCTTTTTCTGCTGCTCGAGAACAAATTGTCTCAGAACTGCTTTGTGGGATTTTGTCAAGCTTGGCAAAAAAGCCCACACTGATTTAGAATAGAGTTCTAATTTAAAGGTCATGGGTCAAAGGTCAAGGTCATACAGTGTCATTATCACTCTATTGTCATATAAGTAGTTCTGTGAATGTGGTATTACAAGAATGCTCTGAGGGATTGTCTTCAAACTTTGGGTGAACCAATTTGGAGGTCTTAGTCAAGTTTACAGTATGTAGGTTCATCTTTGGCCCACAAACACGATATTTCAAGGAGACATGGAAGGATTTTTGTAAGACTTTATCCACTTACCCTCAAAATAGATTAGATTTTGGAGGTCAAAGTTCAAAGATTATTAGGTGTCACCTTCACCACCATCTTGTAAACACAAAACCTCCAATCAAACCTTTTTCCAATCAAGGATAATCTGGAGAGAATTTGAGAGGGGCAAGGTCAAACCATGGTCCAACTATGATGAACACATTAGACTTGTGAGGTACCTGTTGAAGGTCAGAGGCCAAAGTGTTTTGGTCTTATGTTAAATACTTTCTTAGAAGATTTGTATTAATTACATTATAATAGAAGGCCCACCACCGCACTGTCACTCAGTTTTTCGCTGTAAATCAGAGGTGACTCTATCAACAGAGTGCTTGTTGAACAATCATGCGTTTTCTATAAGAACTGAGAAGATAAAATACAATATTAAAATAACAGTTGAACAATAAATCTAAAGGAAGCTTCAGCTGCAGTATTTCTCTAAAATCTGAAGAGGAGAGATATCCACAGTAGAGGTTCTAAAATATGAAACATTAAATTGATTATCTTATTTCTTATTTGCAGAGAATACTGTATATCCTCAGTGTGAACCAGAGGATTTATCTTTCTGAAAGCCTCTTAAGCTTTTGCACCCCACTCCTTGTTGTGAATTTGCATCTTTCCAGTTCATAAATAAATACATGGGAGGGATAACCACGTCTATTTCGAATCACTGCCTTCACCGTCCTTCCACACACACCGTGTCTTAATGTTGGCATAAAAGTGTCCTTAAGCATGTACATTTTCAACTCCTCTTTCCTCCAATCTTTATTCAAAGCTAGTTTGTGATTTTCTCATGACACTCCCTGCCATGCAGGTCTCATGTTTTAATGTGGCACTTTGAGAGCTGCAGTGTTTTTAGTTCGTATCCATCAGAATTCAGAGGAGTCGATATCAGGCTGAAGGTGCTGCAGCGACAGGGTCACACTCTGCAGGAGGCTGCAGCGCATTGAGGAGCTTTTACACCTCAGAACCCCGTTGTTGGTGCAGACAATCTTTCACTTAAGTTTTCAACGTGCGATAAATGACATGTCAGATCGTTTTTAGATATGCAGATTTCATTAATGACAGAACTGACAAGATTACATACATTTTAATAAGAAAACCTGGCTGTTATGAAGGCTGGAGAGAAGAAATTTGACAAATAAAGGTTAAGAACTGCTTATCAGACTATGCGAGATGTTTGGATTACTTTTTGAAATAACTTTTAGTGATACAGCAGCTCAGCATTGAAAATATCACACTTAAAAAAAGGGGATTACATTTTATGGGTCAAAACTGCTGATACAAAAAAACAGTAAGAGATCAGAAATAAATAAGAATATACATATGGAAAATTACCACTTTTTTAAAATAAATGCAGTGAAATAAGTAAATACAAATAAAGGTACATTCAAGAAAAATAATAAAATAATAACAGCTATTTACATTTTATATTTTAGAAAGATATTTACAAATGGATCTTCATTACCTTGCAAAAACATTTTTTAACTTCTCTTGTCTGTTATACAAGTGATAAATATGTTTTGTTTTGTTTTTTTAAATAAAAACTCATTCAAATCAAAATTATTTCTAAAGTGAGAAGTGTCCTTTTCATTTAATGACTGGTATTTATTCATTTATCTGCAGGAAATTGAAAACTTAATAAGATGTTTGTTTTCTGTGTTTTTTAAGTTAAGGCTTAATTAAGTGCATTAAAAAAAAGGAAATGAAATATATATTTAAAACATATTTCACCTTGAAATTATTAACCCCCCTGTGGTTTCCCTGATATCCTGAACTATGACTGACTTTTGCTTGTCAGGGGAAATGCTCAGGCTTAAATAAACTGCTTTGGCTGCATTACAACAGGCTGTTAGCTTCCTTACATTCTAGTCTATCACATTTTTGCTGGCATTAGTTGCACTGCCTTCCCTACCGGCCCAAAAGGAGTCACATTTTTTTCCTATTGTCAGCTCTTCATTATTATTTTATGTCTAATGTACTTTTGTCATAATTTGATTATTATCTTTGTCTTTAGCCCCTCATGCTTGGTTGAGCTGCCTTGAGTTCAGTGCCTTTCATCAAAACATTTAAGCTGATCAGAATTCACACCTGTGTCATATCCCTGTTGACAAATATGCCTCAAGGGGCTCTAATTTTGTAGACCAGGCACAGGCGCGGCGCACCTACCCTGTGCCGCGCCAACAGGGTGTGTCCAGGGCATTTTTGCAATTTTCGTGCAAGGCGCAGCGAGGCGCATCCACGCCTCCATCCCTCCCACCGGTGCAAGTGGCAGAGAGGGAGGAGAGAAGGCATGATTGGGTTTAACACAGCCGAGTGTAATCTTCACCAATCAAATGAATGCCTCTCCTCGCCTGTAAATGCGCTGCGGGCAAGGCGCAGTGCCAATTTTAATCTGCGCTGTGCCAGGAAATTAGGGCCCCAAGGTCTTTAGAGACCCTTTCCTTTTGGACCGATAGAATGACAGCGTGCTGATTTTAATAAACTACTCCAAGTCAAATTTTGGGTTTGACATAAGAGGTGTGGTCTTCGGTGGGGTCATCCAGCTTGCCTCACTGCATGCCATTTAGTGTTGCCTGATTCGTCAGTAGGCTGAGCTAATGGCTCTTAAACATGGCAGGGGTCCATGTTAAAAGGTAACAGGTCCATACTTTATACTGTGTGAAATGTATTTATGCATCTACAGTGAGTGTATTTGCATGGGTCAATTAAAATTTCTTTATTGGAGTGCGTGCTTGTGTTTGCACACCTAACAATCCTGCCACAGCCCTGGAAATGTTTGGCCAACAAAGAAGTCCACAGTTGCCACTCCATGTGTCTGACTCATTAAATTAATCATAAAATGCTGTGATAATGAACTGGATGACTCGCATGTTTCTTTTTTTCATAATCATTGGCTAAAAAAATCTCCTAAAAAATTAAGGAAATTATAAAAATGCTGTATTTTTATAATTAATTCATATTGTGACGTCATAGCTGATAGTAATTTGTGATTTTAAGTGGTTTTGGAGAAGAGAGAAAAAACACTCATAGTTGTAATGGGTGACCAATAGCACTAATTTATTAAGAAAACAGAAAATTGTGAATAATGGAGATACTATGTTTTTGTGAAGTTTTACTTTAGTAAAATTGTAACTGACCAATTAATGGTATTAATATTTTCCAATAATTTAACCCTCCTGCAATAGGAATAATCATAACTTGGGCTTTTGGTTACCAAAGTTGTTTTTCTCTGTTATACTTAATCCTGTTACTATGAGGCTGTAACTTTGTCTCCACGTTTATGCCAAAGACACGAGTGTGTGTTTCAGGCCGGCCGAGGCTGATACACACTCTGAGTCACTGTTAGCTGTTATCCAGTTGGGCGGAGAGAAACTGGGCATTTGTGGGAGGTTAACACTTGTCACTGTTAGATTTGGTACTTTGGGCATTTGGAGGTTCACGTTAGGCAGAGTGTTTGTTATGGTCCTGTGAAAAGAAGCAGAGTCACAGAAGACAGAGCACAAAGGTTTTACAGCAAAAAGTCACAAAAATAAAGTTACACTCAAGTAAAACTGTTGGATTTTGTTTAACAGTCATTAGCACCTCTAAAATCAACAATACCCAGCTAACTGAATCCAAAATTGGATAATAAACCAGTGCACGGACGTGGTATGTGTTCAAACTGACTTTTGTTTGGAGCAAGCGTGGAACTATTTGATATGTGAGTGAGTATTTGTGAGACAAAATAACACCAGAGGTCTGTATAATCTGACCTTGTTTACAGTCAAAATATTTACATTAAACATCAGTAAATGGCATAATATGTCAGCAGAGGGTTTTACACAGACAGGGGTCACAAGAACTTAAATGGATGGATATGAATCAACTTGTGAATAAATTTGTATGAATAAGATTTTTATATAAGTAATTAAGATGTTGCCAGTTACTGCAAATCTTTTGAAATCTCTCTTTAAAGAAAAGTTCACAAACAAAAGACACACTGATGGTAGTAAATGTTCACTGTCAGTCTCAGTTGATCATCATGACAAAATACTTTTGCAAAGTTTGCAAAAATGAATCAATGACAGACATGATTATTCATTGCTAAACAAAAAGGAAAACACTAAGAAGATAAATTGATGTCACTTTTTTTATATTTGCTATTATAATTTTGAAAAAAAGTACAAAAGGGGGGCTTTGTAAGAGTTTAATTTTATAATATTGTGCTTGGCCAATTTGTAAATTCTTGGTATAACATACTTAAGTGTCTTTAATACAGTTTAACATGCAGAAAAAAGAGGAAGACGTGTTGAAATAACTGCTCTGTCTTTGGGAATGTGAGCATATGGAGTATGGCAGATGATAAGAAAGTGAATTAGCAACTGTAGAATTAAATTAACTGTAAACTTCACAAAAAGAGCAACTCAAAGACTGAAAGAGACGTTCAGACAAGATGTTCCCCCTATATCTGCTCTGAGTTTTTGCATATTGTGCGTCAGTATGCTGTACTCAAAGGTACCAACGGATTTTCATGGTCTTTCACTCGTGGCAAAGCCAGAAACTATTGAGACAAGGTTGACATCCCCTAAATCTGGAGATAAACCTGCTGTTAACTACGTGTGCACATGATGGAGGCACGGGTTCCCTGCATTGATTCTGCATGACATGAGCTGCAGTCTACGTCACCAGCAGGATCAGTGGAGGCAGAGGAGAGACGACAGATTGATCACAGCCAGCAGCAACAACAATCACAGAAAATTTTAAAGCCAAACTGATAAATAAAGACCACAATCATCAACATCTGAATAATTTGTGAGACTGTTAGGACACAAATCTGATGACATGACTGATGATTGTCTTTTAGAAGTTGATAAAAAGGAAGTAAGTTTGGTGTAGTAATTCAGCTGGTGACCGAGTAAAATGGTGACTTGGAAGTGATGCCCTGGTTGACTTTGTCTGTAGACATGTTTGTGTTAGCTTGGTGTCTCTGGCTGTATTTTCTTGGATATAAACTTATGAAGTATTCTTTGATACAATGAAAGTGAAGCATTTAAGAGTACACCCTCTGATTTTTTCAGTGCTTTGACTACAACGTCCATCAGCACAAGTCTTCAGCAAGTCATCAGTTAACATGGTAACTCAATGCATCAATGCACCAAGACAGTTTTGACAGTGCAAATACAAAATATTGGAAAATATCATAGAAATGGAGTGTGGGCTATGCTGATGGTGAGGTTTGACTGCTGGTCATAAGTTGTTAACAAATATTTGATGATAAATAGATAAATGATTTTTATTTTGTTACTTTAACTCTCAGAATCACCGCAATATTTGCAGTTCAATTCCAACACAACAGGTAATTACATACAGCCTGAGATCTTATGCGCCCTCTAGTGACTCCTGAAAAAAGGCACAAATAGGCAAAAGTATAAACAAAAACGCTCAGGACGACAACAGATGCCAACTCAAATGAAGGGACAAACTGCAAGTATATCTCCAGCTTTATTCAGTGGTTCTCAAATGGTGTGGTGTGCCTCGATCATTTGTATAACCAAGTGTTATTATACAGCCAATGAAGAAAAATTAATAAGTTTCAAATCCAAATCATTAGTGATACAGCTGTATGTCAACACCTTTACAAGTTATACCTCAATGTAAATTTGACTAATTAGGCTTCCCAATGACATGAAATACAATAACAATTAGTATTAGTAATGAGTAAAATAATTGACATTTCTGAACTTTTTTTTGAGGAGTATATAAAATGAAGATGTTATTGTTAATACTAAAACTGGTATACCATAAAATAAGAGTGCATCAAAGCAAAAGTGATATCCTCTTGAAAATCTGCAAACCGTAAATGTAAACAATCTTCATATCACTGATGCAGGTATATGAAACGTGCAATAGTGAAATTCATCATTCTTACTTGACAGGTTCCCAGGATTCCCTCTCAAAGCCCCTGTGAATGGACTGAGCGATTGAAGACTCCATCAGGTCAACATATCGAACCACCAGCGGAGCGTACAGGTCCTGAAGGTGTTTGTGGAACCTCCCGTTACACATGTTGTCTAAGAAATGGCAAGAAAGCAGAGAAGTTAACGTTCAAGAAACAAATCAAAGCACAGTGCAGCTAATGCTGGGTCTGTATGATACAAGTCAGCTCTGACCTTTCAGTTTATTACACTGTTTGTTTTGTACTTTGTGATACATCTAATCCTGGTTTCAGCCTGAGCTGTCCCCTCTGGAAAATGAGGTTCAGTCAACTCTTTACTATTTTTGTCCTTTAGGAGAAAAGTGTTTTTAAAGGAAAAACAATAATCCATCTTTGTTTTAACGGTCAAATGTTCAACTTAAGATAGGATGCAAAAAAACAGTTCCATACAGATGCACATCAGTATTATAGCAACAATTTGGCTTTGTCAACTCCAAAACAGCTATAAATCTCAAAACTTAAAAGGCCACTGTGGCATGGGGAGAGAGTGGATCGTACACAGGATCAAAAAAATGTCAATGTCCAAGCCGCAAGACACAGTTTCCTTTGGTTTATTAAGGATTGCAAACAAATTGGTGTCCACATGCGCTCTTGGCTTCCTGTCTTTCTGACTTCCTGATAACAAACCATTCACCTTCCCCAGTGCCTGCCTATCATGTCTTACCTGCCCCTCGATATCCATATCACCCGGCGCCAAGCAACTAAATCCATCAAAATAAAAGTCTAACTATATGCCCAAATATTCAAAATAATAAAACTAGCAATAGTAACATAATTCTCTGGTCATATTTAAACAAGACAACAATAACTACATGAATAACTAAATTTAAATGAGGCAAAATCCTGTGTGTAGTTCCTACAAGTGTCTTAAAACAAAGTTATATGCTGTTTTATCAGCACCCTTTTGCAGTGGACCTACACATACAATCTTGAAGACTGAACAAATAATCTGAGTAGATAAAGAGAGATTACATATTTGGACATGTAATTTGTTCAGCCATGACTGGGGCACAGAAGCATGGATCAAGCTGCTTTCTTGCAATTTCTTTTAAGTGCTTGCAGTGCCTTTTTGACAATAGAGAAAGTGAAGGTCAAAGACTAATCCAAGTTGTAGTGTCTGACTGATATGTGCAGACCCTGAGCTCAGTCCTTTAAATGGCACAGTAAGCCCCGATTAGAATTAGAGAGGCAGAAAGTGTAAGTTCATTTTCACTTTTTGCTTTAATGCCCTATAGAAATAAGACATGATATACTTGTAGTACCAAAAATGTTGGAAAATTCAGAAATATGACTGTGCTTACTGATTGCCTTTAAATGAGATATTGCCTGGTCTGATGAGTTTTGATTTCTACTGTGACACTCAGACAGTAGGGTCAGAATTTGGCACAAAGAAATGAAAGCATGGATCCAACCTGCTACGTATAAACTGCTCAGGCTGGTGTTGGTGATGGTGGTTAAAGATGTGTGTGTGTGTGTGTGCTTGCCTGTGTACTGTTGCTGATCATGTCAACCCTTTTATGATCACAGTGTACCCATCATCTGATGGCTACTTTCCGCAGGATAACATGTTATATATGGCTGGGTAACAAATCAGTTTAATAGATTAATTCCAGTTATTTTTTGCAGATCATTTAAAAATTAGAATCAGGATTTTTTACCCTTGACTTACCCATACACTACTTACAAGTTGTGGGAATGTTTAAAGACATACATACTAGAGGTTTACACTGTTTTCAGAATTGTAGGCCCTGCACATTGTTGCAATGGCAAATTTTTCTACTGTTTTATGATTGGATTAAATATTAATCAGAGAGTTACTTGTAAATGTTTTGTGGAAATAGTGCAGCTTTCAGTGCCAAAGTAGACAAGTCTCCTTTTGTCCAAACAACATAAAATATATCTGATGTCAAAATTACATCATTACTGTAATTCAGAGAAGAAAAATCTGTTCATTTTTGTGATATTTTTTAATGAATTGAAAGCAAGATTTGTCTTGAATAATTTCTTTGTTAATTGCATGTCTTTTCTGCTAGAGGGACAAAATTGATAAATGCAGACTGAATGAGAAAATCAAGTTTGGTATGAAAAAAAAAAAATAATTATATTCTAAGGCTATGTTGTACAGCACTAGCACCACGTCATTGAGCTCAAATCACCCCAGACTTGTTATTTAAATATGACAGCGAGTCCACAGCACTCTACAGTCATCAGATCTCAGAGCACTTTTAGGTTTGATGGAAAAAAAATAATCAACAGCTACAGCGTGATGCTATCATGTCAATATGCACCAAGAGGAATGATTCCAGCAGCTTGTTGAATCTGTGCCATGAAGAACTGGGGCAGTTCTGAGGGCAAAAGGGGGTAACACCCAGTACTGGCGAAGTGAAGAGGCCGTTGAGTGTACAGTGATCCCCCCTCCATCGCAGGGGTCAGGCTCCAGACCCACCCGCAATAAGTGAAACTAGAAATACCCTCTTTAAATATACCCTAGGCATGTTTTGATAACTTTTACAGCACTTTTAAAAGATTTTAAGCTCTTTAAACACACTTTTAAAACAATAGAAATACATTTAAACACATTAAAAGATATTGAGTGAAAAACAGCAAAAGAAAACACAAAAATATTGTACAAACAGAATCTTCTTTGGCTCGCCAGAAGCCTTAGATAATGGGTGTTTGGGTGGCATCTTTGGGGATATCAATAAAACACAAACACAAAATCAAAACACTAAAGTTACGCAGAACACCGATCGCTGTATAGAGAGATGCAGAACTGAGAGAGAACAAAGCAAGCATCTCTCCTCCCTGCAAGATGCGAAGCAACGTGATACACAACAGCCAATCAGTGGCTGAGAAATAAATACCGACACTGTGATTGGCTGAATTGGTACGTACAAGTATAATATTGTGACACGTGAGATTTAAATTCATGAGCAATGCTGCAGAATGCCACGAAATGGCGAAAATGTACGCAATATCAAAATTAATAGGTCTTACAGAAAAAAAACGCGAAATACCAGGACCGCGAAAACTGAACCATTATATCATGGGGCTTTACTGTATGCAAAGGTGCTCATGACAATAGCAGAGGCAAAGACCAACCCAAGGACAAACAGCAAGTTTATCTGCAGCCTTAGTTGTATAGCAAGCAAGACGCTCTCACCAGTGGCTCCTTTCCAGCATGCCATGACCATCTCTATCCTGATTCATGCTCTACCTGCTGTCATATTAAAACAAAAGCAAAAGGCGGAAACAAAAATCATGAGGAAAAGCAAAACAAATAAAAAGAACCCCCCTTGCAGAAACAGATGAGCCTGGTGTTAGCAGCTTCTACTGTCTCTTCATTATCAGGTATGACACAGCACATCAAGTTTTTCAGTCTTTGTGAACAAAAGGTCGGAGTCTCGGGGTATTTCTAAATCCAACCCATCAAACACATTTCCCCTCGTCTCCGCCGGCGCCCAACTGGTAAAAAGGCAACACTGACAAAGACCACAGGAGATAAAATGGAGGCCAGTGTGTGCTAATGTGATGCCTCACGGCTCCATGCAGCGTGTCTGCTTTTCCTCGCCCTCTCTCTCTCTTTGTTTTTCTCTCCCCCTCTGAGCATGTGTGTGTTTGTGTTTGTGTGTGTTGGCATCCGAGTCAAGGTCGATGATACACAGTAGGTGCAATGTTTGTTGTGTTCCCTGATTGCCACTCTCCCAATTAGCCACTTGAGCGGCTGCTGTCCACTTGGATGTGTTGTGTCCAGGAGTGTGTTCGCAGGGCTCGCCGCAGCCCAGCTACCACTGCTTTAGACCTCATTAACTTCTCGAACGGCGGGCCAACTTTGGCGCCTGTCTGGTGCTAGGGCTATTTACTGCTCCATACTGTAAGTGCACCGCTGTGGGGCAACAAAGCAGATGACCTTCTGTGGAAAAAAGATGTCCCTGTGATGAGACGCCTTACCAAGTGTGTGTTTGTCAAACTGTGCAGACAGCGGTGGCCATCTTTGGTCTCATGTTGATTTTTGAAGATGTTTTTAATGTGACTGCCTCAAATGTTGTTGAATTTACAGTTCATTTGCATCTATTGCTGTCCGTTGACCAAAGACTATGACTCAGGCTGTGGGCACATATGTTATCCAACGTTTTTGAGGGCCTGGAGGAGCTTTAGGTCAAAGGCCGTAAACGTTGTGATGACATCAGACTGTTAACATAAGCTGCACTTTGAGTCAGTGTTTTAGATACTAAATTTGATAGCTGTTTTTCACTGGGTCATAAATAATAATAATCATAAAATAATAATAATAATGATAATAACTTTGTATTTCTATAACAGTCTGTAAGACAGCTGCACAAGCTACTTTACAAAAACACTGCCAAGCATCCGTGGCTGCCATAGTTAACACCACTTTTGAAGAGGGAAAGTGTCCAGAGAATTACTTTTTGATTAAATAACCACTAAAAAGGGGCATGGCTGACTATCAATCAGGGGGTCAAGAGGTAGCCCAGGTCCAGTTGTCACATGGCTATGTGTCCTTGGGCAAGACACTTAACCTCTGCGTCATGTGTGTGACATAATAATTTTTCAATATGTCTGTAAATGCCATTTGTACACATGCAACCCTGAAATTGTCAGGAAAATACCAGGGTAATATGCCTAGAGGATTTCCTGACTTGTTCACACTTGATCCCTCATAGCAGAAAGCTTCCCTGCATGTTGAATAGTTAATGGTGAGGTGAGGAAGGAGAAAAATGCTACGGGAACAACAGCGAAATTTCAGAGTTACAGTAGGTCAGGGTGAAAAAAACCTGCATTCACAAACACAGCTAATTCAGGAAAATGTAATTTTTTTTATAAGTGTGACTAGGGTTTCAGAGTGCTGACATTTGATGGCTGTGTGTTTTATATACAAAACTCTGCAGCTAGTGGAGGTCCAAATCTGGGCCTGGGAATTTTAAATTCACTCCTTCCCCAACATTCTTACCCAATCTTTGACTCTATCCACTGTCTCCCAACTCTAGCTAATAAAAAGGCAGAAATTCTGTTTTCTCTATCTGCATTAAAATCTGCGCTTAGCTGACATGCCCTAATTCTACCACGTCCCTGGACAAGTAGCATGGGCTCACAGTCAGTCTCTGCGTCGTCCCTCTGCTTGTGTCTCTCTTAAGTATATTTTTGGGCCATAATAGGGCACTCTGGTGCTGAAGTGTACTGTTGCTCCCCATCCTTACCATGGGTAGATGTAGCATGCTGGGACGCTACTGCACTACTTGATCAAAAAAAAGAAAAACTAAGCTACTGAAAAGTAATTTAACTCTGAAACAATGATGCTACTACAAAGCCACTGGAAAATGTAATTAGGTTATTAATGTAATGACATTACTGCCCATCACTGGATTGAAGACTTCTTAGTGGATCATAATAGATCTGACAAACAAAACAATGGTTAAAAAAACCTTCCAATTATTTTGAAAGTTTCTGCCCTGCCTGAATGTTGTCCATATAGACTTGAAATATATCCAGTGGAGACAGAAACAGTCCATCTGGTGTGTCAGGTTACAAATGAAACTCTAGGTATAGATATGATTACAAACAGTGAGATTTTGTTTGTATTTTCTTAACTTAAAGACTAAAAGGCCAACTCTACAATGTCAGAAAGAATCAAAAACCCTTGACACCAATATAGTGGACAGACAGCGCTCATGGAGTCACAGTGACCTGGACCTTGTGCCTCCAGAATTTATCAGGTCATCCTCAAGTCACAGTGGACATTTGTTCAAAGTTTGAAAACAATACCTTTTAAAGCTGCAGGAAGGAGTTTATTTTTTGTCATTGGCTCACCAAAACATGATAATCAGTCAGGATAGGATTCTCTTCTAAGTCAGGATAGGCTGCTCTTCTAAAACATAGGTGAGCTGAAAACAAAACAAAATCACAGAAATATACTAAGAGAAAGGGGCGGCAATCATGACAGACTTTTACAACAACGGGAAGCATACTGGATTTATACCTTACAAACTCTGACCCCAAAAGGCCTTAATGATGAACTTTCTCTTAGTATATTTCTGTGATTTTTAGTGGAACATGCCCTCCCTCTTTCTGACTAACTAATGTGGGATACATATGAAGTGTACACATTTATTCTAAGGCCCACTTTCAATGACCAGGTGACCTACTAAATGTGTCTCTTTGTATGTATTAAAGTCAACAGGTTATACTCTATTTTAGGTTGGTGCATTTGGGATTCTTGCGGGGATTTCAGTGATTTAATGATCAATGGACTGTGTCAAATTTAATTTTATCATAATGCTCCTCTACAAGGTGACTTGTCTTATGGACCTTTAATGTCTAAATGTTTAAATTGTATAATTGGTAACTAATGTTTTCATTTGCAGCCTTATTTGTAGGCTTTAATTAGACTTTCATCATATTAACTTTCCTAGTCAGGTAGATCATGTTCTTTTGTCTGTTGCAAATAAATGGATTTCTTGCAAGTTGGACAGTGTGCGGGAGTCTATCTTCACATTTGAACTGACTTTTTTTCTCCTACGCACCTGGTCCCTGAATTAGATGTGCGAAGCACTCTTGTGATTTATTACACCAGTCTCATTGAAATTACATACCCCAGCGTTGAGCATTTTTACTTCAGCCAAGGAGGTTATGTTTTTGCCGGCGTTGGTTACTTTGTCTGTCTGTTTGTCTGTTTGTGTTCAAGATAACTTGAAAAGTTACAGACGGATTTGGATGAAGTTTTCAGCAAATGTGTGGAATGGGATAAGGAAGAAATGATTAGATTTTGGGACTGATCTGAATCACCATCCGGATACAGGAATTGTTTAAATGATTCTTTGACATTGCCAGATAGGACCATTTTCACCAAAGTGGACTGAAGCTGCTTGGCGGAGGTCTGTGTTCTCTGAGTGCTTTTCTAGTAAATATATAACGTAAACAAGAAAGTCCTAGATGGACATACATACCTAAAGATTTACAATCCAAAAATGTGATGTCTCTGCCCTGACTATCTCCTGCTTGGAGGCTTGGAAAGAAAGAGAAACTGATGGTACGGAAATGTAGTCATACGTAATTTTGTTTTATTCCAACAAGGCTGGGTTCTTTACTTTAAATCCTGCACCAGAGATCCCAGCTGACTGATAATAGACCCAATTTGCAGCAAACGAGGAAATGTACACCAACATGAGGGGTCTGTTTTTGTTGTTAACTCATAATTGCTAGCGCAGAACAATTTCCTTCCCTCTGTTAGCTGCTGTATGCTGAAGCTCCTCTCGCTGCTATGCTCTTCAATTTCTATTTCCACACAATTGATGAGATGCAGCAAATGAGGAGGTGGTCAATTTGATGACACTAACAAGTGAGCATAACAAGCTATTTGCAGTCATTTCTGTTCAGTTGAATGAGTGAACGGCGTTCTGACTTCTCCTTGACTCCCGACTGATGAACTAAAAGGGGGGGGGAGCATTCCCGGGGGACAATTAGAGGCCCAAAGATTGAGTCCACATTGTGAGGAGTGAAGTGTTTGCTTTACAAGACTATGGACAGCTCCACAGTGTTCCTGCAGGCAGAGCATGCAGTTCATTAGAGAGATGGCTGGCCTGCAGCAACCAGCATGAAGAAGCAACTATTATCTTCAGTGAGACACTCCTGGTTCACAAACACACACACACCCACATACGAGGGCAGTTCAGTGTGGAAAACGCTCCAGGGTTAAAGTCGACATCTCACATTGACGGAGATGATTTCAGAGACGTTTGAGAGATGTTTCAGGGAGAGAGGAACAGCAGCTGTAAACCTTCATTACTATCATCTTATAGTTCCTTATTTCATGTTGCCTGTGATAATAAGACTGGTCAATAAAATCATTTCAAGACCGGAAACACTTTGTTGGTGATGAAGACAAGGATATCAGATGTATTTAAAATGCTGCCCAACTGTTCAGCTTCCTCATATGGACAGCCAAAGGCAGCCCACCATGAGCTGCTTCTCCTGTTTCATAGCATTTCAGCTTAGGACCATTTCCACGATCATATTAATTTTATCTTTAATCGACCCTGAAAAATTCATTAATGCTTTTATATCATCATGACTGAACTACTGACTCTTTTCACCAGTTTTAGTGCTTGAGCCTTAGCTCAACTTTAAATTGTACAAAACTGAGCTGCCAAACTTCCAACAAGGACAAAACACAACTCTCACATCACCCCTGTTAGAGCTTCACTCCACTGGTTGCCAGTTTTTTCAGAATTAAAATTAAAATTTTACTTTTAACTTACATGGTCTTGCACCTGAATACTTGAGTGACTTACTAATGTCACAGTGCCCAAGACAGCCCCTTACATCAGCTGCATTAGGCCTGCTAACAGTCCCCGAGTCAAGGCTGCAGTCAAGAGGTGACAGAGCTTTTACATAAGCCTGCTCCTGCAGCTGTCAGAAACTACATTAATTCACTGTGTGGTTTGTTGGATAAGTGAGATGAGGTAAAGGAGAGTGGTGAACAAACTCAAATCTAGTCTCAAAACTCATTTTTCTAGACTTGTCTTTATCAGGGCTTCGGTGTAATGACCTTAACATTATTTTATGTCTTATACTCACATTTTGTGATTGCCTCTCACACTTTTGTGATCTGTATCTCAATGCTGTGTTTTATAACTATGATTGTCTTTTTTAGTTAGCCTTTGTAAAGCACTAAATGCCTCTGTCTTGAAGAGTGCATATAAATAAAGTATTATTATCATTATTGTTTTTTATTACTTTTATTATCATTATCAGTATTTAATTTACTCCAGAGGATCTCAAGGAGTGTAATCTTTGGTCTACTTCAAATGAAAAGTCTATGAAACTCAGGCCCTGTCCACATGGAGACGAAAACAATTTCATGTTAAAAATGTTCTTTGTAAAGAAGAGACTGTTTCAGTATATGTCTGCCCACAAGAAAACACTGAAAATGCTGTAGTATATTTGTCAGGCCTGTAAGTGATGCTGTAATGCTGCTGCAGACATACACTAAAACCAGGAAAGAAGACATGGAGTATATGCATACATCATGAGAAATGTCAACAAATACTGGCATATGCTGTTCTCCATGTCCACTTGTTGCTCATGGTGGCCGTAGAGGGGCAGATTTTGACATTAAAGCCTTAACAAGCTCAGAAGCTCCTGCAGCACAAGCTGCATGACCAAAGGTGAGGGTTGGAAAAAAGATGGCAAAGTAAACGGACAGCTTATTATGTTTTTCTAATGACAATGCTAATCATAAGTAAAGGATTAACTACAGGAAAATGAGATGCTCCCAAGTGTGTAGTAACTTCATCATTTCCCAGACATCACTTGTATCAAGGAAAAGATCAAATATAACATTTTTTGGTTTTCCACCTTTATGTGGTGAAGCCTTAGCCTTTAAAGTTTAAGGATGTTTTGATGATGTACTGATTTTAGTCACTCTCTAGTTGGTCCGACTGTCCTCAGCTTTTCAAACTCAAACAAAGGGCTGCTAAGGCAGCACCTGCAACAGACAGCTCTCACATTTTTCATTTATTTGAGTGTATTTTGACAAACATTGTGGGTTTGGAGAGTTTGAAAGTGCACAGCTACAATTCTTATGTCGATATCTGGTACATGAAAACAAAACTTCATTTCCGTTGGAGTTTCAGCCCAGACAAGTGATAACATATTCACTGGATTTAACATCTTTATTTGGGAAGCCTTTTCTTTAAATTTTATGAGTATACTGATAAAAACATTTAGTCACTCATCAGCCTGTGTTTGTTAAGCTTGTGGTGGCATCTTAATTTTTCTGTCTTTCAATCAACAGAGACTCTCATACCTCTCATGAGGCTGCAGCAGAGATCTCTGCATATTTTGGCAATCATCATGTTAATTGGATCCACTGCTCCCAATAAAAGATAAAAATTAAGACTTACGGAGCTCAAACAAAGCTGGCTGCTACTCAACACTCTACTCTACGGTCTGTGGAGGCACAGACAGTTCCTCACCACAGCAGGTGACGTAATAATCATGTGGCACAACAAATCAATAACCACATTTGTTGACAACACTTATGATCAGAACACAGCATTGACTTTCATTAGTCGTTTACTCACAGTCCATTCTCAGGAAGTCGTTGAGAAGCTGGAAGAGGGGGAAACTGTCCCAGCTGTCGGGTGGCTGAACCTCTAGTGCAGCGTCCATGTCAGCTGAGTACAGACACAGGAAGGTTTCTGCGTGCTCCACCATCAGATCTGACCACCAGGCAAAGGCCTTCAGAGGGAGTCAAGGAGAAAGAAAGAGAGAAACACAGGGACGAAATAATCAACAGTTAAAAGAAGGGAAATGAGAATATGGGAATCCTATCTGTCATCTCATTATAATCTGCTACTATGTGTGCACTGGCACAGCTGTGTTTACCCTCCAAGCACATATAGCTATGTGCTAGTGAGTCAACAGATAACAGAGAAACAGTTGAAGTGCAGATTCTTTCCATCCTCTTTTACATCTCTTGTATTGTGAGAAAGGGGACAATAATTTGGAGTAGCTTCTGAGTAGTACATGAGGATTATTTGTCTTGAAAAACTAGCATATCATATTACCGCCCACAAAAAACATAATGTGACTACTCTTCTGAATTATTTGGTAACACGTTACTCCAAACACTGACAGTAATAGTATCCAGCTGACCACCATAGAAGTCTATGTTAGCCTAAAATGCTCTCTTGGGATGCAAGTACTGACATACAAAAGAAACAAAAAACATAAAACCTTGATACTTAAATATGTATAACTCATTGGCCCTCATTTATCAAACATGAATACAACCAAAAAGTGGATGTACTGTCATTTCCACACACAGGTCAGCATTTTTAGAGCTATTGCTGATTGAATGTCGGCTTGGGATACAACTGAATCCCACATCAGGCCTGAGCTTGTGTACGCAAATGCACATTCAGTGTAGACTCACGCTGCAAGAAATAAAGTGTCTGTGAGGAAAAAGAATCTTTATATTACACTCACTGTGCATTTATAGACTGACAGGTTTACAGATTGTTTTATACTAGACTTTAAAGAAATACCCATATTTTAATAACAGTGAAAAGCAAAATCTTTCATCTGAATTCTATGATCACATTTAATGAGTGGTTGTTTTTTTCAGCAATTTATTCTTAAAATTAGAGACTGCTTTCAGTAATTACAAACATCTCTGTCTGAACTGTAAAATCTCTGCAGCAAACATGTTTAATTTTAGCAGAAAAAAGTAAAAACTGTCGTTATCTTAAAGGAAATTTAAAGAGGAAAGTACATAAAGAGCCAAATCAATCAAACCTGCACTGTTTGCTATGAAGTTATACAACCGTTTTCTTTAAATTTACCTTTTAACATTGTTTTGAGGCAAAACTCTGATAAAATATCACTGCAGCCTGGTCAGCGCAGTGAGGAGAGAAGGGCAGTGGAAAAATTGAGGGAGCCATTAAGCATGGAATAAATAGGAAAACTTTTATTTATCATCTAAGATAATATAAGTTAATTAAAGAGATGCACAACAGCACAGCAGTCTTTAAATTTAGTCTCTTCATAGATCATTACTTTTTTAGCAGCTGATCATTTCTACACCAAAATCTGTGCATGATTCTATGCCAGATTGATAAATTAGAGCCAATGTGATAATGCACTGAATTGAAAATGTGATTACACATTAAGCCCGACTGGCCTTACTTTCATATATTTGCAATGAAATGCCCAATTTTGCTAACTGTGGTATGTAACAAATTCACAAATTTGTCACAAATTGTTTTCAATAGAACTCTATGAAGCACTTCCTGTATGAATGGTCCTTTAAATAAACCTGACTTCATTCCCTTCATGGTTTGAAACTATTTCTCCACTAAGCTGAGGATGTAATGCAACTCCACTAATAAGTGCCCTCAGCTGGTTTTCTCACTTTCCAACATATGAATTCAACATGTTGCCTCAACGGCTTCACCGCGTCATCTCCAGGGAAGGAATCTTCACAACTTGAAGAAGAAAACACAGCGCTTGGGCACGAAAAAATCACATACTTTCCTGTTGGGGCATAGAGGAAACAGCAGCAGCTCCTTGACAAGCATGGCGGGGAGCTACTTAAACACTCGCTCACTGCTCCTTCAGCGAGTCAATCAAAAGAAAGGAGCCAGCGAGCTGCGCCGGGCTCAAACCCTCCCCATAAAACAGACGCAGTGGAGTGACTGTCAGGGGCCGAGCTGGTCTCATGCACATCGAAAAACACTCGCTTTCCGCCATGCACCCCCACTCTGAGCAGGCTTCTTAAGAGGAACCCCTGAGGATCCATGGTGTTTGCTCATTCACATCAAGCTGTCAACACTGTAATGTGAATGTACCCATGGGCGTAAGTGGTGGGGGCCGCATGCACTTGCCATGGGAGCTTTTAGGACCGGATAGCTGTTGTGGGGGATAGTTGGCAAGGAGGTACATCCAGACTGTGTCACACATGTAATCATCATTTTTACTTTGGAGACTTTAGTAACAAAAAAAATCAGCTAGAAGCGAGACAAATAAGAGGAGAAAAACTTTAAAGAAATAATAAGAAGAAGGATTTCTTGAACATTTGCAAGTACATTTAATCAAGAAAAGAAGTATCCTCCCTACTACTATAAAAGCTTCTGTTGCTGAGGATAGATTTTTGCACTTATAGCAAAATTTTAAAAGCAAAGAAAAAGATTTTTTAAGATTGTGGTTCTAGTTTTTGGTTTAAGCCTTGCCCAAATAAGAGAAAGTGAAAAAATTATATTTTAATTTCTTAAAATTATTACAGAATATTTTTGTATTATCTATCTGTAATTGGGGGTGGCCTTGTTATCAAGGTATTTCTTCTGCTATTTTAAATAGACTATTTTGTCATGTTCCCTACTGCGGTAATAAACACTGTTTTAAATGGTAGTGAGCCATCTCTAAAGTTTTCAAAAGCAGAGAGACAGGGATATTATAATCATACTTTTATGGTATTAATCATATCATAATCAGGAGTTCAGTTTTATTTATTACCATATATGCTACACATAAGGTGAGTCTTTGTCAACACCTTTCACTCTCTTTCCTGATCTTTCTCTGCTGTTGTTTATTGACAAATACAGTATTTTAAAGAGTGCTCTTATTGATGTATCAGAAACATTGATGGATGCAGACTTAACTGGCGCTGCCACCTTCAGTGTTAGGTTCAAAAGTGTTTTGTGGCTCCTGAGAGAATATTTGAGGGGAGAATCTAGTAAAACAGCTCTTTTAGAAAATGATGAAAACCTCTTCCTAAGGATTATCTGTCAAAATGATGGTCTAATTGCCTAAAATCTTCATTAGGTCTCTATTACATTGATTTTTTACTCACGAATCATTTTGTCTTTAGACCACATTGTAAATCTCTTATATATGGTAGTTTTTTATTTCTACTTTTTTCCAATTGCTGTATTCTTTGTGAACAGACAAATGGAAGGTGATTTGTAAATATATTATTGACGGACTGACATTTTTCTTTAGCTCATAAGGATCCAAATGAGCTGAGGGATGACTGGTTCTATGAATTTATTTGGTTTGGAGGCAAGGAAGATAAGATGAGTTTTTATTTTATTTTTTTAGTTTATTGCACCTGGGGTGCCAATCGCCAATGGGTTGTGTCAATGCATCTCATGTGCTGAGGCTCTCACCCGAGAGCAGGTTCACTTTCAGCTATAGCCATTCCTCTGTATGTTATATGGTAATAAAAAAAAGGGGGGTCCTTTGCTGACACTGAAATCCTGCAGTCCAGCTGGATTTCAAGCAGATATCATGCAGTGTGAAAGCCCCATAAATTTTCCACATGATATTGTATCTTTGTCACATCAATATTGTTGTTTTAAAATTAAATAATTTGAACTGCATAAACTTTAACATATCAGTAATGCATACTTCAAAAAAATATGCCAGAATGAACACGATAGCTTAGTTTCAGTAGTTGTCTTTAAAAAAAACAAACAAATGTTAAATTAAGGCACATAATAAAGTCAGGGGTCAACACAGTCTAAAGGGGGAAGAATATTAGCTGAGGCAGCCACTCTCCAAATTAAGATCTGAGATGTCCCATATGAAACTCCCAAAATATGATTGGACTGTGGGACTGTTTTAATATCACTGTCAACGCCAAAAAGTCTTTGAGGTTCTAAATATGTGGCATAAAGTCTAAGTTTAATTCAATCAGCTTTTGAAAGTTTCTTCTCTTTCTTCTCCTTTTTGACAAAGTAGTGGATCATTTTAATAAGATGACCTTAGTTATCCAGAGAAAAGTCCTCAAGTAAAAGTGGATGATTACATGAGTGCCACAAAAAGATGCTGGTCAATATAAATAGAACAAACCAGCATCAGCGCCACAAAAAAACAATACTGAGGTAACAGCAGTTAATTGGAATCATTTTTGCAAACATAAATTGTTAAAGACACAAACGGTTGTTGTTATTTATTTTTCTTAAGGGTTAAAGATGTTCTTACGTCTTTCGAAAAAGCAGCAATATGCATTAATTGAAATGCATGAGGATTGATGTTACTTATGATTGAATGAAGCATGCCTCGTATTTTCCTCCATTGTTTATGTTTTTGAGGGGTCCAATGGAGAGTTAAGTGTTTAAAAGGTGAAGAACCACCTTTCCAGCTCACTTACCCGACTATGAAGAGTCAATGGTCCCATACAAGAAACAGGGAAATGTATCTGAGGATGATTTAGGACGATGAAAACAAGGGGCAGAGTGGTAAAGTTATACACAGAGGTACAATTATCTACAACTCTGCACTTTGTTTTCTGTGAAGTGTGTGAAAATGTCAAAAACACCACGAGTGCTTGTCTTGTTTTTCTTTTCTTACAGCTGAATTTTTGCTAGCTTAGCAGCTAACAAGCACCGCTATACAAGCACTTGATTAGCAGTGACCTCAGGCTGAAAGAGATTCTGGGTAATTGTTGAGATGGGGTAACATCAATGATCCTCTGCGACAACAGCAGGGGTCATTAAGGGCATGCACAGGACTTGGAATAGGGGTAGGATAGAAGACGGGGCATTAAGACAATCACATACCTCTTTTCCCTGTTCAAACATTTCCCCGCCAACCAAATCAATCATTGAGATACAAAGCAGAGAGAAAATGAGACAACCTTGTTTTAAGAAACTAATCCAAAAACTGATTTTCAATAGCATCACATATTCACACAGCAGCACATTAACACTCTCAGACTTTAAAATCAGTCAGGAAATGATTTATGGGCTCAGAAGTTTGTTGTCTTGCTGGCTCTTGTTTCAAAGTTGGATAAAAGAGGCCAATCTGGCTTATCATTTTGACCGTGACATCTCACAATGAGGTACACAAAAATTGGCACTGTTTCGAAGTAGCAAATGAGTAACTATTTGTTAACTACTACCCAAATGAGTAAGAGTTAGTATCAACAACAACCCTACACAAACTGGCAGTCAACAAACAGTATGCTAATTTTGCACTGAACAAAAAAAAAATTAACTAACTATAAAAAGAGAAAAAAAAAATCAGTATCCATCATCTAATTAAAATGGAAACAATTGAGTTACTGACACAAAAAATAAAGAAAAATGAACAACTACTAATCCAAAATCTACAGAGCCCCTAAGGTGCCACGGAGGAAAAAAATAATAAATCGTGCGCACGATATATTAAAACGTGCGCACGTTTTATCTTAAACGTGCGCTCGACTTAATTATACAGGCAAGCGGCAACAGACAGCCGGGCTCATCAGTAGATGGCGGTAATGCCCCATAATATTGTGGTCGGTAAAAACCAAGAAGAAGAAGAAGAAGAAGACAGCCGGGCTCGGTTGAAGCATCCCAGTAACCAGCCAACGTTAGCTGTGTCTGTGAATGTAGGAGCGCAGGGTATGTACAGTCCCTTAGGCTATTTATCAGTACCTTAAATAAAAGCTGCACAACTTTCAAGACTCAAGCAAAGCTCGTGTCTTGCTGCCACCCGCTGAATAAGGTGGAGGGAGTTAGCCCCGAAGTTAGCTACAACTTCGCCTCTGTAGCAGCAAACAAGTCCCCCCTGTGCATCCCAGGTCAGGACACTGACTGAATCTGAGTACTCCTTCCGCCGGCTGAGCCTGTTGTCTTTTAATATGCGCAGCAAAGTTCTCCAATTTAGGATTATTCCATCTCTCATGGCAAGAGCAGCAAGAATGTCATTAAATGACATTCTGAGGTGGAAGTAAAAGTTAACTAGCTCACTTCTTCTCTCCATTGTGTGTGTCTGTAAACAACTGACGTCAAAGTTAAAACGTGGTAAATAACTTTATTTCGAGCGCACGCTTTAGGTAAAACGTGCGCACGAATAAGTATTTCGTGCGTACGTTTTAATATATCGTGCGCACATTTTACTATCTCGTGCGCACAATTTATATTTTTTTTTTCTCCGTGGCACCTTAGGGGCTCCGTAAAAATCACATTTCCAGATTCACTAAGTACCAAAAACAAAACAAAACAACAACAAACTTGTAGTTGTTAATTACTTTTTAACCTGTGGAAGGAATTAGTCCCTAGCTAGTAGTGAACCTGCACTCACAAAACAGTTTCTGGTTAAGAATAAAATAAACAGCTTGAAACACCATAAGAAGTTGCAGACTGACCCTGCTGTGGTAATGTTAAAAAATTAAGCCTTAAGACATTGCAACATTTTCTGCAACTTTACAAAAAGCTACTGCAACATCAGGCATTTTTGCTGCAACAAATGCAATAAAAGTCTGAATAGAACCAATTCAGAAAATCACAACTTTTGCCTCAACTTTTGGAAAACCTGCCACAAAATCAGACTTTTTCCTACCACATCAATCACAAAAATTTGCTGCAAAATCCTGGAGGGACTGGAAAACCAATGAGTTTCTAAGTGCTTGTTATCCTGAGACCAACCAATAACTGATTATTGGCTAATTTAGCTAAAATTACCATAATTAACAAATAATTAGCTGATGGTTAACCTGGTTAATGCATAGGTGACTTACAGTTAGCTGACCTTCTCTTAAATTGCCAAAGGGTCTCATTTCAAAAAGGGATTTCAAATGGTTTGTTTACAAAGAAATAAATAACTGACTAACTGAAAAAGGAAATAAATAAATTACAAATAAGTTAACAATAGATTGGTAAAAGGGAGTGAATGCGAAACTAATTAATTGTTAGCCAGATAATAAATAAGTGACTAGTAAAATGTAACAATCAAGTACTATATATCTACAAGTAAGTTGCTCTTTTTCGCTGGTTGACAAGCAGTATCTTGTTTGTAAAATGTTAAACTTCCAGTTTCATTTTGCTTAAGTAGCAGTTCCCTGGTTAGTTGCCCATTTGTTACCACACAGAAATTCCAATCATTATATTCCTTATTGTCAAGCGCCACCTGATCAACACCTGAAAGAAAATGTAAAAGTAGGTGGACTATTTGGCCATATTGCTGTGAAAAACAGCACATTAAAAGCCCATCAGTTTCTGTTTGTACAGATGGGAGTCTGAGATCCAAAGAAAATGGCCGCCATGTGAAAATGTTGAATATAAAGAGCACAGCATTCACAGAAAGGGAGCAGAAATCTCTAAAACACCTTTACACTTTATATCATCTTTGTGGTTTCATTTATTTCACTTAATGCTTTCTTGATATTTCTGTTCTTATTTCTTGTTCAAACCTTCCTACAGAAAAGATTGTGAGTTTTGCATCAGACATGGCCCACTGTGCAGAAAAGATGCAGTATGATGATTTATAGTAGCATGTGGTCACAGGTGTTGGAGTTTTTTTTATCCACTTTTTTATTTATGAACAAACAGAGAACACCAAGACCTCTGATCGGGAGGAAAACATAATACCTTGCACAATTCATCATCTGCTACTAGAGCTCTGCAGACATCCTGATGGTTTTCTGATGGTTTTAAAAACTTCAGTGAAGACAAAGGTAAACATAATCAATAGACAGTGGAGGGAAGAGATCCCTGCTGCCAATCAATATCCTAGAACATACACCAAACTCAGCGTCTGACACAAGTGACAACAAATTGGGGAATATCATCTGGAATCACTCCCTATGGCTGAAAGAATGCTCTGCACTTAATGGAGTTTGAAATGTCTACGTTGGTTTACAGCTTGGTAAAAATGGAGCAAATATTTGACTTGATGTACTCATTACAGAACTCAGACTGGTGCTGACAACTTATGGCAGACTTTTCAGAACACTGTCTACAGGGCCTGCACACAGTACACACTGTGTGGGTCTTTTGCTTGATTCCAAAGAGCAGATAAAGTTACCATATGGACAAAGAAATCTTTGTTTTTAACAAATACACAGACAGAGTGACAGAGTACAATTATTTGCCATTTTTTTCGACTTATATTGACTTACATACTTCACATCTAATGCTCAAACTGGTAAACATCATTGTCTTTCGCAAACATTCCCTCAATTTGAATTTGATGCCTGCAACATGTTCCAAAAAAGCTGGGACAGTGGTATGTTTGCCACTGTGGCCCCTTTCCTTTTAAAAAACAATCATTACATTACACTATTTTTTGAAGCTTTGTAGGTGGAATTCTTTCCCATTCTTGCTTGATGTACAACTCCATTTGTTCAACAGTTGGGGGTTCCCGTTGTTGTATTTTGCGCTTCATAATGCTTCACACACTTTTAATGGGGGACAGGTCTGGACAGTTACATACCCACACCTCCTTTACTATGAAGCCACGCTGTTGTAACACGTGCAGAATAGGCTTTGGCATTGTCTTGACGAAATAAGCAGGGATGTGGCTGTGTGTTGTTGATACATGGCTATCCCTGTTAGAGTTTTAACTTGCACTTGTTAATGAAGCAACAAACTGTGTTAACTGACGATGGTTTTCGGAAGTGTTCCTTAGCCCACTAAGTAATATCCTTTACAGAATAATGTTGGTTTTTATTGCAGTGCCGCCTAAGAGATCAAAGGTCACAGGCATTCAGTGTTGGTTTTCAGCATTGCCCCAAATAAGTTCTATAATGGACTGTGAATGATGACATCCCTAAATCCCTTGCAGTTGTACACTGTGAAAAGTTGTTCTTACACTGATGCACTATTTTCTCACAGAGTTGTTCGCAAAAGGGTCGACCTCTAACCTTTCAGTACAGATGGATCTGCCTGATTCCAGACAAGGAATCAGGCAGATCCATCTTACCAATTCAAAATTGTGCTTGTCCAAAAGTGGCACGGCCCAATCAGTGTCCTTTAAAGCAGGAAGAAGTGGGAGCTACAAGCGAGACAACAGCAGAAAATAACTGCTCATACAGAGATTAGCACAGATGCAAACAGCTTTAGTAGCAGTATTACCAGATCTAAACTGCATTTCTTTTGTTTCATTTTTGAGATGTTTTTGTGAGTTTGTTTTACCAAGTGGCTCAAGTTTGGTTCTTTACATCATGGCAGTAGCACCTGCTTACTACATTATCTGATTGGCCCGTAGTCAATGTGATTGACAGAACGATCATCAAGTCCCCTGCCGGATATGCTTTTGAAAGGCTCTGCCCATTTCCAAACACTTTCAATTGGTTGTTTCCCAGATGAGCTAGTGAAATACATTGAGCGGTCCATCTGGCGTGTCAGGTTAATAAAACTCATCCTGTCCTTGCTCATGAATGACTGAGCATTTCAGGAACGCTCCTTTTATAACCAATCCAGATACTCACCTGTTCCCCATGGATTGTTCCAAACAGGTGCTTTTGGAGCACTCCTCAACTTTCCCAGTTTTAAGATGACCTGTCCCCTGTCCCAGCTTTTTTTGATGTGTTGCAGACATCAAATTCAAAATGAGTAAATGTAAATTGTCAATTAGTCTGAAATATTAATAAAATGTGTCAGTACACTCAATTTTGCTGATATTTGCAGACATAAAAGTTGCAGAGGAAAGAACACAAAATGACCACATTGCTGTGCTGGGACTTATGTTCAGTGTAAACACACTGCACGCTGCACATGGGGTGGCTGCTGTGCCATCCGGTTGGTATGTGTGTTGTTGCCTTACATGCTGAAGAGGGACTATAACTGAGTTGTCTGTGTCACAAATCCCTCTATTGGGCTACTTTTGTGTTCCTGTTACTGTGACTCTTACTCTGAGAATGTCACTGTGACAACAGTTTAGTCCACTAACACAATGTGTATTCAAACTGGGGATGGTGTTAACACTGCTTTATTGCCAGACCGTTGTCTGTAGCACACACGTATTGAATTTTGAAGCATTATTTGACAAGTTGGGGTGATGATAAGTTGTGATATCCATCGCTCAAACTGCCCGTGAACCATAGGTCTGCACAAGAGTAATGCATCTAAAGCATTGCACTTACCTCGGCATGATGTTCCTCGTTCTGCTGAAGCACTTCAATCACCAGCTCAGCCAGGCGGATAGTGTCCTCCAGTTTTTTGGCAGGGGTAACTAGCCGTCCTACATTCTCTGCAGCACAAAAGTCAAAAATTAGTGGAGGAAAGTTCTGAATCTTATCAGTATTGAATATGCTTATATCCATGCAACCAGAAGTCTCAGATCAACCCTGCTCTGAGAAAAAGTATATATTCTCTGATTCAGTATTGACACATAACCAACATGCATGTAACCGCTAACTCCAAAACACTTGGTTAAGTCACTCACAAACGTGCAGGTAGAGCTGCTGCCTCAAAAGTCATCCTTTGTCCAGTTTATAGCCTTAGTCTTAACCCCTAGGACAGTCTCATGGTCACATTTAAAAAACAGCAACAATATCAACTTTATTATTAGGGCTGTGTTTCAGTTCTTAAAGTTGATAGGCAAAAGACTATTGTTTTTGTGATGGTAAGAACGGTAAGAAGAGAAACAAGCAAGATTCCAATTTAAAACACGTTAGTCCAGTTGCAATATTTAACATTTGCTGTACCCAGCCCTAATAAAGATGTAAATTACAAACCTAGTTCCAATGCAGTTGGGACGTCGTGTAAAACAGAAATAAAAACAGAATACAATGATTTGCAAATACTTTTTGAGCTCAAAGACTATAATGTTTTATTGCAAATATGAACTCTTTTTAAATTTAAAGCCTGCAACATGTTCCAAAAAATCTGGGACAAGGGCATGTCAACCACTGTGTTACTTCACCTTTCCCTATAAAAACCACTCGGAAAGTGCTTGAGAAGTGAGGACACTAGTTTGAAGCTTCGACGGAGGAATTCTTTCTGATTCTTTCTTGATCTACCACTGGACTGCAGGCCGGCCAGTCTAGTACCTGCACACGTAAACTATGAAGCCTGTCATAAAATGTGCAGAATGTGGCTTGGCATTGCCTTGCTGAAATAAGCAGGGATGTCCCTGAAAAAGACATTGCTCAAATGCCAGCATATGTTCCTCCGAAACCTGTATATACCTTTCAGCTTCTATGGTGCCTTCACAGAGATGCAAGCTACCCATGCCATGGGCACTAACATCCCCCCATACCATCACAGATGCAGGATTTTACACTTTGCACTGATAACAGTCTTGATGGTCCTTTTTCTCTTTAGCCTGAAGGACACAGCATGTATGATCCAAAAAACTATTTGAAATGTGGACTCATCAGACCACAGGCAGGACGATGTCAGCTTTTAATGCAGTGAAGGTTTGAAGGTCATGGTCATTCAGTGTTGGTTTCCAGATTCTGTGAATCTTTTGATGATACTTTGGACTGTAGATGATGAAATCCCTAAATTCCTTGTAACTGTACGTTGAGAGACTTTATTCTGAAACTGCTGGACTATCTGCTCAAAGAGTTCCAAATAGTTGTTTTTTTAACATTCTTTAACTTTTCCAGTCTTTATTGTCCCTGTCTGAGCTTTTCTCTCTCTTCCTGTCTGAGCTTTTCATTTGAATGTAGTTGAATGTGGGTCAAAAATGATATGCAAATCATTGTATTCTGTTTCTATTTACGTTCTACTACACATCCCAACTTCATTGGAATCGGGGTTTATAAAACTATATAACATTTCAACTTTCCCATGAGTGCATTGTTCAGTGACTGAAGTATTTATGGTTTGATAAGTAATGAATGGGTCACATTTCTGTTGCTGAGACAGAAAAGCCTGGTAGAGAAAACAGGGACTTGATGAGGGATGTCAACAGCATGTACACTTAACATTTATCATGCAGTGATGTGGTGGTTATGTTGTGACAGCCTTTGTCACATTACAAGTTAGTTTATGGTTTTAATGTTTAAAGAGGTGTTTCTTAATTCTGCTTCAATAATGCATATTAAATCTTATAAAATATCATTTGATTAGATGAGATTTCTTGTTAGTAAAAGGTAGAACTAGACGTGATTTGCTGGATCTTTTGGAACACAACGGACACGATTAGGGAACACTATTACACAGCAAGCGGCTCTATTTTGTCTATTTTCTCTTGTATCTAGATCCTGAACCTGACCAGGATACCATTAAATATGACCACTAAACAATTTAACATGTCTATTATTCATGTACCTCTGTTAAAGAGCACCCTCACCTCTCATACTGCAAATCCCACAATGCACTGCAACAGCTGCTATGCAGGACCTGCGCACCAACCCCTCCGCCCATTGCTTTTATATCACTCAGATCAGTGGTCAGCATATGAGTGCATTGGTTAGTGCTTTAACAGTGACTTTTAAGTTTGCCTGAAAATA
The DNA here is from genome assembly GCA_037902135.1 of Cetoscarus ocellatus. Taxonomy (NCBI): domain Eukaryota; kingdom Metazoa; phylum Chordata; class Actinopteri; order Labriformes; family Labridae; genus Cetoscarus; species Cetoscarus ocellatus. The sequence goes on along the minus strand of JBAMNC010000579.1, from coordinate 569,437 downwards.
AATATGCTCTTCAAATTTGTATTTATTTAGACTGTTAATGTTAATCCTGTTTGGCCTGCATCTTAGACTGTATTTTTAATTTTGGTCCCTCCTGTGATTGAGTGTGATACCCCTGGTCGAAATTATCAGTCAAGTTTTAGGAGTTAAATTGGACACAACTATCATGACATTGGTGGTTGTGTCATTTCATACATTAGGTCGGCCATGACAGTTCTCGTTTCTTTGTTGTTGTTCTGTTTTAGGTATTCTTTAAACAAAAAGTCAGAACTTTATATCCATTCTCTTTATAAGTTTTCCATCGTAGTACCCTCAAATGGCCTTCATAGCTTCATTCCTTTTCCTCAGTAGTGCCACTTTCCAAGTAAAGTGTTCCAACTCTGTATGAAAAAGTAATGGTGCCACTGTGGGGTGAGCTGTTTTTGAGGTCTACTGCATGAACACTAAAAAAGCATTTGAACCAGTGCCTTTAGAGTGGACCATACCCTGACCAACAGCTGGGTATTTTTATGTGTCCATCCTGGTTGAACGGTTGCCTTGGCCCACAGCAAGAACTCATATCTGAGCAAATTTCAGAAATGGTCAATGTCCCCCATAGTTTGAGAAGTTCAAAGAGTCAAGTGACATAAATGTTTTATAATTAGAGTATGGTGTCTGTGTGTTGGTCTTGTTTTTGCTTCCTCACTGTGTGACCTGCACCATCACTCTTGTGAATCCACCGGGGCTGAACCAGCTGAATCACTCAGAGTCAGAATCATGACTATTTTGAGTAAATGCACAGTCAGAACTCTCTGGCTCAGTGACGTTATGGACAGCACAGCAGAGAGATGAGAGGTTTCCTGCTGGATATTCAGTCATGCTAACATGGATGAACGCCTCCAGAGAATAAGACCTCTGTACTAATTCAGAGGGGATATTGTTGTGTCAGAGTTTCCCACTGTTGTCCAAAGTGAAATTTGTCTGTTATATTTTTTCTTGACATATTACTTTTCTTGGATCTGGCTTCACAAGTTCATAATGTCAGACTGAGATATGCAGCTTAAACTATGCTTTAGATTAGATGATGAGACATGAGAGACTGTTTTTGACAAGCCGTAGTTTTGAAGGTATTCTATCAAAAATGAGTAAGTTGTTGCCAAATTTTACTTTGTAACCAAATTTGGTAAATAATGTTTGAGAGTTAAAATTTTAAAATTGAAATTGCTTGTTGTGGAGGAAACCTTTTTCAAAACATTTCATTGAAGAATTTTGTTCAATTTAATTTACTAAACCTAATCTTGCAGAACTACTATACTATACTTTACAACACTAAATGAAAATATTGTACTGTAGAAAAATTAACACTATACAAAATACTATTTCACCACTTTTCATTAGTAGAATATAGTTCAAACAATACAACAATACTATGCATAAGTATTATTCAACACTATATTATATACAATAGACAATATTATACTGTACTCTTCTATATAGTGCATATAGCAATACTTCACAACTGCACTACTTGACATACTGCACTATACCATACTTAAACCCATATACTGTATGAAAATATTACACAACATACAATTTTACTGTAAAACACAATGATGTATGATGCTGCAAGAATCCGACAGCTTTGAGGCTTTCAAAATTTGGTTTGCTTATATTAACTGAAACAATGATAGCACATCAAGGGTCTACTCTTTTTTAAGGTCTTTTAACAAGAATGTGTGTAAACCTATTTTCATCTTGAGTTTACCCATGGATTAATTTAAATATTGCCCTTCTGTGGTATGCAAGGGTATAATTGCCTCTCTACACGATACTGTATAAAAGAAGATTATACAATATTGTAAACCAACACTTTAAATCTTTAATTAAAAAAGAAAAATTCAACCACTGGGTAAAATTCTAGCAAATTTTCTTCCATATTTTACACTTTAAAAAAACATAAAACAACATCCAAGCCCCTCTTATTCAAAGAAACCTTGCGTTAAAACACTTCTAATGCCAACTGCATGCATCCAGAACTTCTTCTCATGCTTGCACACTTGCACTTGGTCCCTTTCACTGGGAACTTGTCAACAGCAGTGATTTCCACTGAAAATGTGGGAATCAGCTTCATTCTCTCTCTCCATTTGTCAATAATCAACTCACTCCGGCTATCCTGTCATGTTTTGTCAGAGTAACAACTTTCCCTGCAGCGGATATGTAGAGCATGGATATTATCTAGGCCAAATGTGTGTATTTATAATATAGTCCGTTAGAGTCACCAAAACGACTTTCCAATTTCACCAAACATTTGAAATTTGTGTCCATTCCTCTTCTTGTTCTTATTTCTTCAGGAATCTCCATTTGGAGCACTCATACACAGTGAAAAACACCACAATGTGGGGAGGGGGTGTCATAATATTCCTGAGGCCTGTGCTTTCAGATTTGATAGGAAATACACAGGTAACAGGAAGGTTATGAGGAAGTCCATGGTGGCATGACTTAAGGTTGATTTGGTGTTTTCTGGTCAGGAATGATCTAACAGGAAAAGGTTAAACATACAGTACAACGTCACCTGGATCCTTTTGCATTTTCTGAGATTTCTCCTCTAAGTAAGAGTTACATTTTACAGAAGAAGAAAAGTAAAGGTGCAAGGATGGAGAGATGGAAGAAAAAGGTGGGATATTTTCAGGTAAAGGGTGAGAGAGAAGAGATTATTTTAAAAACAAGCAGAGGTGATGAAAGACAGGAATCAGAGATACAGACAAAGGTTAGATTAAATTTTGATACAGCACAATAAAAATACAGCATTTTTACAGCAGCTGAGAAAAACACTCTTTTCTGGAGACCATAGATTACACTAGAAACTGACATATTTTCACTTTGAAGTAAAACCCAGCCAGAAAAAATATAACTTTAAACACCTGCTAAAATCTTTTATCCAAGCTTTAAATGATGCTTTCAATCAAAAGGGGCTATTTAACTGCAAGAACTATATGACCAAAGTTTCCAAAACCTCCAGTTACAGGAACCTCTTCATGGACCTCAGTAGTTTTTGTGGCCCTTTGTTTTTTAAGTTTCCACAGCCAGCCAAAATCACTGGAGATTATGCCAGTCAGGCCAGTGATGTATGGGAAAGCAAGACAGGTTATTGCTCTTCACCACCAGTTCAGCAGGTAGTAGTGAGAAGACAAAGGCAATACAACAAACTATATAGTTTTGAGGACTGGCCAATAGCTCGTAGCACCCTTTCCTGAAGATTAAGGAATGCATGGAGGAGAATGCTGTTAAATAGTCACTGCCGGCCTCCGAGCTCACAGCTAGATATCATAATAATGTACAATGAAGTCACTAACAATATAAATGAAAGAAGGCGAATAGGCCACAAGTTAGTGGTACCTTTTTAATAGCTTTTCTGCTGAATTTTGCCATGAACGTCATTTGAATTAAAACAGCAATATAATGTGTAGCTACTAACCCTTTTTGAAAACTGATATCAAACTCCAACTTCGTTCTCAGTGAAATATGGCCTCACAGCTCATGGCTAATTTGGCAGCATTCATTGGCACTGCTAGTTGTTTTATCTCAACACCTAGCATTAAGGACTACCACTTGGTTTCTGATTATTCAGCAAGGTGCCAATGGGGTCAGAGGGTCTCCTCAATGCTAACAAGTACATTCACCCAACAAGGGAAAACAAGTGCTCAGAGTTTTTGAATCATTTCAAAATACCGCAGAAAAGTGGAAAAGGTATCAATGCAGGCAGCAAATCAATCTCAGGCAGGGATTATAACCTTTTGTCTACATACTGCTCTTCCTGTTCTCTAGTAGGCCCTCAGTTACCTTGTGTAGTTGTGGTTCTCGTGATCCTTATGATCTGGTATTTCAAGCTGCCAGGGCTGCGATTTGCAGCACAGCACTTTAAATACGCTTCCTGTGGCTGAGCAAAGTGTGGACGTGATGCTGCACAGGTGGACTATGTGGACATCTGGGGTTAGTCTTCTTCTTACTGCCACCTACTGGGCTGGCTATTAAATGCAGATGCTTTTGTATCTCCACACATCATTGGCCTGTCTGAAACTTTAGGCCACACTGGAAACACAGCCAGCAACAGGCCATAGGAAGTTCCTAACACTCAAAGTCCTTTTGATTGAAAAGCACCTAAAAATAGAACAAAACTCTTGTGACGGCACCTCTGACCTGAGTCCAAAGCTGTTTCACTCAAGAGCTAAGTAAGATTTCCTTTAAACAACTCGAGGGTCGTGTCCTGTTTGAATGTGCTGTGGTAATAAACACTCAACAGGTTTTACACACAAGCAAAGTAAAAATGCATTCAAGTCGCAAACAGACAAAGGACAGGTGGTACCAGCAAGACAAAACAGCAGCTTGAGTGGTGAAGAGACAAACTGAGCTTCTGGAGGAGACTGAAACAACAGATACATACAGAAACAAACAAAAAAGTGAGCGGTTGTTTGCTGTGGCTGGCACTGGTTGTGGGAGAAAAATAAAGAACGTGAAAAAGGGTGTTGCTGGGGAAGAGGAAGGTACTCACGAATGGTTAAATCCATCACTTGAGACGCCAAGCAGAAGACTGGGTGCTCATACATCTCTCTCTTTTTCCCTACAGAGAAAGAGGGAGGATACCGAGGCATGCGAGAAGCCAGGGTCAGAGAGGAAGAGCACAAAGGTCGCTACAGGTCTGACTCTGGAAGGTTTATGGACCCATCTTCCATGCAAAATATTCACAAAAGGCATGCCTTGCAGCTCATGGTGCTGGGTAAATTTTTAACAAAGACATATAGAGGAAGCAGTGGGATTTTTTTTGTTAGTATTTTTGGGGGATCTTTGTGATATACCTAAAAAGGCAAAAATAATAAAACTGCTGGCAACTTGCTTCTTTGGTTAACTGAGGAGGTATCTTCCAAAAAACTCCTTCATTCATAAGTACAACTCAGCCAGAAACTGCAAATTATCTGCATTTGTTAGGACATTGCCGAGGTAGATTGTTGGGTAGAACGCCTGTGAGGCGCCCGAACGAGCTGTCCTAAAACACCAGTGCTACTATCTCTTCAACAAGATCCCTCCTGGGCTCTTTTATCCAACTAAGAGAAATGATTGAATCTATTCTAACACAAAAGCCAAAAAATTAACATATTTCCCATTCACATATTAATATATAGTAGCTGAACTTGACCAACATTGAGGAATCTTCAAAATTTTGGTGAAAGTTAGTGCTGGGGGTTAATGTTGCTGTGTTCAACACAGATCCACAAAATCATAGTGGAAAGAAATGTTGTGCTGAGGGAGTTTGATGTTTCCCAACAGCCCCCTGACTGTTTGTAGACAGATTTTAAACATTCTAACAGGGTGCACCGAGGATTGCGTCTGCTAAATGAGCAAAATAGCACGCACAGTCCATTTAGCCCATTTGCCCTCATAAATATGCAGAATACAAGAAGATGATCAGAACGCACAAAATACTAGGAGGAGGAGATGCAAATGTAATCATTTGGCACCCGCAATGTGATTTATCAAACCCGCAACTGATTGATTGTCTAAATTTAGCACGTTTGAAAGGCAGGTGCAAAAAAAGCACAGCGTTACGCACAAAGGGCTGCAGTCATTGTGGCGAGAAACAGGGGTCGCATTGACCAAATACTTTCCATCACTGACTGGATTTTTTGATAATTGACATACATATTTGGAGGCTGTCTGTCATTATGATGGACTAGAATAAGAGGGACGATCTAGTGTGCCATCATACTCATGCAGACACACTCGTAAAGTAAACCATCTCTGTTTTGCACTCTACATCGTGGAGGAGGTCATGTAACCTATGTAAAAAAGATCCCCTTCATAGCCATAATCACTCCGTTTGTCACTCAGAGCTGACTGCATCCCACCCTCTACGCACTGACAGCGAGTTTAGGAGCTGTAGGAGCAATCGTTATTTTCGATCTTAGTAGATCAGGCCCAAAATGTTTACCTGCTGCCTAATATGTCCCACCCATTAACAGGTGCTATGACAAAGAGATGATCAGTGTTATTCACTTTACCTCTCAGTGGTCGTAATGTTTTGCCTGATCGGTGTGTATTTACCACAACAGTATTTATATCTTAAATCAACAGGGTTAGGCTTTAGTCATTAATCACCCAAAGTGCCTAAAGGAGCCTTTCTTAAAAACATGTCATCACACTGCATCAAGTCCTTACTTTTGATGGTAATATTTCCAAACCAATGTATTGAGCTTCAAGTCCATGTAACCCGCACACAATCCAGTCAAAACTCACAGTGGGATGGCATATCTACCTAGCTATGACATAACCATAAGGATAAAAAAGGATTGAAGCTGTTTGTGTTTCTGGGCAGTCTATTTTGGATTAACCATTCGTTCTGTCAAGCAGAGGTACATTTTAATGTATCAGAGTTGTTAATAAAAAGATCAAGAAGCACATAAGAATGAAGAGCAAGGGTAAAGGGATCATCAAAAATCACAGTGAGAGGCTAGGGTTCATTTTCCTTAGCATTCTCAGGAAGGGGGTGGTTTCATTACAGACATCCTCTCAGGTTAAACTGAGTTTAACACCATTTTGGGAGAATGTGCTTGTTGGTTGTAATAGTCATGTTTACACCTGAGCTCTGTTCAATCAACTTCAGACTCTTGTCTGTTCTGGTGTCTTAAATTTTGGCCTCTGTCTTTTTTTTTATCTCAATAATTGTAAAACAACAAATAAGCACATTCTCTAAATGTAGGTCAGGGTTAGTGCGACAGATATAGCAGGTTACTCAATAACAGTAAAATAATTAGTGACCACACATTGCCGCTGTTGTGACTCCATTTAGGGTCAAACATTTTTGAAAACTTGCATCATAGATATTATGCCTTCAAAAAGAAAAACTTGGACCATGCAACATGAATATACTGAACAAGGGGATGTCCCATCTTTTCTTGTGTATTAGCCATCCTGCTTTCAACCTTAAAAACAGCAAAGCCAATAGACAAGGAAATAAAAGAAGTGAGATGGAAATTATCCAGGAGAGAGAGGAAAGGAAGAAAAAGGCAAGAAGGAGCATCACTTCAGCTGATAAAGGAGCTGAGGCGTGTTGAGGGAAATCAGCATAAAGACTGAGTTGAATGCATTTTTACTTCCTGTTCACTTTTTACTGAAAAAGGCAGAACACAAGACAAATTAAATATACATTATTTTTGCTCAGAAGAACTAAAGCCATTGGCATCTGAATCATTGTATGACAAACAATTTTTACAAAGTTGTTATCATCACATCACATTAAAACAGAATAATAGTTCTGCATTTAACTTCAGCAGTACGTAAAGAGTGAGCAGTCAAGGAAAAGGCCGTACCTTCCAGTTTGGCGTACTCTGACAGTCGTTGGTAATTGACCAGAGCTGCCTGCTCCAAACATTTACGGATAACAGCCTTTACGTCATCTTGAGGAACAGGAGTGACAATATCATTCATAAGGACCTGAAAAGAACAAAGAGTTGTGTCTGACGATTCCAACAAACAACATGATAATAGGTATTTTGCATTTTTTAATCTAACTATCACAGATGTACAATATGTACCCCTCGTGTCGTGGACCAAACACTAAGGGCCCTATTTAATGGCATGGCACACGTTGTCTATAGGAGTTGTTTTCAAACTATTTTTGCCCAAGGCACACCCTCTATCAAGCAATAATTCCATGCACACCTTCGATCAAGCAATAATCCTGAGGCACACTCGTGATCAAGCAATACTTCCAAGGCACACCATATTCATATCCACATAGAAAGGCCTCTTTTAACACATGCAAATGTATCTTCTCCATGTGAACCTGATTATTTGTAGCTCTATCTTTCAATTACTGATACAAGTTGACAAATAACTGTGTTACTAATTGGATATTTGAAATGGGATTTATTTAAGTTTCTCACCAAACCCATTTTTTCTTTTGGTGTTACATCTGAACACACTGTGATGACAATTTAATATACAATAATTCATTCAATAGTCACTGTTCTAAGCCAACGTAAAACATATCACAAAATGTAACTATATGTCAGTTTGTTAGAATATTAACCATGTCAACACAGGTGTCAAAAATGGGTTTGTATTTTTTACTAAATACTTACGGAATAATCAGGGGGTTTTTTTCAGTAAAAAGGTATGGCATTTAAGTTTAATTTAATGAACCATGCTGAAGTGCTTGGAGCGTGTGCTTGTCTTGCTCAGCTACGAATGTTAGTGCTCCAGTGAAAACATGAAAAAAACTATTTCACAAGACCTATACGACACAGTAGCAGTGACAAAACTCGAAAGAAATACTGATTTTTAGGTTTTTAAAAGTGCAGAATCAGGTTATTTTTTAAACCTTTCTCCTACCGGCTAATCTAGTAATAAGGAAGTTCCTGAATTTGCAGTTGTATGTCAGAATGAAAGAAAATAAAGTACATTAAAGTAAATTTGTAAGTTGCTATATAACTTTATTAATAACACAAGGTGGCACAAATTCCAAAGGCACATCTGGTCTTGTCTATAGGACCAGAGTGTTCTGACACATTTATTAAGTACTAGTGATCTAAAGGCATGAGGCAAACAGTGGTTTGTGGCGTGAGCAATTTAATTTTATTATTAAGAATGCATAATTGATTTTGGTTTGAATAATGGGAATTCCCCTTTTGCATCCAGCATCAAATTGAGCTGACATTTTTTGTACTTCCATAACATTATTATCATGTAAATACTTAAATTGTGGCAAGAAAACAAAGATACTGTAATTCCTGTCTTCCAGGTGTTTCTGGAAAAGTAAGGTTGAAAAGATGGGACGGACAGATGATTGGCAAGGTGACACATACTGAGCTGTACACATGTCCCTAGGACATTATAAATATTGCAGCAATCTTAGGAGTCGAGATGAGTTTAGGAGTATTCGCAAAAGTTTTTTTTATCATATGATCATTTGGTCCAAGAAACTGGTGTTTTGGGAGCCTGAAAATGCACATTTTTGAAACCAGGTGTCACAGTGAATAAATCTCAAAATAGCCCTACTTCTCCCTTTAACTGCATGTGCTGTTGTATCGTCATTGTTGTGATGAAACCCTTGTCTGCCAGATGCCTCAGATACTGCGTCTGAATTACGTCCATTATATCTCTGTATTTTCACTATAGAAAACAATTTGATTTTGACTGGCAGGGCACAAAGTCAACATTCTCCAGCAGTTTTGTAGTCTTTTACTTCTTCATCTTATGTTTGTTTATTTCACACGTTTTATGTGTGTGATCCACGTCAGCTTCTCTGGTTTAGTATATGTCTTTGGCAGCGCCACTTACAGGACTGGACAGCATTTTCAGTGTTTTCGTGTGGACAAACATATTTCCAATTTAAAATGAAATAATTCATTTCCGTCCCCATGTTGACAGGCCCTGGGTTTGGTTGTCTTAAGTCCTCACCCTTTCCAGCAGGGACAGAGTTGCTTTTAGCGCCCCCTCTGGTCGCCCAAATGGAAAACAGTATCTAAGGAAGAACAATAACATTTTTTCTTAAATAACTGAATATTTGTTTAGACATGAGTTCAACACATAAAAGTCTCTTTGGTTCCTACCTAAAGTGTGTAATCTGGTTCTCTAGAAGCACCCGTAGCCTCTCCTTGATTTCATCGAAGCGCTCTTTTTCTTCAACAGTCACTGTGCCGATACCATCGGGCCTGAAACACAAACAATAGTCAGGGTGTGAGAAGGCAACTTTTCGTAACTACAAAAACAGACGTATCCAAGGAGAAAACAAAATAATGAGTACAACAATTCCAGTAATTTCCTTCACTCCTTTATTAATAGGTCTCATGTTCTGGTGTGTTTGACCGTTTACATCATCTTCTTCTTTACCTTTAATAATATTGAACAATTTTGTCTCTGTAGAGGATCAGAGGCAGCTCTTTTCCCCCTCCCTTTGGAAATGCTCAGATCTCAGGGGGCGGGGAAGATAATGAACTGTTGCCGATTGGCTGCCCACATAATGTCCTATGGGAGGGGGAAGGAGGAGTAACAGGCTGCAGAGCAGACTTTAAAACAGTCATGGCATCTGCCTGTGACAAGCAGAAAACACATATGTAGGTGGAGGCTGTATAGCTATGACATAATAAACAGAGGCTTTAAAAATGTGAGTGTTTTGAGGAGCATTTTCCTTAAAGAAGAAAAGCGCATATCTCTGTGAACTGAGAGTTTAGTAAGAGTTGTCATGTTCTTCTGCTCCTCTAACAACATTAAAAACAAAGGAAATTGATTTTGCAGGACATGGGGCATTTTAACCAAGCGACAGAAGATCTAAATGTCAACATAGCAGCAACTCTCTTGCTCTTTCTGGCATTGATGTACATCTTTTCTGCCCTGAGGGTTGTGTGTACAGTCAAGTGAGGAAGAATTTTCTCGAATATTTCAAAGAACAGCAACAGTGTCTGCTTTCTTCTCTCTTTATGCCCTGTTCAGAAGATTATTCATTGATTTGGTGTACCCACAATGAATCTGTTATTTTAGAGCACGTTATCAAGATATCCAGATATTGTGTGGCTTTGTTGCGTTATCATTTTTACACAACGACCCAAGCTTTAAAGCAAGTGTATGTTTGTGTGTCTGTGAGTGAGTGTGTGTTGGGTTTGTTTATTGTTGGTGACATTTTGTAGTCTGGGTGGAGCGTGAGCAGAGTGCATGTGACAGAAGAGAAGCTGGACTGGTGGCCATGACAGCATGATGAGGAGCAGGTGACATGACACCCCCCACCAGCCCATCACCCCCAGCCCACCACCACCACCACACACACACACACACACACACACCAGTCGTTTGACGTGTCATTTCAGCAGACGTGGAGGAACTGTCCGTCTACTGGTCTGTGTTTCATGTATGTGTATGTGTGTGTTATCCCGGCTCCCTGTGAGCTGTGTTACACTCTGAGATGGACCAGTTTGTTGGAAATCAGAGATGATCTCCTTCAGACTGTCCTCACTCTTCATGGACATGTGAACAGACACTGTCAGTGTGTCACACACACCTGTGGACGTCTGCTGAGGGAAACATGGAGCTGCACTGGAGGTGACTGTCAACTAAGACCCTGTCCACACGGAGACGAAAACGTTTTCATATAGCAAATATTCTCTGTAAAGACGGCATCAATTCAAGAAATATAACCGTCCAATGCTGGAGTATATATGCCAAGCCTGTAAGTGGCGCTGTAATGCTGCTGCAGACATACACTAAAGCCAGAGAAGACATGAAGCATACGTATACATCATGAGAAATGTAAATAAACACTGGCGTTTGCTGGTCTCCATGTTCTCTTGTTGCTCGCAGTGGTCGTAGAAGAGCAGAAGATAAAGTCATAACAAGTTCAGAAGCTTCTGCAGCACGAGCGTGACACTGTATTTGCCATTGTTTCTGTTGTTGTCGCATACGGCGTAAGGGAGAGGTGGGCCTATGATATGATAGGCTGACCATAGGCCCTCTTTTGTCCGGACATGTTCTTCTTTTGATCACAAAATTATGGGGATTTTATAAAATTCCCTAAAATGTCCACGTTTTGCTCAGGTTGTTCTACAGACAAAGCTGTCGCCGGTGACAGAAAAAGACATTCATGATTCAAACTACCGTAACTCCTCAAATCCACGCTATCCAAATAATTCCAACAGATTATGAAAGCTGTGAAGTGGAGCTTTTGAGTGATATGTGGTACATTATGGTAAAGGCTAGATTGCCTGAGGGGGAGGGACAGGAAGTGAGCTGACTGAGCCGGAGAGCAGAGAGAGAATTCAGAGAGACAAACATGTGAGTCATTTATAGGTGGTTTTTCATTATTTTCTGTGTAACTAATGTAAAAATATTGTAAATAATGGCATATGTATAATTCTGGAGTGTTTTCTTGCTGCTCTTTTGCCGTCATTTCAACGAGTTCATCTTTTTTTCATTGTCTTTTTCATCACAGTTCGTGTTTTATAGATCTTATAAATAGTTAAATAATATAATAATATAAATAATAATAAACAATAATACATAATACATAATAGGTTGGGTTTCTGTTTTGTCTTCTCAAAAGTGTTGTACATGTTAATTTAGAATTGTTTATAAAGAGGAACCTGTTGGAAATTCAAATCTTTTATTTTCTTGTAATTACACACAGTGTACAACTTAACAATAATGACAAATACTTGCTGCAATGTTTTATTTTTCCCTGAAAAAAGGTGCAAAATAAATTCCTCAAAGGGCATTTTCTGACACATTTATTGAAAAAATGGCAAAAAAGATCAGGCAGCCCTTTGAATTCATAGTAGCAAAAGGGTTAATATTTATAATAAAGCGCCTCACTGGACCACTGGCATTATTCCAATGTACCTACCTGTCAAGATATTAAGCGTGCATGCGGTATGCGACATGACACAACACACGCTGCTGAGGGTCCTCTTTTTGAGTTTTCAGAATATGGTCACCCTGTGCCAGTTTCAAATGTGCGTTTTTGGGCACCCGAAACACCACATCGGTGTGGACCAAACGCCTATATGATTAAATACACCTTCATTTGTCTCCGTGTGGATGGACCCTAAAATAGTTGGTCTATGTGAAGAAGATTGAAGACACGTTTCATTTTAATGCTGCAATTTAATTTTGTCAAGCTTATGTGCAGGCAGTATGTTTTTGTCAGGGCTGAATGATGTGGGGTAAAAATACTTTGCAATATATTTTTCTACTGCAATATGCATTTTTGGGGCTATTTTAAGATAAATGTTGTATCTTTTACGATAACTATGTCCAAACAAATATCTTTTTCTTTGGATAGTCATTAAAGTCACATATAGAGTGTATGCACATGATGTCACGGTCAGCAAAAGTGAGCAGATTGTGAGGTACTGAGTGGCAAAAAGAACAAACTGTGGAAAGTATGTCTTCAAATAATTTAATTTAGTCATAAAGTTTCAAGGTTTTTGTTATTGTTATTTGATAATGTTCACCGCAGGCAGTAAAGATCCTCAGCTGATGTTTTTTTGTGCCCTGTTCACAAGCTGTTTGTTCTCAATTTTTACTATGAACAGAATGGAATAATATCTAAATGATAATTGGGACCTTTGCTTGACTAAACATTCTTACATATCATTGAACCAGTTACAACAGTTAAAGTCTATTTATTTTAATGTGATGTTATTTGGAAGCTGGAGATTTACATATTATCAAATAAACCAACAGGTACACTGTAGAGTAATAATCATAACCAATCAAAAGTGAAAAAAGTCACCTTGAACATTTCAGCGTCAGGAGATATGAGGAACTTTTTCACACTAATTATGTCCTGCAGGTCTCTCTCTCTGTCTTTTTTTTCTTCCAGCAGTGTGTTATTTCTTGGCAGCTTCCTGATGTTCGTCTGACCTTCTGACCTCACAGCTTCAATGACGACAACAAGCAAATGAGCCGTCAGCGTCAGACAGATGTCGAGATGGCAACACCTTCACATCCTCTTTAATATGACACCCAACCATTCAGGGGCATTCAAGTAGATGGGTGTGACCTTTATTTTCTACTTTGATTTATTTAATTCATTTTAATTTTGTTTTTATTGTTCTGTATCATTTTAGAAGCCATCATTACAATTTCAAAAATGCAAGCTTAACTTTTTGCAGCCTTGACATGAAACACTTTTTCTCGTTGGTAATTCTTGATCAATATGCAGAGATGTAACGTTTAGTCATTCAGCTTCCTGAAAATAATTTTTGTCTAACTGTAAGACACCTAACAATTAAAACTGTATTACTTGTTCTGACAATTAACTTAGCCTTCTTTTTATTTTTTTGCCAGTTGATCTAGTGTGCCATATAAATGAAAGTTATTATTATTACTATTATTATTATTAGTATTATTAGTATTAGTATTATTAGTATTATCATTATGTTACTGCTATAAGCATGATCATATAATGTTACATTTTCTTCCTTTGGGCTTCTTCTTTTAATCATAATTTAAAAATACTTATTGTGTGCATCTTCAATGAACATCTAAACAAAGACACATTCGTTAGGGCACTTTTACATCTTCATAAACAGTTCTCAACAACCACAGATGTTCAGCAGCACAACACAGTGAGCTCTCAGAAGTTAAAATCTTGGGGCTGGTGCACATTATGCTGATATTTATGGCTCAGATGTCGGCTGTATATATCTGCAGAAATGCTCAAATGGCTCTCATTTACTTTCTATGGTGTCATCACCCAAATCCGTTGAGACATTTATTTTTCTGTGCTCCCAAACACCCACGCAGGCCCGTACACAGCAACTAGTTCCTCCTTTTAGTATCACTGTGTAAATGCAGAAATAGTTTTTATTAACACTTTTTCATATCCACAAATGAATTTTAATTCATATTCAAACTCCATATTATTATAGACCCAAAGAAATTATTTAAGTTCAGAAAAATACAATTAAAAGTTCTAATTAAATAAAATTTCCACATTATTGAAATTACACAATCAAAGAAAGCCAACAAAAGCCTGTTTTGTAGAGATTAAGTTGATGTTTACTCATATCAAGCATTTGACATTGGCAAAGAGCAAATCATGCTGAGAAATTTTAGATTGGCTGATGGATAGATATTTTTCAAATGTTTAACTTAAAATCCAGCAAAGGTTGCTGATATTGTACTTAACTTAATGTTAACTTCCCCATGTTTTATCTTATTTCTACTTACATATGTATTTTTATTTTCTATGCAGGCACCTCCAAACAAAAGTGGATCTAAGTGGAGTCGACATTTATCTGGCCAGAAGTTAAATCCTGACACTTAAGCTGGTGACTGGGCAACCAAGTCCAACTTGGTGCACTGACACCTCCAGGCCAGCAGGATATTAGGAGGCCGGGGTGGGGGAGGGGTGTTTATGTGTATGTGTTTGTTTGGATGGGGGGGGGGTCTGGATGAGGTGTGTGCAGTGGGGCACACGCAGCGACAGCAGCGGAGACGTTCGGCCGTCACACATGACAACCTGTCAACCTGTCATGCCTCGACCTCCAGGCATGGCTGGACGGGCTGAGCAGGACTCTGAATATCTGCGCGTTCACTCATGTGGAGGTACTTTATTTTTGGATTTTATGACCACAAAATTCTACGTTGGGACACAGATTAGCATGAATGTGTTTTTGTTGCTGGGGTAATAATAAACTGTGCTGGACTCTTCCCTCTGGCCGCAGACCTTTGCCCTCAGTGCCGGACCGTCCCTTGACTATCTTTGTCACTCTTCATGTGCAGACAGCTGATGTTGATGTTGACAAATTTGATGTCCGACAGACTTCACAGCAGATTAGAGGGGAGTAAATATTGAAACTCAGATCACAACGTACACAAAGGAGGGGAGGCCATATGAGTCCTCTGTCACATTTGGAAAACTTGATGGAATTTTTTATATTATGATCAGTTTCTAAAAGATTACAACACTTCTGTTAAAGCTGGGAAAGAAGGACCAAAGCAAGAACTCAGTATTTTTCTCTGTGAATAACAAACATATATTTGTTACAATGCCAGGATTAAAAACTATTGTTTCATTCTTGCTGGTATCAAACAATACTGAAACCTGTTTGATACCACAGAAACAAAAAGATGAGGGGTCTTTCATTAGACTTAAATGGATTTATTTCCCAAAAATTTCCCTTAACAAAGGACCAGAAGTTCATAATGTTTGTCTTATGATTTACACTGACCAATTTACAACTCAATACTAAATAGGCATATGTTTAGGTATTTAAACATTAGTACTGAAATTATATTTAATTATATTTATATAAACATAAATCATATATATATATATATATATATATATATATATATATATATATATATATATATATATATATATATATATATATATATATAAATATATATATATAAAAATATATATATATACACACACACACACACACACACACACATATATATATATGGATAGATAGATAGATAGATAGATAGACAGATAGATGGCTATAGATATAGATATATAGATAGATATAGATACAGATATATATAGACGGCACTCATTGGAAACTTAAATCAGTTTATTTGACACGCAGTGTGACTGTGGTTATATCCTCAGAAGGCACTCTATTTATTTAATCTCCATCTATTATCTATCTATTATCCAAGATTTTTTTCTAAGTTATTAAACTATGCATAAGAAAGTGCTTTACTTAAACAATTAGGCCAATTATACATGAAATTACTTAGAAATATTTCCATTTTGAAGTCTTTAAGGCAGGCCTGGCACGTATTTTTCACGTTTCATTTTTTAATATTTTCAGTTGACTGCAGAGAGGGAGTACAGATAATACATTATTTGTATACAAACAAAAGTTATTATCAGAATCTTAGAAACCTTTTACATTGTTTCCCAGCCTTCAGTAAAACTGGTGAAAACACTCAAATGGAGAGATTCATAAAAATATGATTCTCAGAGGGTGAACTGTCCTTGAGCTTAAAAAAGTGATACAACTTTTGACAAGGTTTACATTTCCCATTTGACTTTACTTACCTTCTATTTCCAGATAAAAGTGGAGACCTGGGGTCAATTTTCTTCATGAACTCAATGATTTTGAGTTCTTTCCTATTAGTCTGTGCGGGGAGTTCAGGGGAGGGGAACAACGCTTGTTTGAGTTCGGCCTCATTTACGGGCCAGTTTAACAACTCAGACACTCGCTGACTTCATGCAGGCAGCGGAAATTTCAAGGGTTCGAGTATCAAAAAGGGAAGGTAATTTAGTGATAGCAAACATGGTAAAAGGGTAACAAGGAGAAGGGAAAAAGAAAGAGCAAAATAAGCATGCAAAGTAAAAATATCAGACATGCAAAAGGAAAACAATATCTCAAAAACAAACAGAGGGGAGGGATACACATTTGCTTCTCAGGCTTGTCACCATGTAGGTAGGTATTTTCAAAAACTGAAGTTTTCCTCCTTTGTTTTCAAACAATAATCCTGTGATAATGCACAAACTCACTGTTTATTACCATGTTACAGTGTCCACAATATGCAACCTTTTTTAGATTTTCTATGCCAAAGCAGATTTAGTTTTATTTATTTTCCAACCACAAGTATGACAGGTGTAACAGTGTATTTCGTGGCTATGTTAACTGGTGTTAGCAAGCATATTGAGTTGATAGTACTGTGATATGAGATACATCTGATGATCTGGTTCAAATTCTGTCTTTACACAGTTTTGTGGTACTCTTGTTGATTTCATCATTGGCCGTAACCACAGCAACAGCAGACACAAGCAGCCATAGGTCACCAATCAACACGGTCACCTGTGACATGACAACATCGGGTCCTGTCTAACCTTTGTATTGTTGGTGTTTTTGAAGCTATATCATTGTAAAGGTGTGACAAGTATGTGTGATCATATGAATAATCCAGCCAGCAATGTCCACAGCAGCATATGTAAGCAACAATAATGATGTTTTATGGTATGACGTCTCTCCAAAGAGGGGTCAGGGCAGAGTGTCCACATGGTTACATGCAGAACAGTTTTTAAAAGTAATTTCCTTGGCAGGAGTTTTTAAACTTGACACACCAGACAGAACATTGAATGTGTTTCACTAGTCCCTCTGGGAAAGACCTCAAAGGAAGTGTTTGGGAATGGGAAAAACCTTTCAGTAGCATATCCGGCAGGTGATTGGACAATTATTCTGTCAATCACATTTACAACTGGCCAATCACATAATGTGGTAGGTGTAAAATACAAAGCAAAGATATCCTTCCTATGGAGAAGTTTGTAGTGTTATTTATTTCTCAATTAATAAAGAAATGTGGTCCAGATCTGATAAAACTGCTACTGAAGCTGTTAGCATCTATGCTAAAATCCATACAAGCAGTAGTTCCCACCACTTCCTGCTCTAAAGGAGTCTGATTGGACCGTGCTGCTTTGGGCCACTCCCAATCATTGTAGATTGGAGCTTGGCAAGATGAATCTGCCTGATTACAGACATTAAATCAGGCAGATCAAGCTGCTGCAAAAGGTCAGGAGTTTTCCAAGAGATGCGTTTTCAGTCACCTAAAATGCTATTTACTTGTGGACAGACGGCCAAAACTCACAGAAAAACCTGCAGTTTCAAAAATACCAACCTACGTGTGGACACAGCCTTTCATGTGAGCTGGCTAGCTCTTTAGTCTGAATCTTTTTGCTGTTTTTTTCTTCAAATTTACACTTAGGTTTTTGTCAGTCAAAGGTCGTTTTACTTTCACTCATGAGAGTTGACTTCGTACCTGTTTCCATGGACGTGTGAGGCACAGAAGGCGAAGCTGTAGTGCAGCAGAGTGGGGTCGATCATGGCTCCGTTCTCGGCTCTCTCCAGCAGATCACTCAGGTAGCATAAATGTCGATGGCAGCCCCTCACACCATAACGGGCACAGTACTCGTCCAAGACAAACACCTGACCAGGACTGAACCAACCCTGTAGGATAATAAAAGGAAAAGGCAAAACTGCTGAGAACGCAGATTTCATGCAGACAGCAGTGTCTCAAATCTGAGCACTTCAGGCAATTTAGCTCCACAGTTTAGATACGAGAAGGACTCTAGAGGAAGCATCATCTTGTTTAGTCACTGCTGTGTGTCTCCATTTAATGAAACACAAATTTAAGACTGCTGCTAACTGCACAGTCTGATGTGAGGGCTGTTTGCAAAAGTGATTAATAATGTAAACTGTAGGCTCAAAAAGTACATTTTTCAAGGAACACTAATCCAAAACATGGCTGCTGTTAATATTAAAAATCATCAGAATGCTAACTTACTTAATGTGTGTGGCGACATACAAAATATCATATCACTGAAGAGCTAATCTGTGATCATTTTGAAAATGTTTGTCTTGTAACCAGAAGTTTCACTGTACGTACAACTAATAGAAAACTAAAAATCATCCTCACCCTAAATGAGGGGAGATCGCAGAATATGCACACTAGGCAATGCACAAGTCAGTGGTTGCACTTATCTTTCACAAAGCCTCTGTGTTTGGAACTATTTTGAGATGCAACAAATAGGTTACTTATCCTTCTGCTGGCAACGCACTCTTATCAGCTGTTAGTCGGTCTGAACAAGAAACAACAAACACTACCCTCACCAAAACTGAACTAAAAATGAGCAGTTTTGATACGAGTGATGTCGATGGGCTGTTATCGTTACAAGATGGTATCTTTTTGACCCAGAATACACAGAGGAAGAACTTTTGGAGATGGAGGGCTCTAATTTCCTAGACCGGGCGCAGGCGCGGTGCACCTGCCCTGCGCCTGCGCCGCGCCAACGGGGTGTGTCCAGTGCATGTTGCAAGTTTGTTTCACACCCATCTCGGCGCAGCCAGTCTACCAAATTGCCAAATTGGCTGCACACGGCGGTGCGCCGGACGAAATTACCACTGCGCGGGGTGCGCCAGGCTGCGCCACCCTGCGCCACCCTGAGTTGCGCCAGGAAATTAGAGCCCGGAGTCACAGGTAGAAAGAGGAACAGGAAATACTGATCTGAAACTAATCAGAAGTTACCTGGTGTTGCATATGCATGATCTGTGAGCCCATGCCCACGAACCAGGTAGCCTATTGCTGTCACGAGTTGGACTTAGTAACAATGCTTCTCCTGGACCTTTCTGATCCTGATCAGTTAAATGGACACTGCAAACATGATGTTCTGTCATTACAGAGGGGGAATCCTGGTGTTCAAATCCAAAACAACAAGCCAAAGTTGGAAAAGGCCCACATCACTGGATAGAAGTCAGTATTGTGACCATTTGTTGTGCCTGTTTTTACATACGGGATACAGAAACCACCATCTTATTCATTTTCAGGAGAGTTCGATTTATATCAGTTTGTGCTCCAGTCACTAACTGACCTTGATGTGGTACTCTTAAATAGGTTTTCATCTGCTAAAAAAGGGGGCTCAATGGAAAACTTTTGGGAACCACTGCCTGAGGGGGGATAGCTAGCAAGCTGCTTAATTGGCAATTATATTATATAGTGTCATAGGCCTCTAGCAACCCCACTTCAAAAAGCACAAACTATCCCTTCAAGCAATTTGTCATGAGAACAATATCAGATTTTTACAGTTTTTCATATTTGCTAAAACACCAAGTATCATTCGCTGGACCAAAACGTGGGTTGCCTTAACTCATCAGTTGAATTTAAGACTCTGATGCCAAAAACTTAAAACACTTTAACAGGTGAAGTACAAATTGCAAAAGTCACTTAATCCCTCTTGCAAAACTTAAACACATTCTCACTCTTCAAAACAGTTTTCATTCTAATGCTCTGGTGATGCAGGATGGTAACCGCAGGAGGTAACAGTGAAACACAAAAAAAAGCACAGCTAGTATCACACTTCAAAACAGAGTAAGTTAGCAAGCTCATACCAAATAATAATTCAATAACTAACAAAAAGTCTGTCAAGAGCACAAACATCCACCAAGGCATTTCCAAAGTTGTGGGGCATTGTTAACACATCCTTAAAATAATTCCTTGATTATTTGGATCACCACTAATATTTGATCAATTCTCTCTTGTACCATGAACAAGATTCCCTGAAAATGTCATCATAAATCTGCTGAGAACTTGCTGAGTTATTTGCAAAAGTGTGAAAGACTGTCCTATCTCACAATGTTAACAAATTCTTTTAAAAAAACTCCTGGATCTACATCCATATTTCAATCCCCACCAAAATCTCATCATGTCTTTCTTGTGTCATGACTAACATTTCCTAAAAGTTTCATAAAATTCCATTCACAACTTTTTGAGTTAACCTATTCTGAGTTGAGTGAGTGCTTGCAAAAACAAAACCACCTTGACTGAGGTAAATATGCAGTGAATTCCAAAATAATTATTCAAACAATAAAATTTTATAACACCTTCACGTCATTCAAAAGACAAAAAGAGAGTGCTCTCTCTTGCTCTCATGTTTATAAGACTTACTGTGTTGCTTGAGACACTTTAATCTAAATGAATTTATCAAGATGACACTCAGAGGCACGCTTTTTTAAACATGCCGCTGTTTTCATGGCATGGACCATAGAAAACAAACTTCAACTTTAAACTAAGACCTTCATCATGTTGAATCTGATGAATTAAACAACATGTTGGTAACAAATGTAGTAAATATGTGAAATGCATGTGCAAATAGTGTTTTGTAAAAAGTCTGTAGACTGTAGAAAGCACTGCCATGTTTGTGTGAGTAAATGTTCTTACTCTTTGGATTGAAATGGAGATCAACATAAACCTGAAGTTATAATTAGGTGCAACGGAATAAAGTGGTTACAAGGACGTAAAAGTATTTGCTGCAATCAGAAACTTTATGTCTTTATACATTTTAACAATAAAACAAGCACATTATTGTTCTCACTCTCTCTTTGTATAATTTTTCTTGATGAACTGAAGCCTGAAGCTCACTTATTGCTGCTGTCGTCTTTAATTTTGGGTTGTTGGACCTAATTAATCCTGCAGACAACAAAAAGAAAGAGCCCTGAATCATCACTCGCAGCTATAATTTCCTCCAGCTTTCCCTCCTCCATATGCTCATCAGTTACATACAATTAGCCTTTGGATAAACAAAATTACATCTGAAACATTATCAACTGCACGCACTGGTCTGAACACTGCCAGAGGCTAATTAAGACCTCTTCAGACTGCTTCAGATGAAGGGCTTCTGCAAATGTCTTTGTGAGCTTTAATAACCAACACATCTGAGAGTCACTTTGTGCTTGAACTGGAATATTTCTCACCAGACAGGAGTAGGAGTCGTTGAGTCTGTGGTCCAGAGTGAGGCGCTGCACCAGTTCAAACAGAGAGCCGTGGTCAAAGTTACAGGGGTTTGCTGAGATGAATTCATCCATGCCGTGTTTCTGAGCTCTGTCAGCATCTGAAGACATCCATGATCCATCCAGAGAGAAGAAAGACGGACAGACAGAGACGAAGAAGAAATGGAAAAATATTAAACTGTGTTCAGAAAGACAATGTTTCCAATTAGTTTTTACACTCACAATTCTGTTTCAGAGAAATACTCAGGTTTGTGAAGTGCCAACAATAAAGTGGTGCTGTAAACACACTTTTAATGTGCCAAAAAAGCAAACTCTTTATTTTTAAAGCAAAGCCAATCAGAATTTAGTTTGTGCCCAGCATCACTCCATCAGCAGCAGTTCATGAGGGTAGAGTCGAGGTAATCAGGATGATTTTTTTGAAGCTTCTTTCAGGAGATGACCTGCAAACTGAAGATTATTTTGGAGGTCCAGGGAATTGTTGTCATTTCCGTTGTATGCATTTTCATAAAATAATGTTCAGATATATAAGCTGCAATATCCTCAAAGACCATCTGTGCAACGTTCTGTATGCACCTCACACTTCGCAACAAATCTGCCCTATTTTATTCAATCAGTCTGTTTCCACATCCGATGCCACAATCCAACTGGTTTGCTGGAGACACATGAAGACCTGATTTCTTCGAGAGCTCCTTCAAATCTGTTTCAATCGAGGCCGAGTGGATCGTTCCAAAATAACATTAAAAACAGGAAAGGCATGAAGTTTTGGTAAGTCCAAAATACACAACATTACACATAATCATATTATAACCTGCAGATTGTTGGTCAGAAGATCTAAAAGAGACTAGGATGACATTGATAAAAATAAATAAATGTAACAATACAAGTTTTAATTTAAGTTTGAATTGTATTTTATCTTAATAAATACAGATTTTTAAAAATGCAAGGCAGCCACTTATATTGATTAATATGCAGAACATCTTTTCTTAAGTAGAAAGAAATTTTCAGTAATGCTGCATATTAAAAGAAAAGTGTTTCAGCTTTTGAAGCAAGCTGGTTTGACTCTTCCTGTGTTACCGTAGATGTGAATAGTTGAAATGGGTTTAAAAGTTAATATTACTGTAACAGATTATTCAGGGAGTGGACATACTGTCTCTTAGTTTACAATCTTATATCTTATATGATAAGATAATAAATGTATTTCTAAAGACCAGTATAATAAAGATATGGTAATTTAAAAGAGTTAAAGAAAAAGACAAGGACCAAAGTCCTACCAGATGTTCTCAGGCCCATCCATTAATAACATTTTGTATCTGCCTCTGAGGTGCAAACCACAGATAATTTTTATTTTATCTTTTTACAAATCTTTGTATAGTGACATCAACGGAAAGGACCTGCATGGGCTGAAATTGGAGGAGTTTTGGGATAGTTGGTGAATTTATCCAACTGATTAATAACTACATTAATACCTCTTAATAAGCATGACTTACACAGCCAAGCAGTGTTATTCACCTCTATAACAGTTTAGAAAATGATTGACAATGAATTTGCTTTGTCTTTGCATTACAGCTGAACAAAAAGGGTAATAGTTAAATTTTTTACATTTTTAACCTGAAAAATACAAAACACTCACCTAAAAACACAGGCAGCAAATTAGCCTTAGACAGGCAGTACAACCTAAAACAGATGTGGTGGGCCAGGCACTCACCATCAGCCAAACCAAAACTGTACGCTCAACAAAAGGCTTAACAGGGGGACTTTGCTGAAATTGTGTTTATTTCTTATGTGAAATGTACCCAGAATTTTACCTAAAAGCTGCATTAGGTGGCCCCTGAACATGTTCTTCTGTTTAAGTCCCTTCATATATTTATGGGAGCTTAAACTGTATGTGATGGTTGATTGGACAATAGAAGGAAATCTTTATCATGGTCAAGCTGCAACCTCCAGCATGGAAATAAAAAGCCTATATTGAAGTGAAAAAAACTGCTGTCTCCGCTAGAGACTGGCTGCAGAAGAACCACGTTCACACCCCATGTTAGGAAACACTTGCGCTGCTCCAGCCACAACTGGGCCTGAGCACAATCACGTCATTTTATTGTAATAAGCTGCATGCAGTTAACGCCAAAAGGTCCAAACTTTTTTGTACTGAAGTGTACTCTCGTCCAGTGTCAACTGGGATAGGGTCCAGCCTCCCAGGAGTAAAAAGAATACCCAGCATATATAATGAAGGGATGAATGGATATTCTCAATATAATTATACAACACAGTTGCCTGCCGGAGTTACCACTGTAGCTTTGTTCATGGCTGCTGCCTCCTTCTGCCTTACTGACCAAAAACCTTCTAACATGGATATAAACAAAGGATATTCATTGGAAACTTTGGTGCAGGTAGGTAGCATCAGTAGCATCTTTAAGGACCAGCATAGTTTAGCGGTATTTTGCTTTAATAGCGTAGTCTGAGTTGCATTGAAGCTGTTTCAGGTTATACTCATTTAAATTGACCTGTTCAATACATTTCACTAGTCCATCTGGGAAGGGCCTGTAGAAAGTGTTTGGAGAGGACTGAACCTTGTAGAAGCATATCTGGCAGATCAATGGATGATTATTCCGTCAGCCACACTTATTTAAGATCAGTATTGTATGTACAATAATGTCCTACGCTACAGAATGTGAGCCACTACATAAAACAAATTCTCGTCAAAACATGTCAGAAGTGGAGAGAAAATATTCTTACTATAGCAAGGTGTGTAGCGTTGATGTTTGTGTTTGTTATTTAATAAAGAAATGCAGCCCAGATCTGACAAAACTGGTCCTAAAGCTGTTAGCATCAATGCTAATCTCTGTACACGCACCCACTTCCCGCTGTCGTCTCGCTCATAGCCCGTTCCACTTCCTGCTCTAAAGGACTCTGATTGAGCCGCGCTGCTTTGGGCAGTTCACAATCATTGTAGATTGGAGATTTGGAAGATGGATCTGCCTACAGACATTGAACCAGGCATTATGTGATCGCTCAACCACAGTGGCAACTGATCATATTCAGCACAGCAATATGGACATTGCACCAAAAGAAGAAACAAAGGTTGACATGGCTAGTGCTGCAGTTATAAGCATTAGCCAAACCCCACCCTGCAACCAACCTTAAACTAAATTCTGACTATATTCTGAACTCTTCATTTACTGCAGTCAAGTTGAAAAAACCTGGTTTCACTAGTGCTCTGACAAATATTACATTTCCTACCTAAGAGCATTCATAGTCTACTCAGTTTAACACTCACTCTAAAAACCATTGGTGTGGAGTGAATCAAACAGTCCGGACAAACCTGGCACAGATATGAGTGAAGGTTATACCACAACCCAGCGTTTGCCGGCCAACGTCCTCTTCACTGCCCAGTGATGGCACCCCAGCTGTCAATCAATGAGCGAAACAAAGAGCATAATGCTGGGAGCTTACTGTGTCCCCTCAACAAGTCCCCCCCCACCCAAATCCTCCCCCTTCAAAATTCTAAAAAGGTGACATTGTGGGGCCCCTTTGGTCTGTAGCTGGTGGCCTGTCAGGTCTGTTTGACGTGAGTGAGCAGGAGAGGAGGCGGGAGGGCTGGACAGTAACATGCAGTGACATTAGTCACCCCCGTCCGTCTGGACTGGGGAACAATGGCCCTGACAATGATTGATGGCTGCTATTCATGTATAGATCCAAAGGAAGGGGACACACTGCTGGTCAAGGGTCTGATGGCCAAAAGCATTTGGGGTTATTCTGTGCGTGGTATGATTTTTTATTTTTTTTTGTACTGACCATGTCAAGATCTTTCTGTCCGTAAACTTGTGGGACCAGAACTCTTCTGTGCTTTTCAGCTACACTCCTGAAAACCTGTTCATAGGTACTGTATGTTAATTTTGTCAAATCTTCAGCAGATGATGTTTTTATTTTGTTTGGACCAATTTGGAGTTAAAGTCATTATGTCACAGTTGTGTGAGCATTGTGGAAGCAGCAGAACAGTGGAACCAAGTTCAAGGTGACACAGAGAAGAAAGATCACAAAGAGAGGAAGTCCTTGCTCATAATTGTAGAAGATATCAAGGCTGCACTGGGTCAAACTTGAGACGATAAGGTGAAATGTCAGGGGCTTTTCAAGGATGATGGAAGAGGCTGAAATAATAAATAAATAAATAAATAAATAAATAAATGCCTGACAAGAAAATATCTAAAGAAAGCTATCAGGTCATGAACTGATCATTTCCTCGCAAAGACTTAGCTGTGCCGTAACACACCTACATCCCTGCTACTTAAAGAGCTTTTTAACTACATTGATCCCTCATGATCACTCATAACATTAACTATCACTTTATCAAAAGTATGAGAAGGATAGTCATTCTCTATCTTAATTTTCACAATAGATATTTGTCGTATGAGAGAAATTCTCAACACACCGCTGCATTCAGGTCTTCCACTGATCAAAGCAGTGCAGCAGGTCTTCTTCGGACAGTTGTCTCAGAACCTCTGTCGTCCTTTTCTTAACTTCTGACACACTGTGGGAAAAGTCACACTGTGCTAATCAGGTGAACTGGGAGGACTGTCAAACACTGTGATTTGTTTTTGGGCCAGAAACTGCACAGTGTGAGCTGGCACATTGTCTTAATGAAGATTTTCGAGTTATTATACAGCTTGCTTTTTGTGTTGATTCACCACTGACCTTTCTGCAACCCAGTCCACTAAAACGATACTCTTGATGTCAAAGAAAAAGATCAACATGGCCTTAAGTTTGGTCTTGCTTTGTCCTGCTTTCTTCATCCTGATGATGGTGTTTTTCAATGCACTGATTGACGTTATACCTCAGGATAATATTGGAGGATCTGCATGTATTTGCTTGCATTTTCCTTTTGATCAGGAGTCAGACGTTCTGGGACAACTTAGGCACACACTTTTGACATGTTCAGATTTTCATGCAAAATTTGTCTAATTATCTCTTTGTCAATGGAGACCCTTTCTGCTCCCATTCGTTAACTGAGTCATCAATCATTTTGAATGATGATTTAAATTTGTTGAAACTGCAACGTTCATCGTCTTGAACATCCTCTCTGTCTTTACAAAATCTTTTGTGCCATTCAAACAGACGTGCACATGCACTTTTCCTCATGCACCTCGGTTAATGTACCAAAAGATGTGGCTGATGTTTTGTTCAGTTTCACCAAAAATTATAAGTTATTGTGTTGCTAAACATCTAATGTGCATTTCAATCAGCAGTGAATTAAAATGTCACTTATTGGAAACTTACAGCAGTTGTGCATGAATACCCAACCTTTTTAAGAGCAGGTCAAAGGCACTGGAGGAAGATGAAGCAGGC
This sequence comes from Cetoscarus ocellatus, assembly GCA_037902135.1. NCBI lineage: Eukaryota > Metazoa > Chordata > Actinopteri > Labriformes > Labridae > Cetoscarus > Cetoscarus ocellatus. The sequence goes on along the minus strand of JBAMNC010000579.1, from coordinate 542,327 downwards.
TGTAGATGCTTTGACTGGTGATTTGCTGCTCTCTGAACTGATTGGTTGATATTTTTGTATCTGTGATTGTTTCATGACTGTAACTTTGTAAATGTGCCGCTGCTGTCTTGGCCAGGATACCCTTCCAAATGAGCTTTTTAATCTCAATGAGTTTTTTCTGGTTAAATAAAGTTTGATTAATTAGTTGATTCAATTAATACAAAACACTCAGTGTGACTGTGAACCATGTGGTTTTATCCTTATAAGGGCAGTCTCAATATTTAACAGCTACACCTTATACATATCATTAAATGTGCCACCTCTGGCACCTTAGGAGGGCTCAACCACAGGTACGTGGTAAAGAGGCTTAAAACTTTTCCCCCTTCTTTACCATAAACACAAGGTAAGAACTATCTTCAGCTTGTATAAAGTTGAAGACACTTGTTAAATTGTATTAAGTCACTGTTGGGAACAAACCTCCTACCGCCATTTTTTTTTTTTTTCATGAAACATTGTTTTTGGTCACTTTGTTGAGGGGTTCATTAATTTGTAACAAAATTAAAGTACAAAAAATAATTAGTAATCAGGACCAAATCATATTCATTTAGTCAGTTGCACAGCATTTTTTCATTTCCTGAAAAGTAGCAACCTTGGAGATAGGAGGTTTGTGCCTGACAGTGACAGCAATTAACTTATGCAATTTGTAGAACATGTTTATGGAAAAAATGGGATTAATGGAAACTCTTAATTAATAGCCGACTAGCTTTATGTTATGATTATGCAGAATTGGGTACTAATAAGTTCCTGATGTTAGCTAATCAGTAAGTAACCTATTAGCATGCTAATAAGCAGCTAGTGAGTCGTGAATATGATCACCTTAAAATTAAGTGTTTCCCAAACTTTGTTTTCCCATAATAACTGTTCGGAGAGCAATTGTAATTGGTCAAAGTCAGAAATATCAAAAACTGGAACAGACCAAAGAATGAGCAATCAGTGCATCGTCAAGATCAGAGATACCTTCACCAGCAGCTATTTGACATTTTTAACCTTTACGAGTTCACACACTGCAGCTACGGGCTCCATAATGTTACCCAAAGGATTCAACCATAAAACTGATGTCCTGTTTACTTTGGTCCCCCAAAGGTGTCTCTGTATTATCCAGAAAAGACACTGTTGTCGTTTCAGGGCTGAAAAGTTTGAGATGATTCCGTTCATTTTTAACGTTTTAATAATATTATTGGCAGTCAGATTTGTCCTGGTGCATATCCACCAGTATACAAGACAAAAATAAAGACAAAAACATCTGAATGCTTTTAATATATGACAATTTTACAATTCCAAACTAAAAACCAGAAACATTATCACTGAAATGTGTCAAACAAACAAAAGCTTCTGTCACTGTCTGGTGTAAAAGAGTAAACTGTGAAGCTCAGTTTCACCTCTCAGCAGCTGAAAACAAACCTCTTAATTCTGTCTTTGCTGTCACAATGTTTTAATGTGGTCTATTTTGATTTGGCTCAGGGGAGGACGGGTGGCGCTGACGTGATGTTATATTATTCATTGCACTGATCCAGGTGTGAACTGACAAGCAGCTATTTGGTAACATTGAATGATTGCTGCTTGATTTAATTGTGCAGCAGCCTCACTGTATTATTCATAGCCTGGCACTTTTAACTTGGTAATTACCAGCGGCTGAGACTCACTGGGACTCCAGTGGTGGTGACAAAAACAGCTCGCTCACTAAATTCACTTAACCAAATGCTATAAAGAAGCCTGTTTTCATTTAGGGGTCTGCAGGTCTGTATATAGATGGTTGACCTCCTAACAGTATCTGTGGAAATAGTCGCAAACAAACAGCAAGACTGTACTTTGACATATCTAATGACGCTGCTCTTTTTAGCATTTCAGCAGAATCCAGCCGTGAATTTACAGCCACTTTAACATTTTGCTCACATGTTGCTGAGTTTACTTGTTGATAAAGGCTATCATAAGAACAATAGCACGTGAACCCATCAGAAAGCCTGAACTGTTAAGGCCAAGAGTGTTGAGAAGAGGATCAAGCATTTACATTTGTGGCAAACTTTATAGCTCTGCTTGATAAGCTGATTCAATGTTTAAATAATTGGTCATTATGGGAACATTTGTTCTATATTTACTATTCAGTTTTGGAGAAGGAGTGGACTTTTATATAAATAAAACCCACTAGTTCTTGTAGGTGGTCATGAGTCCTTTTTCAAGCTCAGGTCTTGTGCCAGGGGCCTGGGAGCTTCAGGGTTCTTCATCTTATCTGCTCCTTGGGTTATGCTCTTTTGGACAGACATCTATGATGTTGTTCCTGAAACCTGCTGGGGGCCACTCCTCCAGTTTGTATACGCTCATGTGCTGAAATAGCTCTCATGTGTACAGTGGCAGGAAGGATAACATGAATATTGGTCTCTTAGTAAACCGTAAAACCTGTCCCTGGTTTAAATGCAATGCAGAATAAACCTGTTTAGAGTCGACTTTTGTAGTGTACGAGGGAAATTTAAAGAGAAATTCTAAACAAAAAGGCATCTTCAGACTTCATTTCAAATTCTAATTTGTATTAAGTCAGATTAGCCTATTAAAAATAAACACACCACATCTGCATTACAGTACAATATCCAAATCAGAACTCTTAAATGAGATGTACTAGTTCAGATTTCTTCTCATAATGAGTGCACAGCAACCATTACAGAAGTTTTCATAAACTGAACATGCTACAGCTTTGCAGTGGTCGTGAAAAATGTGTCCCCAAAGCATTAATGAAGCTGAACTCTGATCGCAACACTTTAGAAACTGATCAGGGCATTTAAGAAAAACAGTCCAACCCTGCTATATAAATGGAAGATGGACAGACAGAAGCACAGCCAAAGCAAATAATATCCACATGCATGCTAGATTACAAAAATACATATTCTGTAATTCTGTCTCTGCAGAAATGACACATATAAGAGTCTGATGGACAACAGAGGGAAGGAGGAGAAAGAAAGGGGAGGAAACACTTACCGTTTGATCCAGCTTAAGACAGCAGGGTCAAGGTAAAGAAGAAGAAGAAGAGAGGGAAGAAGAAACAAACAGAGAAACATAAAGACACACAGCAAAGCCACCAACACTTTAACACTAAAGCAGACCTACAGCTGAGAGCAAAGCAGCACAAACAGAACGAGTCAACAGTAAAAGTTCCAAAAAAACAGCACGCGACCAGAAAGAAGACAAACTAAGAGCACTTCTGTGTCAAAAATGTGCATGGTGACAGAGTGAGGACAAAAAGCACAGGACAAAGATCAAGATCAAGATTGATAAAAATGAACTGCTTTCTGTTTTGTTTGGCTGAACATGTTCTCACTTCAAACTCATAAAATACCAAGTCCTATCCGCACTTTCCTTGACTAAGTCTTGACTGGTCCTTGACTGAACAGTGCTGAGACCTGCCCACCAGCATGACTGTAATAAGATACCCTACATGACAAACAAGTAGTAATTGGTTATTTCTAACACTATTCGACGAAAGGTAAAGCCCTTGTGAGAGAACCACCATCATAGGAGGACGCATGAATGGGTGTGTCTGTGGTGGAATTTAGGCACACCCTAAGTGAAGAGCCGGGGGACTCCCAGTGGCTGAGAGTTGGCAGGCAGGCTGGAAGAAAAAGATTGAGGTGGCTTCATCTGTATGGAAAAAAAAAAGATAACATCTGCACCACAATTATGGAGACTGATTCAAGGATGTTTACCTCCTCTGATTGCGGTGTAGAGGATGAAATACTCCCAGAAATTATATGTTTCAGAATAACAGGCTACCACTGCTTTGCTACGCTACTTTGCTATGCTGCTTTGCTACGCTGTTATGCTACCGCTGCTAGGCCACACTGCTTTTCAGTCACTCGGCAGTTGTGCTATGCTACGCTGCTATGCTACCACTGCTATACTATGATGCTTTCCTGTCGCTTTGCAGTTGTGCTATGCTACCGCTGCTATGCTACCGCCGCTATGCTGCTGCTGCTATGCTACCGCTGCTATGCTACCGCTGTTATGCTACCACTGCTATACTATGATGCTTTCCTGTCGCTCTGCAGTTGTGCTATGCTACCGCTGCTATGCTACTGCTGCTATGCTACTGCTGCTATGCTACTGCTGCTATCTTGTCACTTGGTAGTCATGGTTTGCTGATGCAGCTCTTAATGAAGACAGTAAAGAGGATAATATGAGTCATTCTACCAAAAACCAGCTCCAGAAAACAATGTTATGTCCTTCCATTGCAAAAAACCTTAAGCCTATGCAATTTGAACTCTATTTGATGATAAAATCCATCCCTGATGATTTATGTCATCGACTAGTTGTTGCATCCCTTGTGTGTGCAGGCCCATTTTATCTGGATTTTATCACTTAAAATATGTTTAGCTGGTGCTGATTTTGGACAGGAGTGCTTCACAAATACTGAGGGGCTCTTGACCATAGCCTATGCTTCATGAGCTTTCATCGATAAAAGTATTTGTTTTATGTTATTACTGAGCAACAACTCAGAAAAACGGTTGAAAACTTACAAAACTGAGATATGGGTGCATCCAGCTGTGGTGCTGTGCCCCCTCTGGAGTTGAGCTTCTGGACCTGGGTGGGTGGAACAGGTTTGTGTGACTGTCCTGTGGCTCTGTACATGGCCTGCACCCAAAGGATCCGATCCTGCTCGTCATCACTGGCAAAGATCACCGTGTCACCCTCTTTCACAGCATTGAAGAACGTCCGGCCTCCATCCAGACCTGATGCACAGAAAGAGGAAGAAGGGGATTGTTTTTTTTGTTTTTTGTTTTTTTTATGAATTTATTTAAAATACTTATTTAGGGTCTTTGCAGTTTTTTGAATTGAAGAGAGAGAAGGGTTGGGATGCGTCAATCAGAATTTATTTCCAAACAAAGTACACGAAAATGTAGCCTTTATGAAAAAGAGCTCCATCCAAAACTATGATACTCTTTTAAACAAAATATAACAACTTATATCTTGTTCCCACACTTAACCAAAGTACTGCTACATCTCCAAGAAAACCGATAATGGATTTGTTATGGGAACCAAAAATTATGAAATGTAACCACAAACATGTGTCACTGGGTTTGCTGATATACTAAGAAACTGAACCATCACAGAAGACAGTTCAAAAGTAAGTGTGTTTGGAAAGACTGCAAAAGTATTGCATTATTACATCGAAGCAAACACTGAAGCAGGTGTTTTTAAGGCAGGACATATACTTGATGTTAACTATGTAGACATGGTCACATGATGGTCGCCATGCGCTGCCTGCATCAATTAACGCAATGTGGTTGGGAGCTGCAGTCTACAGCTGACTGGTAGGATCAGTGTAGAGGCAGAGCAGTCAACTAGGCAGCAGGAAAAACTTTTATTCATTTAAAAGACGAACTGTAAAATTATGTCCACAATAATTAACATTTTAATAGATGTGTGAGGCTGTAGTCAGGAAATAAGTTTGGTGTATTTCTTCAATGAGTGACTATGTAAATTGGTGACTTTGCCTTGTTTCTTTGACTTAATTTTCTTACATATATATTCTTACAATTTTCTTACATATAAACTATTGATTATTCGTTGGATACAATGCTTAACAAAAAAAAAACACTTCACATAAAAGAACTGAAGGTTACACCCTCTGCTTTGCCAATGCTTTTACTACAACATCTAACAGCACAGTTGGACAAAAGTCATCAGCTAACATAATCACTCATTAGACCATGCCACCGAAACACTTTCGATGGTGCACGATGCTGATGTTGAGGTTTGACCACTGGTCGTCAGCTGCTAGCTAATATAAGATGATGACATTTATTATTAGTGCTTGTCTTTTACTGTTAATCTTAGAATTACCACCATGTTTGCAGTTTACTTCTCACAGGACAAGTAGATACATACAGCCTCAGGTCCTTTGCGCCCTCTAGTGGCTCCTACAGTATCACATGTCACATACAGACAAAAACGCTCATGATGGCAAAAGAATGCATAGACGAACTGTAAGTATATCTCCCGCTTAAGTATTCCACTTGTTTACAAAACAGGTCAGTCAAGTGTTTTGTTGTGTTAAGTAGTGACAATCTGAAATACTGTACATGGCTGGACCAAGGCTAGATAGTAAAAAGAAAAAAAAAAAAAAAGAAAATAAATATAATCTGTGTAGGCAGTTGTGATTCATTTGCTCCCTCTTTCTTCACATCATGTCATGCTACGTGTGTTACCTGGTTGTGGGTCTGTGTAGTCCACAGTGTATCCGTCCAGCTGAAGAAGCTCCACAGGCTCGGCCTTTTTCTCTCTGTAGCTGCACATGGCAAAGGTGTACTGACTCACCTGCAACAATCAAACACAGAGGAGAAAGTCACTCACTGAAAAGAGCTGCATGAAATACCTTGTGAGTGTATATTCTTTAAAGGTTCCATGTCTTGAGAAATCAATTTTCTCTGCTTTTAGTGTTGCTAGAAGGAGCTTGGGGAGCAGAGGAACATGACACCTTCAACTAAACTCTTGTTTCAAGGAGAACTGACCCTAAAATGCTCAGTTTTCTATTTCCTGGGTCTGATTATGTCATAGCTAAACTACATGTGCGTTTTCTGCTTGTCACAGGCAGACACCATAACTGTTTCAAAAACTTTGCAACGCCTTCTCCCCTCTCATCAGTCATAGTTTGGGCAGAAACAGCACAGAGCCTGTTATCAAAGCCTTCCCATCCCCTTAGATCCAAGGGTACCCAAAGGGAAGGGAAAAAGAGCTGCATCAAAATTTTTCATTTTTTATTCAACTGAGATGAAATTCTTGCTTAATACTCAGGACATGATGTTAAAGGTCAAACACACCAGGATATGGGACCTTTAAATTTATACTTAAAAATCTGAGCAAACATAACTTCTTATATTTCCAATACTCGACTTTAAAAAAAAACAGTTACACTGATCTCTCTTCAGTGTGCATGTGTTTTATTATAATCACATTAATTACTGTATTATAGGGTTTGGCTGCAGAGGTTTTGAAAATTACTGCTAATAAAGGTAAATAAATGTATTCATGGTCTGTAATAATGATAAGAGTGTCTGTATAAATATTGCTCTGTCTTGAAATGTAAATAATCTTGAAGACTTTGAATAAAAAGAGAGACAGTGGCAAAGAGGATGTTTTTTATGTTCTTTTTTAAAAGACATTTGCATTGTTAAGTTGGATAAAAATACGTTTGATTGACACCATGGAAATGTATTTGTTAGAATGAGGTTTATTATCACCAAGAAAGGCTTTGGGTGACATCAACATACCGTAAAAAAACATTCAGGCTTCTCTGTAAATTAAAGGGTGTGCTTTCTCATAAACGTTGGAGGGGTGCATGACTGAAATCGGTTTAAATGTGTATCAGGTCAAAAAAACTGCCACCACAGAGGCCTTGTATTTTTGGTCACAGTTATTGGCTTGCTCACTTTTGACAATTTGGCCATTGATGTCTTTGTTTTAATAATTTTTTTTCCCTTATTATTTTCCATACTGAGCTGATTTAGACAAATTCTTTCCAGAACATAAAGGGATTACAGAGGAGGAAAGCTATTTTGTTCCTTTATTTTGCTTTTTACCAAAAGGCATTTTCACAGACATCCTTGATGCAATTTATGATAGAAAAAACAATGAAAAACAGATATAAAGTAACTTATTCAAAGTGTTTTTTTTTAATCCCTAGGAAACATCTCATATATTTTTTTATAATGCTAAAGAAACAAACAAATTTGACCTCTAAATAACTGTAATTATAAAGGTTTTAGACTAAACTACATTTTCTTTCCCTTGATATTACATTTAAACATATCATGATGACATCCTGGCAACATGGTAGCACAGCAGGTGGTGCACATGCCTCACAGCAAGAAGGTTGCTGGTTTGAACCCCGTGTCAAGGCCTTTCAGTGTGGAGTTTTCATGTTTTTCCTGCGCATGAGTAGGTTCTCTGTGGGCACTCTGACTTCCTCCCACAGAACAAAAACATGCTTGTTAGGTTATCTGCCAACTTCAAATTGCCCTTAGAGTGAGTGTGTGAATGGTTGTCTGTCTCTCTATGTGGCCCTGCGTTTGGCTGGCGACCAGTTCAGAGTGTACCCCGCCTCTTTCCCAATGTCAGCTGGGATAGGCTCCAACCCTCTGCAATCCCGAAAGTGATACGCAGTACAGAGGTTAAATGGATGGATGGTGAAATTCTATGTATTTGTCTAGTTAACATTTTTCTGAGCTGTCATCAAATATAAATAAAACCGTCTCTTTAAGACCTATCAAGGAGAACTTAACGTTTCTAGTGGTCATCTTGCCAACATCAGCATGACTTAAAAATGGATGAAAATTATTAACCAATGGGACTTTGAAGAAAGTTTGGCTGTACTTTTAACGGCTGTTTGGAGCAGATGTGGAGTTTTTTATGTCAGGCCATGGTCAAAAGGTAAGACATGCTCTGCCTGGATGCACTATGCTGAGGTGTTTGGAGTTTATGTTCCTCCTGAAAACCTGCTGGAAGTTTGCTCATCAGTGGTTAAAAAAATGATATAATGTAACAGGACCCACAAGGCTTGATGGTTGTGTTAATCAGCTCAAGCGTTATGCTGAAATATCTTTTCCCCTACTCCACCCACAGTTTAGAAAAATGAGGGGTTAATGTGATTGCATATTGCTGCCTCTCCTATCAGAGGAAGAGTGTCTCTTGGCTCACCTTTGGAGTAGGGATGAAGATAATTCAACATTTGCAAAACCTTAATATCAGTAATGTTCAAGCTCATCAATAAGGCTGTCGTCTGGTGTCATGGGTGCTGTGACAGTGTTGCTCCATTAAACCACTGGCACACAAACATTCAACATTTCTTGTATGAAGGGACATAAACTCCAAGTACATCAGCAATATGCTCTAAATAGAAAATAAAATATCATACCTGTCCTGTGGAGGAGTCTGTTGTGGCCTTGATGACAGTGTCTTATCATACTGACTCCTCCTAATGTGTTTAAAACGGCCGTGAAATACACATCTTGATTTGAATTAAGAATACCGTTAGTTGGAATTTGTCATCAATTTTTACACCCTTGCTTAGACTTGATTAGATAAGCAGATTGTAATGGTTACATCATTATGTGCCCAATAACAGCTCAGAAAAATGACAAATAGATAAACACATAAATATCTCACGATTTGTTGTTTTTGAACAATTTGTTCAAATGCAATTAAAAAAATTCCAATGTTTTTTGTTCAAAACAAATAATCCAGTCTGTTTGGAGGTTAAAATTGTTGATTTTCCAGCATTATGAAGTAAATGAAACAGATCTTAGCGAGGGGGAAAAAGGAGATGAAAGTGTTTTTACCTCCGTCAAGGACTTCGTGTTATTGCACGCATTTGTCACAAAGAAAAAGTGATTTGATTTCGGTGGTGTTTCAAAACCAGATGAGAATCCAGGAAATGTTTCAATTAGTTGTTACCAGTATGAGATATGTTAGTTTTCACACATTTCTGACAATAACTTGCTAAACAATGTTGGAAACGTCTCTCCAAAAGTTTGTGCTTATGGAGCACTTGTAGTATTTTAACATATTTATTTTTGTATTATATATCACAAGCTGCATCAAGGATGCTAAAGGAAATGCTCCTTTTCAAAAAATTCAAACTAAGGACAGAAAGAGTTTAGGAATGAAAAGCAGCTTTTCTACCAAATAACTTTTCTGTTTTGTAAAATATCCCTAAAAAGCACTCCCCATATAACACAACCAACAGAAAACCGTGATCAAAAAATGAGGTATGTACCAAACCCTGGGCTAAGTGCATTGCTGCATCACTGAATATTATTATATTATTTCCACGGAAAATTAGCAAAGCATTTCATTTTTGCTCCTCTCAGGAAAAAACAGGGTCCATATTGACCCACATATGTAAACTGTATGGGTGTATCTCTTGTTTAGGACCTCCCTGTGCAGCACGGTGACAGTGGGTGTTTCTCAGTGCTGCGGCCTGCTGTTACTGTAGCTGTCGGTCATTCCCGCCTGTCGTCACAAATCACCGGGCTGAGCCAATCTGCCGCTGTCGCCACCTCTGCCGCTTCAAGTGGCAGCTCTCACTCAGACTGCAGCTGCATTCAGTGTGTATTTGTGTGCGTGTGTGTGTGTTTATGTGTGACAAATGAGATTCCCCTCGACAACACTGATGAGACCTGAGGCCGTGTAGAGGATGGAGAGAGGTGGGCTGACTCTCCAGCAGCTCCCTGGCCTCCAGGACTGCACAGCAGAGACTAAACTACCAGCCAACATCCCACCACCCAAAATACCAGCTCCATCTCACTTGCTCAGTTCAATTCAAAAGAGCTTTATTGGCTCAAATATTGTAAAACAGTATTGCCAAAGCATCACATGAAAAATAAAAAAACATGTTCCGCTTCAAGTCTAACTTTGAAATCTTCTCTGCTTCTTGACTTCATGATTTTTCGCCGGGATTAAGATACTCTGACATTCCTCTCTTTCTGTAGTTGTGATGCATGTAAAGAGGAAGAGCCTGGGCACAAGTACGTAGAGAGAGAGGGAGAAAAAGAGCAAGGGAGAGAGAAGTGAAAGAGATAGTTGGACTGGTTTATGGGTAGAGTATGAAGATCAGATATAAACAAAATTTGGGATTCACCCAATATGTTCGGGGCTTATGCAGGGACCACGCAACCCTGCATGATCTCTTTGTCACTATGCTGGTGATGGGTGATTAATTGACTTTTAACTACGATTATAATTACAGCCTCCCATGATCACAAAACACAGTAACCATCATTGGATGATCACAGTGCTGCATGCCAAGCTCGCTCTGCCTTGTGAACAAGGACACTAACCCCCTCTCCTCTGCTCGGCAGAGTTTGCCCAACACATGGCTGAACATTGTACAAACGTACTGAGACGTCACTCGGCATACGGCATAAAAAGTAGACGTACATGTCATTTCTGCACATGCAGCTGCAGATGGTCACAGTATTCAAACACCATGCCTACATGAGGAAAGACGGCTGTCTCAAAAGGAGGCCTCAAGTCCAGTCCTGAGGAGGAGGCATTACGTTTCTTTCTAAGTTAGCAAAAATTGCCAAAATGTCAGTGTGAGAATTCAGCTTTACATCCATGGTTTTAAACGAGATCATTTTATTTGAGCAAAATTTCTTAAAACTTTCAAATAACTTAGACCACCTCTGTACAGGTCAGATAAACACTGTTTGGCATTCATTTTACATCCTGTAAAATAAAAAGGATATAACTATGTTTATTTCATATATTAATTATGATTTAGTTGACTGCATGGCTCTTCAACTCTCCGTGGCCTGGTGACGGGTTCAGGGTGTAACCCGCCTTGCCCAATGTCAGCTAGGACAGGCTTCAGCCCCCTGGGACCCCAAATGGACAAGTGGTATTGATAAGGGATGAATGGATATAATTAATAACAATAGTAGTAGTTTGATAGTTTGCATAATTAGTTAAACAGCTATAGCTGCATCTCAGTGAAACATGATTTATGTTCTTCTTATTCAAAAATTCTTGCACAGATGATGTAAGATCACTGACTAACTGTGCTTAATAATCATATTAATATCAAGAAAAATAAATCTGATCATTTTTTATATTAATAGTCAAACATCCCTATACTATACAGCAGCCAGCACAGCCATACAATCAGGCCAGCCCGCTGGAGATTCTCCCAGTTCTCCCAGTTAGCCACTCCAGGCTCATTTTTCACTTTCATTTGATGTATTTAGTGCTTTATGTCTGCCACCAGAGGGGGTCATGGGAGTGATTCTACGTGTCTCCACCAGCCACCCTCCAAAGAGCACCAGCTCCAAATGGACCACAGTCAAAATAAAGCCTGACATTCTCATTCACTGTAAAGGGGCCTCAGTTTGACAGAGACTGTTTTCACAGAAGACTAAACCAAAATGAAAACTTCAAATAAAGTGAACTGAAAACCAACTAACCTGATTTGAGAACAATTTACCTCAAACAAAGAGAGGGACACTGAGCTGGTGGAGTTTATCTACTGAGCTAAACTGAGGCGATCTAAAGAATCAACCAGAGCTGACATGGACTCCGAGGGAGAGTGGAGATATATATATAATTAAATTCAGTCCAACATGAACACGCAAGCTTTATCTGATTTGTAATCTCCCCAGATCATATGAGGAGAGGCGACTCAGGTCACGACCACGGAGATGATTATGGACTGAAGGACACAGATGATGAGGAGGGATGAGGAAGGAGGGGGGACGAGGAGGAGGAGGTGATTTAAGGACGAAGATGGAAAAGATGTAAGAAGAGTGAAATATTAACACAAATAAGAGGGAGGAAAAAAACAACCCAGAGAGACAAAATGTAAATACCAGGAATGTTTTCAAACTCCAAGTGATATGACCAAGATATCATATCACATAATTTCTTGCTTTTTGTGGTAATTGTATTATCAAAGCACTAAATTAATAGGAATCATGCTTTAAATTGCTTGTCAAAGCTCTATAGCCCCCTTCTTCTCCCAAAACAAGCCAACGGTTTGAAAAATGACCCATGTTCTGATGCATGAAAGTAGAGAACCAAACTTTATAGTATATTTCTGTGTTCATTTGTTTTTGTTTAGGCTGAATCTGGATCTGTGGTTGTCTCTCTCCAGAGTGGTACTGAGCCACAAATAATAGCAGGAACATTTCTGGTTTAGTTGTTCATGAAATGTTAATTTTCATCACTGACACACAGCCTGTGATAAAATCACAGACAGAAAAATACGCATTCTAACTCATGAACAAAGATATTATTTACTCGGTTTATATTTGTAAAATAGTGAAATCAGAATAACAATCAAACACAATGTTTCTGGTAGATGATCATCCTTAAATTAAAGTTTATTTTTTATGTTAAAGACGTTAAAACTGTTTTTACCTAACCCCCACTATCTGACTTTATTATTTAAATAATAAAATCAAACAGAAGAAATAACTGACCATGATATAATAAATATGGACGAAGATTAAGTTGATTATGATTTAATTGAGCTTAAAAGTTCAAATAAACATTTTCAATTTGAAGAGAATCAGAAAAAAAACAAATGTCAAACTTTTATGTGATAAACTTGTTAAAAAAAAAATTAAGATTAAATTAAGGATTTTCCAGCTCATCAGAGACAGTCTGTACAGGTTTATTTAATTTATTATGAGGTTAAATGTCTGTTCTGTCCATATCACCTTTTTGTTTTGATGTCTATTTTTCTCCATCCTTAAACCCCTCCGTTGTTATGAAGTTTTAGTAAAGTCTTAAAGTCCACTGTGTTGTAGCGTCCAATTAGTGGGTGTATCTATTACAGGGGTGTGTTTGTCAGTGAACTGACTTCAGGCAAAGTCTGGTCCTCACCAATCAGTCCATAGACAACCGTCTTTGGTCCAGTGAGCAAATTCAGGCATGACCAATGCCTTTTAATAAAGCTGTGATACTTTTGTAGGCCAACATGGTAGTTAGCGTTATGCTACTAGCCCCCTCGACTGCAACCCACTAAAAGCCTGTGGGACTATTTTCTGTGTTTTGGATCATTGTTTATTATAAACTTTGGAGAGAACACAAAGTTATGAAACTTACATGTTCTGTTATTTGTGATAATCTTAACAAAAAAACAAACTTTTCACATTTTTTTAATCGTGAAAAACATAGATTCAAAAGCAGGCAAGATCAGATGCATTTTTATTATTTCTCATTAAACATTAAACTCTCATGTACTTGTGTTCACCACAAACTATGGATGCTCCTGATGCTGCCGATCACCGATACCCATCAGCCATGAGAGCCAATCACTGCCGATCACCAATACCGATCACATGGAAATACATTTTTCGATTTAGTTATGATGAGTGCTACTGGCTACTGGAAGAAAAGAACCATGAAATTGTCTTAATTTAGACAAAAACATGTTTTACTTGCTTCTTAAAGAGAAAAAATACAACAACCTAGCAGGCACAATGCAGCAACTATTCAATCAAAAGGACAAATGACAAACAAATTTACTGGCTGTCAGTAACACAATCTTTAACAGGTTGAAAATATTAAGGCTCCCAACAGGCTGAATAGAGCAGAAAGTCAAATCAAGGCAATATATCTCACAGCATTACCTAAATTAAATAATAGCAAGTAAAAAAAAAAAGAAAACTGGGTGGAGCTCTGGCAGGGCTACATCTGTGAAGTATTTACGTCCTGGTAGCAGGTAGCGGGGCTCCAAGTGCAAGCACTCGGCAGAACCCGCTGTCTTCCACCACTGAGAAACCAGCCTAGAGACTAGACTAATGAATTTAACCATTTTTCGGGTTATTTGGTCAGCCGTCTGACTGTTATGCTCATACGGGCGAGTGTTGCCTAGCTTGAGCTGCGTTAACTGTCGTCTGACTGATGCTGCTCCGGCTGTCCTTTTTTCATTCTCTGCCGTGAGCCTCGAAAACTCACCATATCCCGCAATGTGTTTGTTCTTTAAATGTCGAATTGAATTTGTTGTGTTTAAGCCTTCTAGCATGCTTCCCCCATGAGAGATTTTTTTCATTGCATGTGGTGCAGGATGCAAACTTTACATCACTCTAACAGACCGTATAGAAGTTCCACGCCACAGACGTGTTTGTTGTGGTTTGCTGCTGCGCGCCTGCGCAGTGTGGAGGAAAGTGGGGGGGGGGGGGGGCACACTGCACACAGAGCCTCTACAAGCCGGAGGCTGCAAAGTATGAGATACCAGTGATTGGTTTTTGTGATCGGTGATGAAAGGCATTGATCAGCATACGGCGATCACACACTTTTTAATGGAAATCGGCCGATCATGGTCGGCGGCCGATCATTCGGGACACCACTACCACAAACCTTACTTGAGGCATTTAATCACAACCAGTTTTCTACATCCTATTTAGTTTTGGGCTTGGGAGCCAGGAAGTGCTAAATGCTAACTTACTTGCATGTTTTTGGACTCATTTCTGCACTTCTCCATAACTGAGATGGGATGCACTGCGTGTCACAAATCACTCTGTTGTGCTGCTTTTATTTGCCTGCACTACAGATGGTAGTTTGAGGCTGAAAACTGTCAGTGTGATGTCAGTTCAGCTTTCATTAGCACTACAGCACAACATGTAAATATATGATGAAAAATCAACTTCATAGTGCAAAAGAATACAGGTAATGGTTAAACACTGGTTTTAAGGGAAAAAATACCATTTATATCATGCTGAAGAACACTTATGTTCCAGTTTTACTGCCCATATTTTAAAACATGCATCCTCATGTTCCTTCATGGGAATTGTGTGTGTTTTTCTGAACTGCCTGTGATTTCTAAGCAGATGTTACATGAGCAAAAACTGACAGACAGCAAAGAAAAGAAATGCAGAGTCTCAAAAACAGCAACAAAAGTACACAAGCACATACAAACACACAAAAACAGAGAGGGTCCGTGCACGTCCAGACAAACACCCGTGCACATCCACACACAGACAAACAAAAACACACACACAGACTCACAGAGGGGAGTGTGCAGTCTATTGACCACTGTTTGTCACTCTCTATATATTTAGCTGGGAGCAAGTGAGAGGCTTCAAGTTGGCGGCGCTCCGGCTTTTCTAGCTGCGAGTGTCAGGCCAGCGAGTGTTCGCTCGACTTTGTCAATCCGCTGTCAACTTGTAGCTCTGAGACATATCCTCTGCAACACACAAGAGACAGCACCCCCCACCCTCCACCCCTCCACCAAACTCCCACTGCAGAGCCACCAGAAAATGGCTGCTACCGCTCCACACAAACCCCCACCCCTCAACCCCCCTACACCCCCACCGACACCGCCTCCCCACCACCCCATCTCCTGACAAAAGCCTGCTTGGCCTCTCCATCATCCCTCTGACAGCCAGGAGAAGACAGCTTGGCTGCCTCTCTCACTTTCGAGCTGCACACACAACATGTGGCCGCAGAAAATATTATAGCCACGGAGCAGAGCTGATGTTTGAGGGCTGATCGCTGCTCTCTCTCCTGAGGGCGATCAAATCTGGACTGAAGTGAGTGAACTCTGTCAGCCCCAAAGTATGACACATTTTTAAAGCATGATACAGAGAAAGAACTAAAAAACATGTTATTGTTTACTTGTTGAGAAGATTTTAATGGAGTGACTTTTAATAGAGCTACGATTATGTATCTTTGATTTATCTGTCCTCACCAGAGCATCAGTGTAAGAACACATGGCACCGGCGAAGCTTCTTGGGACTGATGTGTGATCATGTATTTGAGGCCTTTTGTGCCTTAGTGCTCGGCTCAGAGGAGAGAGAAAGGAGGGAATGACACGCATGAAAGAAGACAGGATTTGAATCCAGCCACAGCACCTTATGCGTCCCAACAACCAATTTTCAGAGTACAATTATTCAGTTGGGAAAAATAATTTTTTAATCTCATATTTAAAATTAAGTTAACATGAAAACTCCACAGGGTTGTTGGCGCCCTTGAGCAGTAACACTCACATCATTTACTTACTATTGCTGGAAAAAATACAATAGATCTCTTCTGAGACATCTATGTTTGGAAGCTCTTTGTTTAAGATTTGAGGCCAAATAAAATATTTCTGGAATTTTTTTTAACCAACAATTAAATTATATACCTATCTGTCTCTCTCTCTCTCTGTCTATATGTGTATGTATATATATATATATAAATACAGTGCCCAGCATGTAAATGTATATACATATATATATATATATATATATATATATATATATATATATATATATATATATATATATATATATGTACATACAGTGCCCAGTATAAATGAGTAAACTCCCTGTTAGAAGTAATGTATTAATCAATATCTAAATGAACGAAAGAAAAATTTCCAAAGTTTTGACAAAGCTGATTTTTTTTTTTTTTTTACCATACGATGAAAAAAAGGGTAATATGATAACTAAAATTAATCTTTGCTCCCACCCCTTTGATTGGGGTGTACTCATTTTTGCATCCTGATCTTAAATTAAGAAAAATACTTTTTTGTGTGCAAAATCTTTTTTGTAATCAATGGCCCACATTTGGGGGAGTATTTTGTGGTTTAGTATGCCATAGAAAATGTGGAAAGGAAACTAAAGGTTTTCTAAAAATCTGAAAGGGTGTACTCATTTATGCTGAGCACTGTATATGGACAGATAGATAGATAGATAGATAGATAGATAGATAGATAGATAGATAGATAGGTAGATAGACATGTATCCATACCAATGAATGAATCCATGTCTAATTGAACTATTAGATAGGATTACAACTTCTTGTCAGTATTGACCAATCACATGCTCCCAATTTCTTCTTTTCTTGTTTACTTGTTTAGCGTCCTTTTAACCCAACACAGTGTTCAATATATGTCCACCTAGGAAGAGCCCATAGACAGTGTTTGGGAATGGACAGAAAATTTTAAAAGCATATCTGTCAGATCATTCTGTCAATCACATTCATTACGGGCCAATCAGATAATGTAGTAGACAGGCACAACTGTCACGTTGTAAATGACAGAACATACATCACTTCCTAAATCAAACTGTTGGCAAAACATGTCAGAATTAGAGTGAAAATATCCTTTTCATAGAGAAGTTTGTAGACTTATTTGTTTTTCATTTGATGAAGAAATGCTGCCCAGATCTCATAAAATTCCTACTGAAGCTGTTAGCATCTATGTTAATCTCTGTACAAGTTGTCACTTCCTGCTGCCGTCTGGCTTGTAGCCCTCACCTATTCCTGCTCTAAAGGACACTGATTGGGCCGTCCCACTTTGGGCAGCTCACAGTTGCTACAGATTGGAGCTTGGCAAGATGGATCTGACTGATTACACAAAATAAATCAGGCTGCACTGCAACATTAGCATCTAATCAGGAACAGCCTAGCGAGGCAAACTATGCAGCCTTGCTCTCCTCTAAAAAGAGCTGTGCTCCTATAGTATCACAATGATGTCCTTAATTGTATGATCCCATCATTTTATCTCTGATATTTCTGATAAAACCTGAGCTTGCAGGCCCAGAAATCTGTAAGTATTCCTTATTTAGGCAACATTACTTTAGTTATGTATTTACGTTATTGATTACTAAGTTGTTATTGGTTGATAAAAACATTACAAATATATGAGCTGTAGATCTTGAAACACGTCTTATCATGCTTTTGCCATGACCTGGATTAATGAGAACCTACACAGACATGCTTTTGTATCGTTAAATCATAATGTGCAACCTCTGGGTTCACAGTGGGCAAATCATGAGCCGGGCATCATTTTTTTTTTAATAGATGTATTGTGCCTCTGGAAAAGGTTTGACATGAAAATTGATTATTTGTTGAATTGTGACTCCAAGAATCAAAAAGTAAATCATATCCTGGTAAACTGAGAGATTCAGACCTCTAATGTGAGACACTGTGGTTTACATTATTTGTATAAAATGCTTCACAAAAAAGGACTGATTGATTTATTGATTTATAAAAATGTGTTTTAAAATAACTTCAGTGCAAAATAAAGTAATCTGAGTCTTTGTTTAATCGAATCAGAATTCTTAAACCACAAATAAATGTTGAACATCATATCTTTAAAATAGAAAAACAGCAAAGCTTCACATTTTGTCTTCAAGACATGGAAAATGTAAAGTCTCTTTTTGAGTCAAAGGATAAATCATTAAGTATCACTACACAGTTTATGCAGATACTTTGCACCTGAAAACACAGATTATTATAGTTTAAAAAATGTCTCTTTGTGTTTGAGGTGTAAAATCAGAGGATAAATATGATGTCTAATTACTGTTTCCTCAATTTTTACATGAATATATTTTTTATAAATAAAATAAACAGTCTGATATTTATGAACTTTGATCTGTATTATTTAGAAAGTGCTGTAGCAATCACTGTCAGCAAAACTGAATTAAAATTATGAACCAGAAGAAATAAATCATTGCTCAATCTAAACCCAGGAGATCAACAGGTAATGCTAATAATACACAATAATTAGTGTTGTCTGGTGCTGCATCAGTGCAGAATCTTCCACGTCCACATCACAGTTCAGAGTGGAAGTGATTATAATCAGTACAATTACACAACATGATGCTACTTTGAACAGTAATCTGATTTATTTATGTACAATGTTCAAATGAATGACTGTAAAATGAGAAATCAAGCTTGGAGATCCTCAAACTGAGAACTTCAGAGAGCACTGGGCCTAAAAACTGACCACAAAGCCTTCAAGCGTTTTTTGTTGTTGTGTGGATTTCTGACACATGTTGACCTGCATTTATGGCAGCCCAAAGATCATGTGAAAGTATCTGAGTGTTTGTTCTTACCTGAACGAGCACAAAGAATCTTTTCTTCCATCTTTTCCACACGTTTTTGCCGATAGCCCAAAGGTACCTGAGAAATTTAAGAAAAACTATTAAACAAAGAACAATTGGCAGCATTTCTGCAGATAAGACGCTCCTTTCAAAGTGAATAATTATTGATGATTTGCATTTTTTTTTCCCACTATGCCACAACCTTAGTGACACCAGTCTGATGTGAAAGGCCACACAACATGAGAGCAGACGCATTCAGCTGCACTGGAGAGTATGTGGTGACCTCTGCTGGTGGAAGAGCATTACTGCAGCCATGAAATCTGCACGAGACGTCGGAGCTGATCTTTTAATTCTTTGTTTGGTATTTCCCTCTCATTAGTGATTATTAATCATTAAAACAAATAACCTAACAGAAGTAACACTGTTTTAGGTTTGTCTGTCAGCTGTTTATTATAATAAATACAAGACAGTTACTTTAGATTAAGGATAAAAATACTGCAATTCAGCCATCTGATACAAAAACAAAAAAATATGGAAAAAGCAAAATGACTTCTAAAAACTTGTATGCAAGTTTTATTTTAAACCAGGAATAGCCGGAGACATGCTGTTCAATCATCCAACAATCTAAAAAGCACCACAAAGACATGAGAGTTTCAGTTTATTTTAGGTTAGGGTTATATTTGCCAGACATGTATTTATTGCTTTAAGGATTTGTTCATCCAAAGTCTCTTACCATTTTAAACCTTAGTTACTCAGGTTTCCTTGTGTTTTTGCAACAAAAAGAGAGAGGAAACGTTGGATTATGTTTGTGTTGTCTTTTAAGTTTGTGAGATTCAGAAGTAGAACTTAAGGTTGGTTACACGTCCTTGTCGCTGGCTCTCATGTCATCGTGATAAGCACAATCTGGGCTTGAGTCTTAAGAGGCTTTGACCTCACTTGGAGCAGCAAAACAGAGGACATTCTCTTGAGGAACATGTTGGCTGCAAATTATGAAACAAAGTAAGAGGTGTATTTGACCAACAACATAATAAAAGCAAATTAATATTGTAAATAGAGATTTGTTCCTCTACAAGTGGGCATTCCATGTTCTGCTTTGTTTGTGTATTTATGAACACAGTAATCCATCCCTGTTTCAATACAAACAACCGCCGAGCTCAGAAAGGTGGTCTCAGCTCACTTCCAATAGACCACTGGAGGCGTTCATTTGCAGAGAGGACACAATCGACTCAGCAACTGACACAAACAAGGTTACGAGTTAACTCATCACACTGCTGTAGTAGTATAAGCAGCAGTAGAAGTCTTAATAATTGCATTACAGCTACCAGGCAACCAGGCTGATGACAGAATAATATTTAATGATCATTTTTTGGATCCCTCAGAGTCACTTTCTACGCACATACAATGAAAATATCAACAGGTAAACATTACTCGCCATCTCTATAGCAGATCATCACAGGATCAACAACATCGACTGATTCAAAAACTCATTCAGTTCACAGAATTTTGTCCTGCTCGTTCAGGCAGGAGAATTTATCCTTTTCAAATCTGCTCTCTACTTTTCTGCATTGCTGACATTTTCTCTGCAGACACTTCTACAGGTGTTAGGTTGTAATAAGTTACCATGCTAACTGGTGTCCCCCTATGGACCTATAGACAGCAGTGAATGTTAAAGCTCCACTTTTTTAGGGATGGGAATTGATAAGATTTTATTGATACCAATGCCGTTAGCGATTCTGTTAACTGATCCGATTCGTTAATGATTCCCTTATCGAATCCTGCTGATTTTCTTGGTGGAAAAAAAATTGGACCACTCAGGTTTTCGGAGGCAATGATGTCAAGCACATGACGCTCCTGATATTCATTGCCAAAGTTCTGCATAGATAAATGCTCTTACAAGTTGCTGGTATTTCCACTTACTGAAAGATTGACTGCAAGTGTTTTATTGTCAAAAATAAGACACAATTTTGACCACTCCCGCCTGCTGTCTGCCATGACTTTTGACTTCTTTGTTGCAATTTCCTCTGATCCCTCTGATGAGTGTGTGGCTTCTTTGATTGCCAAAGCATGCAGATCAACAAAGCGGAAGGAATTGATAAGGGAATTGATAAGCCAAAGGTCTATTGATATCGATATAAGGGAGTTGTTATTGATTCTCAGCTGGAATTGGTTTTCAATTCCCATCCCTACTCTTCTTCCTGCACAGTTTGTTTATATGTCTATCATAAGTCTGTCTGACACTGATAAATACGCTCATCTGAATAATCTCACATAATGCACAGCTCGACTCATAGCCAAGGCAACACTGGCTGTGATGTAATTCTGTTAGGCCACCTCTGGCCTATTGTTTCAGTAAGCACTGGTGGAGCAATGCATCAACCACGGGGGTTGAAAAAGAGTCCAATGTGGAAGTTCTGAAACCTGTAGTTCCTTGAGTGTCCACTTGAGGCTGGCCGCTGAAACCATGATGGTTTCTTGATTGTATTTGATTTTATTTGAACTGATTTTTTTATGGCCTACATGAAAACAATTACAGCCTGGCTTTAGAACAACAGCTTTGGTCTACCACTATAATACATCTATGTGCTCCCCCTGTGCGGGGGATCATTTTTTCAAATAGCAACCTGTCTTATTTTATTGAAGATGTCTGGTTTAGTTAACAGGGACATGATGGACAAGTCTGCTTGAATATGCTACTGGCCAGTTGGCCTCAAGTCCCGCCTCAATATGGTCTCCATGTGTAAGTAGGTTGAGCTAAAGTTGGCTGAGATGGTGTGCAGTCGGGTGGTATTCATCGAATTGCATCCTTTGGTGATGAAATGACTGGAAACACGTCGCTTTATTTAACTCTTTCTACAGTCTATGAGTGCAACTAGACTTGGCCTGCTTCAAAATCATGTCGTGAACATGAAATGATCCAGAGAAAAGGTGAAACTTTGTAGCGTTTATTTTATTTTATTTTTTTTACTGAATCAGTACAAAGCAACAGAGCTTTGGGTGTGAAAACCACCACGAGAAACCCAAACATCTACAAATAAACACAATTTTTTTCTATCCTCTTAAGTGAGTACACTGAGGCTTGTTGTTCTTTTGCACATTTGAAGTGATGCAGACATAGAAGGACGTGAAAAGGGCTTTTATTGTAAAAGAACATCTGAGGGTGAGGACCTCGGTTTGCCTGTAGCTGTTTGTTTAGCCCGCCTCTGTTTGCTTCAGCATGCCTTTCCCCCCGGACCCTCCAACAGCCGATTCTGCTTGTCGTCCTAAATAAACCAGCACCCACGAGGCGACACATGAGGGCTTTGTGTGGCTGTGCAGCGTAGAAACAGTAACATGGTACACAGAGGCAGTGAGGGTGTCTTACGGGGCGGCCTATTAGCCTCCTCACAGCACCCAAAAGAAACATATGGAGGCGAGGCAGGGAAACAAGCAGCTCCTCACAGCGACTGAGCATGTAGAGCTATTGTCATGTGCTGTCAGAAAGCATGCTCCAGTAGCAGATTACAGTGACTGCTTTCACAAAGACTTGAGTATCCCTGCTTTTGTTACGGCATGTAAGCTCCATAGCCTGATTTCAAATGACAGGATGACATTAATAAACATGATTTATCTACCTAGACCAAAGTGCTAGGAAATTCAAGTTTTAACTAGAAAGCATTCAGAGAGCACAAACCTCCGCCAAGGTAGCTATATATATAATAGTTATATATAATAGTTCCATGATAATGTTACCATCATAATATGATTCCTTGACCCTGAAGACCCACACCTAGCACTCAGAATCATGTTGATATTATTAGTAAGACAGTAATTGAGCAAAAATGATTGTTTGCTAATGGTGGTTATCTGGATCACAACCAAAATCTGATCATTTTTAAGTTGGGCAGTTACCAACATCTCCTGAAATTTCAGCAGAATCCATCCAGTAGTTTTTGTGTAATCTTGCTAACAAACAAACTGACAAGCAAATGGACAAACAAACAAACATACACCATCATAAACATAATCTCCTTGGTGGAGGTAACAATAAGTTTAGCCTCCCATGATCATAAAAAGTATTGAGAGTGTGCACATGAAAGTGAGAGGAACGTCACTCAGTGCAAGGTAATGAGCACAATCTGACAACAGTAATCAGAGAGAAGTAAAGAGTCAAACACTTTAATTCAACTGAAAAGTTTAAAGTTTTTTCTTTTAGTATTTAATAATGTTCACCATAGACAGTGTGGATGGTCAGCTGATGTTACTGAAACATTTGGAGTCATAACATCAGGCTTATAATGAAGACGTGTTACCCCAACTTGTATCAAATCATCTATTGTGCTTCCAGGTAACGATGGATATAAACCTCACTTTTATGTTAGTTTTTCCATAAAATCAAACATCAATATATTAAATGATTTGGTACTAAGGACAACATGATCTTATTTTCATGCTAGTAGCCAATTTGAAACCCAGAGAAGTCTGATTACAACGGCTGGTTTGGCAATAAACTATTTTTAAAAAGCAAAGTCCTCAGATTTAAAACAAATTGATGAAATAATTAAACTGATATTATTTCCATTTGGCCATTTATTGATGCTGTCTTTCACAAAATGAAAGTATCCGACCCATACGTATTTCACATTATAAATAAACGGCAGGAAACAATGGTTGAACAGATGTTAAAACCATACAATTAGAGAAAGTCTAGGTACATTGATCTCACTTTGGATAAACACAAAGCAAAATGGATGCAGAGTTATAATTGTCAATACAAAGCTTAATCCTATAACTCGGGCCAATAAACGTCACAATTTTTTTGACTCCAAAGGTTTAATTTAGTCATCTTTAAATGTAAGTCAGACAACACTCTACATTTTCCATAATGAGCACCAATAAAAATAATCAGGCCAATTGAAAATGACTGAAAACACAACACTTTTTAGGTTAGTCAAAGCATTTCACTTTATCCTACCATCAATATCAAATACTTCACATTTTTCTCCACTCAGTGAGTGGAACTGCCAGTCCATTTCACTAATTCTGACGTCAACTGCTATGCTCTTGGAAAAAAAAGGTTGGAAATGTTACTTCAGTCAATTATGTTTCCCCTTTTATCAAAGCAATTTATATTGTATTTTAAATCGTTGGAAAGTCTGATTAGTCGCCTTTACAACGAACTTGTACCAACACAGATAAACGTGTGGGTGGTGGCACAAAAAATGTGCCAAAATCTCCTCTTTCCCAGAAGAAAGCCTATGGTTCTTCAGTGAAGCACGGGTGAAGAACCGGTCTTCTGGGGATGTTGTCTACCTAGGATGCCCACTTTGCAGTCTGTCGTTGACTTCACCAGTGTCACGCTGTCTGGATATGATACCAGGTGTGATACCAAATAATGCTGCCACTCTGTGTACCAGAACACCAGCTTCTAGTTGCAGGGGATTTGGGCTTTTTTTTTTTTTTTTTGGTGCACTACACACACATTCAGCTAACAAATAATATAAATCTGTCTGATCCTGTCAATTTTATCTGTACATTCAAGAATTCAATGAGTTTGACTTGCTGCATCAACTGCTAGTCACAAGAGGGCAGCAAAATTTTGTCTATGAGCGAAGCACCAAGTTGTAAGTTCCTACATTTCTGATTCTGTTTTATAGCTGATGACCTTTGTGTTTTGAAAACCGACTGTTTGTTTAGTTAGTCTGTATTTTAGTATGAAGGGTATGACAGAAAAATTAGTGCTTCATCCATCCATCCATCATCTAAACTGCTTATCCCTTTCAGGGTCATAGGGGGGCTGAAGCCTATCCCAGTTGACAATGGGCGAGAGGCGGGTCACTCCCTGAACCAGTCACCAGCCGATCACAGGGCCACATAGAGAGACAGATGACCATTTAAGCTCACACTCATACCTAAGGGTAATGCAGAGTCACAAATTGACCTAATGAGCATGTTTTTGGTCTGTGGGAGGAAGCCGCAGGTCCTAAAGAACCCACATATGCACAGGGAGAACATGCAAACTCTACGCAGAAAGGCTGTGACTGAAACAGGTACCAAAACAAGAAATCTTCATGCTGTGAGACACGAGCACTACGTACTGCACTAACGTGCTGCACCAAAAATGATTATTGTGCATCATAAAATTTGCAACAGTAAAATGTGAATTATTTTGAATCCAAACCATTTTCCGAACCTTAGAGATAGTGTTAGACTTCATTAGACAGTCACTTACCCACAATGCTTCATGTTCTGTGGTTTGTCCATACGGATGGCCAGCTTGATCCTGAGGTCGTTGTCTGAACAGCCTTTAGAGACTGTCATCTTGTGGATCTCTGACTGTTTTGGACTGTTTGGAGTTGGATGAAGGACAACCTGTGGGTAGATGTATAGTAAAGTACTTTTATCAATGTGAAATTAAGCATAAAGACTGAACCATCCATGAGAACTGTGATGTTAGTCCTCACCTTCCCCAGCTCTTTATCCTCCAGAGCCAACACTCCTGTGCTCTCAGTAAACAGCTTCACCTTCACAGCAGGTAACGGCTGGGTGGTGGTGAAGTCGCCCTGGGTACCCCAACTACACACACACCAAAACAAAAGACAACAAATACTGATGAGTCCTTGGCTTATTCACTCTAAGACTCGTGCAGCTGTACGAGAACTACAGAAAGATCCAGATACACATATACGAGGTATGGCTGTTAAAAAACAGACTAATGCTGTAAAGTTAATAAAAGTCAAAGACTTCATTGTGAGGGCTGATGCTTTTGTCATTTGGAATCTATACATTTTTGAGTCAGCACCGACAACAAGTGTATTGTTTATTAAGTAGCGCACACGATTATTTAAGAACTGTCAAAGAAAACAAAAACCAACATGGTCTTTATTTGGACTCCAGTGCATTCATTGCTGTTTGATCTCAGTATCGTATTGGAAGACCCAAGTTTCATTGCATGTAATTGCTCTCTCTAAAAATGCAGGTTTTCATCAATTTGTTCCAAAATGTCTCCACAAATGTGTTCATTTTTCCTTTGGATGATGAGTAAGATGTTTTGGAATAGCTTTGGCACACTTTGGCCACGTTAAAATTTTCATTCAAATCTTGTTGTACTGTCTCTTTATCGATAGAACCATTTCTGTTCTCATTCTTCTACTGAGTCAACAATCATTTCCAAGACTGAGCTGACTGAAGATACGATATTGTTCACCCAGCACAAGTTATTTAGATTAGTTGCTCTAAATTGGTTTAGACTCGTCCATCATTTCAGACATTTTCAGAAGAACAGGGTCTTTGGGGGAACCTGCTTACGACATCTCTTACGAAAGTCAGTGTTAAAATGAATACAATTTCAATGAAGGGATAAAAACTACTCGAAACTATCAGACCGCAGACACTTGAACTGAATGTTATGAATCAGTCTGAGCTCCTCTCTCTCTCCATGAGTGGCTGTGAGTCATCCAGTGAATCACTCTGTTTCCTTTTGTAGGCTTACGAGTCTGCTGCTATTTTGGTGTTTGACGGCCAAGTCTACAAATTATGCTAATGTTTGGTTTCAGCTCTTTTAAAAATGTGGATAAAGGGGAGTGAGGTAAGATACACACCTTAGTAAAACCACATTAATACAGATATGCAGAATAATTCTTGATAAAGTTGTCAGTGGACTAATTTTAACAGTGTTTACACACAGCATTTAAATTCACTGCCAGGGGGTTGTCAATCAAAACAATAACAAAAGATAAAATCAAGAGTATTGAACATTATGGCAGCATCGTGTCAAACTTGCTGAATGAATGTGCTCATAGTTCAAGTTCATTTTGGAGACAGAGAATGACCGTTCATGCTTTGAGTTATGGAAATATGAACATTACTGTGTATCAAAGCAGACTTACAGCCTGCAGTGCACATCCAGGCTACACAGGGGTGCAGCAGGTCGTGCTGTTATCTCACTGTGAAAGAGTTGCCAAATCGACTCCCTGGTTGAATAAGCTTACATGTTCTTGTACATGCATTATTTTAATCTGAGTACTTGGGTTCCCTTCTACAGAACAAAATGGGAGCATAGCTTTAGTTCTAGCAGGACACGGAGTCAAGACTGCTATCATGCCAGCATTTCGTTATCAAACAGCTGATCCAAAGCTAGCCCACCACTGCTGACAGCCAGCTAAAAACCTCTAAGCTGCCATTGGCTAAATGCATTCAGACCACCTTACTTAAGCTGCTCTAGCCTTCCTACTCTTCACTGCTCCTGCTGAAGGCTGCTTTGCAACCCTCCTCCACCCCAGCTCTTCCTTTATGTTCTCAGCTGACAATGATTTTTGCTCAGGGGGGCATTTGCTTATTCTCTCCCAGCCTCATGACTCCTTTGTGGGCTGCAAAGAGGGCAGGAACATGTTCCTGCTTAGGGCTGCCACAATCGCCGTGTGGAAAGGAAAGGAGAGACCCCAGGAGAGCCAAACCAAAATATGGAAATAAACGGAAATACAGCTAATTCAAATAAGTGCTCTTGTGTCTTCTCTTGACAAAGTGGTCCTGACTTAAACATTCTGAAAAGGTAAATTGGTGACTTTTGAGTTAATGGAAGGAAGAAAGTGGGTGTCATCCACATAGCAATGAAAGTTGACGTTAAATTTGCAGAAAATGTTGTCGGGTCAAGCGGAAATAAGGAGATGATGAATACAAGGACACATGAAAATGATGGATGTGTTGGAAATTATATTTTATAGAGAAAAAATCTATACAATGTCTCACTTTCTTGTTTCTGACTCAAGACAGCATATTCTTAACATATTGTTACATCTTTCCCGCTAATATCAATATTGTTGATTATATCTAACCAAAAATTTCGCACATGTACCAGAATGTAAGAAAATATTGATGCACTAGCATATTGCAATACTGTAGTGATACTTTTAGTGCAATATTGTGATATTCCATTATTGAATAATAACAGACATGAGGACATTTGTTTCGTATTTCAGTTCAGCTTCTGCCACTAATTCACAACAGACATTCAGCCATCTGTCTGTTACATTTATTACTCCAAGGAGGCCATAGTTTTGCCGCCGTTTGTCCGTGTGTTTGTCAGTCTGACTTTTAGCAAGATAACTCAAGTTAGAAATGGATTTTAATGGAATTTTCTGGAGATGTTGATCATGGCACAAGGGAGATGCGATTCAATTTTTGTGGTGATCTCAATCCAGATGTAGATCGAGGATATTGTAAGGTTTTTTTTTTTTAGGGCAAAAAGGAGAATTTCTAGTCCTTATTATTTCTGTCACTTGGACACACATCAGTTTACCCATGCTACAGTGACTATTCTTCATTTAAATAGATTAGAAAGTTTGGATTAGATAGTACTTTATTAATCCCTTTGGAAAAACTTCCTCAGGGAAATTGGGATTCAAAGCAGTTCAGTAACACAGATTAAAAAGATATATAAAAAGATAGATCCAAGCAAAAAATTTAAATAATTATAAATATAAATAAAACAAAAATATAAATATATGGCTACTCGCTACTCATCAAATAACATTAGTCTTAAACTGTATTTTTCCCACATTCAAGATTGTGTGTTCTTAATGTTATAAAATACTTTTGGTGGAAAAAAACGATAATGTATCACCCTGTTTACAGTTATTGTTATATGCTGTATTGCTATTATGAATTGTGATACGTATTGAATCATCAAGTCTTGCCACTACACTTCCCTAATATGTTCACATTGTTCTTAAGGTCCCTCTTTGTGGGGCTCAGTTTTAAATATCTGTACTAAGTCTGTAAGCCCAACCTACATATTACAAAAATTATATTATTATTATTACTGAGATCCTGTTAATGGGATCTATGGCTTGAAAAAGTGCAAACATAGCCTCTTTTTCATGTGACTAATGCACACTTACATTGACCAAGTCCATTTCTGTTGCTTAGTGTCCTAAGACAGGTTTTCAGCACAGTACCAATTCAACAACAGCCCTGTTCTGTAATCTCTGACAAAACTGAGCAAAAGCAGGAAACCACCTATTTGAGCTTTAAGGAAAAAAAAAACCCACTTGATTAAAGGTGTAATCAGCCTAAACTGAAGCTTTCAGCTTGGGGGGAGACTTGATATCAAGCAGTAAGCAGTGCAGAAATATTGAGAGGTGATGCAGTAAAACATTCATGAAACATAATTTCAGACAATAATTTTCCACCATCCTGAGAGAAAATGATATAATACAATAAGAGCCATTGAACTTTGGTCTGCCCTGTCAGAGGGTCTGTGGGATTGAATTAGATAATTACATGTTTCATAAGCAGCACTCCTTTTAAGAACCACTTGCACCTCAAAGGGAATCGTTTTCTTCTCATTGACTTTTCTTCAAGTTCAGTCATTTGGCCAGCAGGTAGCAGTGTGTAACATTATAAAAGCTCTATAGAGGACTACACCTCAGTTCCCTCATTTGCTCACATGCATCCTTCACTTGCATCCTTTCCTTGCACCTAAGTCTCTACCTCCAGAGATTTGAGGGAAGATGTAAGGAAATGACGTGAAGGAAAAAGAGAACGAGGGAACACTTTTCAAGACATGCAACACATCCTTTCATTGCTGGAATTACAAGAAGCAATGTTTTGTGAGTGAAGTTACTTTGTTGTTTTGCTTGTTTTGTATTTTTGTTGCTCAAAAATACACCAAGCATTTCTTCTGAACACATTAAATCATTTGACTAGTTTTTATGTTTTTGATTACTTTAAACCAGGTTGTTAACTTTATTTCATAAGCACAGGCACTTTGTAATGTCTCAGAAACAGTGGACATTATTTTTCAGGACAACATTTTTTGGAAAAACATTAAACATTAAATTAAAATATTCAAACCTGAGAATTATTGACATCTTTGTTAATATAGCAATAAAGAACAAGGTTTTTCTACAGTGGTGGAGAGAAATATTCATGATTGTCTTTTTTTAATTTGCTTTGTAAAGACTTTCATGCCTCAATCTTAAAAAGCGCAATATAAATGAAGTGTTATTATTATTATAACCATGAAAATCAGTATTTCTGGTACAATAATTAAAGGGTTGTTTGTGACACTTTTGATCAAATTCAGACGATGGCTTTATCATCATTATTTACTAATTTCACCTCATTACTACTTACTCTTAGAAACAGATCATTTATAATCTGTTTGTTTAGCATCAGACTGAAGTGAACAAAACAGCAGCCCAAATCTTTTTCTACATTAACTGAGGTGTATGAAGAAAACTGATGCCACGCGCGTGTGTGTTTGAATGGCTCATAAGATTTAGTGAAAGCTGAGAGGACATCCAAGGTGATGAATGTTCGGGGGACCCATGCACATCAAAAACTCATGAAGACATTCAACAATATGAATAAATGATTCAAAATGATTGATGACCAAGTGTAAGAACGAGAGCAGAAATGGTCTCAGTGATGAAGAAACAGTTCTGAATGCAAATTTGAACATAACTCAAGTGTGTGCCAAAGCTGACCTAAAATTTCTGACTCCTGATCAAAAGGAACATTTTAGAGCAAACTGAAACACATTTTAAGAGGAGTGACTAAATGCAATGAAACTTGACCAAGGATGAAGAAAGCACAACAAAGCAAGTCCAAATTCAATGTTGATTGTTTCATTTGACATTAAGGGTCTCATTATGGAGTAGTGGGTCCCGAAAGGATCAGCAGTGAATCAACACGATTAGAAACAGGTTCTAGAAAAACTGACAGAGACAGTCTAAAGAAAGAGACCATAATCGTATCGTTTCATTCTTCATCAAGACAACACACCAGCTTACACTGCGCTCTCGGTAAAGCAGCTTCTGTTCCTTTAATGAATCACAGTGCTTGATCACCCTCCTGACTTTTTCATTTTTCCTTAGATCAAATCTGTGCTCAGAGGAACATGTTTTCAGTCTGTCAGAAGTTTTAAAAAGAACAACGAGCTCTGGGACAACTGTCTGAAGGAAAAAGACACTGAACAATGATTTTGTTCATTAAAAACAATTACAACATTAGTCTATCAGCCAAACCGTGTGTGTAAAAATCTGCCACCAGGGGGCTTTCAACCAGAAAAAAACAAGAGATGAAGAGAAAAGACCAAAGCTGTGAAATGGAGAGTGGCCGACTGTCACCTCCATCTGCCTTCACTATTTGCTTCTGTTTCAGACAGAGGACTTTATTCTGTCAGCTGCCCTGCATGAGGTGTGTTTACTAAGTGATGAACCAGTGTTACTGATCCATGAATGAATTTCACATAACGAGGGAGAAAGTCTTATTGCAGTGGACCTCCTGACTACAGTTATGGCTCCTTTGGCATGATCCTAAGGGGTAAATAAGGATTTATGAAGTGAATTTGTATGAGGTACGATTGTGTCAGTAGTATATACGAACAATCTCATACAGCTTCACTTCAAAGCTCCTGAACTATCTGTTAAAGAGAAACCTTATGTTCAACCAACGACAGAGGAGACATCATTTGGAAAAGCTTATGAGTTTGTGTCTTAGCACTGTATCAAAAGTCTCTAAAATAGTCTCAGAATGACAGATTTTAATCCTGATCTTAATAGGAACAAGTATGTTTGGTTGATTGTCTGTGTGTAGTTTTGTCTTGTTGATTTTTAATACTGGACATACGTGGGTTTGGAGGCCTCTGCCTGGTCCGTCTGCAGTTTGTGTCCTCCCTCCACCTCCATGGTGCAGTAAACAATCCTGTTAGGAGCCAAAGACTTCAGACCCAGGACCTCCATGATCACCACCTAAAACACACAAACACAAACTCTGTTTCAGTTCTTAACTCTAGGACACATCTTTGACATTACAAGCAACATTTCAGCATAAAAGAGGAAAAGAAGAAACTGCTACGAGCCATCACTCTGCAGGATGTTATAAATACAGTATGTCACACTGCTGGTGACAGAAAAGGTTTAAAAAATTCAATCACAGACATGTTCATTTAAGAAATGTCTATATGTAAATGGTGTGCAGTAAATCATCACTAAGGCAACTATGATAGTAAATATTTGCGTTCTCTAATGAGCTTCATTAAATCAAGCACAAGTTAATAATGCTCTTAATCATATCAGTGCTTTAATATGATATATAAATACATTTATAAAAAACATAATGCCATCATAAAGAAATCTTTATTAAAAGTTATTATTGATGACATAAAGAAAGATCAAAGATTTAAGTTAGCAATTAAAATAAAAGTTTGTTTACATATCAACTTGTTTTTATTTTAGATACGGTGAAAAAAGTTTTGAATTAACACTTAAAAGAAATGGAAATGCAGTTGTTTAAGAACTGTTTACATCTGTTAATTAAGTTTGACAGAAATTTGAATTCTAAAAACCAAAAAGTGCAACTTTAGAACTTAGCATTTTTTAATGAAGCAAGTTTCTTAAGCATGTAGCCCATAGCAGTTTTGGCCATGTCAGTGTGTATTTTTTCTTTTTTAAAGATGCATGTTTCTGGTGCAAAGTCAGGCGTTGGGCACTAAGAGGATGTATTTTGTACCATGATTATACATAAGTGTGTTCTGAGTGTAACAAAGAGCAAACCAATCAGAGTATCTGCTCTCATTCCCTTTAAAATCACTGTGCACTGGACAGGTGGTGTCTCACTATTCACACAGCAGGTTTAGTTATTTGGTAGAATTTGGGATGTATTATTTTATTCCTCTCTTTTAATTGAGCCACTTAATTTAAATAACACACACAGAACACTGTATGATATATGTTAATGCTTAAGCTGAAGTTCTTTTTTCATTGATGCAACTAGAGCAGAAGAAACAATTCAGAAACTTCTGTATAAAGAACCATATTAATTATTTAAATCTCCAGTTTAAAATAACGGGATCAGACTTCTTTATGTTATGATAAATACTGTACATTAAATAACTCTGGGCTTTCAGCAACTTTATTTTTGTCATTTTCCTACTGGAATCCTTGGCTCTATCTTCTTTTGCGAGCACTACTACGTGTGCCGAGAAATGCTTGAAAATAAGGCGCACTGTCTCTCAGCTCTCCGTCCTCTTATGAGCTTTAAAATGAATTTTCCAACAAATGCTGCTATATTTAATGGTAGAAGTATGCTGCTGTACATCGCGTGTGAGTGAAACAAGGTCAGTAAAGTGTGTGTTTTGATTTTGTCAGTGTGTGCAAATCTATAATGTGTCCTCAAAATAGCAGAAACACTCTGACCACAAACTTTGGGGGCCCAATTTCACAAAGTGTTTTGAGGTGCACCTGAATTCACTCCTGGAGCATGTGTCATGACCTTAAAGTTTAGAGTTGTGCAGCCTTTCCCTCAAGATGACAGGACTGAAAGTGGCCCCACTCAGGCCCTGTTCACACAACATTGTCACCAGAAACGGAAATGCTTTTCCTTTGCGTTTTCAAAAGCACTCTGCGTTCACACAGAGATGATGTGAAAACGATTCGTGTTCACATGGATCCGCCAGAACGACTGAAAACGACTGAAAACGATGTGCATACCAGGCCAGCAGATGGCGATGTAGGTTTGTAGTGAAACAACACGCAGATGCCTTCCGGTGAAGACAAACTTTTCACAAACAACACTGGACACACGAAGACGCAGGAGTTTTTTTGTCTGGACAACAAATCTGTCTGGATATTTTTGTCTGGATCACAAACCGAGCACAGTTAGCAGCACACATGTTGCTCGGTAGACGGCCAAAGCTGTTGTTGTTGTAGTTGTTCCTGGGATGCACGCACAACTTTCATCTAAAAGAGTAATGTGCATGCGGCGCAAGTCATCGTTTTCCCTGAGAACGCTGATTCGTGTTTACATTGAGACGGATACAGAAACATTTTCAATACTTTTCATTCTGGACCCTGGTTTCAAAAGTTTGTGGATTCAGGCACTCCATGAACTGTTCTCATGTAAACGGAAGGAGAAAATGCAATGAAAACTCTCTGTTTTCAGTCGTTTTCGTCGTCGTGACAACAGGGCATCAGTTTGGGTTTGAGACCTCTTTAGTGTCTCCACTCTGCTTCTGGAGGGTCATTCTCACCTTGACCAGGGTTCCCTTCACTGGTAGCCTGGTTGAACCTGAGGCCCCTGAAATCTGACTGGTCATTTAACAGTCTTTTACAATGAGTGACTGTTTGTCTACTAACTTAAATACATATAGGTATTTCAGTGTCACCTAATCAAATGTATGTTTTGGTTATGTGGCCAAAGATGAAAAAGTTTTGATTCAAGTTATCACCCTGTTAGTGCAATTTCATTTATGGGTGTATTATATAATCTACAGATGATGCCGTCTTTTTTTGAAGAGAAAGTCTATGAGGGCACTAGTCTGAAAAAGTACAGAATGTAGGTAGTTGAGTTCCTTCACACTTTCAGAGCAAATTAAAAGAGAAAGAAACACAAGTCTTCAGGGTAATGTTCTCTCCATCCAAGTTTCAAGGAGGTTTTTTGGCACCTTTTGTATGAAGAAAGTATGCAGAGTTAACAACAGTATCAACTATTTGACATTTCTAAGACTCTGGCAAAAAAAAAAAAAAGAGCGTAAAAATGCATGTTGCTGAGCTTAAGGTCCACCAAAGCGCCTATTTGGATTTCAGATCTAACCCTGCCCAGTTTTAGCCTTGACTAATGCTTGAACTCACCTTTACAGCCTTGCTTTTATGTCTTTATCTTAGCCCAATATGTGTCTTTATTGCTCTTATCATTTAGCTTTTATTACATTTCACTCTCTGTTGGCTTTTAATATTTTCCTTTAAATATCAACGTTGTTACTTTCTTCTAGTTTCTTTTTTATTTTATTCATACTTTTTACTCTCTGGCTATTGATTGATATGGTCATCTAATGTTGTGCTATTAATCTCCTCTGCAGCAAATTAGGCTCTTTTATTGTGTTGTGGTCTATCTATGTTGTAGTTCTATTTTTTAATTATTTTTATTTGATTGACTTCTGCTTCAATTCTTCTTATCCCCTCTTATTTTGGTCCTGATGGTCTCGTTTTATATTGCTCAATTCATGTACTGTCTGGATTCTTGTGAAATAAGAACAGTTTGTTTTTGGGTGGGGACTTGTAACCCAGGGAGTGGGTGGGCGCTCTGTTTTTGGTGCCTGGACCTGGATTGTTGTGCCCACTCTTTGGGTTTTAGGTTTCCTCATGTTGATGATACCCTCCCCAGTGACTTAAGTGCAGTGTTTTAGACTCATCCTGCTCTTTGAGTTTGTTTTTTTGCTTCTGTGCTCTCTGCCTCACGGAGAGTTGGTGTGGTTTCCCGGCACTGAGGGTGCATTAGAAAAGTCCTAACTGAAGAAATGACCCGGAAACACTTGAGCGTCAGTCATGATAGTAGCTGTTCAAATTCTCCAAAAAGTTTAGGAAAGGAAGTTTGTTGCCTCCTTTATTATCTACTTTAGTTTAGGGAACACTGGATCATCCTTTACGAGAGGAAAGGAGAAAGGAGTGCCCCATTGTAGTTCATCATGGCTTACCTACATCACAAGAAATCGTCGTCGCTTAAATATGACACCAAGTGAAAGTGCCTTTCCTTGACCCTGTAATGTTTTTCATCGGGGCTAAGGTAAAGTGGCTTGGGAGGGACTTAGGGAGGAGTTTTCTTGACTTTTTGAACGCACCCTGTGATTCACTGCAGCCTCTCACCTGCACTTTCTTGAGTCTCATCACCAGCGCCAGACGATTCCTTCAGTTTCATGTGGTTTGTCGGCCGAACTCTCAACTCTTCTGTATTCTCAACTCGTTTGATTGACCTCGTGCTTTTGAATTTTTGCTCCGTTGTATTACCTGTGTGTTTTTGCCCCTTACCTGCAGTGCCTTCACGAGCCCTTCCATGCCTCACGCCAACCACCTGTAATCACTGCCTCACTCAAGGAAAATCCTCTCAAATTGGACTTCACTCTCAGCACGGACTCACCCCTAATCTCGGACCCTGGATTACCCCCTTCTACCTCCTGGCTTCATATTAAGGCCCGGTTAACACAATGTTGTCACAAGAAACGGAAAGGTTTTTCCTTTGCGTTTTCAAAACCGCTCCACGTTAACACGGAGACGCGAGAATGACTGAAAACGCTGTAGCGTGCATGACAGGCCAGTAGATGGCAATGTAGGTCTGTAGTAAAGCAGCGGTGTTAGAGCATGCATACCCTTTCCGGTGAAGACAAACTTTTCATAAACAACAATGGCGAGTAGACGCACGAAGATGCAGGAGTTTTTTGTCTGGACAACAAATCTGTCTGGATATTTTTGTCTGGATAACAAACCGAGTACAGTAAGCAGCACTTACGTTGCTCGGTAGACGGCCGAAGCTGTTGTTGTTCTTCTTCCTGGGATGCGCGTGAAGCCTTCATATGAAAGAGTATACATCGTTTTCTCTGGAAACGCTGATTTCCGTTTACACAAGACAGATACAAAAACGTTTTCAAAACTTTTCACTCTGGAACCTGGTTTCAAAAGTTTCGTGTAAACAGAAGGCAAAATCGCAATGAAAACTCTCCATTTTCAACCGTTTTCATTGTCGTGTAAACAGGGCCTAATAGGTTCTCATTATACCTACACCTCTGTCTTTGGCTTCTGCTTCTGGGCCCATGAGAAAACAACCGGGAAACATTCCCTCACACCTGTCCTATGAAATCTAATGTGAGGGATCCCACACATGAAGCTGAAAGTGGTGAAAACTCTCTATGTATTTAAAAGATACCTCAGCACAGAGTTTTCAGTCTTTAAACTTATTTTTCTTGCTAATATGATGTATATGTTGTCACAATTCTGATTCACAGGGTCTGTGTATGTCTTATATCAGTGTTTTGTTTGCCCCAGTGAAGTATTTCGATTTGTCTTGAGTCTAAAAGGTGAAATTCAAGGATAAATGAATTGTCTTCCTCACTGAAAGCCACATGAGCAAACTTCTACTGATGCCAAACCCCAAAAAGAGAAGCACGAACTGTTGGCAGCTGCTCACTTATTGTACAAAAGACAGAAATTTCTCCCACCTCACCCACATTCAGTCTTATTTTTATTTCCACAAGAAGAGGAAAAATGGTTTACTCCAAGCTGCTGGAAACCATCAGCAGCGAGGCATTGAAATAATCATGGTGGAAAATAAACACCCACTGAGGCTGCAAACGGATATTAGACACATAATTAACCCAGTGACAGGTAAGGAGAAACTGTACTCTGTCTCCTCTTCACCTCAGAAACAGACCGGCCTGTCAGACCTGTGAAGACGGGCTTCAAAAAGTCTGTCAGCAGGGAGAAATCCTGGGAGACATTTTATCTCATTAGCAACTGCAGACGCTAATCCTGAGGAACCATCCACGCTGTATGAGGAAAAACACAGAGCGCTGATGGATTCAAATGACAGAGGACAGGCTGAGATTCATTTAAATTACCTGCAGGTTTCAGGGACATGTCCCTCTATTTCCACACCTGTCAGAGTACCTGGATCAACCTGACAGCCAGCATCTTTCTTAAAGGGACAGCTCAGATTTTTGAAATGTGTTTTCATGTGTATAGTGGAGTTTATAGTGTATAAACTACATTTTTATGCATCCCAGAGACGTCATCCTTACATTACTGACATCCTTCAACAAAACAGAAGTCAAGCCAGTTTTAAATAACAAATGAAAAATGATTTTTAAACATATGGTGAACAGTCACAAAGGATATTTACTCAAATGCTGTACATAAGTGCTACTTAAATGATCTGTACAAGGGTTGGGGGAAAAATCAATACACCATAAATTCCAATATTTGGCGCAGCAACAGTATATTGATTTAATGTGGAAATTTCCAACATCTAATAAAGCGTGTGGACTTTCTTTGAACACTGAAAGAGGCATAAGCGGTGGACATGACACATGGCGTTTGTAAGGAGTGATGAATGAGAATAAAATACTGTGGAAATACGGCTCACCTCACTTCACATCATCAGGGAAATCAAAGGCTGATGTTTTATGTTTCAGGAAATCTAATGCTAAGCTTACCCTGCTGAAAAAAACACTGCCAACACTTGGCATGCTTAGCTTGTCAAAGCTCTCTGAGTGTTATTCTAGTATTTTGATTGTCTTCATGATGACATTTTATTTATTCTTACTAGTATAACAAAGGCTATACAAAGGCCATACTATAGCCTTTTTTTATTTGTATTCTTACTATATTAGTCTTTTGCACCATTTTACCAAGCCGTTGTATGCGTTAACGTATTTGGCAATAAATAACAATTCCAATTAAGATTTTGATTCTGATTCTAATCAGTTAAAAAAGATGAATGAATGAATGAATAAAGCAGCTATCACAGAGACCTGTGTCTTAATGAGTAAAAGCATATGCTGTGTGCAAATAAGGCCGCATAGCAGTGGAACAAATAAGGCAACGTAAGAAGTGAGTTTGAAAAATGTAAATGAGGTTTTTTAAAATAACATATTACAGCAGGATGTCCAGCAGAGTGTTCTTGACTGCACTCAGGTATTGTAAAAGTAAAACATTTTTTTAAGTACTTGGAATAATAATGTATTTTGAAATGCGAGTATTGAAGTACTTATACTCGAGTGATCATTTGACTGAGCAACTCTCAGCTGTATTGGAGTAATGTTTGAGCTGAAGGATCTAAAATCTTTACTTAAGGACTGAATTTGTTCACTTTATCCACTGCTGCTGACTCCACTCACCTCCAGAGTGAAGGACAGCACCACGTCAGACTTGGACAGCGTATTCTCGTCCTCCTGTCCCATATCCATGATGGACGTGTTGTGGCCTCGTTTCAGCTTCTGCAGTTTGAACTCTCCTCCTTTAGACACCGGCATGCTCTCTAGGTTCGCCATCAGCAGGTTGACTGAGGACCGGAGCTCCTCGATGAACATGGCCTCCATCTCTCTGGACGAAAACCGGGGAAACCTTCCACCGTGCTGAAGAGAACAAAAACCAACACCCTGCTTAAAACCTTGATCTCCATAATTTTTTATAAGTCTTCTTTATATACATTTATTGGGTTAGTCAAATCATTGCACTCAGCCCTCTGTGTTAATCCATCTGTGGACTAATTCATTCATTATTCTATCTTTCTTTTTTCATTCATCCTTCCTCATTCCTTACCCTCGCGATCTGGTCGGCCATTTGCAGTCGTCCGTCAAGCTCTCTTCTGATCTGGGCCGCCTGCTCATCAGGGTTATCCAGCTAAGAAAACACAAAGGACATGACAGTTTTAAGAAAACCAAGCCCAAAATTAAGTTTATGTCCCTGAATAATTGGCCTTGACTTAGTGATAGAGATTGCATTGGTGGGACAAGATAAAACAGTTACGAAATTTGTAACCATAATTACAAAGTTTGCTTTTATTGACCTTGCATGCCAATTTACTTTATTTAATTTCTAAACTGTTGGAAGTTCATTGATATAGGGGGTCAAGATTAACCACAAAGTCATTTAAAAAACAGCAATATGTGTATTAAATTAGATTAAATTCTAAAAACAATGTCTTCACACAGATCTTGAAGAAGATTTTAGGCAATTTTACATCTGACAGAGGAAAAGGAAAAATGATTGTTTTGTGTCTGGGTTCCTGCTGTAAACAATTTTCCTCTAAAGCAAAATTTTAAGGTAAAACTGGATTTGAAGTTAGCAGAAGTTTAAAAAAGACTTTTCAGAGTCTTCCCACCTTCGTGGTCTTTGGAAATGCATGTAGGGGGTACAAGGAGGTCACATTTGGGATGCTAAAGATGTAGTTTTGTAATAAGATTTAGACCCTATTACCTTGACCTGCGACCTCCAAAAGTGTAGTAGATTTTGCTTGAGTCTGAGTAAACATAGGTGCAAAGTCTGAAGAAACTCCTTCAGATCATTGCTTAGGAGTTAAAAAGTAGTTGATGAACACTGACGTGTGCTGCTGACCTCTTGGCCAGGTCACCCTTGTGAAAGAGATCGAGATCTCAGTGGGTTTTTATCTGGTTAAATAAAGGTTAAATAAAACATGAGACTCCAGGAGCCCTACCTTTGACCTATTACCTACAAAACAAAATCTTAACACCATTTGTGTTATTAGAAATCAGATGGATCTTTAGTAGCACAGTTTTTCATGTCATCTCTGGCAAGATTCCAAGAGACTAAAGTAATTAAGCAAGTGTCAGGAAAATTTCCCACACTGCCCTTGACTGACAACCCAGATGGAAAGAACGACAGGAGAAGGAGCTTTGTCTTTTAGCCTTTTTTACTTGCAGCCCCACTCCACTCCCCACTATCCCTTTGACACAAAGTAATGGCTTCAATTCCATGGCTCAATCAGCCCCTCTGAGGATGCCTTTTCCCCTAATTCTGTCCCCAGCACAGTCCTATAGAGGCACTTTCAATTCAACAGGTCCATGTTAATATACAGCCATTTAGATGGACATTGCTTAGTTATGGTTCAGCTGCTTTATGTGAATGTGTTCTTCAGTAATTTTCTGTTAAAAGGACAGGAGTGTTACAGGCCTTGTGTAGCAGTACTGATTTATGATTTTTCCTCTAAAAGGTTGTCCCGCTCTCCCATTTGTAGCCATAATCACGATGAAAAAAGCCCTCTGGGGGAAATTATTTCTACGGTTTGTCAATAAACTCCCTTTACAGCTTCCCAAAAGGAGCTTTGCTTCTTCCAGAGGCCTGTGAAATACAGAGAGGAAGAATCAATCTGATAACCACGTGGAATTCATCAGCTGCTCTCCCTGCAGGCTGCAGGATCAATACTGGCTCTGCCTGCTGATTATCAGGGAGCAGGAGCAGGCTAATGTTAGCGCTGTCACCTGCAGCCAAGCACAAAGGTGCACTCCTTCTCCCAGTGACACACATGCATTGTTCTTTTAGCATGCAGGAGAGACACATGTTTTGTTTTGTATAAAACGTTTTCCAAAGTGCTGCTTTTTGATCATCATCAGGAAATGCATGGATTTTTTTTTCTTGATACAGAAGCACTTACCAGTAAGGTAGCTTAAAATCGGTGTAGTAATTTGGTAACAGATGAGTAAGGGACTGCTGAATGACCAGTACCATCAGTGTTGGACAAACTTTATGAAAATTAGAATAAATGACTTATTATTGCCCATATTATTACTAAGACCCCCTCACACCATCATATCACCCCCATTCTTCAGCACCTCCACTGGCTCCCGGTCAAGCATAGAATTGAGTTCAAAATCCTTCTGTACACCTTCAAAGCCATCCACAACCTCGCTCCGCCTTATCTGTCTGACCTCCTCCACATCGCCACTGCAGCCCGCTCCCTCAGATCCTCCTCCACCATCCACCTCACTGTGCCCACTGCCTGCCTCAGCACCATGGGGAGCAGGGCCTTCAGTCGCTCTGCTCCCCAGCTCTGGAACTCTCTCCCACCAGACCTCCGAAACCTGGACTCCCTGTCTCTTTTTAAATCCAGACTTAAAACCCACCTGTTCAGGTCCGCTTACCCCACTTGACAATATCATATCTCCTCTTCCCATTTCCTCTCACTATCTGTTGTGCTTTGCTACTGTTGGTTTTTATTAGGGCCCGACCGATTTATCGGCCAGAGTTTTGCCGATGTAACACCAATATATTCTTAATTTCCCATAAAACAGTAAAACACTGTTCTGTGTCCAAGCTGCGCAGAATGATGACATTTCGAAAGATGGCGGCGCGTTGATGCAGCGGCTCCGAGCTCTCTACTGATGCCATATGTATGGATGATGGAGTGTAAGGGGCAAAACTCGCCTACACTCACACGGAGTTGCTGAATAATGTTTTTGCCTGCAAGTCCGACATTGCGAGCGACTTTCAGTGGTCGCACAATATATCACTGGACATAGCAAGACCACTGGGCTCTCTGCTAGCTCAGCTACAGAAGCAGCCTCACAGACTAGCACTGCCGAACATTTTCCTAACCATCTGTCGTTCACAAAACTGACGAATTGGACCTTCTGATGGCGGGGGGGGGTTTATTCGTGACTGTTCTATGATGATTATTACGGAAACCTGGCTTTACCTGCTTGTCCCCGACACTGCAGTTGAGCTAACTAGCTAGCTAGCCAACAATGCTAGCATTAGCTTAGCTCCCCCGGAGCTCTACGACGTGATCAGCTCATCCAGGGGGAGTCTTCATCATAGCTGGGAACTTTAATCAGTCCTGTTTAAAGAATTTTGTACAATATGTGCAGTGTCCCATAAAATAGTTTGATTTCCTCACAGATATTTCCTCATGTGTATCAAAAAAAAAGTGGTTCTACCTGCACTAAAACCTACTTCTGATGCACTCTGGGACTGAAAGGCAGATGTGACAAGACAGAGTTCATAATTCATCTATATATTTACATTTTAAATAAGGTAATTTATTTTATTTTTCAGGAGTTGACTGCAGTTCTGCCCACTATTTTATTTTGTACTTGAAGGTTCTTTGCTCTTGAAAGTTGTAGAGAAGAAAAATAAAAGAGGCTTATGAAAAAAATGTTGTTGCTTTCCTCTCAATGACCTGTTTATAACTTTTTAAAAGTTGTTCTACCTGTACTATAACCTACCTTATATCTTCATCAACAAGAAGTACAAGATAAAGAGTGACTCTATTTTAAGGTTTTATAATTAATTTCCCAGCGGTCTGATGATTTTTTGCATGTTTTTGTACCTGAAAATTACTCTGTTGTAAAGTTAAACAAGTACTTAGTGACAAAGTATTGTAAAACAGTAAAATGTTCTGTAATTCATATATTCATTGTTGTAAGTGTTTTGGGACCACATTTTTTAAAAATTCACTTTACATCTATTTTTAAAATTAATCGGCTGATTAATCGGTAATCGGTATTTTTTTCTGCCAAATATTGGCATCAGCCTCAAAAACTCCATATCGGTCGGGCCCTAGTTTTTATTATTGTTGATTTTATGATTTTTTTATATTGTTGATTTTGTTGTTGTTATTTTAATCTTGTAAAGTGTCCTTGAGTGTCGTGAAAGGCGCTTTTGAATAAAATGTATCATTATTATTATTATTATTATTACTTATTCCTCTTTAAAATCAGAAATACTCAACTTATTACTCAGGGTCAAAAGTAAAGGAATTAGTTACTTTTCAGTTACTTGTGTTTTTTTGTCTTTAGGAGACTAATGCAATGTTGTGTTCATAAAAATGAATAAATGTCTTATTGATGTCTCTGATGTTAAATACAGTGAACGAATTGATGTTTAATGTGCCGCAAAGTAACATTAAGCACACCCCTGTGTAACGAGTGCGATGGTAGCGCAGATCGTACTTAAAGTTAGCTGTTTTTGCCCACAGGGGAGGCCAATGTTGTTAGCACATCAAAATCAGAAATACTTCATTAATCCCCAAGGGGGAATTTGGTTTTCAGTTGGTCTTATACACAGTATTGCAGTAGGAATATCAAATAAAGACATTAAAATAGAAAAAAACCCATAAAGAATTAAGTAAAAAAATCCAGTAAACAGGATTCAACATGCAGAGACTTTAAGGTATACCAGTGTTGGCTCACAAACCAAGGCTGATGTGGACATAATACACCCACAGAAACCGTCTAAAGGTGGTCCAGTTCTACATGAGCTGTGATGGTTTGGTGTTCAGGTAAACACCCCAGGATTATACTGAAGCACCAAAGTGTTTTAAAACCATATTTAATCTCAAACTTCTATGAGGTCAATCAATCAATCAATCAATCAATCTTTATTTGTATAGCGCCAATTCATAACAAGTGTTCAAGGTCAAATGATCTGTTTTATGAAATATAAGACATATTACTTAAAGCATAAGATAAACTTTTTTTGATCAAAAATGTGTGCAGTTTTAATCAGTCAATAAAGCTTTAAATGTTCTTAACATAATTACGATGCTGGTTGTTTTCTATATTCTATCAAAAAATTAAAAATATGTTAAAAAAAAATACTTAAGCTCTTGAATATAATCCATAATCAATCCA
Source organism: Cetoscarus ocellatus (assembly GCA_037902135.1). Classification (NCBI taxonomy): domain Eukaryota; kingdom Metazoa; phylum Chordata; class Actinopteri; order Labriformes; family Labridae; genus Cetoscarus; species Cetoscarus ocellatus. The sequence continues at coordinate 498,092 of JBAMNC010000579.1, read as the reverse complement.
TTTTATCAAATCATGAAGTATTTTTACTCCGAAACAATAAATTTGTGCATCAAACTTTGACTATTGTATCTGTTGTATCAAATCACGAAATCATTTTATACCCCACACATTCAGAGTTTGTAGAATGACAAATAGAATTACATTAAATGTAAATTAAAACCTTTTAGTTTACAAAAAATACTTAACTGTATTTAGATGGCAGTTTTCATGGGTAAAAATGCAGGCTGTGGAAAAATGTTTTTATTTCAAAATCTAGTTTGTAATTTTATTGCATTTCTTTGCCAGGGAAACAGATATATATATATATATATATATATATATATATATATATATATATACATATATATATATATATATATACACTGGTATTATACCAAAGTTCAAATCCTGGTATCATGACAACCCTACTGCAGATGTAAAAACACCAATTCCAATGAAGTTGGGATGTTGTGTAAAACTTAAGCATAAAAATAACAGAATAATCTGCAAATCCTTTTGATCTAAGCTTAACTAAATGCATTTCAAAGATGTACTGTTCAAGCAAACTTTATTGTTTTTTGCAAGTATTTACTAATTTTGAGTTTGATGCATGAAGCATGTTTCAAAGAAGCTTGAACAGGGTCAACAAAATACTGGGAAACTTGATGAACGCCTGAATGTTCTTTAAAGGTATGAATGCAACAACAGATCCTGAAATGTGTGTTAAAAGTAAAAATATCCAAAAATACCAGAGGTGTGACTGACTTATTACCTTTGCAAAGAAGGTAATCTTTTAGCAACAGTTACCATCCATCTGTGAGCAAGATAACCCAAAAAATTCTCAAAGGATTTGGATGACATTTTCAGGAAATGTTAATAATGGCTCAGGGGAAAGCTCAATGGATTATGGTGGTCCAAATCCTGATGCAAATCATGGAATGTTTTCAATAATTTGTCAACATTGCATGATAGGACTATTTTGCCTGTTTTTATAATAGCTTGCCAAATAATGTTTGTTCTTGTTGAGCACTAGTTGGGTGTCTTATCATACCAATATAAATATATGACAAAAATATAATGATGCATACGTTCATTACAGTGCACTCTGCATTAGCAGATATTTCTTATGATTAAAGGCAAATAAGGTCCAATGTATTGTTGTTATTTTCTTGAAAATGAGCATAAATCATGACTTGTGAAAGACTTTGGTAAATAACTAGAGTAATTGGGGTTTTTGATGATTAATTAGACAGACACTTTCGTAAAAAACTGCACGGTTTTCACAGTGTACAATTACAGCCACACCATGGTGGGGGTAATCAAAAAGAGAATCAAGCAGTACTGTCATCTTGTTGGAAGTGACCCCTAAAAAATATTCTGTGTTCTAATGATGCCTTGATCAAACTATAATGGGTTTCAGATGTATATGGTATTGAATGCTGCACCAATCTAAATACATTTTATGGAATAATGGCCACAAAAAGAGACACTGCATAAATTTAGACTTCAGTTTGGCTAATTATGACCACAGTCTGTGTTTCAGGCTCCTGCATCCTCTCTGTTTCATACAAAGTAGTTGTTCCAAGTCCTTCCTGGTGTACTCACAGGGGGGCAGATGGTGGAGGATGCGTGGGCAAAGCAGGCCGTGAGGAGCAGAGAGATGAAGCAGCCTGCTGCAGGGAGAGTCAGACACTCATTTAACCAACAGATGACCCACCATCAACAATATGTCAAAAATCAAATGCTGAAGACCTTATTTACCAGAAAATAAGTCTTCATAAATATATATCTGTGGCTGGTTTCTCTTTAAATACAATCTGTTTATTTCATTTTAAATCCAGGCCTGCATGATATGAGGAGGAGATGCAGATAACATACTATAATTCTATAAGGAAACATGTCTGTGAAGGGTGCATATGGGGTTATGTCTTTCTTTATTGGGCTCAGCACTGCACTGTCTTATAGCTGCTGTTTGTTCTGTGGCTGCAGTTTCATACACCTTGTCCACAGATCTGGATCGCTGGGTGACAAATTGCATCATATGAGGTTTAAGAGACAACTTATAGCACCTCCTGAGCAAACTCTGATTCATTAAATCCTGTTATTCCAGGCTGGAGAAACTGATCAGGCAGCATGAAGCTGGACTCTCTGGTGACCCTGGCAGAGGAAAGAACTCCAGACAAACTTCTGGACATCATGAACGATGCCAGTCACCCTCTGCACACCATCATCAGCAACCAGAGGAGCCTGTTCAGCCCAAGACTGCTCCTTCACAAGTGCAGGACCAGCAGAGAAACTCCTTTGTCCCTCAGGCCATCAGACTGTACAACTCCTCGCTGGGGGGGGGGAGTAACAGGAAGACAGAGGACGGGAAGGAGCAGTAGCCAGCCAGTAGCCATAGTTTTATTTTTGTTTTTACTTATTTATGTTTTTGTTTGTCTATCTTTTTTGTATATCTTTTAATCTGTTATACTAATGAATCCTAATTTCCCTGAGGAAGTTTTCTAAAGGGATTAATAAAAATCTAATCTAATCAGCGTCTTAATGTGCATCACATCCTGTGCAGAACAAGCATAATCTGGAGTCTGTTTTTTTCAGTTCATTTGGTTTTTATGAGTAGTCACACTGACACTTTCTGAGAAGCTGACATAACCTGAAGGACTTTTTGACTTAAAGTTTTGTTATGATGGGTTTGAGATTTTGGGCTCTAATTTCCTGGCGCAATGCAGGGTGGCGCAGCCTGGCGCACCCCGCGCAGTGGTAATTTCGTCCGGCGCACCACCGTGCGCAGCCAATTTGGCAATTTGGTAGACTGGCTGTGCCGAAATGGGTGTGACGGCGCACCAGGGGGAGGTGTCGAAAGATTCAGCTTGGCGCAGTGACAATTTCGTGCCAAAAAAATGCGCGGAAGGTGCGCTGAAAGCCCGCCAGCTCCAACCTGGTCTATTCTCAGCGCAGGAGAGGCGCACTCGGGGCAGTAGTAATTTGGCTGACAGGCGCACAGTGCGCACACGTCACCAAAACCTCACAGGCAGGTATCCACAGTGTCAGGCACATTTCAATGCAATAAAAAATCACAGCAACCACTATTTAATGTAACCGTCTGAACCAGCACATACATCTGTATCTATATTAATTGTCCCGTCACATCTGATGTCAGATCAGAGACGTTTGTCATAACTAACGAGTTCACATCTCTCAGCCAACCACAAACAGCCACATCATCCGATACGGAGTATCCGGCTTCTCTCATCTCATGAAATTCAAAAGAAAAGAAAAAAGAGAGAGACGCTCGCTGAATAAATGTAAGTCACTCGGTGTCTTAAGGATTTACCTGCGATTGCCCATATTTCCCTCTTTTAATCTTTATTCGTAACGTGATCTAAACAGATGGAGTATATTATTGCAAGGAGGATGAGGAGGAGATATAATTTCACCTAAGGCGCTGCTATTTGGCGAAGACAGACGAGGAATGCAGGTGGATCACAAGCATGATGAATGGATTAGCCTGCTGCTGTGTTTAAATGTAATTGTCACTTAATTTTGTTCTCATATTATGACACAGGAACAGATTACATCTGTCCCGCGAGGTGGTCCACACGGTGATGCGCATCGTGGCTCCGATGCGCGGCCCGGTGGCCCCTGCGCTCTCCCAGTTGCTGTAAAAGTGACAGCGGCTCTGACCTTCTTCGCCTCCGAGGTGAAATTGTCACTGCTCCTCGCCCACGGCGCATTTAAAGACGAGGAGAGGCATTCATTTGATTGGTGAAGATTACACTCACTGTGTTAAACCCACTCAAGTCTTATCTCCTCCCTCTCTGCTACGTGCGCCGGTAGGAGAGACGGAGGCGTGGGTGCGCCTGCCTGCGCCAGTCTGCGCCATGCACGAAACTTGCAAAATGCCCTGGACACACCCTGTTGGCGCAGCACAGGCGCGGCGCAGGGCAGGTGCGCCCCGCCTGCACCCGGTCTACGAAATTAGAGCCCTTTATGTTCATTACGGTCATCACACCCACGTCTACCTATATACTTTACATAACACCCAAGCACTTTACCCTGCCTATCAGTGTGTCCATACCATAGATAAAGAGTGGTGCAGGGGTGACCGAGGAGCTAAATCATGGTGTTTTGACCAAGAATTGGCTACCACACTTCTGACTTAAAACGCCACATTGTGACCTCTTGTTTGAGAAATTCCTCTAAATCAAATGGCCCAATGGTGCCTATGGCTGTGGCAATGGTCTATGTTTTGTTTTTTTAATTAAAAAACAAACACAAGTAATCCCATCTGCATTATTGACATTTTGTAGTCCTTTTTTAGCAGTTCTATAGCAACCATCCTTTTAAAAACACATAACGCTCTTCCTTAATGCTCTGCCACTGAGAAGCCTGATCTGCAGTTTGCCAAAATTTTAAGTTTCCCTCCCCTTAACTGTGGCTACAGACAATTAAAAAAAAGAATGAAAATTCAGTAATATCATTGACCTGAACCAACAATATTTGCAACACCATCACAAAGTCTTAGGCAGTTTTTACACCAAGATCGTTTGGGAGAGTTGGTCTGACACAAGTCTGTGCTCCCTTAGTTTGTTTGACCATATGCGAACACTTCAATCAATCCCTGTTTCGGCACAAACAACCATGCTGAGCTTGCCTGAAGGAGGTGGTCTTGACTCCCCTTCTTTTGAGGAAACACTTGACCCAGTAACCAGAACAAACAAACAGGGAGATGAGTTAACTCATCACACTGCTGTAATTTTATAAACAGCAGCAGAAATAAGAAATGCATAACAGCTACCAGACAACCAGGCCACAACAAAGTACTACTTCATAATAATGTTTTTGATCCCACTGAGTCACTATCACAGGCACAACATAACATGAAAATAACAACAGGTTAACTTTATTCAACGTCCCTACAGCAGATCATCACAGGTCTCAACAACTTGGACCTCAGCTTGTTCGAACAGGAGAATTTATCCTTTTTAAAGCTGCTCTCTGCTTTCATCACTGACAGCTTCTCTGCAGACACTTCTACAGCTGTTACAGTGTTATACGTTACCATGCTACCTTATGTTTAGTTTCCTTCTCATAATGCAGAAGTCACAGTCATAGCAATGCTGGCTGTGAGGGAATGACGTAAAGCCAGCCCTGCCTCTTTGTGTCATTTGGACCACTTCAAAATAATGCCATGTGAAACAATCCAAATTAACACCTCAAAGCCTAATGTATCATATTTGATACATACTTTTATGATACCTCTATCTAACCAATATGGTCAACAAATTACTAAAAAAAAAACATCTTAATACAATCAGATAAATGTTAAAAAAATGTCCTCAAGATGATTATCAGTTGCCAAAAACACCTCATGTATCAAATGAGATACAAAAAATATATGTTAAAATCACATCAAAATTCACCAATACCACTCAAATGCATTAACTGTTAAGCCCTGATGCAGACATGTGTGACATATATTATGAAAATAATCAAAATATTAAGGGACCAGTTGTTCTCAAACAAAATGACTCAAAGCACTGTGCTGCTGCAATTTAATCAGTCCTTAATGCTTCATTTAATTTGTAGTCTTCCTGTTTATCAGAAATAGCTTGATTTAAAGTTTATTATTTATTAGTGCTTTTTCGGTAGACTTTGCAGTCCCTCTTTCAGAGGCCTCTTCAGAGGAAGTTTAGCTTATCAGTTTGTGTTTATTACTCTCAGTCATGCTATTGAGCTCCTTTAAAATAATCTCATAGAAACCATTTCAGCAGCCAACAGCTGTTCCTGAACAAAACTCTGATAAAGCCACTACACACCTGTCCTTCACCCAGCTGCAGAAAACAGTTTATAGCTTACTCAGTGAACAAAGTGGAGGACCTAGTGGGTACAAAGATGCTACATTCAAATCAGTGCAGTGAAGATAGTTTTATATGTCAGACCAAAATCACTCACTTTACTATGTGCTTACTGGATGTGACCAGTTTGGATGTCATCTAACGTCCTTGTTTATAATTCTGTGTACACCCATCGATGCCAGCGATCATTGAAATTGAATGGCAGCTGGTTTGCGAGGACACTCAGAACACTTTGGTGTTAACAAAGGGTTAGTGATGATGCTCTTTAAAAAAAAGTCATGCCAACTGCATTAGCCTGCTAAACTGATGCTGCTGAGGGACTTCAGTATCGCCCATTGTTTCAATGCTCTTACCACTGACTGAAGACAAATCTTTCAGCAAACTTTTGAAATTTAATATCAGTGTAGAAGAAAGAGTCTACATTTGATCTTTTGTTCAAGCTTATGTTCGTGTCAGATTTGAAGAAACACCCTGCAGACGTTCCTGAGATATCAAGTACTTGCTCAGCTCACTGTGACTGTCTATAATCTTATTGTGGGATGATCAGATCATGCCGTGTCAGCCTCCAAATGGGTTAGTGCTGTATTCAAGTTTCAGAACAAAGTGTTCCAGTCTGAATTTTTTTGCCATATACTTTATTTATATCATGACTGACCTCCCTGAACTCCTATGTGCTCATTAACTTTTCTTTCAACCCTCCTCTGACTTGTTCTTTTCTTAAATAAATGTACTTTTATCGAAGTGACAGGCAGGTGAGAGGAGAACAGACAGGCTCACGGGGATGATGGATATTCTCTCTCTCTGTCTCTCTCTCGTCATTGATTTTCCCCCACAGCCTGCATTAACATCTTGCCAGAACACCCACCCCTGCTGTTACCACTGACTGAGAAGCACGTTTGAATTACTGCTGTCTCCCAGGGATTCACACACGCACAAACACACACACACACACACAGACACACAAACACACCTTGAAATGCATCACTGAAGACACACACCAAAGAGTGAGCAGAACTGAGGCATATGCGATAATGATTTTAATCTCTCCCCTTGATATTCAAATAAAAACCTTACAGAAGGCAGCATGCGGCTTTAGTGTCTTTCTGTTGGCATATTTTAAATAAAAAACATACTGTCACTGCTGATCTCAGCCTCAATTAAACCATCTCTGTCTGGACTTGTCTATTCCAGAAGATGCAGGCTTTCATTCCCTTTAACTGTAATGTAGAAAACATAAAAACATCTCCTCATCTGACCTCTTTGGGTCCCTGAGGCAGTTGCCCTCGTTTGTTTGTGTGTTCTTGGGGAGTCTACAAGGAAGTGATTAAATCTGAGTGAGCTGCTGAAAATTGACATCCAAAAACATCTTCACTGATTTGTTTACATGTTTAATCAAAACTCGGAACAGGTATGAGGAGCATTTACATCTTGTGGGATAGGTTTATATCAGGTCACTGTATGTATGTGCATATTTATATATGTGTGTGTGAATGTGTGTGTGTAATGTATTAATTAGGCCACCTACTATAAAAACGATCAAACATACAAATTTTAAAATCGTTCAAATACTTGTTTGACACTTAAAATGTCGTTACTGTCATCATCCGGAACAGGAATGAGCTTCACTGCAATATCAGAAATTAATCAAGCATCACATCCATATACTTAAAATAATTTTTCTGTTCAGCAGTGCAACTAAATAACTATAATTTGACATCTTAATCAGGAAATCAAGTATAAATAATGTTCTTTTACTTTTTTCTGCTTTATTGTAAAACAGTAAAATTAAAAATACTTGGGCAACACCAATAATTATATTGTGCTCTGTCCTGCTCCTCTTTTTTCACAGCAGTTTATCCTATCACTTGTCACTTGAGTCAAAATCACTCATCGTCAGTTTAGTTTTTGTGAAGTTAGTGTTTGTTGTTTCCTGTAGAGACAACGACCTGACAAGCTGATGAGAGGAAAGCAGCACACTGATGGTGGAGGGGTACCTAACTCTTACGTCACAACACAAAAAAGTTATAAACAACGAAATTTACTGTAGTGTCTATTCGAGTCAATGTAGTTTTTGTGTAGTTTAACTTAAAGGGGGCTTTCAGTGTCCACATAGACTGCTATATATTGCCTAGTGACCACCTCCCATCTGGGATAAAACCAGTTACCGCATGGTAATCATATTTGCTAGTGCCATAGGCCTCAAGCAACCCAACTTCAAAAAACCCAAACTAACCCTTTCACTTATCTCTCACTGATGATCTGATGATGTAGAATTTCTCATTCTTCACTTCTCAAACAGCTGAATTACTGATCCACATACTTGAAAATACACAGACCTGCCTGTTTATCTGTAAATATTTATCCTGCCAGTGATGTAAGGGAGAGGATTCTCCAATATTGTGTTATAGAAGCATACCTGCAGCTTTACAAAAGCTGTGTAGTTTCAAGTGATACAGATAATGCCCTAGCTGCTGCACCAGGGCCCAAAGTACCTAAAACTTACATTTACATTAATATGTATTTTCCTGCAGTTTTTATATGATGCAAACATGTGTTGCTACATGTAATCTAAAAATCCTGTGCTGCAGCGTCAATTTCCTTTATTCTGAGTAGTTGCAGGTCGCATGTGTGTGATAAAAGTTAATTGTCCACCATGGTGAAGATGCACAAACACCTTGATAAACATAATCTGAGGTGTTTTAATCATTTCAGGAGAGCTTTGAGCTCGGGAAGTGTCACAAACGGGATGTTGTGCTCTTTATGGCTCACATTGTGCTTTCACAAACCTCTACTTTTAACTGCAGAGGCTTATGCTGGTGAAGGTTTATGCTTGTTATGTCAAATGATGGTCATGTCTGTGTTCACATGTATATATAAACTATTTATGTGAGAATTGGGACTTTTTTTATCAAAGCTGGGACAATCATCTAACCATTAAACTGTTCAAATTGTCTGAATAGTAATAGACCTTGGAAATAAGATTGCTCCACTTGATACTGGTTCCCTGTGAAGAGCAATAAACCCACTTCATCAGGATCTGAGACTCCCTGTAGAGTCTGGATCAGCAGGAGAAGGAAGGCAGAGCATTTAAAAAGCTCTAAAACAACAGAGAATTTAATCCAGCACTACTTTATATACACCTGAAAATACTCTAAACTAAAATCCAGCAGAAACATTTTTCCACCAGCTGAGCTCTTCTGCTTCTCTCCAATACTGCAGGACATTTTTAAGAGGAAACCTTGACTTCCTTCTTCTTTGACTGTCTTCAAAAGGATCCTCTTTTAAATGAAACTCAGAGGAAGCCGTGAGCGCCAGCAGCAGTTTAGTCCTCACTGAGTTTTAAGTGACCTCAGATCCCACCAGGCAGAGTCTGTTTTGGAAGTGAAGGCCTTTCATTGAATTTTTCTGCTCTCAGATGACCACATATTCCTTCACTGTGCTCGTTTAATACACAGCTGCAACGCTAAGATTTCTTTCTAAGAATCAAATTCACTGCCCGAAGCCTTTATGCTAGCCCAGTTGGAGTTTATATCCAGCAGAGTAGCCGCATAAAATGTGAAATAGAGAATATAACATCTGAAAGATTAAAAACAACAGCTGTCCAGCGCAATGGTTATCTCAGTCTACATCCTTTGTTGGCCAAATTAATTTCATCAATGTGTCTATTCTTTACCTTTTTCAAACAGAGTCCACTCAATCCATCTTTGATTTACTCAACTCAGATTTACAATCTAACAAATACATTAAAAAAAAAGGGGGCATGACATTATATTTTCATCTGTACTATTTGGCAGCCAATATATGTTGTTGCATTTTGGAAATATTATTATGCAAGGACTGATGGTCCAGAGTGGTAAGCTATTAGGCCTGTCACTTTTTACTTGATGTTTGCACATTCGTTCGAGCTTGGAGGTAAAAATTCATACTCAAACTATAAATATGCATTCAATTAAAAAATAAAGTACAGCAGCAAATTGGGGATGCTTGGAGCAAGTTGGTATTGAAAACCAGTCAGACAGTCTGTATTTTCTGTGTTTTGTTGGAAGTGTCAGTGTTTAAAGTCTAAAGCTTTTCTACTTGTCTCCTGTGTTTTTGGATGGTCTTTTCATTCAAATTCACGAGGGGTAGGGTGGGGAGTGTGGGCAACATAGGCAGCAGGTAGGTATTCAGAATCAGAATCAGAATCAGAGAGCGACTGTCATCTACAAAATGTATGAGATTGGAGAGCTTCTCCTTTGTCAGTGCAATACATAGTTACATAAAAAACAGGACTACAGTATAAAATTGATATAAGTAAAATAGTTGTAAAAAGTATAGGTACAGAATATATACAAGATAAAATACTACAGGACAGTGGATAGGATAAACATTAAGAATAAAAATTAATATTTCTATGTGTATATGGAAATGTATTGCACAGGATAGTTGAATATTTACTGAATACTTACAGTGTATATGGTGATTAATACTTAGAGATTATTATATATCACATATCACATTTTTTTTTTTGGGGGGGGGGGGGGGTTCTTAGTCAGGGGCAAGCCACCTCTACCAGAAAGGTTATATCAGCCCATGCTTGTTCCGCTGAACACGATTGCAGGCTCATTAGCTTTCTGTCAGCCAGCAGCAGGACACACAGTCCGTCTCAGATCTCTGTCCTTACTTGCAGGCTCAACCGGTAACGACCACGCCCGCTCGCACACAAATGCAACATGCTGGATGTGTTTTACAGTAGATGAGGGCGTGTGAAGTGGTTGCTCATATCACACCACTGCTGCATGTTCACCTGTTTGTAAGTAAGACCTCAGGTGCGCTGTATGTGCTGAACATCCTCTGAAGTAAAAACAAGGATGTCAGACTGAAAAGTGATGTTCATGTGCGGAGCTGGGAAGGGAAGAGCTATGATGATTGTTTGCATAAATTGTTGTGGTTGCAATTTCCTGGAGGGACTAATGATTGATCTGGGTTTTTCTCAATGCACCACTTAAACCATCAGGTCATTGGATTGTGCAATCATCTGGCCCAAAGCCTGACAAGCATCCAGGCCGGTTATAATGTTGACCTCTGGCTCCACCTTTTGAGCGCAGAGGAAATGCTGTACTAATAGCTAGCATACAATGCTGATGGTGTGCATTTCATCAATCGGTCATCTGTCAAGGCTAATCTGATGATTCTATTGATTATTGATGGGTGTTTCATTAGTTCTTGCCTCAGAATTGAATCCTCCCACAACAAGAAGTTCAGTGTTCCCTGTGCCTCATCTGTCCTCTGGTTAAACACACTGCAGAGTCAAAGCTACGTCCAGACCATAAGCAGAAGAGTGTGTAAGTCTAACCATGAGTTGAAAGTCTCTGCAGTCAAGCTATAAGGGGGGATGTGTGAGAATCCGGTCATCATTTCAAAATAGAGACCCCTTCAACTATTATTATTGAACAACCAAATTTATCATTTTTGTTTCTCTGTGGCCAAATGATCCATGATGATCCACGATCCTCAGCCTGGTGGTTGGGGTCCTCTGGTGTAAACGGTCAAACATACTATGACAAGGGACCTTTAGACCTTTAGACATGGGATCTGTGGGGAAACATGACCGTCTATACCATGTAACCTGTGAGTTACAATCATTTGTCTCCTGAAGTGCATCTGATAGCATGAAAAAACTTTAACCTAGAACTAATGCAACTGGAATTTTGACCAGACTGGTTAATGTTTTTCAGATGTAACACAGCGTTACTAAGCTGTCCCAAAGTGTAGAAGAATGACATAAGGCCATTATTAACCCAAAAGAAAAATGGTCACCTTCCCCTTGATGAAATAACATCCTGGAAGAGCACTTGCTGGCTGTAATTCTCCTCTCTTTGTTATAAAAGTGTTACCTCAGAAATCGTCCATAATGACATTTTATTCTTTTTGTCAGTGTGACCAGTTTTTATTCTTTTTTTATCCTTTTGCAGGAGCGATGCCTTTTTCCATTACACACCACTCTGCTGACAGTGATGGGTGCCAAAGAGCCACTTGTGGGACAAAGACAGCAGTTTATTTGTGTAGGACTATGTGGAACATGATACTGTGTAGCTGAGCGATAGCTTAGAATCAAAAATCAATCTAACCCTGACTACAAACCTTTCTACTGACACCATTAAACAAGTCATTATTGATGAAATGCAGTAGTATTTGATTCTTTACACCATGCAGGCTGTGTAGTTGTGTCTTATTTTGAGAGAAAACTAATGAATATGCATGGTTTAAATGCATTTTTTTGGTTTCTAAGATAATAATGTAGATATTACAGGAAACAAAGACTCACAGTTCTGTTGGGATAGTTTCCTTTTATGCACCCATCCCATCTAAAAGGGCTGGGTATTTCCACAACCCCACATATTTGTATCAAGACACATGATTTTTGGATATTACTTACGGCTTATGCAGAGTTCACAACAACAGCTCTTCCTCACAATAGAAAATAACAGCAAGGACAGAGCTTAATGGATCCTTCCACTTGAAACACTTTGGGCCCTATTTTTAAAGCAGTAAACGCTTTTTCTTAAGTACAAGGCACGCAGCGATTTGGTTCAAGTCAGTCTGTATTTTGCTATTTTGAGGACACATGTTCTCTGAGCAAAGCCAGGCGCAGGGCGAAAGAGAAAGGATTATGTGCCTTGATAATACATGAAACTGGATTACCCACAGTGCACATTTATGCAGTTCATGCAGAGTGGGGCTTCAGGATTTCACTCCTTCCAGTTACTGTCTCTGCTTCATCTTTCCCTCTCCATCATGCAGAGCTGTGTGTCTGTTTGTCTGTGCGTTTAACTCGGGATGCTGGCTCATCAATTAAACACAGAGAAATACCGCTGAAGTAATGTGTATCATTAAACAAATCTGCCATCAATGAAAACTTAACACTTGAGGCTACTCAACCTCCCTGTTTCTAAATATTCAGAGCTCCTTCCCTTTAGTTAAGGGGTGTCAAAAATCTTTTAATCAATGCATTGTAATGAGGACATACATGAAGATGTATCGATGCAGGGAGTCAATAATCGTTTAATCTTGCAACAGTATTGCATTGCTGCTAGACGTAGTATCAGTTTTGCTTCTAAGGAAGAAATAAACAAGTATAGAAAGATGTGGCCTGTGAAACTTGATTATTTTGGTTTACAATGAAAATAAATATTTGATGCAGTTGATCTCAAGTGCCATTTCTAATTCATGAAAGGAGTATATTTATATTAAAGCATATTTATCTGACTTCTTGTATTTTTTTTTTTTATCAAAAAAGTAACCTGGTGCAGTAATATGGAAAATCAAGGATACTACTCACTGTGTTGCATCGTGATAACAACTAGAATCAATTCTTAACTTGATCATTTAAATCAAACTGAATTGTGAGACTAGTGATGATGCATAGCTCTACTTTATATAACATTCAGTTGTTTCCATTGCTTTAACCCTGGACAGACAAGAGTAATTAGCACGCAGGTGAGCAATAGAGAAAAATGTTGAGTAGGGCAGGGGAATACTTACTTACTTACACTGTCTGTAATGTTGCATCAGGCCAAGGCCTTCTTCAAAACATCTAGAGTAAAACATCTGGGTTAGCTGGCACTCCTCTTGGATGTGGCACCCTAGTCAATCACCCATATGACTACGGCCTCAAACTGTTAAGGTTGGCCACTCACACATCAGATGTGGAGGGTGACGAACGAAATACAGGAAATACAGGGGTCTATTACTTACAATAAGCCAGATACAAAACAATGATTGGGCCTGAGTCTCAAAAACTTGACCCAAGTCCAGTCTGAAGTCTTAGAGGCGTGAGTCTCAAGCCACCTCTTGGTGTGACTTCAGTGTGACTCTAGTCCAAGTCTCTCACTCCAGTCACCATCTCTGGTGTGCTATGATCTTTTTTGATATTTGGCCAAACTCTCTGCTGACTTAGTCCACATTATCCTCCTTAAATAGCCTTGTCTAGTAGTCTTGTCACAAATGTCATGATATTAAATATGTACTACTTCCATGGACAGCAGGATTCTCACAGAGGCTAAATCCTGACAGAATAATGTAGCTGTTAGAAACCAAACATCAGAACCAAAACCCAAGTATCTACTTGGATCCACAAATCCCATAAGGTTCAGACAATTTTGGTACAAAGGCCCAATCTTCAAACAAACACAGCATGATGGCTCACTGGCAGTCTCTTCTCTTCTAACCTTTAAGCTGTAGCCCTGACCGCTCCTGGACAAAGGTGAGCTCAGTCATCTGCTTCCACTGAGGTAAAGAGGACAAAAACGAAGACAGAGAGAGACAGAAAAGCACAACACAGAAGTCCTCTGAGTTTTGCAGCTCTCTTGTATTACTTTGTTCACCCAGGTACCTTTGACATGCTTCATTTAAAAACTGTCATTATGATAAAATCATTATTGTGAGTGTGAGTAAGTGTTTATGTGTGCGCGTGTGTGGTCAGGTCACTGATCTGAGTTCGGTCACCTTCAGAGGAACTGTGCCTCACCGAGTTTCTGCTTCAATAAACCACAGACAGACCAAACCTGTTGTCATGACGACCGCTGGGTGCAGTTGGTCTATTAATGGTAATTTTATGATGCACAGGGACACACAAACATACTCAGACACTAAATATATGCTTACCAAATTCATGTATTTGCTTGGGTTATTAATTAAGGAGCAAACACATGAACAATGCCATCCAGAGGATTAATGGTAAGGACACTCTTCCAATTACCTCACAGCAATCATTTCAGTGCAAGCACAAAATGAATCAATGAATCAATTAAATTAATTAGTCAATGCTGCCAAATCTCAAGGGAACACTTGATAATCCTATAATGCTCATAACATTTTTGAGCCACTCTATTGGCAGTTTACAACATGTAAATATTTCTAACCTTTGCAACTCAAAGATGTTTTGTATCTGGATTTATTTTAGAACATCAAATACAATCAAGTTCAATACACCTATTTAGATCAGCCTGTGTACCTTATAGGTAGAGCTAGCTCATTCTCTTTAAACACAGCATCGTGTGGATTTGCTGTTCATCATGAGACTGGGGTCCACATTCAAGATTTCCTGCTGCTTAACAGAAGGTTTTTTCTTGCCGCCATGATGGAGGGATTCATGATTGGCTATATGGATTCATGTTGGGTGTTGGATGTATATATTTGTATATATATGTATATGTGTATTTTTATATGTATATATGTATCTATGCATATATGTGTATCCATAATATGAAGAGCTTTGTGCTCTATTGTAAAGTGTCTTGAGATAACACTTGTTATGAATTGGCGCTATACAAATAAAGATTGATTGATTGATTGATTGATTTAAAGGTGCAGAGCTGCTGGAAGCCCTCTCAGCCACTTCACTGACTGTTGTCAAGTATCTGATGTCCCAACTTCAAAAATACTTTGTTGGATTGATGTCTTAAACTACTCTGTAAACAATGGCTGCTTGTACAGAGATTAGCATAGATGCTACCTGCTTTATTTGCAGTTTTTTCAGAGCCAGACAACATCTCTTCATTAAATAAACAAATAAAAGTAATAAAAGCACGTCTACACAGACAAGATGTTTTTTTGCTCCTCTTCCAACATGTTTCAGCGAGAGTTTACTTGCGAATTGGCTAACGTTTTGTACTTTACACTGTAGAAGTGGCACATGCCAACTACAACATCAAGTTAGCCAGTAAAGACAGGGGGCTTCACCACATTTCTCACACTTTCACTCTTGTTCATTTGGAAGCTGACAGGTAACCAACTATCTTGTTTCATGTTCACTTTGGCTGCTCTTTTTTTTTTTGGATGCTACCATCATGAAAATAAGAGATAAATTGGGCTGATCTGATTGGTCATTTCCTTTTAGAGCCAAAATGGAGGTCAAGTAACAACACTTCTATTTGTGGTAATCACATATTTATGGGTTCATCACTAAAGACAACATGGTAAAATACAAAATCACTTAAATAGACTGCATTTTATGGCAGAATTAAAAACATCCTGGAAGGGATAGATTGTGTGAGAGGCTTTAATATGCTGGCAAAAAACTGTCCTTATAATATCTGTTGTACGTACTGTGATGTAGCAAGATTATTCTCTGGCTCCTGTTCATTCTGTGGCCAAAACGCCTCCTGTAATGTCTAACTCAATCACACAGACAGCCAGCTAAGCCTTTCCAAGATGATTAGAAGACCTGCTGTCTCCTCAAACCACTGCCACTGTTTACTTCTCTTTTAAAAATGAGGACTCTGGTGTATTCATTAAACGGCAGAGCAACGTTTTTGTTTGGAGGATAAATTTTACATAATGAGGGAAAAAAGCTTCTTCATTAGGACCTGCTGCTTCCCTCTGCGAGCAATCCCAGAAGCCAGAAGTAAAAACCAGGGAGTCCAATTGAAAAGACGTTCTCTGCAATCATGTGATATTCATCTACAAAACAGGAACGGCAGTTTGCTAGGTTGAAAACACACCTACTAGGGCTGTCACCTTTTATGTGATATTCAAAACCCTTTCGAGTATGGAGGGAAACATTTGTACTCAAAGTGTAAACATTTCAATATAAAACAAACAGCTGAACATCACATTAGGGCGCCTCGAGCAATGAACCACCTGATCCAGAGGAGGACGCTCCCAGTGCAACCAGTGCTCTCTTGACTTCAACAAAAGCTACACCTCCTCTGCCAGAGACAAACAGACAAAGGAGACACCTCAAGCCACTCCGAGCAGTCAATAACAACACGGAAACATGTGAGGAGCGTCGTGTGGAAGCACTTTGGGCTCAACTGTGTGTCGATTATGTACAAAGCAACTGGCCAACTATGACAATCCCCGGGCCTATTTGCCGGCCTTGCTCCCACCGCTGTCCTGCAGTGCCTTATCAAGTGGTCAGTCCAGTGACTCTGAGTCGTCCTCAGCAGGTCCCCCAACCAGAAGTGGGAAAAAAGGCAAAGACAAAATTACAAGCTTAATATCCAAGGACATGTGGCCTTGGGAGACATAAATATTAAATTGATCTAGAGGAAATGCTTCGTGTGTTGTGGCTGAGGGAGGGCTTCAACAATGGGAAATCTTTGGATATTGTGTATACTCGAAAACTGATTAGGTTTGATTTTTGGGAAGTAATGAATAGAGTCACCAGTTTCAAATAAAATACAGTGATAATGAGCGGAGGTG
Organism: Cetoscarus ocellatus; assembly: GCA_037902135.1. Classification (NCBI taxonomy): domain Eukaryota; kingdom Metazoa; phylum Chordata; class Actinopteri; order Labriformes; family Labridae; genus Cetoscarus; species Cetoscarus ocellatus. Next base: position 481,068 of record JBAMNC010000579.1, on the reverse strand, counting down.
ACTGTGGGTCATCCACCATCTTTCTTGGTTCATCTCTTTTCTTGTTCTGGTTACAAACTTCTGGTGGCCAATTCTACTTACTGTGCATTCATTTGATTAAAAACAGCAAACTAAATAAGACTTGCCACATGCATCCTTTTTTGACGGGATCATCTTCTATTCTTCTGGGGGGGGTTTTCAGCTGCCTGTGAGGTAGAGGTGTTCATCAGGGACAATTCTCAATAATATATTGAACTGTTCAGTGTGACATGTGCCTGGGCACAGGGGTTTAGGAAACTCCTGCTGCAAGAAGCAGTGCACCACATTTGGACCAACATATCGCTCTATTGGAAAACACATAAAAATCCGAGGCACTCCGATGAAGTTAAAATCCTTTATTGTGTTAGGGACATGTCCTTAACACAATAAAGGATTTTAACTTCATCGGAGTGCCCCGGATTTTTATGTCTTTTCTAATGTACCGTCGTCCTTGGATCCTTGAAGAGCACTCGAACCCACCATTTTTCATACGTCTTGACCCAATGTAGCACTCACCTCTACATGTTCTGATATCGCTCTATTGCTTTGCTTTGAGAGGAGAGGCGCAATATGCAGAAAGTTTTGTTTTTGTCTAAAAGCGTTGTTAAATAAAGCTGTTTGAAGGTCAAATGTGTTTGTTTTCCCATTATATTAGCATTATAAAATAGATATAACAGGTGTTAGCTAGGCAGAAAAAGCACAAAAAATAGTAGCTTTTTTATGTGTTTTTTATTTATTCTTTTTTATCTTATACACTGAATCTATGATGTTTGTGGATTTTTCTTTTCCTTCCTAAAAAGTAAAATAGATTTTTTTTTAGAAATTAAAAAAAATATATATTCTTCTTCTAAATAATCTGTCGCTGTCCTCAGCAATTTTCCAATAAAGCACCCCAATCGGCCAAGGTTGTCAAAACCAAACTGAACTGAAAACCGTGAGCAAAAAAACGGTATGTACCAAATGCGCTGTGTACTGTTGTATTCCTAGTGTTCATGGTCTGCAACTGTTTCATTAAGTCATCCTCTGTTTTCCTCTGTCCTTGTTTCACCCTGCAGTCCACAGTCCTTGGATACTTCACTGCACCTGGCCTTTTCATTCAGTGAATAACAAACTCTCCACTCTGCTACAGCATCCTCTTCTGTTCTACTATCTGCTACCTTGATCCCTTTTCTATCATCTAATATTTTTTCCTCACGGTCTCTCACTGAAGTCACTCACTAGACAGAAATGGGATTTTTTTTGTATGTGTCTGGGGATGTGGAGGCTTTATGCTATGAATAATAAAGAAAGATAAAACAGACTGTACTGATGATGTGAGCATTTATTAAAAGGCTTAAACTACACTGTGTGACCAAAGATGTGAAACTAGAACTACTTTGTGGTGTTGAATGCAAAGTATATACGGTATGTAGAAAGTAGGCAGTGAGGGCACTGAAAATATGCAGCAGAAGTCAGTGTTAGTAATAAAACTAACAAAACAGCATAGCTTTACTCTGTTATCACAATTCAAGTCCTTCAGAGATACATGTTAAAAAGAGTATCAGCAGCACTGAGAAAGAGTACAGAGAAGTACTGCACACTGACTTGAGTATAAAGCAGCACCAACATGGGCACAACGATTACACCAAAGGAAGAAAGATGCAGTGTTTAAGCTATTTTTCCAATCACAGCGCAGGACGGCTCAGTGATGTGCCTTTTTGAACAGATATACAAGAGAACTTTAATGATGTTCAGTGAAAACAACACTTTTAAATGTTCAGACACACATTTGAGTCTGTGTTACTCTCCTTACATTTAAGAAAACTTTTCCCACAACAACTGCTATTTTTATCCATCCTTTCAAGATTCCCTTATCCAGCTTAACCCAGGTTAGAACTTTACCCAGGTAAAGTCAGGGTTGAATCTTAGCTGTTTGATTGAGATTACCATCAAAGTCATTATGAGACCAGAGCTTGAGCTTTGACCGAAGATGTTTAAATGTGATTGTTTAATTCTTGAGATTTTGTGGACGTTTGTGCAATATTTGATAAATCCCTTCAAGTATACATGAGCTCTGGCATTTACAAAGACTGATCAAGAAATTCCATGTTGGACATTTGTGCAAAGTTTTCCAATTAAATTCCTCGAAGCATTATTGTGAAATCTCATTCACAAAATCACTTTGAAAGGGAAAAGGGTTAACATGGGGATCCAAGCCAGCATAGTTTTTGGAGTAGTTTTAACCTACAAGTGGGTTGAGTACGAGGTTTTTCTGTGGCACCATGTACTACTACTTGTCTGCTATCATCCACCACTGGATAGTATCTCCCCCCGGGGTCAAAGTTTGCAAGATCCTTCATTGGCACTCATGTTTACTAGTGCTATAGGCCTAGAACAACCCCATTTCACAACAAAAAAATATAACACAAACCCAAATTTTGCCCAAACCTTGCTCACTCAGACAACTCAAAAATTACCTTTATTCAAAGTTTTGATCAATGAAATTTTAATATCTTCACAACATATACCGTACACGATTTTCTCTCTCAAACGGATGCGGAAACACCTTTTGTTCATGTATGCGCAATTACTCGATTTCTGCCCGAGCATGCTCAGTCGTAGTGTACCAACCAATCAGAGAGCAGCTATCAACACGCCAATGTCTTCGACCAATCACAGCGCAGCTATTTTGCATCCCCTTGCTCACAAGATGGCAGAGCTCTGTGTTTGCATGAGAGTTTTTTTGCAGAGAAAGAGAATATTTCGGCTTTTTGTATCAAATGTGTTGCAATCGCGGTTTAAAAGCAAAAAAAGTGTGTGTTAAAATGGAGAACTTACGGCATACAATCAAAGCACAAGATAACTGGGGTAAATGATTACATTGAATGCTGCCATTTTTATTTTGTGCTTATCTGTATATTTCTTGCTAGAAAATTTTAAAAATAAGTCCTATCAGCTTGTTAAAACTGTTTTTATTATCTACTGGACTGGAGGAAGAATACTGTGTTCACTAATGAATCAGGTTACTGCAGCAGCCTACTTCTGCCGTCTTGACCTCAGATTGATGTCCGCTTATTACAGGAAAAAGAACAGGTGTGTATTACAATTACATTATGTGTGCTTGTAAGACAGCTTGAGTATAACCAGAGACCGGGAACTACAACACATAAATGGAGTGTAAACATGATTATCTCTCTGCTGGCCAACTCAATTTCTGCTCACTGATCAGTCCAGTTGAGAAGGCAGGAGTAAGATGGAGGGTGATTTTGTTTATTCTTAGCTGATCATTCAGAATTGTCTCAAGAAACACAAAATGCTCTATAATTTAACTGTAGAGGTAGAGTTGGTGACCATTATTAGAAAAGTTTAAGGATTTCAAAGCATTCATATGTTTTGCATTAACAATATATGCTGAATAAACTAGAAGTCTTTAAGTCTGTTTTGTTGAAGGGGAGCATAATGCTGAGGTCAGACAACTTTAATTTTTTTCAGTCTGTCACAACGGTCAGTATTTTGGATTTGGTGACTACAGAGCCTCATAACTGTGCTGTGACTTGGCTGACAAGCATGACAGACTACACAATCAAAATCAACGGCACTCATTGACACAATGATGTTGAAAGAACAGCTGACACTGAAAGCAGCAAACAAACATACTGTATTGTGAGTGTTACACTTTTGATTGTCTCTGAAATGGTAAATGATATGTTATCTGTTATATGTTAGCTTAGTAGTCATTCACTGAGGTGCTGCTACTTTTCTCTAATGCTTCTCTTTCTTCAGTCTGTGCTGGTGGCTCCTCTGTAATACAGCGTAAAGTCAAAGATGTTGTTTTCTGAGCTTGACAAGCTTTCCTCTTTATTCATAGTTCTCTCTCAAGGCAGCAGCCCTGGATATGTGATTGTGATTGACGCTCATTATGACGCTCACATGTGGCAGGACAAAAATCAAACATCCTTTTGAGAAGTTTCTGATGTTGTGGAAACACTTCAGTGAAATAGAACTTAAAACTGAGCATCAACATATTTCATACAGTGTCCTGTGTGCTTAGTGGAAAAATAAAAAGGAGAGGGATCAAACACCCCCAACAGAGTCCTGACAAAATAATCAGACATACTTTGCAAATAAAAAAACACTATTCTAGTCAAATGTGCCCTAAAGGGATATCTAAATGTTTTTAAAGTTGGGTTGTGTCAGGAACTTGACAACAGTCAGTGAAGTGGCAGCGCTGCACCTTTAAGGAGATTGAGGTCAGACTACTTTCCAGTACCTGATACAATCCAACTTCAAAAATACTGAAATATCTCCTTAAAATCCTCAGAATGGAAAAATTGTTTAAAAAAAAAAAAAAACAGCTCTCAGATGGCCAATGTTATCAACAACAATGCAGACTGAACTGCAGTGAAAACCATGACCAAAAACTAAAGGTACATAAACCATGGACCATGTTTATTGTTGAATTTCTAATTCATATTTCTGTTGTTGCTTTCTGCAACAACACACAACAGTCAACATATGTCTAATAAATATCTCGGACATATGATTTCTCTTTGATGCATATTAGCTGTTATATAGAAATATTGTATTTTTCTATCTTTAAAAAAAGAAAAGAAAATATACTTGGCTTGCTGTAAATACACCTGGCTGGCTTGGCAAAGTATAGTCGATGTGAGGAAAGACTCCAGGCACACACAGACACTAAAAGTGCAGCCCACAGGAGGGAAACCTCAGCTTTAATTGATATTATTGACATATGCATACGATGCAGCCTCAGGTCCCTGATGAGGTATTGTTTGTTGGCATTGTGTTGGCTGGAAATGGATGCAAATGAGGGTTTGCAGAACACTGTCCAGTATCTTTTAGATTTGTTTATTTCTATAGGTCTTGTCTGAATTGTCTGTGCTTTCGCGACTGACTCATTAAAACTACATGCCTGCTGGATCTAAGGTCAAGGCGGTTCACTCCACTTACACTTCGTCTGTTTACTGATGTGACTGAAGGAAGGAGGAGGGACAACCTGCTCACACGCTGCCAAGCTCAGCTTTCTCAGAGTAAAGTTAAAGGAAACGAGTGCACTTAAAATTCACCTTTATTGAATTCTCTATGGTTATAAGAAGAGACCAGTTGATTGACTGAATGATGCTTTAACATCTAATTAACACCATCCTGTCTCCACTGTCTCCTTCTGTCAAATATTCCCTCTGTTCATTGAAACCTGCTGCTGCCTCTGGATAGATTAACAAACCCAAACCCTGATAGTGATTAAGAGAAGAAGCAATCACACAGACAGGGGAATGGGGGAGGGGAGGGGGGAAATGAGCACTGGCCTCTGTGTACAGTTGCCATAACAACTGCATACAAGAGGATAAAGGGCACAGGGGAGTGTTTGAGCGTCCGTGCAGCTCTGCGTCCTCACTGCTGATATGAGAACAGACGGTTGAGTGTTTCAGGAACATATGAGGTGTGTTTCATTATTATTTCTCCTTCTCATTCATTCACACAATCTGCAGAAGTTTAATATCACCCCAAACAGCGGAGATTCACTTCAAAGTATTCAGGGTCTCTGCTGGCCAAGGGAAGCTGCAGGTTTTTCCCGAGGGTTATTTGGTCTCTTAGCTATCGTTTTTATTATCAGAGCAAATATACGCAGAGAGAACAGGAGGGTTTCACAGCAATACTGTGTGCGCATTCTGGATTATGACCAGGCAGCTTGTCCTCTCTGCTGTTTACATTCATGGATGGAGAGTTGGGGAGAAAACTGCACAAATGCACACAGAACAAGAAGCACAACATGGGAATAAACAGGATAAAGCCGAGGGAAAACACTGCTAATTGCAGGCTTACATGCAGCTTGTCACACTTGGGTAAATGATGAAATACTTGCAGACAAAAGGGCAAAACCTTTGCAACTGTATCTTGACTCTTGTGTAGTTAAGCAGTAGTTTACAGAGGTCAGTGCCCTCAAGTGATCCAGTGCCGGTTGGGTGCAAAGTGTGGGCGATGAGGCATGTATCAGTCTTACTGTGCAGCCATTTTATTGTAAATTATGTCTCATACCTTCTCTTAAATGCAAACCTCTCTTTTTATAGTTAGTAAAGAAATTAAACTGCTACAGCCACCTTTTTATGAGAAAAATCCCCCCTCTCCTTCTGTTGCTGGCTACACCTTTCAGAAAATTTGTGCTCAAACAGTCTATTTGAAAATATTCCCTCTAAAGGCAAGGCAATGCAAATTTATTTGCATGGCACCTTTCAAAAACAAGGCAACTCACAGTTCTTCACACAGCACATCAAAGCACAGTGACAAAGGTAAAAGAAAAACAGCTCTGAGAGCACAAACCTCCAACAAGGCATTTCCAACATTGTTAGGCAAGCTATCATAAAACAAGCCATGTGCCATGACAAACATTCCCTGAAAATGTCACAGAAATTTGTGGAGAACTGACTGAGTTATCAGGAAAAACGTGAAAAATCTTGCAATAATAACGAATCCTTGATAAAATTCCTTGATCCACCTCAGCGTTAGGACCGCCACAAAAATCTAATCACGTCTGTCCCATTCCATGACCAGCATTACTTTATACAACAATGTCTTAGATCCTGCAGTCACTTTCTGTGCACAGGGCACAACATACCATGAAAATATCAACAGGTTAACATTAGTCCTTGTCAGCAGATATGGAGGACTCGATAACGTCAGCTCATGAAAACCCTTGTCAAGCTCTCAGAGTCTACTTCAAATTTAAGCAGGAGAATTTAAAGCTGCTCATTTTATTTCTGCATTACTAAGAGTTTCTCCTCTACAGATGTTACGTTGTAATTAGTTACCATGCTATTTGGTGTCCTCTCTGGTCCACTTTTGACCAGCGTTGGGCAAATTACTATGAAAAAGTAATAAGTTATAGTTACTAGTAACTTCTCCAAAAAAGTAACTGAACTATTAATGGAAGTACTCCTTCATAAATGTAATTAGTTACCAGGGAAAGTAATTGTTGTGATATGTTTTTGAAAAAGCTTTTGCTGCAGACTAACACTTTGCTCTGGGACATAAAGCACACTTCACATGTTTGTTCTTGCCTTTTACATCAATGACATAGAAGTAATGCCTGTAATTTCACCGCTCCAGATTCGTAATTGCTGCATCTAGCAGTGTTGCCAGATTTTCTACTGAAATAAGCAACCAGGTCGACAAAAACTAGCCCAAAACAAGCAATCTCCAGCTATTTTCTAGTGCAATATATACTTTTTTTTTTTAAAGAGAAATCTACATAAAGCATGTTTTAATTTGCATCTACATTACATTTCAATTTTACAGTGATTTGTTTTCTTATTTGGCTCTTCATCCTTTTGTTTGGAGGTGTAACATCCTTTTCTCTTATACAGTGATGAAGGGAGGGGCTATTGTCATTTATAACTCCATTATGGCTAAACAGTCCGTCTGACCTTGATTTTTTTTTTTTACCAAACAGACATGGTCAGGCTTTTATCTAAATTTTACGTTGATCCTCTGCAGCTTTATCATGGAGAAAACAATAATAGATCCATTAGACATAAATTTAGTTCTGGCCATAAGGATTTGTTTTGGGTGGAAACGTCATTTTTGCCTCTCTTTTTACAGTAATATTTACATTTGTGTTTGGAATGGGAGAAAATAGTTTGTGTAACCTCTGAATTGAGTTTATATTGATAGTAGAGAAAGCAGCAAATCTCTCCCAGGTTTGGGGGCATAACAAGCCCAAATGAGCAACTGCACTGTTGGAACAAGGCTGAAAAAACTCAACCTGCAACTCCCAATATTTACAAGCACTTTCCAAAAAAAAGAAGCTGACAGTCGCTTATAAAAGGCAGACCTGACAACTCTGGCATCCAGTTCTCCTGTGTGGCTGTTTGCGGCGCAGCTCCTGTCCTGTGCCTGTCTGAGTGAGCAGGCAGGATAATAGCTGCTAGACATCAGTACATAATAACATTTCACTGTTGGAAACAGTAACGGCACTGTAACGTTTGTAATGGTAATTAACTGGATTACCTGTTACTGGAAAACAATAACGGCGTTAGTAACACCATGAGATGGCCAACTCTAAAGCTCCAGGATGTGTTTGTTAGCACCATGTTCAGCTAAGAGTCAGCACTTTATGGAGGGAGTAAGCAGAACTGGAGGACAATAAAATGCATACTAAAGAACTGTTACTGCAACAATAATCATGAAAAATGTTTTGATATTTTGATCGTGTCACCCAGCCCTACCTCCAGACTTAAAAAAAGTGTCTTTAGTAGGATGTTCTTAACTGTCCCCAGAGCTCAGAATTTTAATGGAGACCATTTCTTGGTCTAAAAAACAACTGAAGTGTTTATCTGATATTTTCACTTGCCTGTTTCTTAAAAGAGATGTTGTTGTTGTTGTTGTTGTTGTTGTTGTTGTTGTTGTTGTAGAAATATTTTACTGTCAGTTACTGGACCCTTTAATCGATTATTGACTTGACCATTGATTATTCTGAAATGATTCCTGGACTGTTTCAGCTCTTACAGTCCTCACAGGGTGTTGTCTCCGGTCAGCGAGAGGCTTTCAGCGGCTTCTTTCTCCACCACAGCTCTAATGGCTGAAACCAATCTGATAAAAAGGGAAAGAACACCCACTCCCTTCTTCCATCACTACACATCCGCTACCACTGCCTCCAATTCAATTTGTCTCCCAGCTCCGGCCGTCATTATAGCCGAAGGCACATTCATCAAAAGAGGCGCTCCTCGCTCTCTGACCTGCTACTCTTTATGATGTTTGTTAGAGAACAATCAGCTCATTTGCTGCTGTGGGTGTTCAAAAGCCTGCTTTAGCACGCAGTACTACCAACATGGCTGATGCATGCATGACATCAATAAAACACTTTCATTTCTCTCCATGATTACTTCTTCTCTGATTGATCATGTTAATCTGTCTCCAGAGCTGGATTTAACAATTTGTTTAATGACTAATGGAGTCCAGACATAATGGAGCAACAGTCATCAGCCGACACTTCCTCCTGAGCTTTAAACAAAAACATAACTTCACTGAAAATTGAAGATTTTTTGTTTTCTTTACAGGAAACATGATTTGAGTCTGAATTGCAGTTCCAAGCTGCTGTGAGGTCTTCATGAATCAAGATCCATGTAACTTTACCAATGCAAAAAACTGCAGACTTGGTATGTTTGCATGTACTCATTTTTATACACATCACTGGCAGAGATGAACCTGCAAACAGAAAAATATAGATAAAGATTTTCATGGACTTGAGTCTGGAGCTTGAGAAGACTTTGTAATACCAAATAATGTTTCACCTTGAGCCCTGGACTCTTATATGCAGGTGATGTTATAGTCTTCTCTGAAAGCATAAGATAACTGGAGGAAATTCTTTAGATTTACACCAACACTTTCATAAGATATGGAGTATGCGGGTCTTACAATAAATCAGGGACTATGGCATTAAATGTTGGCAGCAGCTTGTTAAATTAACCATCCCAACTCCACAGGATCGCTGGTGGCCCCAAGCATTAGCACTGTTTCTCTGGAATAGTACAACAGATCTTTATGGAGACAAGTGTGTTAAAAGCTCACTCCAGGACTTCATGTCATGTTCACCCCCTTCAATTTTTTCTTTCATCCCATTCATTTTGGATCCACAGTCTTAAATTGGTAATATGTGACTTTTTGTATTACATTTTCTTAACGAAAAACGCAGTAGGGATGTTTTTTTCACCTCCATTTTAAAGATTAGAGAAAGTTCCAACTTCCTGTCAGTCTACTGACCAATCAGATTGGTCTTCTCTTGTGAAATCAACAAGGAACAAATTAGTTAGACAGCTCCCAAAATAATTGGGGGTGTGAGTAATATAATGCAACTCTTTGTGATACTTGCGACAGAAACTGCTTCCAAGCGTGCCACAAATAATTATATTAAAGCAAGAAAAGGCCTAGAGAAATAAGTGGAAATACGAAAAAAAAATTGAATGAAGTTTCACTGCAAACTTAACTTTTGTTCTTTGAATAGCTAAGGCTTGACAAAACCACATTCACGTGAAAATGCCTGTTAATCATTAATGTGTGGAATTTGGATAAAGTTCTTGGGGATTTAAACTTGGCTTCTTTTTGCTTGTTTTGTCTGCATTAGTATAAAGATTGCTCAAACTGGCCTTCAAAATAAGATGTCCTTAAATTGATTTTGGCCGAAAGGGTGGATGCTCTACATGCATTATTCCCCAAAAAAGGCAGAATAAAAATAGCCAAACATTGCGTAGAGTTACAAAGGTTAAAAGATCAGAAAAGTCTGGCGCCCATCAATGGAGTTGCATTAAAGATTGTATGACAATTTTGTTACCGAGTATACTTGATGACGAATACTGCCAAGTCTGCATTTCTCCATCAAAGGATCTCCTACTTCTGCATTTGAGAAATGGAAAGAGTTGAAGCACATTCTTACGAATCATGAAATCTACCTCAGTCTACAAAGGAAGATCCTCAGATCTCGTGTTCGCTCGGTTGCTGTAAAACATCCATCCATTGCTTATAAAAGCTCAACAGTAGAGATCCAAAAGATTGAAGTGATGTGGAATGAATTTGAGAAAGATCATTGCTGGAGGATTTGCCTGAAAAAACATAACACCTAAAAAGGCATCTATCCTGCCTCCCAACTTCCGTACAAGTTATCAAATCTTTAAATTCATCAGATCACCAACTCCCAACCCATTCAGAGCTACATCCAAAATCTGCACGACATCACCCTCTTCTGCCAAATTAGTTATGATTTTATCCAAAAGCAAGTGCTCTTTCATGGGAGGAGAAGCTTCGAGGAAACTAGAGGAAGTTCTAGAAATTAATAAATAATTATATGGAAGAGAGATGTGGGATGTAAGATACAAAGAGGCTAAAAATTCTGTCTGACAATGATAAATGTTTAAAAGTAAATTTACTCAATATAAAAAAAATACATAGGTACAATTATACACCAACTAGACCACATAGAATAGGTTTATTAACAAATAACTTGTGTTGGAAATGCCAAAAAGATATAGGCACCTCTTCACACTTGTCAAGAGAAGAATTCTCAGTTGTTTTGCTGGAATTATTACAGCTACAAGTACAATACACAGAGAATGGAAGTCAACTAAATGCCCAGAAATCAAAGGATGGAGCACTTCTGTGATAAAAGCGACCTCATATGAATCTATGCCGACCAGAATGACTGGCAGGAATAATGCCAAAGGACCTACATGAGAGGATTTTGGAATAATTTTATACTGCCAGAAACCTCTGAAATATGACTTTTGTTATGTTTTGTTTTCCCGTTACAAGTTGTGCTCTGTCCTCCATCACAAGGACCCCTTTACTATATATTTAATAATTACTTTATTTAGTTTTGGTCTATAGAGTGTCTCACCTGATGTGTCAACCTGTCATCTACCATAATTAAAAAAACAAAACAAAAATAATAAACAACAGGCCCAAAGACCAATGCTAAAAATGGAGGACGTTGCTCAGTTGTTGGAACACAGATTTCAATCAAGAAGTTGAACCCCAAGGCCATCCACATGCCGAGTGGACAATGATGAATCAATCAATAACAAGTGTTATCTCAAGACACTTTTCAATAGAGCAGGCTGAAGCCATACTCTTTTATAGATAGCTCATAGTTAAATTGCAATAGACTTGGACTGCTGGGAGATTTGGCAAACTGACCTCCTCCCTTTCTAGCTCTCTCTGTCTCTCTAACGCTCTCTCTCTGTCCTCTCTCTGCATGTCTCTTTCCCTGTTTGTTTGTTTTTGTACTCATCTCTGGCTCTAGTCTTGTAGGCAGCCTGGGATCATTGGTGTGGACGGCCTGCCGCTGCTGTGGACCTACAAAGCTTCAATTTCTACAATTACAAATATATGGCCATTCCTTTAACCCCCTTCAGTTATCATTACACTACGACAGCAGGAAGTGACTGCTCTTACGGAGATTAGCATAGATGCTAACGGCCTCAGAAGCAGTTTTATCAGATCTTGACTGCATTTCTTTATTAAATGAAAAACAAGCAACACCATGTTTGACAGACAGAGAGTTTGATTAACAAAGTGGCACATGTTCTGTCCTTTACACTAGTGTTTCTCAACCAGGGGTCCGCAGACCCCAGTGGTCCATGGTGTAATTGCAAGTGGTCCTTAAAAATAAAATGTTTTTTTTTTTAAATCCGATGACATTTATAACAATAGGATTATTTTACTCAAATGTGACTGCGACTTTTTCTGCCTTAACTACAGAGGGTAACATGTTTTTTTTTTTTCTCTCTGTTTCACAAGTGTGATTTATTTAAACAAGTGTATATAATAAAAACTTAATACGATCTGCATCCTTTTCAAAACATTAGCCCCTACTGTGACAGTGGGCATACACTTTTCATTTCTTAATAATGATTTAATTGTGAATCATCTGAAGGAAAGTGTTGTGGGAAAACTCATTAACTTGCAAGGTTCAGGTTAGTTCTACAAACAAGGAAAGAAGAAAATGATAAGCACGGTTACACAAAGAAGAAGAAGAAAAGGTAGAAGAAGCTCATGGACGAGCCCCTCCCAAGGATCAGGTGTGTGTGCGTGTGTGTGGGGGTGGGGGGGGGTGTCCAGTGCTTTACACCACAGCAGTAGCATCTGCCTACGACATTATCTGATTGATCTGTAATGAATGTGACTAACAGACCAATCGTCCAGTCACCTCCTGGATATACTGTTGAAAGGTTCTGCTCTTTTCCAGACGGACTAGTGAAATGTTGTGTTTTTAAAGGTAACAGAAGGGCTGTTACTGAATCGCTGGTGGCCTGGATCCTGATTTCTTTCTTTTATTTTTTTTTATTTTTTTAAGTGCCTTTGTCTAAATTATCAGATCATCCTTTAAAGATGTAAACTTCTGGAACTCCTGTCATAGAAAACTTTTATTTGGACTTCATTAGCTCATATTTGCATGTCTCCAGGGCTGAGCTATAGAGATGTTCAGTCTTTGGCTCATTGTGCCGTGGATCAGACAGCCGAGTCACTTCACTAATGAGAGCAGAAACATGTTGCTTTAAACCAGCAGGGAGGAGAGGAACTGTCTGACTGTTCAGAAGCATCCAAGCCGAGAACCAGGCGACAAAAGTATGACAGCAGGAGACAAATCCCATCCCAGCTGCTACAGTCTGCATCTGTGTTAAACTGGTTCCAGCGTGGGTTATCTCCAAGTCACATACACGCTGCATTAGCCTGCTGCACGGCGCCAAAGTCTGAACATAAGCTCATGTGGCACAGGATGCTTCTACATCTCTTTAGTGGAGGGATTTTCAAGCTCACAATGTGGATTAAAGGATTACCTAGTACAGTATGCTGTGGATTCAGATTTAAAGCAGATGATGTGCATGTGTTTTGTGCTCAAAAAAATAGTTGTGTACACGTCCCTAGAGTCGTATCATCTTTCTGCACAGCAAGCCATCCAGGGTTCATTTTATTAGATATTTTAGTCGTTAGCTTGAGATATACTGTAATTTCTTGAGTATAACACACACTTTGTTGCTTTTAAATAAGCTCTAATTTTTCGGGTGCTTATTATACACGAGAACAAGCGAAATACTTAAAATATTTCATCTCGCAAACATCACGATTGCAACACATCTGATACAAAAAGCGGAAATATTCTCTTTCGCTGCAAAACATTCCCACCAAACTTGCATAATTCTTATTAAACTGACTGTTAAACGGTTCTAATCAAATATTTTGGATCTTAATTAGTTTAACTTTGTGTAATCATTGTTTGATTCTCAATTGTTACCACTCACTGGCAAACACAGAGCGCTGCCATCTTGTGAGCAAGGGGATGCAACATAGCTGCGCTGTGATTGGTCGAAGACATTGGCATGTTGATAGCTGCTCTCTCGGGCCAGATCATCTCTGCTTTCATGCTCGGGCAGAAATGGAGTAATTGCGTATACGTGAAGTAAAAGGTGTTTCCGCATCCATTTGAGAGAGAGAGAGAGAATGGTGTATTTGTTGTGAAAATACGGAAATTTCATTGATTAAAACTTTGAATAACGGTAACTTTTGAGTTGTCCGAGAGACTAAGGTTTGGGCAAAATTTGGGTGCATGTTATAAGTCGAGTACAGTGTTTTTCAGGCAAAAATCATGAAAATATGGGGTGCATGTTATAATCGAGTGCGTGTTATAATCGAGAAATTACGGTAGTAGCTGTTTATCCTTTTTGCGTCCGCAAGCGTAACAAGCACTGTTGTATGTAATCTTTCCTTTCAGGGTATGTATTGCTGGAGGATATCAGGGCATAGAGAGAGCTCAGGGTGTGCACAACAACCTGCTGTGTGAGTACTAACTTGAAAACATGGTTACAACTGATCTAATTCTAAACATGAAACTAACACAAGAAGCACCAACTAGAACTGCTCCAAGAGCACAAATCTCGACAAAGATGTTTCCAACAATGCTGAGTGAGTAATTGTCAAAAATGTGGAAAATTATTCTGTCTCGACTTGTTAACAAATCCTTGAAAAATGCCTTGATCCACATCTAGATTCAGATCACCACAGAGATCGAATCACTTCTCCCTTGTGCCATGAACAACATTCCCTGAAAATGTGGAAAACCGTCCAAGCATGCAATTGAAACAAATCCTTTGTAAAGATGTCACCGTAGCCTTATAGAGCCACATAATGATGGTCCCATTTACCTTCAAGAGGTACTGATGTAGGCTTGGAATACAGAGCAGTAGTATCCAAGCCATGCAAAGTCAAATCTTCTGCAGTAACGCAGATTTTAAGGGTCTGAGAGCCCACCTGGTCTGGTCTTGTCAGGTTGATGGTAACTAAATAAATATTTCATCGAAGTTTATCCTATATAAGATATATTTTTGGCTACTTATTGTCTCTTCTCCTTCATCATCATGTCACATAAGGATGAAAATATGAAAGGAAAGTAAGACTTAAGCAGCTTTAATATTTTTGGTAAAGGACCATTTTAATGGGGCTATTTGCCTTTATTTCAGAGAGCTTTAAATACAGCTGAATTCCTCTTAAGGTATAGCGATTTTTGTTAAACTTAAGCCGAAAAAAACCATCACATCACCTCTCTAGTTGCAGTTAATATACATTTAATGTGACATGACTTATTAAACAGTGGCATCTTGGTGCTGCAGTTGGATATGAATACTCAATTATTAGCCACAGAGAGCAGCTTTTGCGCCCAGAAGCCAATATTTACTCTCAGTGCTGACAAGTGGAAAGCAAATGGCTCATTTAGTGGAATTGTCTTTTGTTTCTTGTAATAACCAAGCCTCTTTTCCCATCTGCCTCCTCCTAATAATCACTACCTCTGTTTTAACTGCTTTACTTCCTCCTCTATTCACACTCTTTCCATTCCAGTGCCTGCTCTTTCCAAGCCTTCACCATTGTTTCCCCCTGTTTGTAGGAGTTTGATTGGGGATTGGTATGCCAGTGGAAAAGTGGTAAAAGTGTTTCTCAAGGGTCAAGGGTTTAAACCCCAGCACTTGCAGATGACCATTGACTGCTTCCACTGCTGTGTTAGTTGTGTGAATAAAAGGTATAAAGTGAACAAATGTGATCAGCTCATACTAAGGGCCACTTGCATAGAAGCCTGCACCAATAATGTGCAGAGACCTGTTGTGTGAGTAGTCAGATGACCAGAGCAGAGCCATATGATCTCAAGTTGATTTCTTTCTCTTTGAGATATAACTACGACTCAACATTCAGTCAAATGCAGTTTGGGAGAAGTCAGTTTACTGCTTCTCTGTAACCAAAAGCAACAATGGGTAAGAATTTGTGCCTCTCAAGTGTCCTCCAAAGGACTGTCCTAAAAAAACAAGGCTTTTACCCCCTCTTCATAGAAAACATGCATTTGTTGACATTGTGAAAATTCAGTAAACTTTATTGACCAGTGGAAGATTGTATTATGATGTTTATGTTAAATATTATGGCCTCCAGTTAATATGTTTTCATTCAGAGGATTGGCGTTTTAGCCACTGCTCTCCTCCGAATGGTAGATTTATGCTACTGAGTCCTACTGGTTTCGGCCAGCCCTGAGCAGATGGAACAGCTGGACATCTTCTGATCTTGAAGAAAACCACAGAAAGCTAAGGAGAGAGCTGTCTCAGGAGATTAGAAAGAAAATTATAGGCCAGCATGCTGAAGGTAAAGACTATAAGACCATCTCCAAGCAGCTTGATGTACCTGTGACTACAGTTGCACATATTATTCAGCATTTTAAGGTCCACAGAACTGTAGCCAACCTCCCTGGACGTGGCCACAAGAGGAAAATTGATGACAAATTGAAGAGACAGATAATACGAATGGTAACCAAAGAGCCCAGAACAACTTCTAAAGAGATTAGAGGTGAACTCCAAGGTCAAGGTACATCAGTATCAGATCACACCATCCGTCACTGTTTGAGCCAAACTGGACTTAATTGAAGACGACCAAGGAGGACACCACTGTTAAAAGCATATCATAAAAAAGGAAGACTGGAATTTACCAAAATGCATATTGACAAGCCACAAAGCTTCTGGGAGAATGTCCTTTGGACAGATGAGACAAAACTGGAGCTTGTTGGCAAGACACATCAGCTCTATGTTCACAGACACAAAAATGAAGCATACAAAGAAAAGAGCACTGGACCTACTGTGAAACATGGAGGAGGCTCAGTTATGTTCTGGGGCTGCTTTGCTGCATCTGGCACAGGGTGTCTTGAATCTGTGCAGGATACAATGAAATCTCAAGACTATCAAGGTATTCTGGAGCCAGATAAGCTGCCCAGTGTCAGAAAGCTTGGTCTCAGTCACAGGTCATGGGTCCTCCAACAGGATAAAGACACAAAACACAGCTAAAAACACCCAATAATGGCTCAGAGCAAAACATTGGACTATTCTGAAGTGGCCTTCTGTGAGCCCAGATCTAAATCCTATCGAACATTTGTGGATGGAGCTGAAACATGCAGTCTGGAGAAGACACCCTTCAAACCTCAGACAGCTGGAGCAGTTTGCTCACGAAGAGTGGGCCAAAATACCTGTCAACAGGTGTAGAAGTCTGATTTAGGGTTACAGAAATTGCCTGATTGCTGTGATTGCCTCAAAAGGTTGTGCAACAAAATATTAAGTTAAAGGTACCATCATTTTTGGCCGGGAAAGTTTCATTAGTTTGTTTTTTAAAATGATTCTGTTAAACCACAATTCAAAAGCAATGTCTGATTTTCTTAAGTTAATTTTCAGTCGATTTTTATTTATTATTACTTTTGTCAGTTTTAACTTATTTCAGTGACCATTGCGGGTTTTTCTTTCTTAAACTGAAGGGTACCAACAATTTTGTCCACGTGGGTATATGTCCTACACCTGCTGCGCTACACTCAACGTTTCCTTTTTGAACAGCACACCTGAAACTCCAGTTTGGATGCTTTGAAATCTTTGTCTAGGAAAGACCTTGCTGATGTAGAATAACTATTTTGTGTCTTATTGATTATTCAACTTGTCATGGTGTGTGACCTGTGACATGAAACTGTTCCACAACCTCACCTTGGAAGCAGACATGGCTGTTCCTCCCCCTGTTATGGGGCTCCTACACATCTGTTTTTGATTCAGTTAATGACTGTTTCAACCTACATATGATAATTATGATCATCAGTACTGCTTGTGTTTCAACCTACATATGACAATGATGATCATTAGCACCTGTTTGGTATAACTGGTTAAGCTCATACTGACTATAATGCTGGTTTAAAGGAAAGGGGAGTAACACCGATATGAATTTGATTTAGATTGATCTTCTGTGCACTCACTTTACATTTTATTAATGATTAAAATGTACAATTTGAATAAATCATTTTAAACTATTCTTGCTTTACAGTATTTTTTCACATCTGTCTTGAACCTTTGCACAAAACTGTTTAGTGTAAAAAAAAAAAAAAAGATATCTGAAACACTGTAGATCAAATAAAAGCTCTTTCATCTTCGTTAGACACAGGTTCGGGTTAATTTAATTGTACACGTTGGGTTAACTGCGAGCCAGAAACATATAGATCATAACACACAAATTACAAACCAGATGTAACACACAATAGCACAACAGAGGAAAAATTAAGCTATATAAATCCTCATTGAAACTCATAAAATCAGAAAAAACTATAAAACAATAAAATGATAAAGTGCTTAAGGTTCCAAAAATCAGGGCAAAAGTGAAAGTGACATATTAACTCATAAGATTATTGAAAAAAAATCAAGTCAACTAATCCATAAATAAAACCAGGGTAAAACAAGTGAAGACTTGAATAAATAAAGAAATATATATGTGCAAATATGCCTACAGCTTGTTCAGCTCAGGTACAGCAGCAGAAACAAAGCTTGTATTGTTTTGTTTGACACCTTGGGAATAAAGACCCCATCCAGAAAGAAGAAGTTGAAAGTAACTGTGTATATCATTTGACAGATTAAGCCAGCCACTGCAGCTGTTTACTGTACAGGGTAGCTGGGTAAAGCTCACCAATCAGACGACTCCACCATTTAACAATCCAATTCAATAATTTTTGTCTTTAAAGGACACATGATCAAAACCATGACACCAAAGACAAAGACAACACAGATTCAACAAGAACTCGATAAAACATGGTCATTAAAGTTTGTTAAATGCTGAAGCACCCTTTATCATTTCATAACAGCTTTCCTCAAAATGTTTTTGGTCCCTTTATCCATCAAGAAATAGAAAAATATCAAAGGAGGAATTGATGAAGAACTCAGATTGTAAATTAATAACAACAGCAGTACAGATCCAGCCACTTCAGTTTTCCCCTCCCTGCCAACATCCAGCCAAATACCAGCCAACAGAAGCCCCCATACGTTTCTGGGGTTATGTCTAAATGTCACTGGAAACGTGCCCATTGATTCATTTGAACAATGTCGAGATGATGCTGTAGTAGCCAACAATTCGACAGAGAGCAAGCTTAATACCACATATTCACAAAAACATGGCTTAAAGTTTGAATTTAATGACTGTCAGGGATGGCAGGCCTCGTCGAGGACGTGCCAGGGACCGGCCAAGACCCCATCAGGGAAAGCAGGGAAGTTTTAAGAGGCTGCATCTGTGTCATTATAAATAAAAATCATCATCTCTACTCCTGGTGTGGCTCTAATGCAGATTTTTCAGAAGGTAGTAAAGTTTTATTAATGTAGGCTACTTGGATTTGATTGGTTGAATGTATGAGTATCGCGAAAATTGCCATGCAGTAGAAATTAAAAAGCAAAATGACTGATAAGAGCTCATTGCTGTGGAGCTTATGTTGTGGGTACCTACTCAGCCTAGTTTATGACATCAGTTTGGGAGTCTTCTTTTATCCAATGTGAGGAGGTAACTGTCATCCGTATGTGTCTTCTAAGTGTTTGAATATCTGAGGCAAGGCTGCACAAAAGTCAAAGTCTCTGATCTCCACAATGAATATAAACATGAATGAGTAGCTTCTGTAGCTTGTTATTCAAAGAAAGGTCACCATAAAATACCACAAACAGATTTCTGAGCATTTTCTTTCTTTCTTGTCGGCTCTTATATGATCATGTATCATCGCAACAATGTTGAAAAAGAGGGTCCAAGTAAATGTAGTGATTTATGATCGCACATACACAGTTTGTTCAAAATAATGTCATCAGCAAGCATTTTAAAAACCCTTTCCATCTTCTGCTTGTCCATATTTAGTTATTTCTACAAACAGATGCAGGAGCTTTATTGGGACAAGAGATCAAACATGAGGAGTCACTGTGGGAGTGAAAGGTAAAAGGATGATATTAGAATAATAGCATTGTGGTCAGACTCACATTATATATGCTCAGAGGGATCAAAACTATTAGAGAAAAACCAGAGAAAAGATGAATGTTCACAGTGTTCCTTTAGAGTAGATGAAAGACTTGATTTTAACCTTTAACCTCTAAATATAGCAGACATTATTAGTGCTCCAGAGTCATAGGGACATCACCAAATCCAATGCTGGAGTATTCAGCATAAAAAGATCTAAACGCTTGCAAAGAACAGTCGGAGATTTCAGTACCAAATAAGTACAGGACAGGAGATGGAAAAGGGACCGGCCCTGACATCATAGAGTGCTGCATGGTCTACGTGAAACTGACTTTAAATCTGCATCTTCAGCTGGTTAGTTTATAACCAATAGCAGCTGGAAGAGCCACTAAAGATAATACAGGATAACACTCTTAACAGCTGACAGTAACCATCTCAAACAGTTCACCGTCAATGCCATTTTAATGCATTTTTTTAATGATAGACTGCTTCAGAGCCCGAGGATATTAAGACGAGTGTGAGCCAACCAAAGAGCAGCAGTCTCCAAAAGACACCTCCCTCTTAAAAACCCTCAACATCAGATCAATAACACAGCTATTTAACATTAGGATATCCTCAGGAATTATCCAGCCCTCTGGGAAACCGCTGCCAAGCCATCATCGATTACTTCAGACATGCACATAATCTCCAAACTGTCTGGACCGCTCTGCCAGCTGTGCACCCGCTCTCTTCTCATGGCTCCCCGATCAACTTGTGAGTTTTTACCCCTGCAGGCACTGCGCCCATTGCAATTTTATCAATAGCAGCACGCACATTGTGTGGTTTGGCTGTGAAATGCCCCCTTCCCGCTTCTGACTTCCTACCCTCTGCTGGTAAGTTTTGTCTCCAGCATGGACACACTTTATCCCTACCTCTGCTCTGACCAAATGCTTTAAGTATATCAGACAATACACACAAATATTCAAAAAGACTGATCATTTTTAACAGGTGCTTTGGGTGCGTAGCAGATTGGGTTGACAAAGGGCTGAACAATTAACAACAACGTTACCACTGTCATGATATTCGTCTTTGGAAAAAACATACTTCTACAGCAGGGATTTAACACTGCAAATTAAAAAAACTAAAATCAAATGTGATAAAGCAAAGTTTCTGGAAGTGTAATATAATGTTTGATTTCACAATTTAGAACGCACTTCCATACAGCTTAATAAGACGGAAAGCTACCTTTTAGATTTATTAGTGCCAGTTTATTGGAGGAGAAAGCACTGAAATGTTTTTTAGATTAAAAAAATCAATTTGATGTTACAAGAGTAATTTCGTAAAAAACAAACAACAGCATAGGTTAGGATACTGTAAGTTAGAGCAATAAGCAAATTTTATTCAAGATTACAATTACTGCCTTCCACATTTATGAAAACTGAGTAATCAAGATCAAAATGTTTACTGTGCCACATGACATGCTGTACCTTTTTTCTTTTTCCATTAAAATAATTAGCGTTATTTTGAGGCATTTTCATGTTTACGTGTACATTTCTATGTATTACCAGTTTATTTAATATTAAAAGTGATCGTGTCAAAATCATACGTTAAATGAAAGCAAGTGGTGCATGTTTTAAATTCAGTGGGTAATCCTGTTTCATAATTGTAGTCTCAATATTTATCAACATAATCGTGATATTTTTGACATAGTTTGAGCAACAATACTGTAAGTCATAGTTTATACAAATTTTTCATCTTATGCTCATTCATCACAGTTCCTCAGGGTCTCAGTGTGAGGGAAAGGCTCAGTCAGCTTTGAGGTGGTCAAAGTTTTGTCAACATAAAATGAAAAAGCACTAAGAGGATAATTTCTATAAAGGCTTTTTGCGTGATAATTTGTGTACAAGTCATTTTTACGTTGATTTATACATGAAAAGTATTAAAATTAGTGTTTATTTTGCACACCAATACACTCCTAGCTCAACTGGAGGGGAAGGGGGGGCTCTGAGGAACAAAGGACTAAAGAGCCCTTTCCACACATGCAATTTCCTTAATAATACCTGGGTAAGCTACCCAGAAAATACCCTGAGATGTTTATTTTGGCCCTGTCCACACTGAGACAAAAACGTTTTCTTTTTCAATTCGTCCTCTGCAAAGACGGCATTGTTTCAAGAAATGTGTCTGTCAACATGAAAACACTGAAAACGCTGTAGTACATATGCCAGGCCTGTAAGTGGCACTGTAATGCTGCTGACAAACACCAAAACCAGAGAAGAAGACATGGAGTGTGCGCATACATCGTAAGAACCCTGAACAAACACTGGCATATGCTGTTCCCTGTGTCCACTTGTTTCTCACGGTGGTCGTAGAGGAGCAAGAGATTTTGCTGTAAAAGCCAAAACAAGCTCCGAAGCTCCTGCAGCAAGAACGCGACACTGTATCCCGCCATTGTTTTTGTTGTTGTCAGGGTTTACACATGCAGTTTAAGAGAGAAGGAGGGCTTTGGCATCATCGTTTCTGAAAGTGTTCATTTAATTTATCCACTGTGGGACCTGTTTTCAGAACTGTGAGTTTTCAGGCACTTAAAATGCCACATCCACGAGGACGAAACATCTATA
This sequence comes from Cetoscarus ocellatus, assembly GCA_037902135.1. Taxonomy (NCBI): domain Eukaryota; kingdom Metazoa; phylum Chordata; class Actinopteri; order Labriformes; family Labridae; genus Cetoscarus; species Cetoscarus ocellatus. The sequence continues at coordinate 458,653 of JBAMNC010000579.1, read as the reverse complement.
TGATAAAAAACTTGTATATATACATATACCTGCATTCATCTCTTTGACAGCTCCTAAATTTCAGGGTATGTCTGGAGGAAAAACCCTGCTGTTTGTGTTCACACATAAATCTCACTAGCGTAAGTGTGAAAGGAGTTAAGTACTGAGACAATGGAGGCCACTGGAGTACATAAAACATGTAGAAACCAGTCTGAGATGATCTGAGTTTTGTGGCTTGATGAGTTATCCTGCTAGAGCTAGCCATCAGAAGATGTGTACACTGTGGTCATACAGGGATGGGCATGGTCAGCATCAATACTCAGGTAGGCCGTGGTGTTTAGAAAATATCGCGTACACCATTACACCACCACCAACCTGAACTGTTCATACAAGCAACAGATTTGTTGTAGCATGGATCAGTTGATGATCAGTAAGCTGTTTGTTCTGTATCTTGTGGATGAGTACATTCTGCTCAGCACATTAAGCTGTTAAAATTTTAAGTCCTGATAATTAGCGCTCATGCCTACTCGCACTTGTGCCCATTATTTTTTAATTTTATTACTGCACATTGCATTCTTCAAGCATAAATATTATATTTTCTAATTAGCGTTGCTCCTCTCAGCTATTTTCTGTTGCTGTGTTTAGTTGTTGTGTCCCAAGTTCATCCTTAAGTGTCAGTAAATATTATATTTCTTAATAACTATTCCATTCTTGTGCTTTGAGGTGTTTCCTGTATTGAATTCAGTCTGTTTTGTGACAAACAGTTTGCCTCTTAGGTTTACACAACCTTTGTTTATCGTTTTATAAATAATCTCAGTTTTAAAAAAAGGCTCTATTTTTGTGTCATAAATCACTGGTTGATTCTGGGAACAGGCTGATAAAATGTGCTTCCAGATTTAGCCCTTTTAAATTGGATATATTGCGCTCTCAGACAGCCTCCCTCCCTCATGTTGAACAGAACAGTGGAGAAAATCGAGGAGGTAAAGATTAAATCATCTCTAACAGGGAGCATGCTCCATCTCTCTCCATCTTTCTGTGATATAACAAAAGAAACATGGAGGAGCTGGACGCCCGTGTGCAGCTGTCCACACATCATTACCACATCAATCCTCGCTCTGTGCCCTGTTCTTATCATTACACTTTGCATATATTAATATCTCATTTACATCTATGATACAATACCTGGCACCTATAGAGAGGATCCTCTCTGCATAGTAACCTCTGTGTTTGGACAATTTCTATATATTCATCCCACCACAAACCTTAAAAACCTCCACATCCATTTGGTTAAACCTTATTTTAAAAAATAGATTTCAAAAATGTATAATACAATATATACTGTCTTAAAGTTTTCATTTCTTGAAAACTTCAAGTCAGTGATCAAATGTAGGATAATAAAAGAACATCCTCAGGTCTCACAATCAGCTCGTGTCAGGCCATTAAAAAAAAAACTCCTTAAAAAGGCATCAGATGAAAAAATTGAGGAGTCATAACAGAAGGCATTACACAAACGGGAGTTGGAGAAAAGGAGTCAAAACAAAAAGGCCTCCGAAAGGAAGGAAACAGACAACAAGGAGTCATATAAAAAAGAATAACAGAAAGGCACAAGATGAAAAGAATTAAGATTAAAAGAGGTAAAAAGTTCAAGTGCAAACAAAAAGGAGCCAAATAAAAACAGAAAAAAATACATCAGACAAAAAGGAGTGAGAAAAAAGGAGTCAAGGGTTAAAGCATCAGGTAAAAATAAGCCAGATTCAGGCATCAGACCAAAAGGAGTTTTAAAAATGAGTCAGAAAAGGGAAACATCACACAAATAAAAAAAAGTCAGACAAACATATGTTATAATGGGGACCTCAAACAAAAAGGAGCAACATTTAAATGAGTTTAAAAGGAACGCATCAGGCAAAAAAAAGTCAAATAAAAAGGATTCAGAGGGGACGGCATCAGGTGGAGAGGAGTCTGAATTAAATAAGTCACAGAGAGGCATCAGTGAAAGAGTCCGATTAAAAGGTATCAAAATTTAGACATAAGGAAGTCAAAGAGAGGCATCTGACTAAAGGCGTGTATAGGGAAAAAAGAAGTCACTATGAAATAAGTCAAAAAAGACAAGTGCCAATAAAATGACTCAGATAAAAAATGAGCGAAAAAGGATGGCATCAGGTGAAGAGGAGTCAGATAAAAAAGAGTCATCTGAAGGCATCAGTCAAACGTGAACTGGACAAAAAGAAGTCAAAAAGGAAAACATAAGACAAGAAGGAGACAGACAAAAAAGGAGTCAAGAAGGAGGGAAGGAGTCACCAAAAGGCATCAGACAAACAGGAGTTGGACAGAAGGAGTCTAAAGGGAATACATCAGACAAAAGGAATCAGATAAAAGGGCCTCGGAACAAAATGATTGAGATTAAAACTGATTAAAAGGAAAAATCAGACAAGAAGGAGTCAGAGGGGAAAGCACCAGATGAATAAGAGTCAGACTGCAAATGCAAATGTTCCTGCATACCCCCTTTTCATGCAGTACTAGGTGCATTTGTTAAAAAAAAAAAAAAAAACAATAGTAGGAGTGGCTGAGACTGGACTGAAATCTGTGTTTAACTAATTAAATTAAGTATTACCACAAATTATGAGTAATAAGAATTAAAATAAAAAACAATTTTGACCCTTGGCATGAGGACCAGACGAATGTGGACTTCTTGAGAACCAATATTCCCATCTCTAGTGTTGGTGATAATATTACAAATACCTTTCACCTCTCCCAGTGATTTTTTTCACTGCAGCGTCTTGCTGATTCTGGTATCTTCAACCAGTCTCCATAGACACTTCAAATCCCATAATCCTCCCTTTTTTTATATGCTCTGAACTTTTTTAAATTATTATTTAGCTCATAAAGTGCAAATCTGGCAGGGATTCCCCCTAACCCAGATATGATCACAGAATGGCTTCCTCCTGTGTGAGGGCCTTGTCAAAATGAAAACCTCTTTTACTGAAGTGCTGGTTTCTGAGAAAACTATTGTGAATAAATACTTAAAAGCACAGAATCAATCAGCAACTGCATAGCTGATTTTGAAGCATCAATATAAAAGGGTAGAAAGCTGTCTTGATATTACTCCATCAGTGAATTTGATTAAAGAATATCTGAAGACCCAACAAAGATATCAGAGCAGATGTTGGTAAAAGTGACTCAGAAACAAAAGCCTCGGGAGAAGGAGAATGATTTCACACGTACTCCAAAAATAAAATCAACCCAATTCTCTCGCAGACTAACCTGGCAGGCATTGTAGAGCAGCTGGTGCTCAAACTTCTTGATGCCGAGGATCTGCTGGAACATCTCGTACAGCTGATCCTTACTGAGAATGAGCTCTGAGGCAGCGCTGGCCGTCATCCTCTGCTGGTGCTTCCTCGGATCCTCTTCACCACGGTAAATGGTGTCGAACTTCGCCATCCAAGAGCTCAGCACCGTCTCTTTGCTCAGGCCGTCGATCTCCGGCAGGCTGCGCACGCGTTTCTCTATGTGCTTCTTGAAAACCTCCCGAGAGTCGCTGGCCGAGCAGCCTCCGCTTTGGACCATCCGGCACACACGGTCACTCTTCAGGAAGACCTACAAGACAATTTTTAAACACATTATCTTTGTGTTTATGGAGAAATGCTTATCAGTCATAGAGCTCTAAAACTACTCTAATTCATATTGCAAATTGTCTCTCATCCTCTTTGAGTCATCATATTTCAGACAGTTTTGATCATATTCATATGCCCACATGAAACACAAACATTTGTAACGTTCGTATTATCGTCACACAGATGCTCTTTACTTGATTTGTTTTTGTTAGATATTACGTAATACTTTACTACAGTTGTTCCTGAATATATCAGCCCATAACACTGATGCAGTGGGAGCTACTTGGGGTTAAGGGTCTTGCCCAAGGACACACTGATATGTGAAATCAGGAGCTGCACTTGAACCCCCAACCTTCAAATTGATACAAACTAAGCCAGACTAGGCTTATTCGGTATACCAGTACTAAATTGGTACCAGAGTACTATCTGGTTTGAATAGCCTATTAATATTGTTTTATTTTATATTATTATATTATATTTATATTCTCACAGTGATTTTTTAACTTTTTGCCTTACGTGTAGACATGCTGATTTACGATAAGTTTGAAACGGTCCCTTAACATTATTTTCCAGAGCTGTAAATGCACACATTCATGATCTTTATACAAACTTTAACATACACATTCGGCCATTTAATATGTTACAAAGACTACAGCATAGTAACATACCATTTAAAGACAATGGTCCTTTGGTTTTTGTGTTCTCTTTTTATTTGGAAAAGTATCGAAAAGTATCAAAATACATGTTGGTACCGGTATCGATACCAAAATGTTGGTATTTTGAGAACACCAAGCCAGACTTAAGCCTAAGCTGGATGCATGTGTGAGGTCATGAGTATCCACATGGCCATTGTGATGTCACATTTTTGCCACAACCTTTCACACGTCATGTGCAGCGTATTCTCACCCCTCCGTGCACATAACAAACATGTTTTTTAAAATTTTTTTCGTTTACAACCCATAATTCTTCATCTGTCTCTATCATTGTCCTTACAGGTACATCATACTCCCCCCTGTCTCATATTCTTCTGGTCTGGCGGCTCTATGGACCTTCTCTAGTTCATTTTGTCTCAGTATCATGAGTAAACACAACTTCTCCTCATGGTTTTCCATTTTGACAACTAATTTTGTTCACAAACTCCAGTTAAACCACACAATAATTGGAAAATTTAAAACATCGACCGTTTCTTTGTCATGAGTCCACAACAGTTTCTGTCCATGCGAAAAGCATAACCGAACCTTAAGCTTTAAAATACTGTCCACAATGACAGAGGGATCAACCAATAACATACCAATAAGATATGAAGCCTCTTGACTGCTCTTCACTATTGAGCTTGACAGAAAAGTTAAGGACACAGAGCCACTTCATTCTTTGTTTTTGGATTTAATTTTGTGAACCCAATACATCAAAAATCACAATTAGAACAAATGTCTTCTTGGATTCAATGATGAAGTGATTATTTTTGGAGTTTTACAAAACAAAGAAAACCTTTAAGAATCTGAGAGATTATTATTAAACTTTGCCCTGATGACAACCTTAAGGATTTAGAATAGATTTTCAAGGTTAAGAGTCAAAGCTCAAGGTCACAGACTTACATTACCTTCTCTGTAAATACCATGTGAAACTCAATATCATAAAAATGCTTCAAGGGATTCCATTCAAATTTAACTTGTGTCCAACATGACGCGAGTATGAACCGACTATTGACTTTGCAGATCATTGGTGAGGTTGTCAAAGTGATATTTTTACAAATCATTTCAACACAACACACACTTACAGGAAAGTATATCTAGAGGTCTTTACATTAAATTGTCTAATATGAACATTCAATTCAAACATTCACTCAATACTATAGCTTTTAATAAAATCTATTTTGTTTTCTCAGTGAGAAGGTTGAGTAACTATTGCTTTAAGGTGCAAAGAGCAATATTATAAAAAATCCCCCCAATTGCTAGTATGGCTGTGTTCATGTATCAGTGGAAAGTGATATTCTCAAAGCGTTTGTGTTACACTGTTAATGCGCCATGGTTGTGTTTTGTATTTTACAAACACAAAATGCATCACTAGCATTTCCAACTCTCTACAAGAGCTAACTGCATCTGCAATTGGTTTATTGTTTATATGCAATTAATAAAGTCGGTCTTTCAGTAGATTTAAACGCAGGGAACTACTTAATTATTTAGTCATAGAAATCAGCAGTGTGCCTAATCACACCTCTGTTTCAAACCAATGCACCCAACGGAGCAACTTACACAATGCGGGGGCTTTGTAGATAGGACGGTGTTGTTTAGAAGCACAATAGCAGCTCTGTGAGCCACTTTGCACCAAAGTCATTTCAGGACAACAAATACTGATGGGTAATGTGCTTTAAAAATATTTATAGCAATATGGATCAATAAATAAGTGTATGCACATGTATGATCCCATATCAGATCATTCTAAATGATAGATAGATAGATAGATAGATAGATAGATAGATAGATAGATAGATAGATAGATAGATAGATAGATAGATAGATAGATAGATAGATATTTGAAAAAAAATGCCATTAATTCTGAGGGAAAAAGTTAACTTAAATTTCTGACATTATAAATGTGAAATTTTACCCCCAAAATTAATTATGTTAGCAAACAGAATATTCATGAAAACTTCTTTTTGTGATACTGATAATTCATCAAGAGTACAAAGTCTATATGAAAATGGAGTTGTTCCTTTCAGTGTGTTAGTCTATTTGCGTAAGGAACAAGAGAAAATCAAGAAAAACATTTCACTCAAAAAGAAAAAGAAACTCTTTATTTTAAACATGCTCATGAAGTGATGATAAGGTGAAGCAATTTGGCATTTTGTGATATTGCAGCCCATATAAGAGATATGTATGACCAATATGTATGGCCAATATATGGGCTGTGATAATAGCAAAAATTTAAATATCGTCTCATTCAACTGTAACAGCCAAAACCTGATGATACCTATATCGTACTGGTAATATCCTGCATCCCTAGCTCATATCTACAGAAGCCTCCATTTTAGTTTTTAAGTCAATTTAAAGACATCCATACAGGACATTTACTTGCAATACCTCCTCCCATATTGCCTTTTTTTATCCATTTGTTTCACTAAAAGATGCTATTCTGTTTCTGAAACCAGAGATGACTCTAAGAAGACCAGCATCAGTCCCTGTAAATGAGGCTGATCGGGGAAAGGCTTCAGGCTTCAATTTGCCCTTTCAGCTAAAAGTCTGCAAATTCAGTCACAGACATGCCCATTCATGCAATTGCAGGGTGTTTCCATGAGGTCACACTTTCCTCACAAGAACACATACAGTGGGCTTCAAACTTTGCCCTTATTAATGTTAGCTAAGTAGGGAACTCGTATCAACCATGAGGGTGGGCAGTTCATATCAAAGACCTGTCACGGTCCAGGCAACACTCAGTCAAGGAAAGTGGGGAAGATATAAGTGATTCCATCTGTACATTCCTTGGAAGGTTGTTTGACTTTTACAAAAGCAAGGGTTGAGTCACTGTCCTTCACATGTATCAACCTTTGCGTGAATAACAGAATCCTCCTGGATCAAACTTCTACTCAGTGAAGTAAGTGACACAAACGCTCAACCCCAAAGGGCTCTAAAGCTACGTTTCCACCTGGCAATCCAGTTACTGGTGTTTCCACTGTCGGGTAAGGAGAAAAGGTACGAAAATAACTGACCTGTGCTGTCCCACTTTTTTGCACCCCCTTGAAGGGATGCAAAGTGTACCAAACCGACCCTAAAAGGTGAAGCTAAAGGCCCTGCAGTCTGTTGATTGGTCACAAAAACCGTCAATCCCCATGCGACAGCAACACAAACAAAAACAAATACCTTGCCATGTTCAAATAAGCCGTGGATTTAGAGTGATTTATTCACTGCTGCAAAGAATGTCTGCATGAAACAATGCTCCACGTAACACTGGAGTGCTGAAAGTCATCTATTGTTGCTCTGCTGCTGTTTGTTGTGGCACCTCAACTTTATCCCATCAGCGTAGAGGCTGAGATCCTTAGAAGCCCATCCCTCACCTAATCCTGCAACCTTTCTCTCAACACTAGCCCCGGTTTTCCCTGAGTATGTTAGGACATCACAGCAAAGTCTTAAACCTGTAAGATAAGTATCTGTTACTTCATTGTGATTTGATTTTCTGAGATCAATAAATTCAGAGTGATGGGAAAGGTTTTGGATGATAAATCAGACATGTTTAATTCCAGATCTGCTTCATGTTTCAAAGACCGACATGAGGCAGATCTGGGCTGTGATTGACGTTAAATACCGCTCACCTTCTGCTGAACCTGTCAAGCTCTTCTCCAACCTTTTGTCTCTGTTTCTTTCTATTTCTGTCCACATCCAGCTCTTTTTGTGTGTTCCTGTATCAGTGTTTGTGTCTGTCTCCATCATGTGTGGTCCACAGCCTATAAGCCTAGCTGAGAGCTTCGGGGTTTAATTGCATTGGATAACCTGTGCCTCTGGCTTCATCTGTTAAATATCACATCGTTCTCATTTAGCTGCTCACGCTGCCACATTAACTGATAAGAAAGTGTCCATCAATCTGTCAACACCAACAAATGAACATAAACACACACAAGTTTAATTATGTTGAAAACAGCAAACAGAAACCTTAAAATTTATAAATGTCCATCAAGACATTATGCTCCTTAATCACCTTTTAGAAAACACATGCACATAAACTTTGAAACAAAAATAGAAATGTGTAAAATTGTTAATACTTATTTATAGGGATGGGAATACAAAACCAATTCCAGTTGAGAATCAATAACAGTTACCTCATAGAATCAATATCATCAGTTTTTTGGTGCTTATCAGTTCTGTTCACTTTGTTCTGAATGCTTTGCAAAGGACAGACGTAAGCTCTCATCAAGAACAGTAAGGATAAAAAAATCATGGCAGACGGGGGACTAATGTAGTCGAATTTGTATCTTAATTTACAACAAAAAGATGCTTATTAGATAAGACCATCCTGTTTGACACTGCTGCCACCTATGTAAAAACCTACGTAGCTCAAGTTTTTCCATCGCTGGCATCAAGGGGCGACGAGCGGCACGATGGGAGTGACATGAGCGACATCAAGTGGCGCGTAAGTTGGCAAAGAAGCTACGAAACTCACGGCTAACTCCAGAGTACAGGGCAGAGCAAGATTATTATGTGTCAGGCGATCAAATTCTGTCAACATACTGTTGAGTGGACCTGTAAAGATACGTGTGAGGACAACCTGAAGAGTGAGTGTCTGTATTTCATTACTTTATGCTGTGTCTCGGGGCTAAATTTGCGTAAAATACTAAGAACCAAATTCTCAAAAAGTCAAAACGGAAAAAAACGCAATATGGGAACAACTAAAATGGAATTTGGGATAAAATAACCAGATTTTATAGGACCCTACATCAGGAATCGATAAGGGAATCCTTTAATAAGCGGATCATTGAGCAGAATCGTTAATGGCATTTGTATCAATAAGATCTTATCAATTTTTATCCCTACTTACATACTTTTGCTGTCATTTGAGGCTATGTCCACATATAGGCAAGTTTTTGTTTTGGTCCTCTGAAAATATTCCTGTCTAAAAATTACTGTTTAACACTCCTGATTACCTTGTAACTTTGTCTACGATATGCATCTTTTCTGCAGTTTCTGTACAAAAGCAGCCCTATTTTCATGTCTGTTCCTACCACACGTTAAACTGGTGTTATGGTTAACTTGTTACCATGTTAACACAGTGGCAGTCTATCGCAGTCTGTAACCCCTAAATTCCCCATAACGCGAATGCGCCGCGGCGCTCCGACCTGCAAACCCCACTGGATGCGCCACGCCGAGCAGCAGGGGGGCTGATCCCCAGAGAGTCACAAGCTCTTGAGAAAAGAAGTAAACAACACCTCACTTCACTTCTCTAAGGTCCCTTTGCTGGTCCCAACCTTACAGCTTCGTGATTTATTTCACTTCTATCTGCCTATATCCTTGTAGAAAGGATGTTTGGTGTCATATATACAATGTTATATATTTCTGTACCTCTACTTTTCTTTGTCCATGGAGTCGTCTTGCCTCTGGGACCCTCTGACCAACTGCTGACCTAATGCTCATGCCTCCGTTTGTGAAGTAATGACAAACTATTGAGGAAATTTACGTTCGAGAGTCCATGCATTGTGTTTTATTTTGAAAGTCCGGATACTCCACATGTTGACTTGCTGGGTTGGAATCCCTTGTCTTCAGAGCCTTAAGGCATAAGGTTTCCCCCTTGCGCTCTTAAACTTCATTCCACGTAAACACCTACAACTAAAGTAAGGTTAACATTGCTGGTGGTGCAAGCAAGTCATCAGGAATGATGAATGGCAAAGTGCCGACCCGGCATGTGCTCCCAAAACCTGACCTTTGTTAACTGGTGATAGCGAGCATGTTCGGTAACTATTTCTGTCTTTGTATTTTAATTTGAGACTTATCTGATCTAATTTTTCGTGGGTACTACTGTTGGTTTCAACAACTGTTCAAACCACAGCAACCACAGAAAGTCCAACTATCAACATTTTAAGAGAGCAACAGTTTAACACTGTCCGCTACAGCACATGTAAGTGACAGTGACAATGTTGCATAGCATGATGAAACCCTGTGGGGAGGTTGATGCAGAGCGTGATGTTTCAGGCCCAAACACCATTTCCACCAAAAACAGCATTTTCAAAAAATTTTTAACATGGATGGAATTTTCCAAAACATGCCTTTTCAGCAACCAAAAAGGCAATCAACATGTGAACGGAAGGCCAAAACATACAAAAAACCCTCTTTTTTAAAAACTACTCACCCACATTGTAACATTGCATTTGCCCCACTCTATAAGTTACTTAGAGCAAACTCAGGTGTGTGGCTGACTGGCCTTGCTTAAGACCAGCTGTGGTGAAATGACAAGTGACAAGTCTGCTAAAGCACTTTTGAATTCTTGGAAGCTCTAACCCAGCCTCCTAAGTTCTCTTAAAACACCAACAACACCAACACCAAGGTGGTTCTTATGTCATATAAGGAGCGTGTATATAAACCTCCTAAAGAGTTAAGTTTGTTTTCAGTTGCATGGCAGCAGTGGTTTAGTTTAGCCTTTTCAAAGAACAATCAAACATGAGCTCTTAGTTATAAGGCTGATGGCCCTCATATTTTTCACAATCTTGGTGGTTATTCCTCTGGAATAACTTCAAGAAACCCAGGTCTACAATTGTATCCAGATTTCCGATTTCCCGGCATATATGTGGGAATGGCTTGATTTAAAACAATTCAGTCTCTGTTGTCATAGTGATTGATGGTATCGAATGTCTGGTAAAGGCCCTGGACCCTCACACAGGTGTTTTTAATAACTGTTGCTGATCAGACTAGGAGAGGTTAAAACAGGTGGGGCTATTATTAGAGCTTATGTTGTCATGAGCTTTAAGCACCAACTGAAATGATAACAGGTCAACAAGTCCTCCCACCAGCGCAGGTTCTCTTGATTTCACAGGCTTGTGAAGCTCTCAGTCATCCAAACTCCACCACACCAACACAATCCTGAGAAGAGGTTCATTCAGGGGCTCTTTTACTAACACTTGTGCTTGTGCCCAGGGCCTTTAAACTTTAGCACAAGTACTTTACATAAACCACAAAAACAACCAAAACACACACAAACAGATACATTTCTGTCCCAATCCTGGCTGAACAGCAAAAGACACTGGCTAGTATCTATGCTAAATAAAAAGCACTGTCCCTGACATAAATCTGCCTCTGATCTAGTTGTAAACAGTTTTTGTCCTAACAGCTGAAAGCAGCCTCCTGAACCGTCGTTCATTCACAGTTCAAGATTTTACAGGAGAGGTCAGGTCAGAGGGATTAGTCAGCGAGGAAAAGATGCAGAAAATGTTTTTTCTTTTGTCATCATTCCCTCGCTGACTAATCCCCCTGACCTGTAAGAGCATTATTATTGACACTGCCCCCCTGAGAGAGGTCATGTGAACTCTGCATCATTTATCAGGAACAACATGACTTTCCTTTGCTGGTACATTCACTTCGGGCTCATCATTAATTCAGTAACACATTTGTCACCAAGGCCAAGTCTTTACAGTGCATCGGGTTGTATTCTGACCTTAGTTTTGTCTCTCTACGTGGATAAAAGGTGTGTTTAGGGTGTCTGCCGGAATTACTCAAGATATTAGCGTTGAAATCCAGAAGTTTTTTTTCACCCCATCCCTGAACTGTCATCTTGGATACAATCACAATGACAACTCAACCTACCAACAATCACAAAGATTACTTATATGTGCTTGAAGGTAAGATAAATGTTTTCAACGGCAATATTTGATGTTCTGGTGTTGTAAAATCACTGTGCCCTAATGGCCACTTCATTAGGAAGTGCTTTGCTAACACCAGATTGAGCCCCTTTTTTCCTTCAGAACACATTGTCATGTGAAAGAAACCAGTTTGAGATGATTTGAGTTTCTTTACAACACAGTGGCACAGCAGGTAAGTGCATTTGCCTTGTAGCACAAGTTTGCATGTTCTCCCCTTGTCTGCATGGGGTGTCTCAGGGCACTCCAGTTTCCTCCCACAGAACAATATACATGCTTATCAGGTTAACTAGTGACTCAAAATTGCCCAAAGCTGCGAGTGTGTGAGTGAATGGCCGCCTGTGTCACTATGTGACCCCTCTTATGGACTGGCAACAGGTTCAGGGTTTTCTCGCCTATTGCCCAATGTCAGCTACAACCCTCAACAACCACAGTCAGCTGACCTCCTGGGTCACTGCCGCCAGTTATGGCAGTTGCACGCACAGCTGGGGAGTAGGGGAGTAGGGTTTGCACCCCTGCACCCTAAACTCATCCCATGTAAAGGATCTAAAATGAAGCAATGTAAATTTTGTTGGTGGTACCAAGTGTCATCAATAATATACTAGAAAAGCACTCAGAGAGCGTAGACCTCCGCCAAGCAGCCTCGGTCCACTTTGGTGAAAATGGTCCTAACTGGCAATGTTAAAGAATCCTTTAAAAAATTCCTGGATCCAGATGGTGATCCGGATCACCCCCAAAATTTAATCAGTTCTTCCATATCCCATTTCCGACAATTCCTGAAAATTTCATCCAAATCTGTTCAGAACTTTTCAAGTTATTTTGAACACAAACAGAAAGCAGACAGACAGACAGATAAACGCCTGCAAAAACATAACCTCCTTGGCGGAGGTAATAATAATGAATGGTAGAGTGGCGACCCACCATATGTACCAAAATTTGACCTGACCTAGTGCATCAGAGACAAACAGTTGGTACATTGACGAACATGCTCACCCTCCCATACTTAATGACAACCCACAAAAACCTGGCATTAAAACTTAACTTTTGGGTGTCCTGAACATGTATAGATGTGCCAGAACAAAAATTAGGCTACACCATTTTTGTTGGCAGCCCTGACTGGGAAATAAGGAACTAATATAACAAAAAAGTGTCTTGGTAATACAAGCAGGCCTGCCTCAAAGCTGAGACAGGGAAGCAAAATAAATCAAAATAAAACAATTTAGACTCACATCATAGTAGCTCTGGACAGCGTTGATGAAAGCTTCGTCAGCCACAATCTGTGTGTCTCCACTGAGAAACGCCTGGAAACGCTCTTTCACCGTCTGCAGCTGCTGCTTACTGATCTGAAAATAGACAAAAACATGCAGTCATCAAAGATCCTTAAAATATAGGAGAGCGAACATCCCCTTAATATTCTTTTTATTGAAAAATGGGAAACTGAAAAAAAAACAGTTAATACAGACCAAACTTAGCAGACAAGTGTCCATAAGCAGAATTTTCTAAACCTCAATTTTATTACAATTGACATGTTTGGCTCTTAATGACAGACTGGTCAACCTACACTTGCTTTGAAATAATTATTATTTGATATACTGATCATAAACACCACATGAGTCTGCTCTCATGTGTTTGTGGGTCCATTAAAAAACACACACACTTCCCACATGCTTTTTATCTTTAAAAGGACCGTCAATAATAGGTCCTCTCCCCCACACTGAGTCATGAGTTGAATTTTTTAGACACGACAAATTTGCGTCATCTTTGATTGCTGAAGGAATCGATGGCTTTAATGACTCTCACTTCAGGCCTTTTCTCTGTCAGACAAAGACGTCATGCAATGATCAACTTTACCACAGCTGCCAGAGGAAATGTGGAAAGACATTCCTGTCAAATTCAAGCTTGAAATATATTCATTTTTATTTTATTGAATCAACATTTTTTTTTAAAAATCCCCTTAGGTATGCGGAGGGTGATCAGCTCTCTAACTGTGGGATGCATACCGCTGCAGGTCTGAGTGTACATGATGTCTGTGCATTAATTAGCACAAACAGATGATTTTGCTCTGAATAGATGAACACTTCTGGCTTCATTCAACACACTGTATATGACATTTACATTCCAACAAGACACCAGGGTTTTCTCGGGCAGTTAGTAGGAGACGGTGCACATGGTTGGCTCGTAGTTGTTTTCACACTCACGCTGTGTAAAAATCACATACCGTTTAGCTTTCTCCATACATCACATATGGCTGCTCAGGGATCCTCTATGGAGAGCTTTCACAGGATTCACAGTGATGTAAACAAAAGTTTAACACTACACAATCTTCTGCAGAGATACTATTGGATATTAGAAAATATGTTTCACTGGCTTGATGACAGAGCTCCTTTAGTTTCTAACCCAGAAAACCAAAGTAAGATATGATGTTTGCAGTTAAAAGCCAAATAAAAATCCTTTAATGAACACAAATGATTGATTATTAAAATCACATAGATGTTTGAAGTCTTCACGCTTATTTGGCAGGTTTAACAGAAGCTCTGTTGTTCTTTTTGGAAGTAACAATCAGCGTATCCCCTGTGAAAATAAACTGTGTGAGTTGAAACAACACAAACAGACTGAGTGAGATGAAAATGGCGAGAGCACAGTGGTGTTCTGAAAACAATTTAAGTTGTTTTTGGATGGTTTCCAGCACCGTCTGCAGCTACAAAGGACATGGTTCATCAGATATATTGACACAGGAGTTGCCAACCACCAGACGTGTTTAGCTACCATGCCAGGGATCATTTGGGACTGGGCCATACAGGTATAAAAATAACTGGTTAAATAGACCTTTTATGACTATCAAGAAAAAAAGCTATAATAGCTAAATAAGAGTGCTATGCAGATGTGGGGACAGACTGACTGGTGCTCCTTGGCCTTGGGATCCAAGATTTCAAGGCCCATAAAATCAAATTTCTTTGATTTTATATTGTTAGAAGAGGCTTGAGGAGCAGAAGAACAGAACACGTTTTACTAAACTCTCAGTTTTCAGAGAAAATGCCCTTTAAACTCTGTTTTTAACTTCCTGGTGTTAATTATGTAACAGCTATACAGCCTCTATCTATAAATACGTGTTTTCTGCTTATCACAAGCAGATGCCATGACTAATTTGAAAGTATTTTCTGTGGCCTGTCACCCCTCTTCTCCCCTCCATCAGACATCATTTGGGCAGCCAATCAGCACAAAGGTCATAATCATAGCCCTCCATAGCCTTCCCAGCCCCCTCAGATCCGAGAGTTTCTAAAGAAGAGGGGAAAAGAGCTGCATCTGATCCTCTACAGCACATGTGTCAAAGTCAAGGCCCGCGGGCCACATCCGGCCCGCGAATGAATAATCTATGGCCCGCGGGATGATATTTGATTATTATTAGAACCGGCCCGCAGGCCACAGCTGCCCGCTGGTTTTTTGCACGCACCAATACTACATTTCCCACAATGCAATGGTAGCCCGCGTAGGCCGCAAGGGGCCTCAGCTTCATTAGGCTATTCATCAGCATTCACAGGGGATTTACAACAACCCCCTCCCCAATAATGGCTAAGCGTAAGGTGGACTATGAGAACAGAGGATTTCAAGACAGGTGGGAGGCAGAGTACATGTTCACGGAGGTAAAAGGCAAACCTGTGTGGCTTCTGTGTAGAGAAAGTGTGGCTGTGATGAAAGAGTATAATCTAAGAAGGCACTATGAAACGTCTAAGAAACACAAAGACAAAGACAAGAATATGGACATGGAACAAAGGCTACAGAAGGTGGAAGAATTAAAACGAGGTCTGAAGTCCCGGCAGGCTCTGTTCACAAAAGCCAAATCACAAAGCGAGGCTGCTGTCAAGGCTAGTTTTATTGTGGCAGAAGAAGTTGCAAAATCAGCCCGACCATTTACAGAGGGAGAGTTTATCAAAAACTGTATGATTAAAGTTTGTGACGCGGTGTGCCCAGAGAAAAGGCAGCTATTTTCAAACGTGAGCCTGAGCAGGAACACCGTTGCTGAACGCGTATACCAGCTTTCCACCAATCTAAAAGAACAGCTTGTGGAAAAGGGAAAAGATTTCATCGCATATTTCCTTGCTGTGGATGAGAGCACCGACATAACTGACAAGGCTAAGCTGTCAATTTTCATTCGTGGAGTGGACTCCACCATGAGAGTCACAGAAGAGTTTTTGGCATTACGTCCTATGCATGGCACAACTACAGGACAAGATCTGTATGAAGAGGTATCCAGATGTGTAAATGACATGGGGCTGCCTTGGGAAAAACTTGTGGGATTGACAACAGACGGAGCACCCGCGATGTGTGGACACAGGAGTGGATTGGTGGGAAGGATACGCGAGGAGATGCGGGACAAAAACGTCACAGGTGAGCTGATAGCTTATCACTGTATAATACACCAGGAGTCGTTATGTGGCAAAGCCTTGAACATGGAACATGTAATGAGGATCATGACGCGTGCAGTTAACTTCATCAGAGCCAAAGGGTTAAACCACCGCCAGTTCAAGGCATTTCTTGGCGAGTTATATACAGAGTATGGTGACGCGCCCTATCACACAAATGTGCGATGGCTAAGCCAGGGAAAAGTGCTGCAAAGATGTTTCGAGCTGCGTGCAGAGATCTGTCTGTTCATGGAAAGCAAAGGGAAAGACACAGCCGAGCTCCGAGATGAAACATTTATGTGTGAAATGGTGTTTTTGCGCGACATCACAAGCCATCTGAATGTGATGAACCTGCAGCTGCAGGGAAGGGGGCGTGTCATCTCTGATATGTACAGTACAGTGAAGGCCTTTAAAACCAAGCTGAGTCTGTGGGAGACGCAGATGCAGAAAGAAAACTTGAGCCACTTTCCCAGCTGCCGGACCATGAAAGAGAAGCTCTCTACCGCTGTGTTCCCGAGTGCGCAGTTTGCTGATAAACTCAACATACTTGCCGCTGACTTCCGACACCGATTTGCTGACTTTGAAGCTCAAAAAAGTAGGTTTGAATTGCTCGCCAATCCTTTTGGAGTTGATGTGGAAAGCACACCACCAAACCTACAAATAGAGTTGATTGAGCTCCAGTGCAATGACATACTGAGGGAAAAATATGAGAGAGTGGGTGTTGCTGAGTTTGCACGTTTCATCCCCAACACAATGCCTCAACTGCGCATCCAAGCTGCTCAGACGCTTTCTATGTTTGGCAGCACATACCTCTGTGAGCAAATGTTCTCTTTGATGAAGCTAAACAAAACTAAACACAGGAGCCGCCTTACTGATAAACACCTTGACTCAATCCTGAGGACTTCCTCAGCTCAGAGCCTGACCCCGAACATTGATGAACTTGTACAAAAGATGGGACACCACCAAGTATCAGGCTCAGTCTCAGACAAGTGAGCATCACAGAGCATTAACGTGTTTTTAGTTTTTAATTCAGTTAAATTTTTATATTTTTCTACAAGACGTGATTTTTCTTTGAAGGAAGTATTGTTTTGTCTGTGTGCCATAGATTTTTGCATTTTATGTTATTGTATTTTATTTTTTATATTTATTTTTCAGTTAGTGGAAAATTGCAGATAAGAGCCATGAGAAAGAATACAACTGATTTGGTTTTCTCATTTTACTATTTGAAAGCAATAATTGGTAGGATTAGCATCACAATATTGCATTTTCAGTTTATAATGCATGCAATTTCATTTATGCATTTATCTTGATATTAAGGAACATATTTTATTTTTGAAGGGCATTTACTTTTTTGCTGTTTGCCTTTTGAAAATGTTTTACATTGAAATAACTGACAGAGCCATAAGAAAATATTGCTTTATTCATTTAATGTACAGGGCATGTGATTTTTCTTTGAAGGAAGTTTGTTTTTGTCTGTGAGCCTGTTGAAAAATGTTTTCACTTGAAATTTCTGATGGAGCCATAAAAAATATTGAATTATTCATTTAATCATTAAATAATATACAGTACACTGTGTTAGGTCTTGGTTTAATACAAACATTTTAATATGTTTTAATAAACATTGAAACAGTCCGGCCCTTGGATTGTAGCAAATGTGTTTTTTTGGCCCTCTGACGTATTTGACTTTGACATCCCTGCTCTACAGAGACAAATTTTTTCATTTTTTATTCAACCTCAATCAAATACTTATATCTTAGTAGGCATCAAGGCATGATTTAAACAGTTAAACAAAGGGCCAATCACTCAAATACTACGTGTTGACTTAGTGGGCTTTCACATCAACGTTGTGTGGTCCAAAATGATGGGTGTGAAACCTCCCCTGGAGCTTGGACAGACCAAACAGCCGGACCTTGGTTCAACTAAAACAGGTGCTCTCAGTATGGACCAAACAGAACCACGGTCTGGTTCATGCTCAGTATCAAAGAATTATTTTGAAAGGTTTGGACATTCATATCAATGACAGGAATTTACGACATGTCTACCTGAAAAAGGAAACCCATCACCAAAACAAAATGAGCCACGGAAGCTCATGGGGAGAAGAGGAGACCAAGTGTCTTATATATTTGGTCGGATGTCAGATTGTTGTCTAATGATAAAACTCATAAGACGAACCCGGACCAGCCTTGTGTACAGCTCTATAAGTTGTCGCTGTTGGTTGTAGAAAATACACAACAATAAGATGGTGGGAATGACGATTTCATTCCCGCTTACAACATTCAAGACCCGCGTTATTCATTGTTGATGTCAGACAACCGCCAGCTAAACGGCCAATCAGTGTAAACTACAGAGAAACGCAAAGCACGTAGTTTATGACGATATCAAGTAGGTTCGTCATGTAAAGTCTGTTAGTCCATTTGCAATAATGACAGTGTGAAACCCAAACAGACCTAAACAAATGTTTACAATGTAACAAAAACACAGACCTTGATCCAGACTTTCAGGTGTGAAAACACCCTTAGTTATGGCATATTTTATAATGATTTTTAACTTGCTATTTTATTGTTAAGAGTGTGATTTGAAAATGCTGTTCATTTTTATTCTACTTATTATTGTTAGGTTATATCTTTTTAATTATGCTCTGTTTTTTTTCATAACTGTAGCACTTTCAAATAAGTTTCAATCATAAAGTGTGTTATAAATTCATTCATTCAACCTTTATTTAATCTCGAAAAATCATTGAGGGTGTTCCCTTATTTTCAAGGTCGAGAGTACAAAGAACAACAATACAACAATACAATTAAAAACAGTTACATTCAAAAGCAGCGTAATTCATGATCATTGTTCTAAACTGACCAACAGGAACAAGTGCTTAGAGTTTCAATGTTTGTTGTAAAATGTTCCAAGTGAACGCAGCAGAAAAGCTGAAAGCAGTTCTTCTAAATAAAGTGTTTACCCGTGGATCTTCAAACATCAGGAAGTTACTGGATCTTGTTGGGTATTGATTATAAGATTGATTTAACAGAGACGTGATGTATGATGGCATTTTACCAAGTAAGGCTTTATAAATGAATAAGAACCCATGCCTGTCACGTCTTACATTCAGGGGTGCCCAGCCCACTTTTTCATATAAAGTGCAATGGTGAGAGGAGTAACCTTCACCAGTAATGAATCTGAGGGCTGAGTGATAAATGGAGTCCAGGGGTTTAAGAGTAGAGGCAGAGTCGTTTCTATAAACAACATCACCATAATCTAAAACAGATAAAGAGACAGCTTCAATAACATGTTTCCAACTTCGCAATGGGAAGTTAGTTTTGTTCCTGTAGAAAAGTCCAATTTTTTGTCTTAACTTGCTGGAGTCAATATGAAAAGTTTTTGATCTAACCAAATACCAATCAATCTTTATTTTTAAAGTACCAAATAATAACAAATGTCATATGTTAGTAAAGCTGTAGCTATATCTCTGTTTAAAGGTCATAATTTCAGGTGGGTTGGTTCAAATTTTAAACTCCAGGACTGAAAAGTGTCTCTCTCCGGCCCTGCATGGGACCTTTCAATTCAATGAAAAAGGTCTGAGGCACTTAGGGGTTAATGCAAAACTTAAAATTTCTTGAGTAAGATGGACAGGTTATATTTTCTTTACTTCATGCCCCGATTCATAACACTTCAGGTGTGTTTGAACTCGTGGCTTTTACTGTCAGTAAACCTGCAGACTGAATAAATGTTTTGATGTTTTTGAGCATTTTTTGTCTCATCGACATATTGAGTAAAAGGTGCATGTGGTTAGATAAAATGTAAAATTTAAGTAGCAAAAAGTGCATTTCTTAATTCACTGGACATTCTAGTCAAAAGCACGACTCAGAGTCTCTGAAGTGTCTTTGTAGAAACATAGTTCCACTCCAGTTGTGCATGTTAGGAGACATCTGGTATAATGTCACGGTCTGCCACTAATGCCACTCGGGGGAGACACTAACTGGAGAGAGCTACGTAGAGAGTGGAAAAAGGAAAGCAGCATTCACTTCATAACAACATGTAGGAGCTGAGGAGGGAAGATAAAAACAATCAAAGAATATTTAATAAAAGCGATAAAATAGCCAAATTAGAACTGTGAAGAGGAAATGTAAGTTGTCCTGAGAGACAGAGGAAGAGATGTTTGATGTAGATATAAAGTGTCTCCTCTGATTAGGACTGCAGAGCATGTGATGCCCTCAGTTTGACAGAAGCCAGAAGATCTGACACGGAGGTGAAGAGTGGGAGTTAATGGTAGAAATGTGTTCAAGACAGTGCTTTAAACTTCATGCTATGATTGAGGAATTCAAGAAATCCCTGCCTGAAAAACACAAACTGCAGCTGTTAAACCACTTCTAAAAAGGGTACATAGGTCCTTATTTCACAAAAAAACTATCATCTAAAAATCTACCATTTTAACAGTTAGGTCATTTCAACAATAATTAACATTTCAGGAAATTTTACTCTTGCAAAATCACAACCCTAACAGCAAAAAGGTGTAAATAACAATAATCATCTTGACTTTAATGCAGGTAAAAGACACATTTTCACTGCTTAATCAATGTCAAACCATATATATGGTGAACCAGAAATCTATCTGGCATGATGTTGGAAATATTTTTGTGCAATCCTGATTTGGATTAGATTAAGTCTTAGAGAGTGAGACTGTTACATCGATGATTTTCACATCTGTCCTTGACATGTGGAGTCCAATAGGGCTCATTTCTTGGACTGATCCGATTCAAACCAGTCAACATCATCACCTGTAACGCTGCTGACACTTCAAGTTCGTTATTTCCTGGATCCATCCTGTCAAATATCATCCTTTGCTCTGTATAAAAAGTGCAATCATAAACAAAATTTGACAGCAGTATCAAGTTGTTTAACATCATTGTTATTAATGGCAAGTGTTGGGTTCAATGCATTACAAAGGAATCTGTTAAAAAACTAGGATTAAATTTTGCTGTAATGACTTACACAACATGGTGGTTTTATTTGTTACTTTTGGAAATTAGTAACTTGTTGCTGAAAAAATGCCATGAATTAATTTCATTTTGTCTCTCTGGAACAAATCTGCACTGTTTCTGTTTCTCTTCTAGCTGTCGTCAAGTCAGCAAGGACCTGAGTGTATGCAAAATAAACAAAGCAGTGTGAGTGTGAGTGTTAGTGTGAGCGTAAAGTGAAAGGATTCAGCTTATGAAATGACAGAGAGAGCCGCAATGTACTATGGAAACATATCTTGAATGTTTGATTTCTGGATAAAGGGACCAGAATGTCAACATTAGCCTTGTGCATCAGCTGGACCAGCCTGAGTCAGTGTCTGTAATCATGCCAAGCTCCAATCTACAACATTTGTGCTCGGCCAAAGGAGCTTACAATCAGTGTTCTTTAGAGCAGGAAGAGGTGGGAGCTATGAGCAAGACGACAACAGGAGGTGACCGCTCATACAGAGATTAGCATAGATGCTTATAGCTTCAGTAGCAGTTTTGACAGATTTTGACAACATGTCTTTATTAAAAACAAACAACACTAAAAACACCTCTCAATAAAAAGGATATTTTCGCTCTACCTCCAACATGTTTAGACAATAGTTTGTTCTATGTAGTAGCTTATGTTTAGTATTTTATGCCACAGCAGTAGCCCCCACCTACTACATTATCTGACTGGCCAGTAATGAATGTGACTGATCAAACTATTGTCCAATCACCTGCCAGATATGCTTCTGAAAGGCTCTGCCCTTCCCAAACACTTTATGTGGGCTGTTTCCCAGATGGACTGGTGAAATATATTGAGCCATCCATCTGGTGTGTCAGGTTAGAAAAACTTCTTTTGCACCTCACACATTTTAGTTCTGTTGTTGATCCCCCAATGTGACAACAGACCAAACCCGAGGTAATTGTACAACAATGTAACCCACTAGTTCACATTAAGAAACAAAGCAAATGCACCATTGGTGTCCTAACATGCTTATTTTCATTTCATAAATCACAGCTGTCTCCCAACATTACTTTAGTAATATTGAAAACAGGGCTGCATTGGGAAGAGTGAGGAGAACACATCAAATCTTGGCCTTTTGGCTTTTCAGTGTGGAGTCTGCATCTTCTCTTCGTGTATGTCTGAGTTTTCTTCAGGTATCCCAGTTTCCCACAACAGACACAAAACATACCTTCCCATGAACAAAGTTTTTTCCTCTCTGCAGGCTGCACAGGTTCAAATCATGCCAGTGGCCTTTATCCCACAAGCCATTTCCCACTCTCTCTCCCCAGTTCTCGAAAGTGAAATGACGTTATTCTAAACAAATTTTCTGATGCATGAAAATGTGAAAAAGTTTGTGCTTCGGCATGTTTCTGGGAGCGTAGATGCCTGCTTGGAGAGCTTGAAGTGCTGTCTCTCAGCCCTCTGTCCCGTAGAAGTATTTATTTACATTTATCAATAAGAACTCTGTTAATATTAAACTGTGAAGGTGTGCCCTTATGCAGTCTGTGAATAAGGAAATACTGTATGACAGTACTTGATGTTTGCTCTGCTTGCAAATGTATGCCCATCTTTTTTGGTTCTTAATATCAGGGTCACAAGACACCACAGACTTTGAATTTTGGACTCAGTTTTAAGTGATTTCACTAGAAAGGAGCACGCCATCAACAAGATGAATATGACAGTAATGCGACATGATGAAGGGTGGCACGGTGGTGCAGCAGGTAGTGCATGTGCCTCACAGAAAGAAGGTTGCCAGTTTGATCCCTGGGGACGGGCAGGGCCTTTCTGTGTGAAGTTTACATGTTCTCCCTTTGCATGTGTGGGTTCTCTCCGGGCACTCCGGCTTTCCAAAGACTAAAAAACTTGCTCATCGGGTTGATTGCTGACTCTAAATTTCCCTTGGTGTGAGCGTGAATGGATGTCTCTCTATGTGGCCCTGTGATTGGCTGGTGACTAGTTCAGGGTGTACCCAACCTCTCGCCCAATGCAAACTGGGATAGGGTCCAGCCCCCCCGTGACCCCAAAAGGGATAAGCGGAGTAGATAATGGATGAATAGTTAGATGATGAACTTGAATTTTGAAATTTCGTACATGTAGCCAATAACGGCTTTTGGAAACTTCTTAGGGGAGCCGCTGTAGCTCCCAGGCATGATGAACCCCCATTTAAAAGATGAAATAGAAAAAGGAGTGGGAGGGAGGGGCACATCATGCAAACATAGCAAAGGGAAGGAATGGGTCAGGTTTGCATTAATAGAAACAGGCGTGGTTAAGGTGTGGTCCTCCTCCCAAAACTTCCTATACCCATGGTCTACATCCTTAATAGGAATCAGACAGACTGACTGACAGAGGAAGGAGCAGACCACAGCAGTGTGTCAGAGGAGTGTCTGCTGAGAGTGGATGAGGACCAGTCGCTACGGCTGCCATCTGGGAGCTAGGAAGCTGAGATAACACTGCTGGGTGCGTGTGTGATGTGTCTCAGCTGATACATGTGTGTCAACATGTAAACAGATGCTTGTCTGGTGCGTGCGTGTGTGCGAGTGTCACGTGCCGCTCTCGGAGGATGTTATGTTTCAGTGGTAATTGCTGTGGTTGACGTTGCTGCTGGAGAGACGGCAGCATCAGATTCATATTGAGCAGAGATTACAGCCTGAGAGCAGCAGCTATTTTAGCCCCTGATTCAATTTGTCAGATAACATTGCCAATGCAGCCGTCTGATATTTTTCTTTCATTTAGTATCAAGACATCTTTCTCCCAGTGCTTCGCCCCAAAGTGATGAAGATTGTTTCTGAAAGCCATTTCTAACCAAGAACACATCAATTTAAATCACTATGAATCATTACAAATAAAAACACTGTCTGGACCACTTCTTTCTACTACAACCTATTTGAGTGTTCCTTTAAAAAAAAACCACTTTCAATAATCATAGATGGTGTAGATGCCTAAAAATGGCCTTTCCTGCAGAACAGCTGCTCTTTGAATCTTTTTCTAACATCAGACATAGTATGAGGTATGACTATTAAAAAACAAAACTGATTCTGTTATCAGGTATTATTCATTTTCAGTGTATTTCTCTTCTCAATCTCCTCCCCTCCTTCATCAACACACCGCTGCATTAAGTTCTTCCTCTGGTCAAATCAGTGCAGCAGGTCTTCTTCAGACAGTTGTCTCAGAACCTCCGTCTTTCTTTTCTTACCTGACACAGACTCTAAACGTGTTCGTCTGAGCACAGATTTGATCTTAGGAAAAATGAAAAAGCAACATGGTGCTAGATCAGGAGAAGAGGGAGGGTGATCGAGTATTGTGATTTAATTTTGGGCCATTAACTGCTTTACTGAGATCGCAGTATGAGCTGGAGCGTTGTCTTGATCAAGGATAGAATTTTCTAAAATTGTGGTTTCTTCCTGTAGACTTTTTGGCACAGTTTTTCTCTAACTTGTTTGTGATCATGTTGATTCACTGCTGACCTTTCTGGAACCCACTCCTCCAAATTGTCATACAAAAAAAAACAATCAGCCTGACTTTGAATTTGGACTTGCTTATTCATGCTTTCTTTTGTATTTGGTTACGATGGTGTTTTTCCAATAAACTGACTTCTGTTTTGTCACAAGATCATATTTGAAGATCCAAGTTTCATTGCATTTAAAACTAAAACCTTAAGGTTTCCTTTTATTTGTTCCATCAAATTTTCCACAAATTTTCTTGTATTATTCCTCCTGATCAGAAGTCAGAAGTTTTGGGAAAACTTTGGCACACACTTGTCAAATTCAAATTTTTCTGCAAAATTTGCCAAAGTGTCTCTTTATCAATGGAGACCAATCATTTGTCATCTCTCATTTTAAATGATTTGTTAAAATTGTTAAATGTTTTCAGAGGTTTTTGATGTGATCGGCACCTGAGATGTGCACCGTCTTGGACATCATCATCTTAATGAATTCATTTTTATCATTCAAACACACGCACACGTGACATGCAGTGTTTCCCATACACCTCAGCTAATGTACCAAAAGATTCTGCTGCTCTTTTATTTAATTTCGCCAAAAAAAATTTGAGCTAATCCATCCTCTACCTTTGCAAAAAATGTGCACTTGAATCAATGAAGGAGTTAACTGCAAATATATATAGATATCCATTCAAGCATGGGGGTAATAATCTGTACTCAAACTGTACATATACATTCAAAAATTGAGTATATTGCTCTGAAGCCCATTACGAGGCCTGGAGAAGAAGCACCCAATCCAACAACCAGACTGTCCATTGCTCTCTTGACCTCAACAGGAGGAAGTACACCTCAAGAAGATGGAGAAAAGGTAATGCCATTCTGTGTAAGCACTTTGAGCTCCACACCGCAGTTGGCAAACTAAACAAAAACCAGGCTGGTTTTTAATAGTTTACAAAGCAGCCAGCTTACTCCCCTCATCTACGACAGATCCATGGGACAATTTATCTGTCCAGTCCACCACAGTCCAGTGACACCCCGTCAAGCGCTCAGCCCGTGCGACCACATCCTGCTAGGCAGGCCCCAAAAGGCCAGTAACGGACAACACTGCAAGATTAAGATCCAAGGACATGCTGCCCACTGGTGTGGCCTCAGGAGAAGAAGACAGTAAAATGATTTGATGGAAGAGCCTTGTGTATTCAGAAACCGTTCAAGTTTAATTTTGGGGAAAAGTGACAGCCCTAACTGACAGACGGCAGTACATTTAATAAAAAAAACTTTTAAACATAAATAAAACTGTAATGTCTTTATAGCAATGTTTTTATATTTATTACTACTATTACTGTTATCATTACTGTAACATGTCTCCATCCTGCAGCAGGGTACAGTCCTGATCTTTCTAGTGATGACATAACATCAAATGGATGGTAATCCCAGATTACACTCTGCACAGCAGACTGACAAAGGATTGAGAAAGTGCTCATCAGGGCAAGAGCTGCTATTCACACATTCACACATGCAGTTTTGGGCATGAATACAGAGAGAGGCTAAATCCTGACAACAGACACACACCGTCGCCCTCCCCCCAAACTGTACACTCCCCCAAGAGAAAATACAGAAAACCAAGAGAAATACTTTTTAATCTTTTGGTAATAACAAATCTTCCAGCTCTATTCACTGCAGGACAAACACAGAGTTTTACAGATGCATTAATATTTTTACAATCAAGACAATGTTGTAGACATCTTTATAGATATACATTATACATTTCATCTTCCATTATCTTTATTGTAAGGTTTAATGTTGAATGAATTGGTTTTTTTATGTAGATGCCATCTTTTTGATGGAAGCTAATTAAAAAAAACGGTTTATAGTAAGAACCAATAGTTCTGATATACTTATTGTTTTCAAGACAATCTAGCTTGTGTAGGTAAAAAGGAAATTGGAAAACTATGTGGTTCTAAGGATAACATGAGCTACAGTATGTGATTATTCTGTCCAAGTTTACTTTTGCCACTTAACAAGAAAAAAGAAGACAAGTTAAAACAGACCATTTCTTGATGAAATATTTAAAATTGGATATATTAAGTTGCCTCACCAGAAACAGTTTCCCCCTTTGTTTTGATGTTACATTTGACCACACCATGTAGAAAATTTAGCTACCAGGCTTAGCTACACACATAACAACTCACTGCAGGCTAAACATCCAATGTATAAGTGTGAGCATTAGGGCTCAACGATTTCGGGGAAAAATTTTGATTTTTCTGGCAAATATTGCGATTCAATTCGATTCACGATTTTCTTCAAATCAAGCTTCAGTGTAATATTCACTATGTTTACAGTATAGGCAACAGTAAGGAAATCAATGAACAAAAGTGCATAACATATTACTCATCATCTAATATTGACGATAAATAATTTGTTATTATTATCAAAGGGATACTCCAAGTTCTACTTATAAACAGAAGCTTTGTATTGTCGACCTGCTTGCCAGCACTTCCGCGGTGGAGATGTGACGTTCGCAAACAAGTCAACTCTTTCGAAAAGCTCTTTTAAGTGAACAATGACAACTGATTTGTATTTGTGAGTGAGCCGTTCATTTGCAAGCCATTCTTATGCAAACTGCCTGCAAACTTGTAAAATAGTATGAGTAAAATAGTTGACACAAAAGATCCTGGGTCAGTCAGGAGTGCTGCAAAAAATTGAAGCTTTGGCAATTGCATTGTCTGAAATTGCGATTTCAATCCAAAAACGATAAATCGGTCAGCCCTACTCAGCATTTTGATCAATGTGTGACACGCCTTACTATATAAGTGTAAACAAACCCTGTATATGAAAAAGTGGGGCTTTTATTGCTCACTGGTGCCTACAGCAGACCATAGAGGACACCAGGTAGCATGGTGACTTATTACAA
Source organism: Cetoscarus ocellatus (assembly GCA_037902135.1). Classification (NCBI taxonomy): domain Eukaryota; kingdom Metazoa; phylum Chordata; class Actinopteri; order Labriformes; family Labridae; genus Cetoscarus; species Cetoscarus ocellatus. Next base: position 430,998 of record JBAMNC010000579.1, on the reverse strand, counting down.
CTATGACCTGCAGAGAAACTGTCAGTGATGTGTAAAAATAGAGGGTAGCTTGAAAAAGGAAACATTCTCTTGCTTGAATGAGCTGGACAAAATTCTGTTGAACCAAACAAGTTTTGAATCAGTTCATGTTGTCGTGTGCTGTGATGATCCGCTGTAGAGATGGCGAGTAATGTTAACCTGTTGCTATTTTCATGTTATGTTGTGCCTGTGCACAGAAAGGGAGACTGTGGGATCCAAAACATTTATTAAGTAGGACTTTCTGATCAACCTGGTTGCCAGAAGCTCTAATGTAATTATATTACTACTCCTGCTGCCTGTACTACAACAGTGTTATGAGTTAATTGTTTGCATCGTACCTGCAAACTAACTGCTCCTGCCATCATCTGGAAGCGAGCCGAGACCATCTATTTTCAGGCAAGCTTGGCATTGTTGTTTATAAAGAATAAGTGATCAATTGCTGTGTTCAATTATATTCAAATGAATTATGCTTGAAGTCTGGCCACACCAATGTCATTTTGGATATACTAAAAAATCACACACATAAAGACTTAAAATAATTACGGGGATTCATCCTATGGATTAAAAGGCATTCACATACATATCAACATTTAGTAGCTGACCAGCAATGAGAAATCATTGATGAAGTACATTCCCTGAGGTCAGTTTTGCTGTGTTCAATGCAGGTCCATGTATCCAAAGCAGAGATAAACATTGTGTTAGTGGGATACAAGCTTTCCCGACGACCCCCTGACTATTACTATAGAATTTAAACCTTCGCCAAAGTAGATGTAAAGCACTGGTAGCACGCCAAACTTACGCAAAACTTGGCCTAACATGGTCTAAGAGTGCTGCTGAACACTGTACACATGTTTTGTGAAGTATCTCATACAAACATCATATAAAGCTGATGTATATACCATTTCAATGCATGCAGCTGCAGCTGGTCTCCAGTTGTGTTGGCAACCAAACGCAAATTTCAGTTTATCACGTGACGGAAATACGCTGAAAGTAAATGGGAAGACGCGAAATTCGTGGTTGGATTCTGTCTCTTCGTCGATGTTGAAAACATCACACTTCTGTGACAAAGTGGCCTACAGCCACTGCACGACAGCCAATCAGCATCAAGGGTAAACAGTGACGAGGATGACATCACATACAGAAGAGGAAATAAACATGGTTGCACATTGGCAATTGGAGCTCCTCAACATGGTTAGTTTAGAGTTTAGAGACCAAACTACAGAGAGGAGAAGCGGGGAGAAAGTCTCAAAAGTGAGTTGGGCCTAATAAAAATTAATAAAAACACTGCACTTTTCGGGTGAATTAAAGCATTTCCATGTTCTTTTCCCACTAACTTGTTTCCAGATGTTGTACTCTGCCACTCAGAATTGCAAGTCTGATGCACATATTGTGACGCCAGTGTACATGCTCTGTTCATGGTGCCGATTAGAGCTGGGTATTTCATGCAACCTCAAGACACGATACAGAGGCTACGATACGATATGTATCCCATTGAGCATAAATTATGGACATTTACTTTTTCATTGCAAAAACAAAAAGATTGTTCTACAAGTCAAGACACTTAAATGTAGGTCCTCAAAGGTTTTAGATTTAAGTTAAAATTTTGAACATGTGCTTCATTCATGAAGTCTGGCTTTGACTTTGAACGGTGTCATTGATAACATCACCCAAAATGTATCTACAGCAGCTGTCATAGCATCTGAGGCCATATCGATTCTGTAGAATCAGTATGGATACACGTATCAGCAAAGAGCGCATGACGATATTTTGCTGTATCGATATTTCGAGCACATGCCTAGTGCCGGTAGCTAAAACGAAGGGGATGTTATTATATTTAAAACATAAACATTTAAAAATAGCTAAAATATCAAAAAATACTGGCGAAATTAATAGAAAGAAATTTGCCAGTATTTTTGTTCAGACAGTGTGTTAAGGCCACATTGTTCGGTATTCAAAACCAGGAAACTGTTCCATACTGGGTGTGTTGGAAGGCTAATACTGTTGCCATGGTAACACACGTTTCAAAATTGATCTGATTTATATTTTAATATACCAAAGTTTATAATTGTGAAAAACAGCTGCTTTTTCTCCTGATAAAATAGTGCATTAATGCATTTCATGTGTCACCATTCAGCTAAAAAATACCCAAATTATGAATTGTAGTCCCCATCATCTCCTCGGAGCGCTGACACTGTGATTGGGAGAGTTTGGACGCCGTATTCAGACAGCTTCGAAAACACACCGCCCACTCATTACTGGCACGGGATCAGCTGCTGGTAAATCATGCTGTTGGGGGCTGAACCGCTGCCAACTTCTCCTCACAGGCCGACAGGCATTTAAGCCAAAAGATACTGTAACACTACTGTACTTCTCCTGTTCAGCAGCTTTACATCCATGTTTGTGGTTTGATTCTTGAGCTGCTGATGTCAGAGACAAAGTCAAGAGCTTTTGGTTTAGATAGATGTCAGTAATCTGGTGCTGACAGATCAGAGATTAATCCAGGGAGTCATCAGTAAATAGAAGCACAGGCAGCTGGGAAACTGGACTTCATGTACCGTAGTTTTCTGCTTCTGGACTTCTAACCTTCATCTTTGATTTTCATAAGCAATCCCAGAAGATGTTTTCTTGAGAAATGGTGCATCTTTGCAGGAAATAGACTCTGTTTCTCATAAATTACAGAAACATGGGAATGTAATGAATGCAGATGAAGTGGACAGATTGTGCTGAAATCAGTCTGTGATGTAATGAGAATTCATGGAAGTCCACTTTAAAATTTCTAACCTTTTGTTGTATTTTTCAGAAAAACACATTTTCTTAAATGTGAAGTTTCTAAAGCCAAAGATATTCTCTTTTTTTAACTACATCAGTGAGTGGAATCATGGTGACTTGTTGGTCTTTGTGGATGTTTGAGGTGGGAATATGGAATCAATTTTTTTTTTATTTTTTGGCTCAAAATCTACTTATTTTCTCTACACTGCATGATGTATTCCTCATGTTAATATCAAAGGGACAGTTATGGTTTGTTGAAGTGGGGTTGCTTAAGGCCTTATGGCACTAGCTAATATAATTGCTAATAGAGCAGTTGGATAAGGCTTTCTGCTGAGGGGAGATACCAAGATATGTACACTAGCCAGTTTACAGTATAGCAGTCAATGGAGCCACCAAAAGCCTCCTGATTACCACTTCCAGGGTAAAACTACACAAAGTTGGCTCGACTAAAAGCTGCAGTAAGATTTTGAGGTTGAAGAATGAGCTTTTGTTTGAAAATGTGCACCAAAAAAAATAAAAATGACACTGAAATTGTTTATAATACGTGTTCTGTATAATGAATATAAAAGGGTATACAATGTTCTGTTGTTCTATAGTTAAGTAATTTTTATGCTATTTTCTAACTTGGCTTCAGTGTCTGCAGCTCTTTATGCCATCTGGTGAAGTGTTTGTTAAGTTGTGAAGTGTGGTGTTGTGTTGTAGATATATTAGTTGAGCCAACTTTGTTCCTATTTATGACATGACCAAGTTATATCTCTTTTAATTAATTTTGTATGAATAGATGTATTATATTCAGGACCTCCTCTGTTAATTACTGCTGTGCCAAACTGAAACAAAACCTGTGTTGATGTGTCCAGAAATAGCAAACAATGTACGATAATAATGAGATTACCACGTAAAGCTGTTTCCTAATGTGCACTTGTGAAAATTTGTTTAAAAAATAATAATAATAAAACAGGGCTTCCACTTAGACATCAAGACATGATGTAAAAGTCTATGGTTGCTTGACAGTTGTAGGATATAAATGGTAAACTGAACTGAGATATTAGGGCTGGGTTGAAAAGTTGATTTTCTGATGTATTTTTGAATGAGATATGGGTAAAGACAAAATCTTTTATATGGATTTAATTTGCATTGCATTAAAATTAGGGATGCACAACATTATTGGCACGATATTGGTATTGGCAGATATTAGCTTAAAATGTGGAATATCGGTATGGAAACAAGGTCTTAAGTAATAATATCAATCTTTGGCACTAAATGAGATGTTGATCATTGGGCTGTCACAACACACAAAGCACTTCAGTACCTTCAACCTTTTTTAACAGACTCAACGGAGCTTTAATGCACAAACATGAAATAAAAAGGTCCAACTACTGAGAAGTCATTTAAAAAAATATTAATATGTAGCTTAAGCCGATGAATAACAAACACCCTTTGATTGAAATGTGTCAATTAGCATCACAGGGTATTATCACCACCTATTGTCAAGGAGTGTGAAAAGAGCCAACTCCACTGCATTAAAAATCCCCTTCAAAAAAAAGCACAGAACTTTTTCCTAACATTTTTTTGCCCCGGCATAGACTCACGACCCACTGAAAAAAGGTTTGCAGCCCACTTTTGGGTCACAGCCCACCAGTTGCGAATCACCGATCTCAAGGTTTGAGCAGGACAAATCCCTTTCATCATTTACAGCAACTCTACAGGGCGTGAAACTTCACACTACAACCCAAAGTGTGAACTCTTTGCAGGCTCCTGCACACTCTAAGCTTCATTATCCTGCACTGAGCCTTATGAAAGAAAAGGTCAAAAGTAGAGTGATTTTGCCAAGGCAGAGGCTTACCATATTGCTAAAGACATGGAACAGAACGGCTTTATCAGCTGCTAAAAAGTGCCGACCCAGTCGCCATATCAATTAATTAAATGTTAATTTCATTCTTTATTAATTAGTAACACATAGTTTCTTTTCATGTTTTAATGTACATTTGAGACTAGGTTTGTAATATGCCTGTGTGAAAACTGTCTTTTAGTTAATTGAATTTGACCTAAAATTTAGTTTGTTTTTTATTATTTCTTTACAGAAGAATATCTTGATTTGAATCGAATATCGCAATTCAGCTAAAAAATACACATTTTGGTACCTAGCCTTAACTCAGAGCCTAAATGTATCCATGGTTTCACCCTTTTATGTTATAAAATGGTGCAAAATGGAATAAAACATATGTGTGTATGCATTTTTTCATTTATTACATAATCATTGTTTAACATAATCAGTGCTAAACAACAATTAGAGCGATTATGTCACATTCATACATGGTTAGTTATTTACGTTTTTAAGTATTCATAGGACAGGGTGATGCAGTAATGGTACATGATCAAAGAATTGGTGTCAGAGATGAGTAATAATGCAGCGTCTGTGGATAAAAGCTGTTTGTCTCTGTTAAAGGTTGCAGACCCTTGTTGCTAATTGTCTGTTTGCCCCGCAGACGTTGACGATGAATATCACATAATATCAATAGATTGGATTTGTATGAAGAGTCAGCCGCGGGCTAATTACACAACACTCAGCGCTCGCTATAAGTGGATGTGTCAAAGGACCTCTGAATGCTGTGTGTGTGCGTGTGCACATGAACACAACTGGCGAACTGGCGAGGCTTTCATCATCGTTTGCAGCCTACATGCTGTCTTCATGAATAATGTATGAACTATTGATCTGTTTTGAACCACACACACACTGGGCTGTGAGGCTTTGATGGCACAACTAAAAAAGGTTGTCCCTCTTTCTTTTGTGTCAACCGGAGCACTGACACAGAAAACAGTGAGGTTCTGGGAAAATTTACCGTCTAGATTCAGAGATGGAGGTGTAACGGTGTAAAAAGTTCCAGGAAATATCAGACTGTCCAGATTTAGTTATTATTATTAGCGTGGTCAAACAACTGCAAACAATTAATGATTTGGGAAGCAGAGAGGGATCGGTAGCCATTTAAATAGCTTGTTTATTTTATTTCTTTTATTTACATGGTAAGACAACTTTTAAATTACAATTGGACAACTCTTATTAATGACTCAATCTGGGACTCAGATATAGTAAAAACTAATGTATAGTAATGTAAATTCTAATGTTGATAGATTTATTACGTAAATGATTGCTGCCCTGCTACACCAGTGGTCACACCTTGTAGGCGGGTATTTTAAAAACAAAGTTTTCCGCCTTCTTTTCCAAAATAGTTCACTACACATGGGTGACATTTTTCAAAACATCTTCCTACACATGAAAACACAAAAATGCATATATGCACAGTTTAATCCTGTTTTCTATTAGCTTGTAACAATATCCTGGATAGAATACTTTCTTTTTTTCTGTGCAAATGCTGTTTTATTTGAGAATTGCTGGGAATCTTATCTTTAAAGCAAACTTTATTGGTTGGCAATGTCTTAAAATGACTGAACTACTAAAATTGCTATATATTTTCCAAGCACACTTCCTAATTTCTTCATTATTACTGGGCAACAAATATCTCCAATCTGACACACTGGGTGATCACGTATGCGGATAAAAATGGGCCTATCTGGGCAAAAATAGAACTTAATTCCCATGACTCAGTATCCAGTCTCTCTACTCTGTGCACCATTACCAAACTGTACAAACACTGAGATCTTTTATAATCCTGTTGTCTTAAATTTTGGACATAATACCACAAAAAAATTTAATTTCAACCAGACAAGTGTTTTTTTTGTTTTTTTGTTCTTTTTACCACTATCACATAATCATATCTTTAATCCTTCACAAATTGACTCCAGTCATGAAAGCTGGCACAGACCAGTGTTTTTCCAAGACCTATTTGTGTTTTTTTTAAGTACTGAAGAGCAGGATATCCCAAATTAACAATTTTCCAGATACCTCGAAGTTTGCAAAACACTAACCCCTTTACTACCTACTCCAAACCCCCAGATGAAAATTCCACACTTAAGCTTTTAAATCTTATCCTTTCGGTGGGATTAATTTTACAGGGCATATGATATCATACAGGGTATTAATCCCCCAGCAAGAAATAAAATTCCAAGTACCTGGGAACAGGATCTGAAAATAGCCGTTTTTGAGGATGTTCTGGCATATTCTATTACAAATATCCACACTTCTTTTGTCTGCATAAGGCACAGACTTATTCTGTTCAAGGTGTTGCACAAAATTCATTACTCTGATGACCGACTATTTAAAATATACTCTTCTGTTAATCCTAATTGCTCTAGATGTGGTAATCTGGCTTCATTAGGTCATCTGTTTTGGTCCTGCCCCTCCATGGTTAACTTCTGGTCCTCTGTGTTTGACTGCCAATCAGTGCTATACAAACCCCCCTTTTGCCCAATCCAACAAAAAATGAACTGGAAATCCAACAGACCTCCTCCCTTCAGCAGATGGCTACAGGAGGTGCTGTTTTTAATACAATTTAAGAATATCAGATAACAATGGGTGGTTTTCCTGATAGGTACCATAAAAGAATTGATATAATCTGCAACAACCAATGTTCCTGAGTAAAACCTTATATTAATAGGCAGGGCCCTGTTTTGCCAGCAGTTAACATGGCTGTGAAGTACTTAACTACGGCTGAATGTTCAGCTTGTTAAGAGGTCTAAGAGGCTGACTTTTCTTTTCTCTGCTATTATGGAGGCTTTTTTCAGTTAATACCTATGGTTCCCAGATGTGAACATGTGATTTCCCCTGAAGAAAAAAACCTTTTTATGTTTCTTTTAAACATACCATCTCCACTAGTACTGCAAAACACCTTTTACAAGATAACCACTATTTAAATGCCAAGCTACTTGAAAAAAAATGACAAATATGAACTTTGAAAAGAGAGAAGCAGAGGTGTCAATCATCAGAGTGAGACAGAAACGCTCAGCTGAGAATAGAAAACAAACAGACAGATGGTCTGACTGTGTTTCTGTTTCAGGTGTCTCACCTGGGTTTACTTATCCCCCTTGGCCCGATTAGAAGAGAAAGCAATGCAATTAAAAACAAAAGAGAACGAGGAGGCACTAAGCTGTAGCTCTTTGCCTGTCTAATTAAGAACCGGCATAATATTGCTGACATGTGAGAGAGAACACAGATAATGAGAGACACGTCAGTGAAGTCACATTTTATTATTTTGATATTTTTCAGTATGTTTTGGTTTGACAATATCAATGCATAGTTGTTTTAACATAAATCATTGTGTCTCTTGTGTTGTGCACTGTCTCATCTATCTGAACTGCTTTTCCTGCAGTTACTCTAGACTTGTCATCAGCAAATCACAGGGCTGACCCAAAGAGACAAGCAACCATTCACACAAACACCTATGGTCAAATTGTAGTCACCAATTAAGGCCAATTAAATCCAGTTTTCAGACTCTCTAGTGGCCCCCACAGACCTCTGAGTGTAACTGCATTTCATAAAAATTGTGAAAAACCAATGAACATAAACTGATAAGGGTCATTATTTTCATTTTCAAATGTTAAAATGTGGCTTTTCTTGGGTAAACTGTCAATTGTTTGCAAACGTTTTTTTGAGTATTTATATTCAATGGTTAACATGATGTCTACCGGCTAAATCCCAAACAGCACAACCACAGCTTATGGACTTAAGGCGCATTCATGTTATGTATGTGAGTGCATGATGCTGTTTCTCTGTGAAATTATGAGGTCCATAAGGGCATGGATGCAGATTATTCGGCTGCAATTTACACACTATCCCCATAAGTCCCCATGTCTGCAGATCTTCCTGCTTAGTACCCAGATTTCATTGCAAAAACTGATGACGTGAAGGACGTGCCCATTGCTAAATATACACAAACAGTCATATATTGACAGTATTCTTGATAAAATGATGATATACATAATTAATAAAAGCACAGGCATGATGGGAAAACATTCAATTAAAATGAAAATTGCTAATTCATTAATTTTGTGGTTGTTTTTATTGCATTAGAACCTGTTATTTCTGTCAAGTCGTCAAATAAAAAAAAAAAAAAAACACTCAGTAATCTCTTTTCCCTCATGATTAAATGTCCTATTACTCATGTTTTTTAAATCATTTAAGCCCCTAAGTGCTCAGTGCTTAGGCTTCAGGGTGGAAATTGGGATTGGGCAATAGTCTGTGGCCAAAAGGTCACTCTGGTGAAATGAATACATGAAAGTTGAGAGAGGCTGAATTGGTTTACGGTTAAAAAGAATTATTTGACTACACAATAGCAGAAACAGCATTCATCCATCCATTATCTACACCACTCATCCCATTTGGGTTGCGGGGGGCTGAAGCCTATCCCATCTGACACTAGGCAAGAAGTGGGGTACAACCTAAACCAGTCGCCAGCCGATCACAGGGCCACATAGAGACAGACAAACATTCACGCTCAAACCAAAAGGCAATTTGAAGTTACCAATTAATCAATTCTTGGTCTGTGGGAGAAAGCCAGAGTGCCGGGACAGAACCCTCACATGCACGAGGAGAACAAGCAAACTCTACACATAAAGGCTCTGACCGCAATACACACACTCTCCAGCGATGACCACAACTTGCTGCCAAACTTACATAGTGCTATAAGAAGGGTGCTCTAAGGGAGTGGGATGGATGCCATTATTTCTGTTAAGTGTTCTTCTGCTATTACATCAACTTTGAAAATACTATTCTAAGGTTGAAAAATTACAAATTATGCTTAAACTTAACAAGCATGGTTTTGGTCAGTGGGGAAACCAGGGTATCCTGGGGTGTAAACTTCACACATTCAAAAGTATACTGCAAGTTTTTATTTCACTCTGATTGTCTCAGTTATTTCAAAATTGTGGCTAATGTCAAGAAGATTCTGTGATGCATTTGGCAATCTCAGTAAGGTTAGAACTTTAAATGACTTTGTATATATTATTAGTAGTAGCCTGACATCTGTGCTCTGTGCAGATGGATAAAACAAACAAAAACAAATCAGCATAATTCTAAATCCACTCTCCAAATCCAAAGATTATTTCTGCCTGTCATTGAAAAATGACATAACTTTGGCATGTTGTAACAGTCTGACAGTTTGTTGCTTTTCTCTGATGAAGTATTTTTTTCTGTCTGAGAGGGCATACAAAAATATTTTGCAAGTGTTGATTTGAAAAATCCTTATGATAAATCTTTAAATCGTAACCGACGGTGGTTAATAACAGCAATGATACAATAAAGAGTGTCTATAAAGATGCACTGTAAATGATGCTGTCGTCATCAATGTCAGAAACAACGAGTCTGTCCTGGATCCTGATGTGTGGCTGTCAGCTCTGATAAAATCCCACGAGGTCAAAGGACAGAGGACCGAACCCAGCCGATCAGTATTGACCCTCTAATGGACTGTGTCATCTTTCAGTCAGATAATCCATCCTCTGGACAGCATTTACTGTACTCCTCCCAGCAAAAAAAAAAAACATACAGATGCAGCAGTTTGTAGCAAAGCTCTTGATAAGAAACAGGATTAAAATGACTGACTGGTTGCCTCCAGGCAGCCTGTTCCACCTCACAACTTGTCAAACACAACAGCTTGATCAGTGGCCCAATGAGTCACATATGAGGACCTGCCACAGCTTTGTTACTGAACTTCCAATTCTACCTTATGTTTGAGTGTGCCCTTAAATCAAGATGATTAAGTGTGAAGAATAATATAATTTATGGAACATACAGAAAGAAATAAGTACATTTGTGGGGAAGACAGAGAAATTCTAGCATATGCAACTAAGACTCAAATCGTCTTTAACATAACTAACCTTAACACAATCTCAAGTCTTTCAGTAAACTGTTTTTTTTTTGTTTAAGTGAAACAAATTTGTAATCACTGAAGAATCGATAACAATTATATGTTTTTAAACCTCAAAAACGTCCAATAAAAAACTGTATGGCTTCCAACAAGCTGTATTTCTAAATCTCTTGTGTCGATACCCTCACAGTCCTGATGTCAGAGCTCTGAACAACAAAGATACTGAAATAATCAACAGCCAAAAAACATTATTGTAAAGCTAATGCCTAAACAACTAAAGACCACATTTGTATTAAAAAGTATATTAGGGTTAATAGTAAAATGAACTTGGGCTTACACAACATTTTTATTGTCTGTTAAAAATTCATGATTCGCTCATAACACACATCATATTTACACACTAGGGCTCTCAACTTATACTTAATATTTATATATCCATTCAAACATAAGGACAAAAATCTGTACTCGAACTATAAATATATATTCAAATAGAAAATACAATATAAATACAATTCAGCAGGTAATTAGGGCGCCCGGAGCAGTGAACTGCTCCATCCAACAGAGGGTGCCCCTATTGCAACCAGCTCGCCTATTGCTCTCTTGACCTCAATAACAGGAAGTACACCTTGTGATAATGGAGGACAGGCAAAGCCAATCCATGAAACCACTCTGGGCTCCACAATGCCGATGGCAAAATGAAAACAAGACCAGGCTGTGTGTCAATAATGCTTAAAGCAGCTGGCCTGCTCCTCATCCACCACAAATGTGCAAGCCACTGAAATACACTACATATACATACATATATATATATATATATATATATATATATATATATGTGTGTGTGTGTGTGTGTATATATGTATATGTGTGTGTGTATATATATGTATGTATATATATATATATATATATATATATATATATATATATATATATATATATACTTAGTGAGAGAGAGAGAGAGAGAGATTGTGTTTTCTTTTTATTAGACCACCTGTCCCACCTATTTATACCCAAATTTGAGCCGCTCACTGGGCATCTCTGAGAAGTCAGACATTAACCAAGTGTTACATTCAACCACCAAAACCAATTATTCTGTTCAGGAATGCAAGTAAAAAAATATAATTTGAAACCTTGTCAAGAAATAATAATGTGAACCGTTTATTCAATGGTGGTCTTTAGCAATGTATATACTGTATCTGTAATAGAGGTAGATTAGGGGTTCTCAGTATGTTAAAAATTGTAGGGTTTTTTCCACTAGGACATACTATATACAGATTTTTAAATCTAATAAACAACCCAAAATTAAGGCAAAATATGACCACTTTCAGAAAACCTCCTTCTTTAAATGAGCTAGATGGATTATTGTGTGCTTATATTTATGGAAGAGGGACGTGCCTGTTACTTTCAGCCATATACATCAGATTGCTCTTGTGGTCCTCTGAAGCAGCCAAAGTTCTACTATGTTCACAAGTCTGTCTTTACTTTGTGATGTATGATGTAGTGGGAGTGCTTTTTCTGCTTTTTAACAAACAGCTGCCTGGGTCAATTTACACTTAACTCTTAAATCTCCCTTAAAGGCAGTGCCTTCTGCAACAAATGTTTGAAGATGTAAAACAGAAAGGTTCTTTCATCTCCATAAAACAGGTTTGAAGATTAAAGAAACCTTCAAAACCAAAAACAACCATGGCTTCATCTCTTCTCAGCCCACAGCATCTTCAGCCCGGAGCAGAACCACCCACCTCCCAGATGACTGCTGAATGTTCGAGCCGGCATGCGAGCTCCACAGTGTGATCCAAACACACAATGTCAAATACACTTTTATTTTCTGTCGATATTCTTTAATAACACACAGACTGATGCTGAAGCCAAGTCTGAACTGTGAGGCTGATGTTTGAAGGGCTCAGATTGAAGATCCTCTGAGTGCTCTCTGTATTCATAGAGTGTTTGAGCTAATAAGAGATTTCATTTTTTCCTTTTATTGTCTTCCCTCTAAAATCAGGATCAAATGAACCAGGAGCTGCTGATGAGGAATGTTTGCTGTCTAGCTGTAGTTTCAAAGATGAATGATGACTGTGGGGATATTTTTCCCCAAACATATTGCGATAAAAGCAACATTTCTGTGCTGACTTTGCAAAATCTTGACAAGAGCCAAGCCTATTCTGGCTTAATAGTGATGCAAAAAAATAGATTTTGCCCTAATCAATATGCCAATAGTTCAATTTTATCAATACCAATAGGCTACTAACATGGCTCTTTTTAAAGAGTATTTTGGCAAACAGTGCAGGCATCTTGCCTGTTTCCCACCTGACACCTACCATTCACAATATAAAAAAAAAAAAAAGGGCTCCCAATAGTGCTCAGGAGCATGTTTGTCTGAAAATGAGGAAAGGTCAAGCTGGACACTGGTGTGTTGTGGGGTGGTCACTTTTCCCAAAATCAAACTTAAATATTTTTGAGCATACATGTGAAAAAAAAGGAATGCCCTCTGCTGGATCAGATGGTTCACTGCTCCAGCCCCCCTAATGTGCTACAGCGCTGTATACTTTCAATTTAAATTTTTACCCCAATTTCAAACAGATATTTGGATATCCAGTTTGGATATCCAGGAAAAGGTGACAGCCCAAGTGTGCTCATATCATCAGAGCACAGAAGAAGACTGCACCTTGCAACACCTAAACCTTGTCTAAAGTCTGTTGTGCAGCGTATTAATGCTAAATAGAAGGTAGCATCAGCAAGATCAAATCCCACACTCCAAGCTTATTCACACATAGAGGATGCACAACAGCACATCTTCTTCAAGGCAAAACATCAGAGCACTTGATAACACATCAAAATTAAGCTTATATAGGGACAGAGGGCTGAGAGACAGCATGGGCTCTAATTTCGTAGACCAGGCGTGGACGTGGCGCGCCAACGGGGTGTGTCAAGGGCATTTTGCAAGTTTCGTGCATGGCGCAGTCTGGCACAGGGAGGCGCACCCACGCCTCCGTCCCTCCCAGCGGCGCAAGTAGCAGAGAGGGAGGAGAGGAGGCGTGAGTGGGTTTAACATAGCCGAGTGTTATCTTCACCAATCAAATGAACGCCTCTCCTCGCCTTTAAATGCGCCGCGGGCGAGGCACAGTGACAATTTCACCTCGGTGGCGAAGAAGGTCAGAGCCGCTGTCACTTTTGCAGCAACTGGGCCAGGGGCCACCGTGCCGCGCATCGGAGGCCACGATGCGCGTCACCGTGTGGACCACCTCGCGGGACAGATGTAATCTGTCCCTGTCTCATAAAGAGAAGTACAAAGTTAAGTGATAATTACATTTAAACACAGCAGCAGGCTAATCCATTCATCATGCTTGTGATCCACCTGAATTCCTGGTCTGTCATCGCCAAACAGCAGAAACTTTGGTGAAATATCCCCCCCGATATCTCATCCTTCTTGCAATAATGTACTCCATCATTTTAGATCCTGGTACGGGCTGTTCGTTCTCTGTACGACCGGTGCCAGAGCCTGGTCCGCATTTCCGGCAGTACATCAGAACCGTTTCCAGTGAGGGTTGGACTCCGCCAGGGCTGCCCTTTGTCACCGGTTCTGTTCATTACTTTTATGGACAGAATTTCTAGGTGGAGCCAGGGCGTTGAGGGGTTCCGGTTTGGTGACCTCAGGATCGGGTCGCTGCTTTTTGCAGATGATGTGGTCCTGTTGGCTTCGTCAGACCGAGACCTACAGCTCTCACTGGATCGGTTCGCAGCTGAGTGTGAAGCGGCTGGGATGAGAATCAGCACCTCCGAATCCGAGTCCATGGTCCTCGCCAGGGGGAGGGTGGAGTGCCCTCTCTGTGTCGGGGATGAGATTCTACCCCAAGTGGAGGAGTTCAAGTACCTCGGGGTCTTGTTCACGAGTGGAGGAAGGATGGACCGGGAGATCGACAGGCGGATCGGTGCGGCATCGGCAGTGATGCGGACTCTACATCGGTCCGTCATGATAAAAAGGGAACTGAGCCCCAAGGCGAAGCTCTCGATTTACCACTCGATCTTCACTCCTATCCTCACATATGGTCACGAGCTTTGGGTAGTGACCGAAAAAACACGATCGCGAGTACAAGCGGCCGAAATGAGTTTCCTTCGCAGGGTGTCCGGACTCTCCCTTAGAGACAGGGTCAGAAGCTCAGTCATCCGGGAGGGGCTCGGAGTAGAGCCGCTGCTCCTCCGCGTTGAGAGGAGCCAGATGAAGTGGCTCGGGCATCTGGTTAGGATGCCTCCTGGACGCCTCCCTGGTGAGGTGTTCCGGGCACGTCCCACTGGTAGGCGGCCCCGGGGAAGACCCAGGACACGCTGGAGGGACTATGTCTCTCAGCTGGCCTGGGAACGTCTCGGGATCCCCCAGGAAGAGCTGGACGAAGTAGCTGGGGAGAGGGAAGTCTGGGCTTCCCTGCTCAGGCTGCTGCCCCCGCGACCCGACTACGGATAAGCGGAAGAAGATGGATGGATGGATGGATCATTTTAGATCACGTTAAGAACAAAGATTAAAACAGAGAAATATGGACAATCAGGGGTAAATCCTTAAGACACCGAGTGACTTACATTTATTCAGCGAGCGTCTCTCTCTTTTTTCTTTTCTTTTGAATTTCATGAGATAAGAGAAGTCGGATACTCCGTATCGGATGATGTGGCTGTTAGTGGTTGGCTGAGAGATGTGAACTTGTTAGTTTGCATCACACTTCAAGCTGCCATCAGGTTGAGTTTCAATTATGACAAACGTCTCTGATCTGACATCAGATGTGACGGGAAAATTAATATAGTTACAAATGTATATGCTGGTTCAGACGGTTACATTAAATAGTGGTTGCTGTGATTGTTTATTGCATTGAAATGTGCCTGACACTGTGGACACCTGCCTGTGAGGTTTTGGTGACGTGTGCGCACTGTGCGCCTGTCAGCCAAATTACCACTGCACGGGGTGCGCCTCGTCTGCACCGAGAATAGACCAGGTTGGAGCTGGCGAGCTTTCAGCGCACCTTCTACATGGTTTTTTGGCACGAAATTGTCACTGCGCCAAGCTGAATCTGTCGACACCTCCCCCTGGTGCGCTTTCTACCAAACTGCCAAATTGGCTGCGCACGGCAGTGCGCTGGACAAAATTACTAGTGCGCGGGTTGCGCCACCCTGCGCCACCCTGAGTCAGGAAATTAGAGCCTCATGTCTCCATATGTTATCTCCTAAGAAGACTTCTTAAAGAAGAGAAAACCGAAAATGAAACTAATTATTTCAGTGAAGGACATTTCAAAAGAGAAATGAATTTCCTTTTGAAATCAAGGTACCATAATTCTGTTGACATTGTGCGTGCAAAACATTTAATTAGGATGGTTAAGGTGCAACCTTTAATGACTTGTGAAACAGCATTTTTTTGTTTGGGGAAAAAAAAACCTTAATTTAACATCTAAACAGTGGTCCAATTGTAGAAACATTTCTAGATGTTTTGGTCAAATCTACTTTTAGGGCTTTTTTTTAGTTTGCTTTTGTAAAACAAGAGTGTACTATACATTCTCACTGGCATCTTCAATATCTCATCACATATGTTTCAGGGCAAACTGCTACTCTGAGGTTACATTATAGTGTTTTCTGCGAAGTGTTATAAAACTACTGCAGGCCAGAACAAATATCTGAATCATCACATTCCAGCTATTGTCCTTTTTGTATGACCCAGGTTATTGTTCAGATTACTCTGTGCTTTGGGTTTATTTTAAATAAAATACTTTTTGCCTTTACTTAAGTAGATTCATTGAGTGCTACTTCTGCTTGTACTTGAGTGAATTTTCATCTAAGTAACAATGCTTATACTTGGGTGTCTACTATCTTAATCTGTCCCACCTGCATCACTAACATTGTGTTAAACTGACATTTTAATATAAATAAACAAAAAGACTGAGTCAAATTTACTCATTAACATTTCAAACATTTATATATAGTATGGAAAAGTATAGAGGAGCACAAACTCTGTTTCAGCTATCATAACATGAACAAACCATTTACAGTCTATCTAAGATATCTAAAGTTTCTTGGGCACTTCCAGGTCAATTCTGACTTGTTAATCAAATTATTTCAGTCAGGGTATTCTGTTTAAAAACAAAAGACCTTCAATTTGTGGTGAAAATCATGGACTCTTTCTTTTTTAATGACAACATGAATAATGGATTTACATTTCAAAGTAAATTATTTCATTGGTCTTAGTTTACTGGTCTAATCTAGGCCCAGGTTTATTGGGCCTAGATTAGACCAGACTAGACTGGCCTAATCTAATCCAGACTAGACTGGACTACATAAGCCCTTATTTAAGAAATGTGTTTTAAAGTCTCTCTATGTCTCAGTTTTTATTATTTTCATCTAGAAACTTTTCTTTGCCATAATGAGTAAGTTATAATAAATATGATTTCCAAGTCCCTTTTCAGTCCTCTTTGGTCTTATTATTTGATTGATGCTGAAAAGTATCATCCTAATGTTCATGTATTTTCTGTTGTTTGTCCTTAATAAACAACAGAAAATAATCTTTAATAGGAATCTTGTACAATAGTCTGAAATAAACTAAACCAAAACAAATTATCCCAGATATCAGGTCTCTGGTTCTTATTCATTTTTAGTTTTTTTGAGCTCTAAAATGATGCTGATCCTTTTCTGTTTATAAATCAATGTGCTTTTCAGAGTTCAGTTCGTGTAATGAATATGCTGGTATCAGATATGTATCACCAGTTTACCTTGAAAAAAAAAAAAAACACTACAAGGTAGACTAAACATCACCATGAATTAGGTCTCATTAAAAAATAACTAAAAGGCTGCTATGAGAACAGTTTCTACAATAACTCTGATGATAATTCATTTATTGTTAATCAATGTGACACATTATGTGAAACACAAATTGTTATGCTTCCTGAAATAAATACAGGCTTTCTTGACTGCTTTGTGAGTTGCGCTCACCTTTCTTTAGAAGAAGTAAAAACTATATTTTAAAACTGGCAAGATGGCGCACGCTGTGCTGTACCTAATGTATAGTCAGTGGAGATGAATTTCCACCTGGGGACCAATAAATCTAAATCTAATCTAAATCTAAATCTAATCTAAAATTGTCACAGCTTGATTCAATCTCTCCTTTTGCTCTCTGTGGGTCAGAAAGAGCTCTGTACTCCTGGGCTGCAGCACAAAGGCTGACCTGAGCAATAATCAAAGTAACTGGGCATCCAGCACTGATCAAACCCCAACAGGGGCGGTTCATTGGCAAAAGGAACAGAGCAATTAATAAGGACATGAAGTGCTGACAAAACATCAGCAGATGTGTTTTCTAGCTCACAGACCATGGAAGGTTCTGAATGCAGACAGTACCGGCCCACTCCCACCCCTGACTTCCTGTAGTTTTAACTTTAGAAGATTTGTCTACATTTACATTAAAAGCTTCAGTTCTTATTAAAGACATCACCACAGAACTGTCTTATTGTTATTTCATCTCATAAAAAATGAATACAAAGCTATGAATGTGGCTTTGCACAAAATATCAGGACCTGATATCACAAAAAACTGTGAAAAATATCAGTATATTATAAATATTATAAATCGTGTCAGTGATTGTTTAGAGCTCTGGGGAAGCACAATAAGCAGTGTTAAGAAGAAAATCTTGATTCATTTTGTTTGTAACAGTGCAAATTAATTTATAAAGTAATAGTGTCAAGGTAAATTCACAGTCATCTTAATAGCTAAATCCAACTTCTTCTGCTGTAAAATACCAATCTAGTACCTGCAAGCACACATCTGCTGCATGAATATTAGTGAAAGCTCAGAGGTCCAATTTTCAGCCTTTTAGCCTTTCCCTACAGTGACACTATTACAAACCACTGTGTGGTTTCATCTGATAAACCATAAAAACTCATATATATTTTACTCAAGAGTGAACTCCTGGATGTTAACTTTTTTTTTTAAACACACCTGTAGAAACAAGTCAAAATCATGCAGAAACATCACTTCAACACAAAGTCCTGCACTAACGTAGCCCACAACATGATTAGATTTCTGTACACAATATTCACATTGTAGTCTCATATATGGTGACATGTTAATATTCATTAGATAAGTTGCTTTTCTAAAATGCATCTGAAACAAAGGCTTTTTTTTATTTAAATTTTTTTTAAATTACCACTACAGACGCAGATGTTGGCCTAAAAAGTTGAATATTGGTATCATTTTAAAATAATGGTGATATTTACAGCCAATATGGGCCATACATATTGGCCATATGTTATATCCCTGATATTTGCCATTGGCTTTAATATCAGCAAAATACACTAATGTACCATTATGTTTCACCTTATCATCAATCCATTGGTACATTTCAAAATCAAGAGTTTCATTATTTTCAAGACGGGAATGTTGTTTCCTTGTCTTATGTCTGTATCTTAAACAAAAAAGGGGGGAGCCTCTGACAGCATTAATCTGCTCTTTGCTTCTCTCTGGGTTTTCTCTGAGATGGAGTCCTGTCGTAGACTGATATGGGCTTGTTGCCCAACCTGTTCAATAAATTAAAAACAACTTTCACTTTAAAATGTCACTGTCTCAATAGCGTAAAGCAGAAAAAGCATCTCTTGTGTGATGTCATCTGAAAGCAATCAATTTAGATTTTTGATTCAGTATTTTCAATTTGATATAAAAATGTTCTAGAGTGTAGCTTAACATTACAGACTGTTTTCTTGTGTTTTAAGACAGAAAAAACTGTGTGAACAGAAACTTCAGTCCAAATTATGAATATTTTATGTATTAAAACTATGTATAAGACTGCTCTCTGCAGGTCAAATCCCTGTGAGTGCAATTGAATATTATCATTAGCGGATATTTGGAGCCTGATGACATGCAGTGCAAATCATTCTCACCACAGAGCTTAAGAGTGAGACCCACATTTTCCACAACCATTATCTTCAGCAGGAGCAGCCGACAGTCAAACTTTGCAGGTGATGGCAGATTTAACAATAAGAGATGTGCTCTAAAACTCTGGTATTATGAGGATTGTGGGTAAGTAGTTTGCCAAAAAAAAACAATTTTCTACTCAAACCAACTGTTTTTTTTTTTTTTTTTATCCAGTGCAGCCATTGAATTCCGAGTCAAATGAAACACACTGTATCTCAAGGGCAGACCAACATGCTAATGATGCTAACCAACATAACAACAAAAATGTACAGGAATTATGTCAAAATATTGTGATAAAGAGTTAACTAAAGCTTACAGCCTTAATCCACAGGCAGAGTATCATTAAAACATGACAAAAGTCTGAACAAAGGGGAGATAATTTAACAGTGATTTTTTTTTTTTTTTGCTTAATGGCTGCTATTATTCCTGCTGTTCGAAACAAAAAGTGGGAGCAAGAAAGTCATTATATTTTCCCGAGGGATGTTACCTGCCCAAAAAACACACTGCTGACATTAAACAGCCTTCAAGACCCTCACTTCAAAGAAGTTAAAGTATAATTTGTTAAAAATGTAAACATGTGAACTACAAGTTCCTTAAACAGCATTTTATACGACATTACTTTCCCCCTACTCCAGTCCTCCTTAGCTCCAATGTCTGAAATGCTATGAACTATTCTATGAGTTGAAAGATAAGATGGCACAAGAGCTATTTGTATCATCACATTCTGCATGCTTTTAAACCACTCAGCTCAACTTCATGCAGTAAAGGAGCTCATGACAGCAGAGCGTCTTTCATCATACACTACCTAGAGAAAAGAAGATCTCATGGGGATGATGGTCTGTGTAGAGAAAGCGTAATGTGACAAGATCTGAATAACATGTTGACACAGATAGAAAATAAAAACAAGACCTTTAGTGAGCTCAGCTCTGTTGGCTTACTCTCACAGGTGCCCTTTGTGTGGATAACAGAGTAAATACCTATCAACTAACACACACACACACACTGTGCTCTTTTGCTTCTATTCATCTGCCTCAGCAAGGTGTTTTTGTGTATATTCATTCAGGTTACCATGAGCTACACATAGTACAAACAAGTCCAAAAACACAGAGACCACCTGACTAAAAAGATGATTTTGGGGAGCAGTTGTATCAGGGATTAAATCAAGACAGGAAAATCTCAATGGACTAAGCCTTCAACTTTTAAAGAGGTCATTTTTTTCCTTAAATCAGGTTCATATATTCCTTTAGATTACTGCTAGGGTACATTCACAATCCCTAATACTCAAAAAAACTTATTGTTTTTATATTCAGACTAACCCTGTTGAAGGTGCACTTTCTCTCTGACAGAGACGGTCTACTGGAGCTCCAGCCCCCTCAAGGCCCTATTTCCCACATGGGCCCAGGCTGATTGGTTTAAAGGGCAGCTCTGTCGTAATTGGTCAGTTCAGTGCTGCTTGACGCCATTTTGTCAACAGATGGCGGTGCTGGAGCCAATGGGCTTACGTCATGAGCGTTTTTGATTTTGTACTTGCATGCAATATGTGATACTGGAGGAGAAGCGATTCACAGTTGTGAGTGAGACGAATCGTTTGCAAGACATTATTAAATGCAAATTGCCTGCAAATTTAAGAAAAGAACAGCTCACTCACAACTGCAAATCGCTTCTCCTTGTTCATTCAATAGAGTTGTTATTCTCATTTGAGAATATCACATCTCTCGCGAAAATCACAGCGAAAGTTGTTCAACAAACCAATGAACATAATATGTACATAACATAACATAAAGGAGTCATAACAAGCACACAGGACTGTTTAGAGTTTCTAAAGAGTTTATCGGATGACTGTAGGCGAAGATAGGCTAGCACTACTGGTTGGCTCCCAGTGTTGGAGCTCAGCTAACTAGCGGTTGGCGATCTTTCTCCTTCTCTTTCTTGTTACTCGACGCACAGTTGAAAGCATGGTGTCTATCTGCTTGTCATGGACTCAGGTTGAGGTAAGACATGAAAACATCAAAAATGTTGGAGTGTTCCTCTAAAAAGATCCCTCAATTCAATTTAGCAGTAAGCGATTGGGGTGAGCTGAGAACTCATGGGGCTTCACCATTATAAAGCCCACTGGGCCAAAACAGCCTCTGGCTCAGGCCAGATGGTCACATATCAAGTTAAGGCACTTCTTCAGCACAGACTTGTTCTGGGAGAGAATGTGAAAATCCTCAGCGGACGATGCCGGTTAGTCTATGGTAGTCATGGTTACTCAGCAATACCTGGCGAAATATGCTCTCCTCAGAAGTTTACTGGGAGAACTTGGGGGGGGTTGTCGTTGACAAGGTTCATGTCACATTTGATAAATGATACATCTGCGTGGTATAATTTAATGTAAGATGATAGTCTAAAGACTGAAACGTAGTTTAAGCTAACAGCTAACAACAGGGTCTAGCTGCTACGTCATACTGTGGCTTGATATGGATTGGTCTGTGATGAATGTGACTGGCAGAATGATCGACCAATCACCAGCTGTCCCTGTTCTGCCTCTAAAACATTTTCTATGGGCTCTTCTCCAGATGGACTAGTGAAATATTTCCATCTGGCATATCAGTTTACCGCTCCATCCCCTGCCCCAGTCAATTTGTATCCTGCCATGAAAACACGTAATATGAGGGTGGGACCTGCTACTTCATTCTGATTTTCTTCATCTCATTCATGTTTTGTGCTGCTAACCTGTAAAAGACCACCATTAATCTCGGACTGTTATCTGTTTGGTTGCTATGTGTATTCACGAATTGAACCAGTGCTTCTGTTTCATGAATAAATTTCACACAATGAAAAGCTCCCACAAGTAGATTTCCTAGTTCACAGATCACAGCACAAACCAGGAAGACGACTTTTGAAAGATACTCACCCTCAATGCATTCAGTTCTTCCACAAACATAAACACTGGTTTGCTGTGTAGAAAATACAGCTGCAGCAGTAAATGACACAGCTCAGTGGTTCTCAAATGGTTTGAAATGCCTCAAGGCACCGGTCTAATATTCCTTGGAAATTAGTGCAACTATGTGCAATTAATATGACAAATCAACAACTAATGAATGGCTTTTAAATCTAACCTGAATATAAATGTTGGATAACTTTTTAAATTTGCATTTCATTAGCAATACAGTTGTTTATCATAATTTTCGACATTTGTAGATTGAAAACAAGTTTGTAGAACAGACTGATTAGGTACTAGGAATGTTAAAAATAATCTTTTAAGTGATGCATCAGGATGTGGCTATAGATGCATCAAGGCAGACAGTCAATCATTTAATCTTGCAGAGGCTGCTGCTAGACCGAAGTTTCAGTTGTGTTTCTGAGGAATAAAAAATAAGTACAAGATGAGACTAATGGAATGTAGTTATCTTGGTTTACAATGAAAATCATTTTTGCGGCAAACCTATTTCTAATTAATACAAAGGTTTCATTTTTATCTGACTGCTTGTATGTTTTATTTAAAAAATAACCTGCATTAAATCAAACCATGACTAGTGAGGATGCACAGCTTTATAAGCACAATAACAAGCACTGAAGAGGCCATTTTGCATGGATCTAAACAATTGTTCCTTCAAGATTTTGTCTTGGTTTTTGGTGTGACTTGGACAAAATATGTTTGAAAACCACTGGCCTTGCTTGATGATGGTTCTTTCTGTAAAGGAGCAAAGGTGAACGCCATTACTGTGGTTTATGTACTTACTACAGTCTGTTCCTTAATGCATATCGATAGTACTTAGTCCAAAAATCCTGAACTATCCTTTTAAGTCAACACTAAAACAAATCAGAGTAAAAGCATCTCAGACCACTAGCTTATGCAGCCTGATCAAATTGTTGTCGGTGACCAAAAAGGTCAGTTTAAACTAGCATTTATGTAAACATGGTTCAGAACAGCAGCTAGTGAGATTACAAAATACTTAAAAACTGAGTTTGTTTAAAAATGATTTGGAAAAATTGAGATTTTTTTTGCAAACAGTTGCAATATGGTTCAACATTTGTTGTTTTAATGCTCAGATCAAGGCTGCTGTTAATGATAATCGCAATGGTTGCCACAACAGACTGAAATATCTATTTTTAAAAGGCAAGAAAGGCCAACATCTGTGGATATAGCCAAAGATTTTACAAATCAATATATCCCTTTAGGAGAGAAACTAATTGGTTAAAGACAGCGGAGCAGGATTTGGATTTGTGTATTAAGAGTTGCAATATAGTGAAAAAAAAACCTCATTTTATTTCACTTAAGGATTGTGGTTTTGAGAACAGCATTTATGGCAACAACAATACTTACATTTGAGTTTGTCCTGCAGTTAAGGACATGCACTCTTCTGGAGAGATACTGACTGTAGATTCTGTAAGATATCACTGTCTTTGAATAGCTGGCCCTTTGTGCTGAGACAATACCTATGTCTCTAATGGGGTTTGTGAGGGGGTGAAGAACATTGTTTCTTTATAAGTGAAGCAGAGGAGAGAGAAAGGGTTAGCTGAATCATAAGCCACAATTATAAACTAAATAGCTTTCTGTCTGTCTGCTGAGGCTTTGTCTTCTTTACCATAAAGGCTTAAAGAGTCACACATTTGACTGACTGCAGCTGCTTTGACTACAGAACAGGTGCAGACAAGGTGAATAGTCTGAGCATCACCGAAGGTCTGCAGCGCTAGAGCAGGAAGGTTTCAACTCCTGAACAAAGCAGGGGATAGAGTGGTGCAGTAATATGTCCTAAGGGGGGTAGCATTTTAGCTCCACCAGTTCCCTTGTCTCAAAGTCAGTGAAACTTTTGAGTGGGATTTTGAATAAATGCAAAAAATGAAGTCTGTGCTGAACAAGAGCAAAAGAGACTTTAAGTATATTTTGGGGATTTTTATTCCTTTATTGATAGAGAGAGAAGCAGTGGATAGGCTTGTAAAATAGAGCAGGTGAAGACATTCTGCACATGGGCCTTAGGCTGAATTTGAACCCAGGCCAGTAGAAGCATCTATGGGGCGGGTCTGTTTGCTTATCACTCCGCCAAACCAACACCCCAGAGATTTTAATTTTTTTTTTTGTCCTTAATATGATAAACTTCTGTAAACGCACCACTTGTAGATTTCAAGTGGAATGAACTCCTCCAAGGAGGTTATGTTTTTTCCTGGCATTTGTGCATTTGCTTGTTTGTCTGCCCGTCTGACCATAAGCCTATGAGCAAAATAACTCGAAAAGTTTTTCACAGATTTTAATTTTCTGGAATTTTGCTCATGGCACAATGAAGAAGAACAATTTTCAAGAACAGCCTTTTTTGTTGCCTCGAGACTGTGTTATTGTAATTCTCTTCTATCAGGCTGTTCCAGCAAGTCGCTTAAGACGCTTCAGCTGGTTCAAAATGCGGCAGCATGTGTACTGACTAGAACTAGGAGAAGAGATCACTTTACTCCTGTATTAGCTTCTCTGCATTGGCTTCCCATAAAATCCAGAACAGAATTTAAGATTCTTCTTCTCACATATGAAGCTCTCAGTGGACAGGCATTAATTTATCTTAAAGAGCTTGTAATGCTGTACAACCCCTCTAGAACATTACACTCATAAAATGCTGGCCTGCTCGTACCATCAGTCTCTAGAAGTAGTATGGGAGGTAGAGCCTTCAGTTATCAGGCTCCTCTTCTCTGCCAGGGGATCTGGCACACTGAACTCCTCCTTCTCCATCTCTCTAACACTCTTTCTCTCTGTACTCTCGTTCAGTAATTTCTTTGCCCTTTTTGTTTGCTCCTGTAATTGTCTCTGGTTCTTGTCTTGGAGATGGTTTGAAATTGTTGCCGTGGACATCCTGCTGCTGTGGACCAACAAAGCTTCACTAACTACAATTACAAATATTTGGTCATTCCTTTAGCCCCATCCATTATCACTACAGTCCCTGATATAACTTAAGAGGGATCAACAAAATTAAATACATGGTAGTTCTTGCAAACAGCTGACATATATTAGTATGGCCGTGACCAACAATCATGAATGACCTGCTGCTGTAGACCTGTTCTGCTCCATGGGCTCTATCCTGCATCAACCATCAACAGAAATGACAATTTTTAACATAAATTCATACTTTTAGACCAAGTAAACCCATTTCAATGGCAGTTAATCTAGATGTTGCTATATTATTCAACATCAACATCAGTAAAATGACCTCTCTGACAGGGATTTGTAATTATTTACACCTCCATAATAAAACCTTTAAACCAGATAGACATGAGGACCTTCCTGAAAACGAGATACCACATCTCAAGGTGCTAACCCTCCATAAATCTATATTCAGCAGAGACAAATATGATGAGGACAGATTTATGATCTGGACGTTCATGAGTTTGTCACAATCATAAATTCTTATTTTTAGTCTCTTTGTCTCTGCCTGGATGGATACATCTCTGGATGTATGTTTACATATTCATGTGTATATGTGTATTTTATATGTATAAGTGTAAACACACATATATATGTGTATTTATAAAATGAAGAGTATGGCTTTGGCCAGTCCTATTGTAAAGAGTCTTAAGAAAACACGTATGAATTTGTGCTATACAAAAAAAGATTAAATAACTGATCGATTGATTGATTGATCGATTGATTGATTGACTGATTAATTCATTGAAGTGATTAGATTTTAGTGGTGATACAAATTTGGATGCAGATCTTTTCTTTTCAGATGTATTAATGTGCATTAGGGCAGTTTTCCACATTTTCTTTTGTAAAGCTATTCTTTATTGAGAGTGAGGAGACAGTAACCTTGAGGTGCAGATGGATCAGCCTGATTTAATGACTATAATTAGTCAGATCCATCTTGCCAATCTCCAATCTCCAATAACTGTGAGCGGTCCAAAGTGGGACAGCCTAACAACCGTCCTTTAGAGCAGGAAGAGGTGGGAACTCCGGCAAGGCGACAGTAGGATGTGACTGCTAGTACAGGAGTAGCATAGATGCTAACAGCTTCAGTAGCATTTTTATCAGATCTGGACTGCATTTCTTTATTAAATGAAAAACAAAAAACAATGCCACAAATGTCTGTATAGTAGGCCTGTCACCTTATACTCGATATTCGAATAACTGTTCGAGCATAGGGATAAATATCCGTACTCAAAGTGTAAATATATTCAGATGTATTTCTCTAGTACTGGAGCAGTGGACCACTCCATCCAACAGAGGGCACTCTCAGTGAAACCTGAGCGTCAGCCACATACACTGCTCTTGTGACTTTAGTGAACAATGAGTGCCATTCTGGGCAGACGATAACAGCACCAAAACATCTGAGAAGCGCTGTGTGGAAGTATTTTGGGTTCTACACCATTAATGGCAAAATAACAGAATATCTTCGGTTATTTGTGTGTATGTTCGAAAACTGTTCAAGTTTGATTTGGGGGAAACTGACAGTCTTACTGTATAGTAAGGATACTTCCTTCAAGTCCTGGTGAAAATTTTGTTTTAGGGAGTGGCTATTATGTCTGATTGGCCTGTAATGAATGTGATTGATTGAGCAATCACCTGCCGAATATGCTACTGAAACCCAAACACTTTCTACGATCTTTCCCAGATGAACTACAGAAATACATTGAACAGCCCATCTGGAATGGCAGGTTAGAGAGTCAGCGGATAGACTTGGAAAATGGGGGAGAGTGTAGGGGAAGACACACAACAAATTGGTCTCAGGTAGGAATCAAACCCGGCCAGCTTAAACAAGATGACAGCCTCGATACATGGTGAGGTCATGGCTGCAACCAACTCTGCCAAACCAGCATGCCAGTTATCACACTTTCAATGATAACCCCACATAGAATGTCAGAAATGTCTTGACAGAGTGCTCTATGAGGACATATAGTTTTTGTTGTTGTAGTTGTTTTGTCTATCTTTGAGCAAAATAACCCAAAAAGTGCTCAATGGCTTTGGATGAAATTTTCAAGTCATGCTGTTCATGGCAAATGAAGAAGTGGGTAGATTTTGTTGGTGATCTAAAACTGAATGCAGACCCAGGAATTCTTTCTACAATTTGGTAACATTGCTCGACAGGGCAGTTGTCCACATTTTTGCTATAACTCAGCTAAGAATGTCAGAGATGCCTTGGTGGAGGTTTGCGTTTTCAGAGCACTTCTAGTTACATCTTTCAAGGACGGTTGCTGCAAACTGCCTAATGGGACTACATTGATATTCATGGAAAGAAACATATTTTTTCTTAATCGTAAAAAAAACAATGTTACAAACAAATGACACAGCCTTGAGAACAATTTTGATCCAATAATGCAAGGACAGTCTCTCTCAGAAGCACTAAACTGATCAAATTAAAACTGTATTCCTGATAATACATTTAACCTTTCCTTCTGCAGTGAGATTCTCCCCAGACACACAGTGTTACTCAGTCTTTGGCTCTGGTGTTGATTTTGTGAGGAGGATCTCTCTCCTTCTCTGTCTCTCTCCTGTGCCATAGATTGTTCTAATAAGAGCTCAGCATGAGACAAGCAGGAGGAGGGGACCACTGATGTTTCTGCACCCAGAGGCAATTCTCATATGCAAGAGCTGCTACAATGGGCAACAACAAGGCACACGCAAGCTCTTCATCTCTTTACCTCCTTTTGTATTGCCAGTCTGTCTATGTTTACTTTGGATTTCATTATATTTTAAACCTTTTCAACCATCTGTTTACCGTGGGAAAGCTTTGCTGTCCTAATCACATAATGGAGAAAAGGCCCATTGTATCCAAAAGAAATACTAGTTTGACATTCTGTCTTTATAAGTAGTTTTACCATTAGGAAAAGGGAGGAGCCCTTAGCTCTAAGGGCCTCAAAATATAAGCATTCAGAGCATCACATATGAAATTTGAGTAAAAAAAAATGGTTTTCAGCAGTCAAGATTTGTGTTTTTAATTCACTGGGCGGCAATTTTTGAGTATGTGTTTACTTGAGGATTATTTTCAACAATGCTTTATTTTTGCTTTAATTCCATTACTTTTGAAAGACAAAAATCATTTTTTTAAAGGTCCCATGTCCTGCAAAATCAATTTTCTGGATTTTAATGGAAGCAGAGGAACATGACACCTTTTACTAAACTCTCAGCTCAGAAATGCACTCTGCCTCTTAAAAGAAAACGACCCTAAAAACGCTCAGTTTTACACTTATGATGTTATAGCTACACAGCCTTCACTGACGTGTGTTTTCTGTTCTTCACAGGCAGGTGCCATGACTGTTTCAAAAGTTTGCTCCGTGGCATGTAACCCCTTCCTTCCCCTCCCATCACAGATTGTTTTGGCAGCCAATCAGCGCAGAACTCCTTTGCCATAGCTTCCCTGCCCTCCTAAGATCTGTGTGTTTTCAAAGGGGAGGGGAAAAGAGCTGCCTCTGATCCTCAAAATTTTCCTATTTTTTATTCAACTTAAATCAAATCCTTGCTCAATAGACACCCAAGACATGATGTAAACAAACCAGGACATGGGACCTTTAACACAACTATACTTTAAAATGTTTTGGTAAGTTTTTATCTGCAAATATATTTCATTCTCTTATATTTCTAATATTGGATCTGAAAGACAGTGATTGGTGTTTGTGCAGTTTGCGATATGTGAAGACTGAAAAATATAACTGTTTTCAAAATGACAATGCAGCAGAATGTACAACAGAGAGTTCTTTATGCACACAAGTATCATGAAAATACAACTTTTAGCATGTATTTATATAATAGTTTAAGTATTTTTTAAAGCAAATACTCCGATACTTAAACTCAATTTATGATTTGCCTTAGCAACTTTCTCCTGTACTCGAGAATTATTTGACCAAGAGGATACTTTTACTCAAGTCCACCACTGTCTGTTCATGTCACATTATTTGCTGAAGTTCTGATATCCTGATCCAGATGTTAAATCCATGCATCTGTGCATCCCTTACTGAATGTAATTTAAGACATATTATGCACACCTACACTCATGTCCCACTTTATTAAGTACACCTTGCTAGTACAGAGTAAACCCTCTTTCAGAGCTTCCTTAATTCCTTGTGGCATAGGTTTAAAAAGTTGCTTGAAACATTCCTAAAAGATTAGGGTCCAGATTGACATGATAGCATCAAACAGTTACTGCAGATCTGTCAGTTGCACATCCATGATGCAAATCTTCCACCACATCCCAAAGTTGCTCTATTGAATTGAGATCTGGTGATTATGGGGGCTACTGGAGTACAGTGAACTCATTTTCATGTTCAAGAAAGCAGTTCGGGATGATATGAGCTTTGTGACATGGCACGTTATCCTGTTGGAAGCAGCCATGAGAAGACACTGTGGTCATAAAGGGATGGACATGGTCAGCAACAACACTCAGGTGTGCTGTGATCTTTAAACAATGCTCTATTTGTAAGGGTGCCAAACTGTGCAAAACAAAAAAACAAAACAAAAAAAAAAATATATATATATACATACATATATATATATATATATATATATATATATATATATATATATATATATATATATATATATATTGTAAACCATTACACCTCCATCATCAGCCTGAACCAGGCAGGATAGATCCATGATTCAATACTGTTTTCACCATATTCTGACCCTACCATCTGAATGTGGCAGCACAAATTCAGACTCAGACTGAGACACATTTTTCAGTCATCTTCGCTCCAGTTTCGGTGAGCTCATGCAACTTGTAGCCTCAGTTTCCTATAGTGTTGTGTGTTCAGAAAAGATCTCCTGCCTACCTTCGTCATAACCATTTTTTTGGAGCTGCTTCTCTTTTCTATTATTTCTAACCACTCTTGACATTTTACTTAAAGAACTGCCTTTCACTGGATATTTCCTTTTTTTCTAGACTATTCTCTGTAGACCCTACAGATCACTGTCCAAGTAGATCAGCATTTCTAAAACACTCTAACCAGTCTGTCTGGCACCAATTAACAGGCCACATTCAAAATCCCCCTTTTACTCCTCATTTTCATGCTTGGTCAGAACTTGAGCTGGTTGTCTTGACCATGTCTACAAGCCTAAATGCTTTGTGTTCCAACCATGTGATTGGCTGATTATCTGTTTGCGTTAACGGGCATGTGGACACTAAAAAAGTGGCTGCTGAGCGTATACTGACTTTATCTTGAGCCCCCCTTTTAATTGCCTGTTCTTGCCGAATGGTGACAACCAACCTTGGTCTCCCCTACTGTCATGATAATACCTGAATTAGAGCTGGGGGGTGGGCTATACCATGCAGTGCATTTTAAATTAGATAAAGTAGGACAATATACGCTATATTAATTTACTTTATGTTGCTTTAAAATGAGATGACCCTTCTGTTTTGGCATTTTTGAGTTGATTACACAGGATTGAACGTCACGCAGCCTTGTAGTGAGAGTTATTTTTCATTCTTGAAAATTGAGCCAGACGGACTCCATGATGCGACTGGGGAAGCAACAGTTGGTGCCATGTATCGTAGTGGAGCGTTGCAGGGAGAAAAATAAAGATTTAAACCTAATTTCTGAAACATTTCTCCTCTTCTTCACTGCTCTTACCTTCTGCTGCCTCCTGGCCATGTCAGTAGGTTGCTTTGCGTTAAATGGATACGCGATGCAGCGCATGACAAACACATAAAGCTGGAGTCTCTTCTTCTTCTCCTCTTCCTCCCTCTGCATCTTCTCCAGGTCTTCTTTCTCTTTGTCGCTGCCCACGGAGGGGCTGGGGCTGGAGGGTCGGCCCCGGGGCTGGAGCCCTGCGCCCCCGCCGCCGCTGCCACTGCTGCCGCTGTGGCCGTCGGAGGCGGCGGCGGTGGCACGGCCCGGGGACTGCCGCGCTCCTGCGACGCTCTTCGGGGCCGCCACCTCTTTGCGCTCCACCTCCAGGATCTCATCCCCTTCCTCCTCGCTAGAAGACGGGTCCAACATGCTTCGGGTGGAGGCTGCACCTGCTGTTAGTGAAAAGTAAGAGGAAGATGCCGGTGAGCCTCAGAGGGAGAGACGCACGAAAGCTGGACTGAGGAGTGGTGAGGACTGTTGCTGCTCCTGCTCTCCAGGAAGAGCACGAAAATAACCCCTCAGACAGACGAGAGGAAAAAACCCAAAGTGTTGGAGAGTCAGTGGCTGGGTGCGTGTTTGTCAGTCCAGTCTGTGGCACATAGGAGGGATTTAAGAGCAGATCTAAAGGGGGAGGGGTCGCAGGAGGAAGCGTTGATGTGTTGATGCTCTGCTGCTGGAGGAGGAGGAGGCTGAAACTGGATCTTCAGCTGCTCTCAGATCAGTTTGAGCACAAAGCGTAAACGGCCACCTGATGATCACACTGAGTCACATAAAGACAGGTTTACACAGCACAAA
The DNA here is from genome assembly GCA_037902135.1 of Cetoscarus ocellatus. Classification (NCBI taxonomy): domain Eukaryota; kingdom Metazoa; phylum Chordata; class Actinopteri; order Labriformes; family Labridae; genus Cetoscarus; species Cetoscarus ocellatus. The sequence continues at coordinate 399,208 of JBAMNC010000579.1, read as the reverse complement.
GCCGGAATCAAGGCTTTCCCAATAGCTGCACTACTGGAGTGATTAATTTGTGAATTAATGCAGGCAAACTCATTTAGTTTTGTAATATGTGTGTAAATATGTTGTTGTAGTGTTACCTGTATGCAGGAGCAGAGAATGAATAAAATCTTGGCCCAGGGATGACTCATGTTTTCAGACAGCCCATAAATTAGCGTACTCCATTTTCCATCATCAAACAGCCCTTTTTAGGGGGGTTATTACTGATCATAGAGGGTGAGGGGTATTATTATGGGCCAATTTGCAATTATGCATTGCATTGGTTTCCTTAACAGAAAGCCTATAGGTTTATCAATGAGTTTTTAAATGATTGCAGATAATAGTGGTGTAGGGATGACATTTTTTTTCCGGCCAACCCAGAAGTCAGCACCGCCCTGGAGCTCTCAACTAAGGGATTTATTTTACTGTGTTCTTGAGTCATTGTGGATAATAGAATGGTAGTAACCTGACACACCACACAGACCAGTCAATATGCTATACAGCATATCAGTGTTAATTTTGACAGCACTTTGTAATTAAGTTTTAGTCTTTTGCCTAAAATATCTTTTAGTTTTAGTCATAATTTAGACATCTAAATTGTTTTAATTATAGTCTAGTTTTAGTTGATGAAATTTCACAACATTTTGGTCGACAAAATCTACTGTAAATTTAGTTAACTAAAATATGAAGTGTAAAGGGTAGGCATTTTTTATCCTTCCTTAAATTTCTGAAGTCATGTTTTACACTTGGATCCCGCCACCATGAAGCTAAGGCAGCTTTGACTGGATGTCCCTCTTAACTCATCCAACCTTTCCACACAACCAAAGTAGCTTCCTAACTTGTCCCTACTTTCTACATGATGAAATTAGGTCTGGTTGAATTTAGTCTCTGTGAAACGTTTTAGTCCAGATATATTTGTTGACAAAAATCTCAGTTAATTTAGTTTTAGTTTTTGTCAGTGTACACTTGTTTTTTTAGTTATAGTTATCGTCAGGGGAAAAAAGGTTGTTGATGAGAACTATGACGAAAATAATAAGTAGACAAAATTAATACTGCAGCATGTATTTCACTACACTGTAACTGATTTTTGTAAACGTAACAGTATTTTACTGTAATATTGCCAGCTATCTATTGTGAAAAGTCTATACAGTAAATTACTGTAAATGGCTATGGATTGTGGGAAAGCATACTAATTTCTGTAAATGTAACAGTATTTTACCATTATATGTACAGCTACCTTCTGTATAAAGTGTTTATACTGTAAAAAAAATGAGAGAGAAATGGATCAGTATGGCTTTAAGGTAAAGTGTCTTGAGATAACATTTGATATTAATTTGCACCATACAAATAAAGACTGTTTGACTGATTTATTAAGAGAAAAAAATTGGTCACTAACAAAATTTAATATTCCCCGGGGGAACTGATCAATAGTAGGCAAGATTTCTTTTAGTATATGTGTCCCATTTTTTAAACAAACGCTTGGGAAAAGTATTTTATTCAACAAAAATATATGTATGTGATTTTTTTTCTTTACATAGCAATATATTGCTATAAATGATCATTTAAATAGTCAAAGGTATAGTTAAAGCAAGTTCACTGTAATTTAAAATTCATTACAGAAGTTGTAAAATAATAAACTGCAATCATACTGTAGAGGAAAATGAAGTAAGGGTGCTGTTTTTGAAAATACAGTAATTATGCTGTTAATAAAAATAGAGTAATGCTACTGTAAAGACACTCGCAAATACAAATTTACTGCAACCTTTTTACTGTGTAGTCCGTCTCGGAAACAGCCTATTGAATGTCTTTGGAGAGGACAGAACCTTTCAAAAGCATATATGGCAGGAGACTGAATAATCGTTGTGTCAATCATATTCATTTTCAGTTAGTTGTAGGTGGGTACTACTGCCACAACACAACAGGAGCCACTTCGTAGAACAGACTCTTGCCAAAACATGTCAGAAGTGGAGCAAAAATTTCCTTTCGTTCTAGAAATGCTTTCAGTGTTGTTACTTGTTTTTCATTTAATAGAGAAATGAGGTCTAGATCTGACGAAACAGCTACTGAACTTATTTTATTGTATGGAAGTTTCATCCAAATAGATCTGGTGTTTTGGGAGGTTGAAAACATACACTTTTTTAAAATGGGTCCCAGAGTGGATGAATCTCAAAACATTGCCCTTGTGTTTCCGTGTAGACAACGAATACCCACATTGTAAAAAAAGGATCTCACAGCCCCACCTCTCCCTTAAGCCAAATGCACTAACCCCAAAAACAGTAGAAACAATGGCTGAATACAGCTTTGTGTTCATGCTGCAGAAGCCATAGAGCTTATTGTGACTTTTACAGCAAAATCTTCTACTTCTCTACAACAAGCGTGAGCAACAACTTGACATGGAGATCTGCATACCCCAGTGTTTGTTTACATCTCACATGATGTATGTGCATACTCCATGTCTTCTTCTCTGGTTTAGGTGCATGTCTTTGGCAGCATTACAGACCCAATGATACGCCTGTCACATATACTACAGCGTTTTCAGTGTTTTCATATGGATGGACACATTTCTTTACAAAAAAAAAACATTTTAAATTGGAAAATGTTTTTCTTTCTGTATAGGTAGGGCTTGAATCTGTTCGGATCCAGCTGCATTGGAAGGTTAGGGTGATGCAGGTCTGAGTCCAAAAATGCTGAAGTAAGTTAGCAGTTCCCAAGACCCCAAACCTCTGGGATTTTACATTAGTCTTACAGAAGGCAAGCGACCCTATTGCAGTCATTACTGATCTCCTTATTATGCAGTTATACATACACCATAGCCCCTGTCATGGTCACCACCTTGATCAGGTAAAACCCTCTTTCTATACATTATCTTTAAATTCTTTATTCTTGTTCTTTTTCTGCCTTTTTCAAATAAAACAGGGTGCTGTGAAATGAACACAATTGAGCAGTTGGCCATGTTAACTGTTTTGACTGTGACGTACATACCTGCAAGCAGTGATTGCTTTCCTTGCCTTATTTAGGGCATTTGTCTGAAAACACATTTCTACACCTTTTGAATTAGAGTGATATAAAAAAAGAATAAAAAAGAGATGGCTTTTGACACACCATTTTTTCAAGATAGGCTTTACAAATGAGCACTACTTAACAATTTTTGAGCCACATATCATTTGGCAAAAGTAAAATCTAATGTTACCCAATGAAGGACTTTTTTATCATGTCATGTAACATAACAACTAATTTTAGATTATGAATATTACACAAAAAGTAATGAAATTGAAAAGCTAGTTTATATGAATTTTGCCAAACTTCTCTGCCAATGTCAAAGAACTAATTCTGCTATTGACTCTTGTTTGGTGTTGTTTGCTGGACTGGATGATTGAAGTCTGAAGAAACAAGACATAAAAGCAATTTAACAATTTATTCAATTAGCATACAGGAGCCTCAGTAGCGTGTGGAAGAACCATACACAGCCACAACAGCCTGGCACCTCCTCATGCTGGTCTCCAGCTTGGTCAAACTGCTGTGGGATGGCATAACATTCTTCAATCAACATTCGTCACAAGTCAGCCAATGGTTGTATTGGTCACTCTGGCACAAACAGCACACCCAAGCTGATCCCACAAGTTTTCAGTGGAGTTGATGTCAAGACTGCTGTCAGACCATTCTATCCTCTCCACTCCCAGATTCTGGAGGTAGTAGAAACTTGTTGCAGCATTGAGATTGTTCAGGCACCTGGTTGTCAGCACCTGTGGGTGCCAGAAGCTCTAAACATGGGTTAATAGCAACAGCAAAAAGAGCTGTTTGGCATTGGCAGAGAAGATTTAGAAAAATGTTCATGGGCTCAACCCATATACTCAGCTGTGCTACTCATCCCATAAAATGTACATTCCTTGCAAATGTGGTACCATTTTATAGGAAAATAAACCGGCTTTCAAGCAATATAAGATTTATTGTGAAGAAGCGTTGTTACAATATAGAATTTATCTACCAAACGCAAACTCCCTTACTTTCTGTGCTCAGTTTATATTAACTTTTAGTAATGAAAAACTACTTTTGGCACCCACACTGTTTCAAATATTTTCTTAAAATTTGAAAGACAGAACAAAATTAAAATGTAATAGTTATAAAATGCCATGTCTATCATAGAGATCATGATGACTAAGGCACCATGACACACGACACAGCCTGGTTATTGTTGCCACGAAGCATAATGTTTTGTAAAACTCTGCTTTACGAGCAAAGCAGGACCTGCCTCTCACGTCTTCAAAAACCAAAGATTTCGTGATATAGGAACCAGCAGAGCTAATGCATCAATTTTTTCCCATGTTTCAGGAACAGTGATTCACAAATTTAGATCCGGATGAGAATTTGAGCGTCAGTGAGTTAATAAAACATTAAGTTGTGGATCAAAAACATACATGATTTTGATCTACATCATCCAGCTCTTATATGAATGTAATAAAACATCACTCTGTCTCCCAACTGCTTTTTACAATACCCTACCACCAGGTTTAAGGGCTTACACACCTTTCTTAATTAGTATAATATCGAAATGCAAACATTTACAAAAGGCGTGGCCTCGGAGTCCGTCTAACTTCGTTGTTTGAATAGTGCACACCTGGTATGTGACTCACAATTCAAGCAGAGAAAGCTACAAAGCGCTACCATGTCATCCTGTAATTATATCAGCCTAGTTTCAAATAACATGTGTGACTCATAAATCTTAAGCTTGGAGTCTATAAAGGCATATCTGAAACAGTTACACAATGCATGTGGTGGAAAGCACAATGGTTTAAGGGGTGCTAAAGCAAGCATTTGGTGATGTGGGACATTTTAAGTTGATCTTTGATATTTGTTTCACAACCACAGACTTTAAAAGGTGACTAAAAAAGGCAAACATGTTCTGTAGAAAGGGGGATTTATCACTTAAAATGAATTTTATTTGGTCGTTGTTTAACAGTCCAACAAAAACATGATGTGCAGGTACAATCCTTTAGTGTCATTATTCTCTCTATAACATAAAAGCACATTTTGGGGCCTTTTTGGGTCCATCTTAAGTGTTTCTCACATTTTCGTGTCCCTCTACCATTACATTTCAACACTGATTTATAAAATGCATGTCTGAATGTAAATCCTACTGAACTAACCCTAAAGTGAATGTGTCATTGTGGCACTACATAGATCTTTGAAGGCCAATTTAGTCTTAAAATGGACAAGGTGTTCCACATATGCTTTACAATTTCCAAGCTGGGCTTTTACCCACAAGTTTAATGATATAAATTCGTTGAATGACAGAGGCCATTCTGCTACCTGCCTTGGGAAATCATGGGGGCTATGGTATTTTTATCAAGGGTACAACATTAAGTATATCAACAAAATATAAAGTAAAGTTTACCTACGGAGACTCTGGACTGTTGAGCAACTGAAGTCGTACATCAAGCAAAAATGGGAAAGAATTCAACCTACAAAGCTTCAACAATCAGTGTCCTTAGTTTGCAAATGTTTATTGAGTGTTGTTAAAGAAAAAGTGATGTACTGTAACACAGTGGTCCCAGCTTTATTGGAATGTGTTGCGTGTTGCACATTAAACATCTAGTCTTTTTATTATATTCAATTCAATATAGGTTGAAAAGGATCTGCAAATCATTGTATTCTGTTTTTTTATGAACATTTTACATAATATCCCAACTTTATTGGAATTAGAGTGTGTATTTTTCTTCTTGTAGTGCTAGATTTGCAATGAACTTCCCATTATTTCCCCATAATTTTATATACTGTATTCATATCATGCCATATACTATATTAATCACAAATACCATTTTTAATAGGAGCCCACAAGTCACTTCTTATTGATCAATAAAAATAAACCAGGGTAACACATTGCTTTTTCTTTTTATGTAATACCTGCACTGAACACCAGAGGAAGCCTTGGCCTATGGTGGTCACAAGGCCATGGCTCTGGATGGTTTGAGCCAGGTGTTCGTGGATGGAAGAAAGGATAGATGGGGGCAAGTGGTTGGATGGATGAATAGATGGATGGATACCATTTTGATTCTCAGGGAAACTGGACTGCTCTTGAATTCTTGAAAGATTCCTGAGTGTTTTGTGTTTTTTGACTTGACAGAAAGATGGTCGGTGTTTTGCAGGTCAGACTCATGAAACCTTCTCAGCAAACTGTTCAGAAATCTGGCCACAGAAATGCCAAACAAACATTCTTGTTTACCAACTGGCAAACCACTTTTTTGTTTTGTCACTTGGGGTTGTTATGTTAAGTCATTGAACCCAGTGTTACTGGTGTGTTGCTTGCCATGACAAATAGTTGGAAAAGTAGGTTGCTGCTCCATCAGATGACCAGTCTGTCATGATCCAGAAATAAAAAGGGAGACCTTGTGCTCCCTAATCTATGTTTGAGTGTAAACCAGGTGACACTTAGATCAGGTGACACAACCATAGCAGTGTAATAAACATGCCAGGACAGTAGTAGCAATGTGACTTTGTCATAACACAGCACAAAAATGCTCATACAATCTTTTCCCTACAGAGTGGCGTGGTGTAAATATGTAAGAATTAACCAGCATATGGATTTTTTGTGGACGGACTATAAAATGTATTGCTGGTTTAAGTGATAGTGAAGCAGATACACATTTTGCTGAAAAGGAAGACTAAGCAGTACATGGCAAACCCTGGGGACTTCCATTGTTGTTGTGGTCCACCGAACTTGTTATGTTAACAAATTCTTGAAAAAAAATCCTGGACTCAAATCCACACTCAGATCAACACCAAAATTGAATCACTTCTTCCTTATGCCAGGGCTACTATTCCATGAAAATGTCATCAGAATCTGTTGAGAGCTTTTGGAATTACTTGTGAAACTTTGGAAAACTGTCCTTGTAATGTTCACAAATCCTTTTTAAAAGTCCTGGATAAATTTGGATTTAAATCACAACTAAAATTAAATTACTTATTTTTTGTGCCATGGCCAACATTCCCTTGAATTCCATCCAGATCCACAGTAGTTTTTGAGTTATCCTGTTCCTGTTACCTTCTTGGTGGAGGTAATAAGCCCACCTGAACATGGCTATTAACTAAGACTGTAATGCACATGCTTGAATAGTCTCTGTCTCAGTTGTTCTCTACATTGCCATAACACACACAAAACTATGCTGTTTTCAAAAGTTTCCTCTTTGGAGCCTGTTTTCAGATCTTTGAATACACGATGCTGTTATGGTGTAAAGGGCACAAGTACAACAAAATGTAAAGCTTTGACTGAAAAACTTTTGTCGACAGGGTCAAAGTAGTGTTTCCCCCTACCCTTGTTTTCTCTGTCAGAAGTGGTGGCCTCGACAGTGGCCATTTCAACAAACTACAGAAGAGAAATAAATGACATGAACTTGTGCTGGGTTAAATGTCTGTTGTATCACCACTGCATTGTCAACACCCACCAGCCATGTTTATAGTACACATAATATAGAGTGGTGCAGGGATGAGTCCAAAAACACTGAAGTGAGTTATCATTCAGCACTTCCTGTTCCCAAGGCCAAAAGTAGGCTCAATGCCAAAACAGTTGTTTTGGAAAATTTTCTGAAATAAGATGCATGATGAACACATGTATAAGAGATTTTAACACTTAATTTGAAAGTAAAAAAGCATCCGATATTCCCTGTTTTTGATCTTAAAGCATTGCTGTGTGTTTAAAAGCACAGTTGCTTAAAAGAACTGCAAAAATGGCCCTGATGCAAGCAATTCTGATCGTGTCTCTATTAACAATGATTTGCTGAAGAAGAGGACTGAGCACAATAGCCACAGCCAACCTGAACAGGTAATTCGACAGCGAGTTGAAGAGATGATACCCAGGCTGGTCCGTCACCATGCTCTCTGCCTTATCACCTTCTGGAGCCTGCTGCCCGCTTCAGTGCAGCTGGCGTAACACACTGTTATGCAGTATGATGAAAAGCATGGATGAGCGGTGTGTCACCAGCAGTTCTTCCTTTGTGTTTTTCTTCCTGAGCACCCTCAGCAAGTGGAGCCTCTGCTGATCCTTCTTAATGATCATTGAGGTGTTTTCAGCCCAGGAGAGTAGAGGTCAGTAGAGATGAGAGTGCCTAGCAAACTGGAATGTCTCCTCACAGTCGTTGTTGATATAGAGGGAAGCAGGGTCTGCCGCGTGCCTACTGAAGTCATGTACAAAATTTCATTTTACCGTTGTATATATTCATGCTGTGTTGTGCACAGCGTGCCCCTCATACTACTTGAATCTCTTCCTTCTTACTTGTTAGCAAGTTGTTTCCCTATATTTGTTTGTAGTTTTCTTTTGTTGCACTTAAAGGTGAAGCTTTTTATAATTTAATTGTACTGTGGCATAGTGACAATAAAGGCTTTCCATTTTATTCTATTTATTCTAACCCAAGTAGGATCAATCAAAAAGATATCAAAGGCCTTCCTGTGATAAAGGTACCTCCATTAAATAATGTATGCAATTATGTGTATATGTAGGTACAGTGCTTAACAAATGTATTAGACCACCACCCAATGTAAGGTTCATGCTACATCTGCCCTAAATTAGCAGCATCAGTAATAACCAAAATCATTTTTGTTCTGCAGTGGTTTATACACTAGTATATAGAAGTTCTTCATCTCAAATTATGTGTTTTTTGCTGCTAAGATTATTTAGTATTGTTATCCGTGGATTTTCAACTTTACTTTTTTACAAAAAACTCCTGAAAATAGAAAAGCACATTATTATTTCTTGATTGAGATGTCAAATTATGATTATTTACTTACATTCTTGAACAGAAAAAATGTTTTTAGTGGATGAATTTTATGCTTGATTAATTTCTGACTTCTCAGAGATTCCCAGTGAAAAGCTTAAATCTGGGTTTAAAAAGGTGAATTCAGTCTGAAATTCCTCATTCCTGTTCAAAATGTCTGTCCAACAACAACAACATTTTCAGTTTGAAACAAGCTTTTGAAAGATCATATAAAAAAAATATTTATTGCTCATTTTTATGTCAGGTGGTCTAATCAACTTGATCAACACTGTATTCACATTTTTTCTCCTTGAAGTGCAGGTCATTATGATGGTACTTCCTGATGTTTTAGTAATGTGATTCAATAGGTTCAGATCTGTCTTAGATTTTGTATACTTTGTACATATTTAGCTTGTTTTGCTTCATTAAATGTTGTGTGATTTGTTAAGCATTTCTGATAGTATTGACATTTGTGTTTTTTCCCATTGTACAATGATACTATGTATCACATACCTTGTAAGGTGACCACTGGATTATCTAAATAGAGGTGCACCTCCTCATTTGTTCATGTCTGATGATGGACTAAGACCTGAAATGTCACATTTATAGTGATTATCTTAATTAAATTGACTTTGGGGCAGTTCCTGCTGTGCAGACCTTTTTCATCTTTTCTGTTTTTGTGTTCAGCACCCAACACTTAAGTTTTTTTTTTTTTTCAGTGTGCATACTTTTTTCTTCATGATGTCACAATCACAGTCTTCACAAAAATACCTTGTAATCAGCACTGGCAAACAATACATCCTCTGGTTGTAAAATCTTTCTTGTAGGAATATTTTTGATTTAAAGAGCATGTCAACCTTTAGTCACTCCTGTTCTTTTTAGTCTTTTTCTGTCTGGTGGGCCATAAAAGTAGATTAAAAGCAGGTGGTGTCTACGTGTTTTTCTGACCCAATTTTGTGTTTCTCCAAAACACTCATGTGAGTTGCCAACTCTACATTTACAGACAAAACGGTATATTTGGTTAGCCATCACATCAAAACAAGTCCAGACAAATAAATACCAAAAACGTTGTGGTATGCAATCTAAGGTTAAAAATGAAAGGTAAGAGGGGTGAGAGGTAGGATGGTCAGGCCAAGGTTTCTGAACTTTGTGTTCGTTTAACCTCATGTATTACCTTCTCTCAAAACGTTTATAAAAACTCCTAAATGTCCGTGAACGCAGCATGACGTACAAGGGGCTGTGTGAGGACGTGCGCGTGGCCATGCGTGCTGACACAAACCCGCCCCTTTACAACCCCCCAACCTACAGTGTGACTGCTGCTCGAGGTAATTCACCAGTCTGTGCAGTATCGTCCGAATTTACCCCTGCTACCGAGCAAACACAGAGGTTAAAACACAACAATTCGACGCTCAGGCTGTCATTACCTCCCTGTGTGACCTCTCTCCGCGGTGTTTAGCTTCTTTCAGTGAGGAGAAGACGGAGCCTGAAGTGACATTAACGTTAATTCATTCATCCCACAACAACAATGGCAGCACAAGACTTTAATTTTTTACTCGCTACGGATTCCTACAAGGTGAGTTGGACCCCGTTTTCTTGCGCTCCTGTCTCTGTTTACATGTGTTCCGCTGAAATACAAGCATTGTTGATTTATTTTGGCTAACATTTGCGGTAATATTCATTAATGGACGCTTTCTCACTCACGTAAATAGTCCAAACAACCGTTGGCATCAGTTATTAGCGTTGGCCGTTACCCGTAAGGTCACGGTGTTATGCCCGGGCAGAAACCGAAAGTACAACACCAGCAGACCACGGGACATGTGTGTTGTCCTTTTGAGAGCACCCCACAGCTAGTGAAAACACAATAAGGTGGGAGTCATTCCAGGTAGGGTCCATTTAGTCCCTGTAGAGGGCATTTTATCAAAGTGAAATTCATTATCCCTTATCTGGAGAGTTAAAGCTGGGAAATGAGCTGGTTACTGAGCTCACCTTTGATGATTCAGACTGGAAAGTTTAAGTTTCGTTATCTGGAAAACAAAAGTATTTATACCATACTCATCCGTGACACACAGTTAACTCATTCTTTTGTATTGAATCGTACATTAAATCCAGATGTCAAAGCTCGACCTGATAGTGATAATAAAGAAATCTTTTTGGCTGAGTGTTACAGATAAGAAATAAGGCAAGAATGTGGTTTAATGTTTTGAAAGCAAACTCAAGACCTACCTTTTAGTCCTGAATTTAATGTACCTAAACCTGTTTTAGTAGTTTCGGTTTTAACTTCAGAATTATCTTTTAGTAGTTTGTCCTCTTATTTTTTTTTCCCCAAGCTCTTCTTGAGTGTTTAATTCCCCTGTTGCCCTTACCTTTTAGTGATTTTATTCTCATTATAGCATCCTTTCATCATTTTACTTCATTTCAATTTCTATTTGATGATATTTCTAATCTTACACTATAACCTAACTTCCAGTGTTTACTCACTTTAAACCTTTAAGATGCAATTCCTAGGTGCGTACTAGGGCTGAATGATTTTAGGAAAAGATCTAATTGCGATTTTTCTGGCAGATATTGCGATTTCAATTCAATTCATGATTTTCTTCAAATCAAGCTTCAGTGTAATACTCACTATGTTTACAGTATAGACAACAGTAAGAAAATCAATGATCAAAAGCACATAGCACATTATTTGTTATCTAATATTGATGATAAATAATCTGTTATTATTATTTAAGGGATACTCCAACTTCTGTTCCTAAACAGAGGCTTTGTGTTGTTGACCTGCTTACAGCACTTCCGTCTATACAAATTGCCTGGAAATTAGTAAAATAGTATGTGTAAAATAGTTGACACAGCAGATCCTGGGTCAGTCAGGAGTGCTTCAAAAAATTGCAGCTTTGGGGATCACATTTTTTACCATCATCATCCATACCATCTCAAACTTTCCCTCTTGAGGGTAAACTTTCCCTCTTGAGGGTAAACCCAGAAGTTTGACTCAACTAATATAGTCTCTGATTTACTCTAGAGATGTATGATTTTGGAATATTGCCAATGTTCAATATGTTTATGTCTCTAAACTGATTTTTGTCAATACCAGTTAAGGGATTGTCAAGAGCACAACATTTCTCCTGTCCTAGAATGAACCTCATCCCTTTCATTGTTAAAGTCTGTTTGTGAATTTAGAGCCAGCATTACAACTTAATGCTCTAAGTTTTCCACATTATTCCTGATATTTGAATTTTATACCTTCATTAATTTTTTTAACATTTGTCACTAGCACTTGTACTTACATTATAACACAACTATGGACGTTGCCAGTTTAACATTAAAATGCAAAAAACAATCTCCTGATTTTTTTCCCCTTTTACGCATTTTAACATGTCTAATGCTGACATTTGCAATCACCATATTACATCTTTATGTTTCATCACTGACATTTCAACTTAAAATTGATGAATATTTTGTTATGGTCTCCAAAATTTTGTATTTTGAAGACCGTAATGCTTCTGGGATATATTTTAGTTTTACTTTCTTAAAAGTGTGGCACTTAATCCACATAAGAAATTCCACCCCTTCAGCCTTTTATCAAGCCTTTTTGTACCAACTTGCTGAAACATTTTTTGACAGATATTTTAGAATTTAGAAAATAATTAATTGCAAACTCTCTTCACAGCACAGTTTGATTTAAGGTTGGCAAATACTCGTATAACCTGAATGGCATGTATGTTGGCTGTCTGCCCTGTTCCTACGTGTCAGTGTGTATGGGCCTTAACATTTAGAGGTAATTTCAGGCTTGCTTCATCAAGGTGTGATAACAAAAAGAAGATGCAGCAAAAAAATAGAAATACCTTCACCTTTGCTCAGGAGTCAATATTACTTTGTGCATGAAAAAAATGAGATAACATGTTAATCATGAAGAAATGATGATTTAATACTTTGTGATGTAACAATGGAGCACGCCTTGTAGGCATTTTATAGTCATTACTAGTAGCTGTGTGCACTCATAAAGCCCAGCCTTTCCTCTCAAGCTTTCAGTTTCATTTCAGGCAGTAACTTAAATCCAGCAGTGAGGCAGCTCACTGCTAAGGCACGCTCAGTAGGGCCAAATGTCAGATGTCACAGTTAGATGTCATTCAAAGGTTTACACCTCGACCAAATGGCAAAAGTCTGGATGATGACGAGTCTGCCTTTTTATTAGCTCCAGTGACCCCTGAAATCAGATCCAAATCAGCAGACCAGCCAAGGGGATTCCTCCAATGTGTCTGTCATCACGATAACATAACAGAAACCGGTTCTGTTCTTTGTGATGAACTCGTCTGAAAGTCCAAGGGTTTTGGGTTTGAGGTACAGCACTGAGATGGTGTAAAAATAGTTGAGTGAATTACTTGACTCCTGATGAGTTCCAGCAACCTAACAATACAAAATGAATTCTGATACAGCAGCCATGACACAATATGTATTGCAAATTTTGTAAAATGATAACACTGAGTACACCCTTAATAGAATTTCTGAATTTTTCTTTTTTTACGAAAACTAAACAGCCAGGGCAAGGTTAAAAGGATCCAAAGATCTTAGAAGTAAATTAAGATTTGGAATGTGTGATGTGTCATTCAGTTTGGCTGCTGCAACAGGGGTTATATATGTTTTACAGCTGCTGTCACATCATTTGAGGCCGTATTGATTCTGTAAAATCCATATCCATACAGGTGTCAGCATGAATAAGTGGCAATATTTTGCCGTATCAATTTTTCAGGCACAAGCCTAGATGAGGAAGATAACTCTGTGTAATATAAATACTTTCACATGAAAACAAGCCACAAAAACAGCATTGGGATTGTGTGCTGTTTTGAACACATTTACAACTAGAGAGCACAAACTTCCGCCAAGGTAGCTCACATATTGCTGTTACATCTGTAAGCAATACTTCCATAATAAAGTTATCATCATGATATGATTCCTTGACCCTGAAAACCCACACCTAGCACTCAGAATCATGTTGATATCATTATTAGTTAGACAGTTATTGAGCAAAGACGATTGTTCACTAATGGTGGTTTACTGGAGCAACACCAAAATCTTATCATTTCTACGCCGGACCATTACCAACATCTCCTGAAAATTTCCAGAAGTTAGGTATGTCCACAGTGGTGAAATGTGTCACTGAAAAGATAGAAAGATGTTCAATTACTTCTCCTGTCTTTGCTTTTCAAAGTTAAAATTCTTTGTGGAGAAACTCCCTTTGTTCGTCAGAATGATTTCATTCTGCCTGTTTCCCATGTCAGTTATTCGATGAATCAGGTCTCGTGGGGAGATGTATAGTGGTTCTTAAAAAATTTCAATAGAATCCTGGTATTGGGATGGTGCATATGGAGAAAAAGAGCTGTGACAGCAGAGAGATGCAGCTACATTGTAGCACACCCGTGCGTCTGGTATGAAAGCTGGACTTGGTACACTTGTCAGCCACAGTCATCCAGTGTGACCCCGGCTGGCACGGGGTTTCATTGTTATGAGTTCAAGGTCAGCTCAAAGGAATGATAACCAGGTGAATTTAAATGAAGTATCATCATAACTTGTTCAAATGCAACACCAAGAAAAAGAAAAATCAGTCAGTGGTCATAGACTTCAACAAACCCCAGCTGTATTTTTTTGTGAAATGTATTACAGGTTGTTTGTTAAGCATCAACAAACAAGAATAAACATACAAACTGATTCAACACATATTCTTGAGGCTTTTGGCTTGATCTGAGGCATCTTGGTCCAAAAAGTTTTAAAACTGTTACTCTAGTGAACATATTTCCAAAGTAAGTACAGGAGCAGTAATGAGCTGAGTCTTTACATCACTCACAGAGTCCTTGCTTATGTCAGTTTGTTCCCCAGAGCAAATTGGTTTGCAGACATTATTAACACAATGAAGGAGCGCGCTGTCTTACTGTCTACGTTGATAAATGAGTTTAATTACAGGTGTACAGTTTCAGGAATCGTATTGCACATTAAATCAGTGACATTTGTTGTCTTGTGCAGCAGGTCTGTGACATTTACTCTGACGTTAGCTCTGTGCTCCAGACTAGTCTTTGTGTCTCTTTTATGTTTCAGGCAGACATGTCTCAAAGTTATCAAGTCTGCGTTGCTCAGCTGTGTTTTGTTTTCATCTGAATTGCCTCATTGCATAACTAGTGTAATGATTAACAACAGTATCCGGTGAGCAAGTACAGCACAATGAGCTCGAGCTGTAACTACAAAGTTTAGTGGGAATTTGCTGAGGATTGATTTATCCCGTGCCTTGTTACGTTCAGCTCTCATTACATCACTACATCCTGGATTTGTTCTTTTTCCAGCATACTAATACCACAGTGTTAATTCGAGTGTTCTCACACTTGATTACTTATTACTTGTATGTTTTTGTTTTGTTCAGAGTCCACTGACTAAAGGAGAACTGAGAGTCAAAGAATCAAACTAGGCTTCCCTGACAGAAGCAAAGACAAAAATCTGTACCTTACTGACACAACTCATGATTATCAGTGATTATCAATCAGTGCAAAGTTGCTGAGTGTAACTAAGCTGTAATTACTGTGCCTTAATATTGCTCTTATTATGCTTTTAGGAGTTTAGTACTCCCCTCAATATGTTTTACATGTCTCTTCCAAGTGTACTACTATGTGCAGGACAATTTAGTCCCAGGCATCTTGACTTCCCTGTCTCTTCCTGTGAAAAGCCACATTAGCTACCTGAATCGGTTTGTTTTCCCAGACCTTCCAGTGTGATGTTCTGCCACTGTTGGTGCATGGTGTAGAACCATGCTGAACTCACCAATTACCACTGAAATGACAGATGGTCAACTGATCAAAACAAACTGGGCCTGCGTATGAAAGATGGCCTTCAGCTGGAAGTGAACCTGCTGTTCAGTTCAAGGACGCATGACAGGCTCACATGTCCCTAACCGAAGAAAGGGACGGGTTGCGCTCACCTCCCAGAGTAACCTGACACAGATGTGAGCTGCAGTGGACGTGTGTCTGATAGGATCAGTGCTTTGTTGTATTATTTTTCTGTTATGTTGATACTAATACATTTTTACTCTTTCATTCTTCATTTAAAACATTTAATACCTTTGCAAACTTAGTATTTAATTCTGTCACACTTAAACATTTTCAACACAAACAAAAGCATAAAAAGACATAATGAAACTAAACGGTATTTCAACAACACAAAGAATGTCTATTTTTAGATTTTTTTTTAAGTTTTTATTTTAATTTTTTAGTTATTGATTTTTTATGCAAGTGTGAGGGCTGAAACTGGAGCACCCCCAAAAAACATGCTGCAGCGTGTGTGCTCACCCATTCTCCTGCTGCTGCAGCGGGATTTTAGGGCCCGTTTTTGTTGCTTTTGTGTCTTCCGCTTGCATTAGAACGACCTGGAGTGCCTGAATCCACAAACTTTGAAACCAGAGTCCAGAGAGAAAAGTTTTGAAAATGTTTTTGCTTTCGTCTCCGTTTTCTGGAAAAAGGGGGATGTGTGGTGCACCCGCAGTACTGTCTCTGATAAGGGTAGCGCGCGCACCTAGGAACAACAACAGCTATGGCCAATTACTAATAAACATGTGGGCTGCTAACTGCTAGGTTTGTTGTCCCTCCTTCAACAAAATATGGATTTGCTGCTTCAATACTCACCATTGTTATTTGTGAAAAGTTTGTCTTCACTGGAAAGCGTTTGTGACACCGCTGTCCTGGCATGCGCGCTACCTTCATGAATCACTGCGGATTCATGTGACCGTGGAGCGCTTTTGAAAATACAAAGTAAAAACCTTTCTGTTTCTGGTGACAACGTTGTTGTGTAAATAGGCCCTTAGTGTGACAGCCTTTTTGAACCTCCTCCATACACAAATGTTCTCCTGCTGTCTCAGCCCAGTCACCTCCTTGTGCAGAACCTGACTAGCTTTCTCTTGATCCATCAGCCTGTCAGTCAGCTCGCTGCACTCTTTGGTCTTCAGCAAGCTGCTCATTCAGGCCCTGTCCACACGGAGACAAAAACGTTTTTCGTAAAGATGGCATTGTTTTAAGATGTGCCTGTCATTAAGAAAACACTGAAACCGCTGCAGTATATATATCAAGCCTGCAAGTGGTGCTGTAACGCTGCTGCAGACATATGTCAACAAACACTTGTGTATGTTGTTTTCTGTGTTCTCTTGTTCCAGTAGCTTCTGCAGTGTAAACGTCAGGTTTCTGCTGTTATCAGGATTCGCACATGCTGTTTAAAGGCACCTTCCATTTACACGAGAAAGGTTCCTGGAGTGCTTGCAAACTTTTGAAACCAGGGTCTATTGCTATAGCTGGTCTGTGCTTACAGTTGATTCTTATGGGCCACCATGGCTGTGTCCCTGTTGGAGACCTCTTCTGAAGGTCCTTAGGCCCTGTTTACACCAAGTCATTAAAAACCTTTGCACTTTCAAAAGTGCTCCTCGTTCACACAGAGACTGTATGAAAACAATGCGTGTTCACATGGATTCGCGGGAACGACTGAAAACGCAGTAGTGTGCATGCCAGGCCAGTAGTTGGCGGTGAAGGTCTGTAGATAAATAGCGCCCATTGTGTGTATTGTAACACCGCTAACGCTTTCCGGTGAAGACGAACTTTTCAGAGTCCTTGGTGAATATAACAAATGCGTCTCTGCTGGTCGGAGCATAGCTGCAGCACATTCAGATTTTATTGGAGCAGCGATAACAAACCAAGCACAGCAAGCAGCACAAATGTTACTTGGTAGCTGTTGTTGTTCTTAGGTGCGCGTGCAACTTTTCTCAGAAACAGTACTGCGATGTGCCACGCATCACCGTTTTCCCTGACACGGTTTTTCCTGTTTACACGGAGATGGAGACAAAAGCATTTTCAAACTTTTCACTCTGGACCCTGGTTTCAAAAGTTAGCGGATTCAGTCACTCTGGGCACAGTCTCGTGTAAACGAGTAGCACAAATACAGAGTTGGACTTAGACTTTTTTAAATTCAGGAGATCAATTTGAGATCTAACAAGATCCTGGACCTCTTGCACTTTGTCAGAAATGTCCACATCCTCCTCTTGAGCTGTGGGGGACAGACTCACACTTGTGGGGCCATATTTGACCTCAGGAGGTTCTATGTCCTCAACAGAGTCATCATCTTTACTGGTCAGCATCCTCATTGTCCTTATCGTCAACATCCACAACCTCCTCTTGGGTGGGGAGGGCCTCACTGTGGTCAGTTCCTCTGTCTCCCTCTGCATCTTCTCATCAGTCAGGTCTTTGTCCCTCATATTGGTGTCCTGCTTCTGCATCAGTGGGAGGACGGCATCAAACTGCTGGGATGTGCTTAGCTCTGTTATGTTAGCCTCCTCTCGCAGGGCCTTATTCTCCTGCTCCAGAAGCTTATTTTTAGATCCCAGGTGGGTCTCATCTATCAGTTTACAACTTGAGACCTTCTCGTACTTTTTGGGTGCAGCACACACACACTGTTGTCTCTTTTCATTCTCGTTGTTCATCCTCTCCTGCATGTCCTTAATTTTGGCCTTATTAGCAGCATTTTTTTGCTCTGTAGATTCACTTCTGTCAAATCTGTCTGCTGTTGAAGTTGCAGGGGTGGAGGCCCCTGGTGTTCTGCATGAGCAAGCCCTCAACTTTCTCAGAGGGAGCATTGGCTCTTGGCAGGGCAGGGAACCCTTTGGTCTGGCTTTGGGGGGCGGGGGCTGCTGCTGCTGCTGCTGCTGGCCCCTGGCCCTGTCTTAACCAGCTTCCCACCCACATTCTCTTTCATGATTGGGACCTGATTTGCTGTCCTGGTGATGCTTGGCCTCTTCCTCCCGGTCTTTCAAAGCAGCTTCGTCTTGTGGCTCAGTGAAGACCTCCTTGGTCTAAGTTTCCTTTGGGCTGATGTTGCTGCTGGCCACTGACATTGTTAGATATGATCATGCATGAAAAATGTCTTCCTCCTAGTTTACCAAAATTCTGAAAATGGGACATTTTTTATACATTAGGTCTTTTGACATGTCCACATTGGGTTTATCTCTGGATTATCCATGTCTCCTCTGGCTGTATACCAAATGAGAAGTCGATTGGATGAATGCCCTTGGACTCCCAAGTCCAAGGGCATTGGGAGCCCTAGAAGAACCCCTGGAAATGGCCAAAAAAAGCCAAAATTTGACCTTTGAACCAAAATGGCAGTTCACCTGTCAATATTTTTCGACAGTGTCTTAGGATGTTTTTTTAAGTCTCAGGGTGATGGACTTGTGTACAAAGTTTCAGATTTTCTGTGGAAATTCCCTGTAGGGGCTGTTTGTGCAAAAACTTTTAAGGGGGTGCCTTTATGCAGATTTCTTTAAATTTGATCAGTCCACCAATAAAATACTAAATTTTCACAACCTGATCATCCTGCAAGAAAAGCAGACTTTTGTTCATACTCACATGTTTGAAAATTGCAAAAAGAGCATGACATAATTATGAAAATAATAATAAGAAGCCAATGAATTACAAAGGTCTACGCTCCAAAGTTCTTTTAGCTTGGGCCCAAAAAAACGGTCCACTATCCTCTACTTATGACATAATCTGTTATCAGGTCTGCACTAACACAAACATGGCTGTTAATCTAGCAGATAAAAGATAAGTTCTCTTTTTGAAGTTAGATGGTTTTGGAAATAACTTTGGTGTACTGGTTCAGCTAGTGACCGTGTACACTGGTAAACTGCATTGACTCTGTCTGTGGGTCTGTTTGTGTTACCATGGCTTCAATGGTTGTATTGTCTAACATATCAAAGACTGATCAGTGTTTTCTGATACAATGATTAAAAAGCACTTGACAGTGAAGCATCTGAGAGGACACCCTCTGAGTTCTTTGGTGCTATATAACTACAACATATGCCAGCACAGTCAGCTAAAGACACTGGTTAACACGATCAGTCTTTTGACCCTGACACCAAGACAGTTGTGGCGCATAGAGGAAAAGTATTGTAAAAAAAAAACAAACCTGTTGCTTAATGTCTGATCACTGTCATCAGTTACAAACACACATCTGATGATGACATTAATTATTGATGTTTATTCTGTTAGTGTTACTCTCAGAATTAACGTAATATTCACTTTACATACATGTTACATACATGATCATAAATATGAGTGCATTGTTTTTAAAGAAGAGATATTGCAGTGGGTGAAGCAAGTTGTGCAATTCTATGTACAAGTACCTTTGTGACTTCTTTTAGTGAAGACATTCAATACCTTATATCTTCACATGTGGTAGAAGGTCACACATATCAGCTGGTCGGCTTGCTCATAGTGAACTCTCTAACCCCACAGGTGAGCCGTCTGTGAGCCTCTTGGCACATTTCAACAGCCAGTAAATGTTTGCATTGTGCTTGTCACGAAAGGCAATGGGAGTTAGAAACTCTCAAGCTTTTGACACAACTGAACACTGTCAAAATTCACCTCTACTATAATTTATTAAGCGATTAACATTACTGTTGCCAATTAAAACACTCTCATTGACTAACTTGATGGGCTTTATTAAATTATATGTGAGAAATGAATATTATAGATGAAATTTAATTTGTTTTGTTGATGAATTTGATCATCACAGCACATCTGTAAGGGGTCTCTGGCAGTTCAGTGGTGTGATCCACACAGATGGAGCTGAATGTGAGCCCAAATCCTCAGGAAGATGCTTTGGGTTGTAAAACAGAAGTGCTGAAAGGATAAGGCAGTAATCAGGGACATCATAGCACAAAAATAACTAATGTTCAGCTGTCTATTTGCAGGAAATATATTTTGTTTTATTTCATATTTTTGCTTAATACCATTTTTCTTGAGTTGTTCCATACTGTAAATGTCCTATATGTTCACAGCTGTTTTAACGCTTTTCCAAAATAAGACCAGCAGTCCATATTTCAAGCATCTGAATTGGTTTACAAATTGAGCTTTGTATGTAAACTTGACTTGTCTTGGGTCTTGCCTCGTGTGCAACATAGAGCGTTAACCGTACCTTTATACATCATGTTATCCCAGGTAAAAGAGCTTTGCCTTATTAAAAACTGAATCATCACTTCAACTTGTAAGTAAAGAGAGCAGTAACAGTCTTGTTGTTGTTCTTGATTTTTGAGGAAGCCTTTATCTGACTGACTGCACTTGGATGAACTTTGAACATGAGGCGGTTCCCACAAAACTTATTTGCATTTGTTTGCCACAGTTTCCCTGCTGATTTTAGTACAATTAAAAAAAATGAATTTCAGGAGTTTGTTTACTAGTTTATACTCATAGTGTAGTTTATATTGTCCTCTTTTCTTTTACTGCAGTTCATTGTATATGTATTTATACTTTTTTTTTACTATAACTCTTGTATTTTATCTCTGGTTTTGGTGTTTTTACACGATCTTCAGTGTTTTCTCATAATGAACTTATGATAATATTTCCTCAGTTCCTCACTCCCACAGTTCTGTTTCATCAAGGTCTTTGATATAGTTATTTTTTCTTGTTTTTATCAATATGGGTTTGTTTGTTCTAGTTGGTTTTATATATGTCTGTCTTGCATGATTTTGTTTTTATTGTTGTTTTTGTGCATGTAAAGCACTTTCTGCAACGTTTTTTTGTATGAAAAGTTCCATACAAATAAAGTTTGATTGATTGATTGAAAGTATTTTTTCAAATGTAGAGAGAGCACTATCTCTCCTGTGAGAGAGTGCAGTTTCAGCACATTTAAAGTAACACCACTGTGTTTGAATACAGTGACTACTTAATTTTTTTTATGATTCTGATGTTTACAAAACTTTATTTTGAATTTAACTTATAAAAGATATTGTTTTTTATTCAACTCTAATATTTGGTGTAGTGGTAAATAGCATGATGTATGAAAAAGTAAAAAGGCACGCAAATGGTTAATGGCTTATATTACACTTTTCTAGTCTCTACCCATTCATACCCATTCACTCACTGATGGTTGAAGTATCTATGTTGGTTGTCCATCAGTATCGGCTAACAAATTAGCGCCCTTTTGTACTCATTTTCATGCCACTGACGCAACTATGGGTTTATTGTCTTGCCACACATTATCATGTGACAGCCAGAGCTGGGCTCGAACCTGCAACCTTCTGAATACCAATCAAGCATACTATCAGACTGTGCTACTGACGCCCCAGTGCATGCTTTCTGTTTTTACAGAGACTTGAGGTTAAAAGGTTTTTTTTACTCCATACATTTACTTTTTAAAACAATAACTTGCCTTATGGTGCGTTCCATTGGCTCGACTTCCTCTGTAGAAATTCTGACCTATGGGGCCATTCCCAGTGAGGTATCTGATTTGCAACTTTGATATTTCAGCATCAGAGATGAAATGGAATACAACATCAGTACCGGCAGCCTACACGCACGTATGCAATGAATTGTAGAAGTGAACCATTTAAAAAAAAAAAAACTCAGATAAACCCAAGAATGTGTAAAAATGGGACCAAGGTTCCAAAAATTACAGAAATGTGTTTGTTTATTAGGATATTAGGATGTTTGGTTGGTGATAATTCAAAACATTACGCCAAATAGACTTCTAAACTTTCTTACACACGTTTTGAAAAGCTCCCCTTAGCACAACACTTTGTGCCTTTCAGCTCCCATTATGTGCTCTTTAATCTCCAACCAAGCCTGTTTCTAATATGGAAGTGCAATGCTCTTGTTGCTCTTAATACTCTTAAACTACAATCCTCTCCTTTTTAAAGGGGGTGTTGGTTGACAAGGCTTTTGATAAACTTTTACATTTGGTGTATAAATTAATTCGGAAATGTTTCTCCTGAAGTTGACTATCCAGCACAGAAATCTTAAAAAAGGAGTCAGGATGACAGAAGAATGCTGACTTAATACCTCTGAAGGATATTCCCTCCAGCAAGTGGCCGGTTGTTGCTGCTGATTATTCAATTACAGCTACAGAGCACAAAGAGGGTCTTGTGCTTTAAGCTGTCATCATCCCTTCCCACATGGACTCAGGAAACATGTTTACAGTACACTCAAGCATCACGTTGAGATAGTCCTCTGCTTTCTCAGCTTATCATTAGCGTGCTTACTGGGGTTTTAATTCATGCTGTGTAAACACAGGAACAAACCTACCCACTGTGCAGGGATTAGAAATTGATGAATAAACATCTCTCACTTTGGGTGATTGTATCATTCTTTTGTTAACGTGTTGAAATGAGTCCATCAGTTTAACCCTGAATGACTTTGTACACTGAACACATATGCTGCTCTTCTGTTTATTGTCTTTCAGATTACTCACTACAAACAGTATCCTCCAAATGTCAGCAAAATCTACTCGTACTTCGAGTGCAGACGCAAGAAAGGCTCCAACTTCAGTGAAGTGGTTTTCTTTGGTCTACAGTATCTGCTGAAGAAATATCTCACAGGTACATGCTCATCTTCCCCTCTAATAAGACAATAATAACTGTGGGCATTTGTTTGTTAGGGTTGGGTAGTTCACTGAGTGTTAGAGACAAATCAATTTATTGTCAAACAAGATCATGGCGTTGTTTATAATGAAAAGGTTTATGTTGATGTCCATTGACAAAGGGCCTTAATGGTCATTTCAAAGTGTTCACAAGGAAAAAACACCAACAGTAAAACGCTAAACGACCTTAAGGAAGTGTTTTTAAAGAGTTAGGTCCAAGCAGATTGATGGTTTTCATTGAAAATCCAATTATATTGATATTTGATGGATTATATTTTCATTATAAAAACCCAATTATATTGAAAATAGTTTGATTAGTTATTTTATTCAAGTAGCATTTATCAAATCGAATTATGAGAAAAATTCAGTCATGTTTATAATTGATTTTATTTAAGTAAAATTTTAACAATGTATTAAAATGAAAATCAAACCATCATAACTGAATGATTATTCATTTTATTTAAATAGCATTTACCTGTAAATTATAGTCACACCAAATTACATTGAAAATTGATTATTTATTTTAAGTAGCATTTGCCAATGTATTAAAATGACAAATTACATTTATGAAGACCACAGCAACAATAAAATCTTAGACAAAAAGTCTTAGACAACAAATACTGCGTGATTTATCATTTTATAGTTATTAAAAAGTGCAGGCAAAGTTTTCCAAAACTTGCCAATAAATTTGTGCCATGAAGACACTGTTCATATTTGTGGCTATACATATGATTCATTATGTTTTGTACTCTTTGATACCAACAATCAGGGCTGCTCATGCATGGTAAAAAGTATAATCACGATTATTTTACTGGTTTCAAGATTAGAACAATTGATCATTTGTTTTTGAAACAACTCTATTTGTGTGCATTTTTTTAAATGATTAAAAATAAATTATTTTTATGTATATATTTTTTTCTATAATCATATCAACATTTGCTGTTCTGGTATTGTAATAACTATTTGTCATCTACCAACAAAAGAAAACTAGAGTGTTTTGCCTCTTACTAAACACAATACCAAGATCAGATTTTCTGCTGATGTTGCCCAGCCTAATTATTTGTTCCTATATTTGGGATGCTTTTTTACCTTTGATAAAGCACATATACAGCAATTCAGAAAAAAATGGTCTGTTAGAATGTTCAAATAAACATGATTAGGTTATTTAAGACATATAAAATCATTAAACTGATCTCACCATGTCAGCATGACTGTGCCATTTTGCTGAACTTTGGAAGAATGATGATCACTGAGTAATGCAGTGCAGGGTGTTGGCCTATGAAGCGCTCTAAATGGTTCTCAGTTTGCCCTTTTCGTTTTCCAACTCCAATAACGTGCTTTAGATATTTCACTTGACTGACAAAGACAAAACATTTGTTTCTACTGTTATTCAAAACTTTATTCAAGTGCAGCTATAATTCAGGATTTGATGGTATTTACATGTTAAATTGCTGTGGTTTTCAAGTCAAAAGCCATGCAAAGCAACTTAAAGGGCCTTGGCTTTTAATTAGATCAGCTTTTGTTTGGAGCTTTTTGGTATAAAGCAAAGCAGGAAAAGGGAACACAAACCTGATCTGATTGGCACAGGGCAGTTAGAAAAGAGGAATGCTTTTTATGAAATCAGCTTTACAGTAACACTGCTGTTTACATGCAGGGAAAACTATTTCATGCTTCCCCAATGATAAATAGAAGCATTGTGTAAGTGGAGATTTTAAGGCCAGGTAACAAGCTTCTTTAATGTACGACTCAGCATGCAGCGAATATTTCCTTTGAATTCACACTGCACTGTGGAAGCTTTGCACTTAAAATGAGTGGCTTATAAACAGTTTATTTTCCAGCAAAGAAAAAAACAGATAAAGTTCAGCAGTTTGATATTTTCATATCCAGATGATTATTTGATGGCAGTGTTGGGCAGGCAGTTTTCTGTGGAAGCCTGGAGCAGATATTTATCAAAATAACACTGGTTTTCCCATTATAACAAGTCAGTTTCACAAGGTATTAAAAATATATCTGAAATATACCCTAAATAGCTCAAGATAATAAAAAAACAAAGTTAAAATGGAAGAAAAATGACTACAAGTAACTCATAAATGCAAGGAAACTTCAAAATGAAATCTAATGTTCTTCAAGGGCTTTCATAAGTTTCCGAATAACAAGTCCATACATAGTTTTCTCCCTGTATGAAACTCTGGTTGTTCTTGTGCTTCTAAAGGCCAAGTGGTGACAGAAGAGAAGATTCAGGAGGCCAAGCTCTTCTATCAGATGCACTTCAGACAATCAGTGTTTGATGAAGAAGGCTGGAGGAAAGTCCTTGAGGTAAACTGGTTCTGGTTCAGTCCGTCATCCCAGATCCACTGTCACAGGAAAACTCATTTTATGTAAATAACCTAAAATAAATGTCCTTTTTAATGTGTCAGAAACATGATGGTCGACTTCCTGTCCGGATTAAAGCCGTCCCAGAGGGAAGGATCATTCCAAGAGGGAACGTTCTCTTCACTGTTGAAAACACTGATCCAAACTTTTACTGGCTCACCAACTACATCGAAGTAAGCACACAACTGTTTTTAATGAACAAAAAGATTCCAGATGTGTGCATTTAGTTGTACTATTGTTTATAGTGAAATAGTTTGAATTTGTGAATATTTCAGTTTTATGTGGATTAAAAAGACTTATAGATTTTAGGTCATGCATGTGTTTCAGTTCCCTGCATCATCCTGAAGCTCATGCAGTTCACTTCATTTTAAACTATAGAAAAATTCACTGAGCTACTTAAGTGTGTGTAAGAGCTTCCTAAGATTGACCAGCACCAGGTTTTATGAGCTGAGCACTAATAGACAGTGACATTGAGTGTTCTTTTTCAGTTTGTCTAACAGTTTCACTTTGACTGTATTTAATGTTGCAAGCATGTAATGGCTGTAGCCTGGCTTCCCATAGCAACACAAATGCAACAAACTCTGTGCTCAAGCTTGATGACGTATTTCTGGTTGCTCTGAGGGTCGGCTTTCAAGTTGCCCCTTTACGTCCGTCTCTGTTTACATTTACTAAAGGACGGCAAGTTTCTTGTGGTGCCTGCAAGATTCACCAAAGGTAAACATCAACAGTTTACACCCCATCATTGATGCCTGTTCCCCTGCTGGCCTCTCTCCCAGATCAGCAGCAGCCCCTTTGAAACAATTAAAAAAAAAACAGAATAAAGGTTAAATATTTATTGCAACTCAATGAAAGGATTTGGCTCAGGCACCAAGCAGCTTAGCAATAGTTGCCATGGGAAGGGACTCTTTGATTGGTTGGTCAGTGAACTTATCGGAGAGCTGATGAAGGGTTAATTGGAAAAATGAAAAGTACACTAAAAACCTAAACATTTGCTATTTCCTCACATAATCCTCATAAACATAGGTGAGGAAAAATTGCCATTCCCTGTGCACCCAAAATAGACTGAAATGATAAATACAGATCAGTAAGTTTCTTGTTACAGCATCTATGCATGTTCACATTTTAAGAATATATCTCAGACAAGTTAAGCAAAAAAACGTCTGTTCCTCTGGTGTGTTCTTTTTAAAGAGGTCATATTTTGCCTAAAATCATGCTCATAAATTCAGTTTTGATGACTGCAAGGGTGTGTTAACAATCACTACGGTTAAAAAATAACTTCTAGTTTTCATCTGCAGTAGCCCTGATAGTGCTGTACTCTCAGTCTCTGAGAAGCTCAGAGCTCCTGCACCTTTAAGGATCCCTTTCCCATGTGGATCTATTCTGATTGGTTCAAAGGTCTACTCTGTGGTGATTGGTCAGTTCAGTGCAGCTCAGCACTATGTTGCCAACAACTCTGAATTCATTCTAATATCTAACCAAGCTATGGGCCCACAAGCCAATGGGCTTAAACTGATGATGAAACAATGGTATATAAATGCTATAACATTCATGATCACGGACTTGCGGATGGAATCACGGAATTGAACATTAAACGCGGAATTCAGTATCAACACAGAATATACGTAAAAGCTTTTTTTTCTGACTAAAAATTAACCTATCTCTCCGGAAAATTCACGCTTCACTTCCTCTTCCCCTCATTAACGATGTCAACATGTCGAAGCAGCCCCCGAGACACCGGCTGAGTTGGCAAAGAAGCTTCTAAACTCCCGACTAACTCCAAAGTACAAAGCAGAGCAGTTTCCCAACGATTATTATGTGTCAGGCAAACAAATGTTTTGGAGATTTTGTTAACATACTGTTGACTGGACCTGTAAATATACATGTGAGGACCATCTGAAGAGTGAGTGTCTGTATTTCATTACTTTATACTGTGTCTCAGGGTTAAGTTTGCGTAAAATACTAAAAACCGAATTCTCAAAATATTAAAACAGAAAAAAACGGAATATGAGAAAAACTAAAATGGAATTTGGGAAAAAATAACACGGATTTTACAGGGCCCTACAATGATAGTCAGGTCAGCTGACAGTCTTGGCTGGGCCCGGGACAAGATAATATAAACTGTAATTTGATCTGTGTTTTTTCACATTATCCTGGTTCTAACATCTGCTCCCCATGTGCTTTAGACCATGCTGGTCCAGATGTGGTATCCTATCACAGTGGCCACCGTATCCAGGGAGTTTAAGAAGATCTTAGCCAAACACCTGAAGGCCACGTCAGGGAGCCTGGAGGGCCTGGACCTGAAACTACACGACTTTGGCTACAGAGGAGTCTCCTCACAAGAGGTACAAGCTCTAAACCTGACACACAAGATGGACCAGTCAATGTACTTCACTAATCCTTCTGGGAAAGAGCCCAAAGAAAGTGTTTAGGGGGGCAGAACCTTTTTTAAAGCAAATCTGGCAGGTGATTGGACCAATCAGATAAAATAGTAGGCGGGTGCAACTGTGCTTCAGAATGTGAGCCACTTCGTTTAACAAATTTTTGTCAAAACATGTTGAAAGTGGAGCAACAATATCCTTACTATAGAGAAGGTATTAGTGTTGGTGTCTTTTTTTCATTTAATAAAGAAATGTGTTCCAGATCTGATAAAACTGCACTGAAGCTGTTAGCATCTATGCTAATCTCTGTATGTGAAGTCACTTCCTGTTGTCTTGCTCATAGCTCGCACCTCGTCCTGCTCTTAAGGACGTTGATTGGGCCATCCCACTTTGGGCTGAGCTCAATTATTGTAGATTGGAGCTTGGCAAGAAGGATCTGCCTGATTACAGATATTGAATCAGGCAGATCCAGCTGCTGCGCAAAGTTAACAAGCTCTTGCTCTGCTCGTAGTTGACTTCAGCGTCTCCTTTCAGCTCACTGCTTCTGATTTTTTTATTGAATTTTGAGGCCCGTTGTTTAAAAATAACAGAGCATGTCCAGCAAAATGAATGTCACAGGTTTTAATTAAGTGAATCAGTAAATTCATGGAACTTTTCACTGGAAATCCAAATATAACACACACTAATGCTTTGGCTGTCATACTCGTGTTATCAAATTGTTGTCGGATATTTTACATCACTGATAGAAGGTTCAGAGGTTGACCTAAGAGGATTGAAAGCAAAGTCAAGCCTCAAAAGCATGAAGCAGATTTGACTGAATCTGATTCTGTTAAAGTGAGCTCTTGGGTTTGACTTTTGAAGCAGTGTTAATGTTCAGCTGAACTTTGATTAAACACTGCAGGAGCTTTTAAAGTTCAGAACAAGTGAAGAAAGTTTCAAAGCTGTGTCATTGTGTGTGTGTTTTTGCAACATAGTTTTTCTTTGCATACAGAAACACATCATTAACACTCATTCATCACAATGAACAGAAAGTAGTGAATCATCTCTCACTGACAGATTCACTGTCTTCTCTCTGATAGCTGAACGCCTCATTATCAGCTCAGCTCAGCCCTGATGGCAATCAGAGGAAGCCAAATGCTTCAATCATTTGTGATAATAGTTCTGAAAATGTTTGCTAACAATTTCTCAACAAAGAATGACAACAGTTGCATGAAAACAATCTGCAGAAGCAGTTATGGGTCATAAAAATTCATGCCGGATGGGTGTTGAGTAAGAAGAACAAAACAAAACCGTCTCTCTGACCCAGTGGGAACAACTCCAAGGATGATTTTCTGATATATGTTGTGCTGCAATGGGAGGTAACTCCTGCTGTCAGAGTGCATGATGTCTTTTCTCTGTGTTGCCAAGTGTTTTTCTCAGAGAAGTGTTATGATGGGTGTTAAAGAATAGTCTAAAATCCCATATACACTAACAGCATCAGAGCTGGTTATGCTTATGGAAGTGTTGGGGGCTGATCACACAGAGACTTGTCGACCAAGGTGCAGCTGTCCCAAAAACACCCTCAGAGGGAAATAAATCACAGGGAGTGTTTGTGGAAAGAGTCTGCATCCACAGATATTCTTGAATTGGGTTGTCTAAATGAATCTCTTCTGCCTTTGCCATTCTCAGTCAGAACTGTTCATGATATTCACAAATAAAACTCCAGTTTACTCACTGAGGGCATCAACACTTACCAGCACCTGCCTCCTTGTCTTTTTCCATCTCTGTTAATGTCTGCTTTGGCGAAGTGGGAAATGATCAAGCACTGTGAAAACAAGTCTTAAGAGGGAAAGTTGAACATTTTTCAACTTCACTGTGTGCTCAAAAATTGCTGGAAAACTGTGGCAACAGAAAAAACACCTGGCAGACGTGCTGCTAAGTCTGTAGAAAAGCAAGGTTTTACTGGCTATGCTGTTCTAGCGACGCATCCCTGTGTGGTCATGTCCTTAATCCTTACCCCATCTCAATATGTGCCAACAACAAAGTGATATTTGATCACTGACTGGACATGGAGGTGGCCTGGAATCTTTTCATCCAGACCGGTTAAATAGTGAGGACTGTTTGGCATTAAAGACCTTAAAATGCCTGTTGAAGCGGCATTGCTTTCCTCTGAGTATACAGCAGGATATTGAGGAGTTTATGAGCATTTCTGTCACACCCACATTTAAAGGGATACACCGACATTTTCTTTGTTTTCATGCCTTGCCTCACTCCCAAGTCCATGGCAAGCAGATAGACACCATTCTTTTGACTGTGTGCAGTAACAAGGATGAGACAGCCAAAGCTCACCCATTGCCAGTTAGCTTAGCTCAAACACTGGGAGTCAGTGGGAAGTGTTAGCCTGCCTCTGCCTACAGTAATCAGTTAAACTCTTTAGCAACTCTAACAAAGCCTCTGTATAGGAGTAGAAGATAATACGATGATAGTAGAGGAAAACGTAACATAACACGGTTAAAAAATGAGTCAGAACAAGCACACAGGACCATGTAGAGTTTCTGAAGAGTTTATCTGATGACCATAGGCACAGGCAGGCTAGCTATACCCAATGACTCCCAGTGTTTGAGCTAAGCTAATTAGTGCTGAGTGAGCTTTGGCTGTCTCTCCTTGTTACTGCACGCACATTCAAAAGAATGGTGTCTACCTGCTTCTAATGGACTCGGGGATGAGGCAAGACATGAAAAGAAAGAAAATGTTGGCATATCCCTTTAACACATTTTGGGTAGATGCTTTATTGATCCTGAAGGAAACTGAAGAGGGAGAGGTAGCTGAGGGATAAAGGAGGTGTGTCCATGAAGAGAATTTGTTTTAGTCTGAATATCTGCTCCTATAGTGCCATTGTAAGCTTTAAATCAATTCCACAGAAACATTATTATTTAAATTAAACTTTGAGTAACTATTTAAACAGTAAAGTTACTCATAATGTCCTCTCTCATAACTTCAGTCTGCAGCTTTAGGTGGAGCAGCTCACTTGGTGAATTTCTGCAGCACGGACACGGTAGCTGGGCTGCTGATGGCTCAGCGGTACTACAGCTGCCCGATGGCTGGCTTCTCCATCCCAGCAGCAGAGCACAGGTACATGACACGCACACACACATCTTGTTTTTAAGGGGGATGATACCAATAATCTGGTAGACTGGTCTTTAAAATGTGCGGAAACTTTAAACTGTAGAAAATCTGGGCCCTTGATTCTCAAAATTCAGAACAGGCATCAATGAAAATTAAGTTGTGTTTCTCTGTCATCCAGTACCATCATCTCCTGGGGGAGGAGCAGGGAGAAGGAGGCGTTCGAGAGGGTCCTGGATCAGTTCTCCTCAGGGCCGGTGTCAGTGGTCAGCGACAGCTACGACATCTTTAACGCCTGTAAGCACATCTGGGGAAACAAGCTGAAGGAGCGAGTCATGGAGCGAAGCCAGGACTCGTATCTGGTCATCAGGCCGGACTCTGGGGACCCCGCAGAGACTCTTATTGAGGTAAGTAGCAGGGCTGGAGTATTCTGTATCTGACTGTTTTATATCAGTGTTTATCAGTTTGGTCAACTCTAGTTTTATTTTTTACAGCTTGAATGTTTCTTTTAACATTTGTTCACTGCCTGAGGGTCTCCTCTGTCCTCAGAGTTAGAATCGTTTCACTTGTTTTCTAGTTTTGTTATTTTTAAAGGGGTCATATTTTACTTTGTTTCCTGTAATTTTGCATTGGTTCCTGAAACACATTTACAAAGTCTCTTGCTTAAAACCCACACATATACTGACCTTTGTCATGCCTATAATGCAGTCCTGTAGCTACAAGTCCTCACAGGCTGTGTCAGACCACACCTCTTTCTCTGGATGTGGCTTTGGACTTCCAGCCTCTAATGCTCACTGTTGCTACACAGACATGCCCAGATGCGTCCCCTTCATTGGAGCTGCCCTGGGCTGCACAGACATGGAGTGTCTCCATGTGTGGGAGGTGGTATTTCCCCTAATGACATCATCAGCAAAATTGCATTATATGGCACCTTGAGGTTTTTGATATTATACTTGGTAATTTCTCATGGCAAATGACAGTTGTTTTTACATCTGACATGTAAATGCAACTTTATCACCCCTCTGTTACTGCCTCTTCACAGTGGAGGCGATACGTCACAGAGGGGTGTAACTCCTTGAAACAGCAGTGTGAATTGAGCCAGTGATGTTATTCAAACAACACTTTGGCAGCTTTACATGAAAAACTGTGCTAATGCCATCCCCAAAAATAAGATGTACCCCATACAGATATGGTATAATTATTTAATTGCTTTGAAAGTGAAGGTAGTTAGCTCAAATGTCAGACTTGACTGCCATTTATGGACACCCCAAATTCTCTAGTGATTGCACAAGAGTACATTATAAATGCTGAAATAATGTAATTAAAAAAATTCTAGATAAAGTAAAGAAGTGTGCTCTAGTGTTTACTAAAAAAAAGTGTATTTCATCAAACTATTTTCTGGTGTCATAACATTAAATTCAATGAAGGCTTCTCTTCTGATTCTCCAGTTCAGACAATATGAAGCGTTTTGCTTTTGTGCAGTTAATTATGGACTGAATTATCTTTTTTACTCACAACAAGGCCTGTATGATAGGAGAAAAACAAGAAATGTGAAATACATTTGTTCAACACTGTGATAACGATATGGATTGCAACATATCTGGACTTTACCTTGGTGAGCCGTATGTGTAAACGCACACAGCCGAGCTTTTCACCTGGACTTAACCCAGGTAATTTACTCCAACCCCCCTAGTGTTATTTCCATATAAAGCCCAAGCTGGTGGTCTACCTGACATTATCCTGATAACATCAGGGTTGTATGTGTGAAAGGGGCTTTATTGTCCTGGCTCATGCTTTTTACCCTGTATTATACAACACTTGTAGCTGCAATCTGATTTTTCTGGATCTAAAAGAAATCTAAAAAATTTTATCTCCATGAAACGTGCAAACATAGATCTAACGGTAGCTTATAGCCAGTTTTAGCCTCATCTGATGTTATTTAGATAAATTCAGACTGTTGCCATGTATTTCTGTAAGGCTCATGCAAGAAATTGCACAACACAACTTAAAAATAGGGCTGTAAATGTGTTAGTTGACTGGTCGACTCATTGGTCGATAAGTGCTGGGGCAAACAGAACTCTGATTGGTCGACTAATCGTATTTTTTTTCCCGCTTCAATTTATTTTTTCCCGCGGTGATTTACAGTCATCAGGAGGAACATTCCAAGTGCTAATGGGGGTGTTTTCAGACCACCCCGGTTTCACAGGTAACTTGCCTGTCTCAGAACACCCCCTTGTTTTCACCACTTTGGATTCGCCCACCATCTGGAGACCTGGCTGGAGACAGGAGGATTGAAGAGCGTCTAAGTTAGCCTATTCAAGGTCCGGTGGTTTGCTGAGTATTTATTTTTATTTTGAGTATCCTTCTCTACCACCCGCCAAGACGCGCTCCGCCGAGACGCGCTCCGCCAGGCCAAGCCGAGCCGTCCCCGCGCAGGAGGGTTTCCCGTCAGAGTCGGCCTTGCCCGACCAAGACGCGCTCTGCCGAGCTGCGCCAACCCCGCACAGGAGGGTTTCCCGTCGGAGTCGGACCCAGCCCCGCAAAGACGCGCTCCGCTGAGCCGCGCTGTGCTGAGCCATCCCCGCGCAGGAGGGTTTCCTGTCAGAGTCGGACCCCGCCCCGCCAAGACGCGCTCCGCCGAGCCGCGCTCCGCCGAGCCGCGCTCCGCCCGAGCTGCGCCGACCCGCGCAGGAGGTTATCCTGTCAGATACGGTCCCACCCCGCCGAGCTGCGCAGAGCCCCCCCCCATTAGTTGATTTTTGGTCGACAATTTCAGTGTGTCAGTCGACCAACAAATTCTTTGGTTGATTACAGCCCTACTTAAAAACAACGTTTTTTACGCCCCAAAATGTGCTTCTCAGAAAAGCTACTTTTTTGCCAACTGTTTCTTAAGAAATTTAAACAAGACAAAATGCCAGGGCCAGTGACTTTGGCTTTATCATTCTTAGATAAATCAGAATTGCTAAAATACACAGCATGCTCACGTCTTTTTAATGATTTTGACTTTTGGAAAACAGTGAATACAAATAAGATCTCAACTGGACTTTTCAGTCTTTTTCTGAAAGGACCTGAAATAGCTTTTTCAAATTGTTTTGACATTTTTGGGCAAGAAAGTGTTGCTTCTTTTGGTTTTGTCTCATTTGTAAACATTTTCATATTCAAGTATCAAACTCACCTAGGCTGCATGGAAGCAGTTA
Organism: Cetoscarus ocellatus; assembly: GCA_037902135.1. NCBI lineage: Eukaryota > Metazoa > Chordata > Actinopteri > Labriformes > Labridae > Cetoscarus > Cetoscarus ocellatus. The sequence goes on along the minus strand of JBAMNC010000579.1, from coordinate 364,975 downwards.
TAAAAAGTGTCATTTGAACAAACTTTTGAAAACATTGTATCATGACCATTCTATTATCAATTACATTTATATGATTTCTGCATTATGAATCCATAATTACTGTTAAATGAAGTTTTACCATTTACTCTGTCTAAAACATGATCATGTCATTTTGTAGGTCATTAAGATCTTGGAGGAGTGTTTTGGCAGTTCCCTGAACTCGATGGGATACAAGGTTCTGCCCTCTTATCTGCGGATTATTCAAGGAGACGGCATTGACCTCCACTCAGTAGATGAGGTAAGAAAAAGCATTATGTGTTGACTCTTTTATTCTTACTGTATCTTTTATGTTTTGATTTAATAATAGTGTGAGCAATCTTCTCTCTGGTAATGATGACTTATGACTATCGTACTTATCTCTGATCTCTACTTGCCCACGCTGGTTTTCATGGCTTCACAATTCATGGGAAAAAATAATTTCGTTTTCAAGAAACAAGGGTAGGAAAACTCTCTGAACTGTAGACTAGCCTGTAAGAACTTTGCTCCCTGGAGAGTCTCTGTGTCCTTCTATAAGAGCTGCTGCCACAACACCAGAGTCTAGATGATGGTCAAAATAAATGGCCTATGTTTGGAAACTGGAGCAACAATAATGGAAATAATAGTCACCAAATTCAACAGATTCTCATTTTTAATTATTAACATTTGCAAGCAATCACCAGCAGCCTAAAAGTTCTCAGGCTTGTTTACAATACTCCTGCTGTATTTGTGATCAAGTATCTGCAGTTATTGACAGAATTATGTAGGGATACTTGATAATGGCAAAACGTGACTTTGATTTTAGTTAGGATTATAAAACAATTACTTACTGATTTTACATCATCTGCATAACTGTTATAAATCCAACTAAAACACTCATCAAACTTTATCATTCTAACACTTCAAACAACACAATCAATGAAAACAAATTAATAAATCTTATTAAACAAGCACAACAGGGATGTGGTGCAGTGACTGTTTAGTCTTGATTATCTCATTTTTTAATGTAGGAGGCACAAACTGACATGAAAGTCAAAACAGGATTATTTCCTGCCCTTTTTTCTTCTATCACGTGACTGTTTTGTGAAAAGGAGTGTGTTACTTTTATTGCTGCTTTTTATTAAAACAGCAATGATTGTTTTTTTACTTTACAAAATCAAAACGTACCAGAGTTTTAATCAGAGGGTTGAAGCAGTACAGTTTGGACAGTTAATGTACCTTTGTGTATTATTATTATTATTGTTTTTTGTTGTTGTTATTATTATTATTATTATTATTATTATTATTGTTGTTGTTGTTGTTGTTGTTGTTGTTGTTTTGGTTTGGTTTGGTTCTGTTTGGGTCAAAAGATCATTGTATTGTTTTTTCTTTTTTTTCTTTTTTTTTCTTGTATGTCATTGCTAGAAAAATTATTAAGGAACTTAAGTTTTTTTTATTTCAAAACTATTTTTAAGACTTTTAACTAAAACAAAACATCTTTATACTTTCTGTGTTTATTTAGAAAATAAAATAAAGAGGCTACACCCACAAACAAGTTTAGTTATTTAGGTTCTTTAACATAAGTGCATTTTACTTTTTCTCAAAGTAAAGGTTAGAACAAGCATCATCAAATAGTAGACTGGTCTAAGGCCTGCCCTTCTGTCTTGGCCTTGGCTGATTTTACTAATATTTTTGATATTAACACGTAACGGGCTTGCGGTGCCATTAAATTTCATACAAAAGCTAGCTATATTCTCTGCTGGGAGGATCACCCACCCATGAATTTGTCTGAAAGGGTGAAACATGATGCTTCTAAGCCAAAGAGTCAGACGAGTCTACATGAGCCAAAGGGGAGGGTGTGTGAGTGAAGAGAGAACAGACACAGACCAGAACGCTCCTTTAGTTTCAGTATGCTTTGGAAGATAAAATATGGTCGTATGGGATTTCTCACACATCTCCACAGGAGTTACACCAACTTGAATCTTTCTCGGGACACAGGAGGATTTAGACACGGAGAGCCAATGTTGATCGATTCATCAATAGTCCTGATGCAGTATTATTAACTGACTGACAATGCCCCAGTGACTCTCACTGCTGTAGATCTGGAATGAACATGTCGATACACAATGACTGTTCAGTTTTTAAGATAGGATTAGACTGTTAAATCATTACAATCAATCAAGTGATTTAGTGTTATTAATTTGTACTGAGTAATATCAGTCAAGATAAGTCAGCATGATGATCCAGACCTTTGCTCGAAGAAAAAAAAGATCTGGAACTGTACCCATATTTTAATTAATGAAACCTGGCTTAGTTGGAGTTAAATCAGCATTTTATTACATAAGTGTCAGTATTCTCTAAATTATTTAGAATAAACCTCCCTTAAAATCAACTTTTATTTTAATGTTATATGTAATTAAAATAAAATTAGAGGCTTTTACACAAATCTGTCCGTTCAAATGCTCAAATGCCACAGGGTAGGTTGGCCAAACAAAAAGCAACGCAGAGGTGCTTGGAACTTTGACTCTGCAAGAACTGAAGTAAGTTTGTGCACCTGTGGTACGATAAAATGTCACTTTGTCTCAAAACTTAGTAGCAATATTAATAAGCCCCAGTGTACGTGCATTGTCAATCACCCTCTTCACACCATCATCAGCAGCCAGAGGAGCCTGTTCAGCCCAAGACTGCTCCTTCCCTTCAGGACCAACAAACCTTACAACTCCTCACTATGGGGGAGAAGTTGTAACCGAAAAACTGAAGACGAGAAGGAGCAGTAGTAGCCAGCCAGAAGCCATATTTCTGTTTTTATTTATATTTATTTATATTTCTATTCATATCTATCTTTTTTTTATATATCTTTTTGTCTGCTATAAATGGTGCTACTGGAATCTTAATTTCCCGGAGGGAGTCTCCCAAAGGGATAAATAAAGTTCTGTCTAATCTAATCTAATTGGGTAATTCTTAGTAAGCAAGAGTTCCTTACACAGGTGTGGACTCACAGGCACAAACAGGCAGAGCTGATGCAGAAAAAATATGCCTGAAAGGTAGTTAGATACAAAACCTAAAATACGTCGGTTAACAAGTGCTTATTGAATTGTGAATAGGTTCGACATTTTTTAAAGAATTGTTTAATTGCTGCATCACTCATTAATATTTTTATAAATTTAAAATCTCAAAAATAAAAAATAATAGGTAATATGGACCATAAAGGAATTGTAGCTCCACCCCCAAAAAAGTGTTTTTCCTACAAACTACCTCACACGCTGCAGCTTGAGTTCTGCTTTAGGCTGTCATGCTACAATATCCCTGTACCTTGCTTTACATTAATTAAGTATTAATTTATTTAGTTTTTGGAAAAACATGCCCTTTAACTATTCATTTTCCTGCTCAGCCAGCACTAAGCACAGACTTTAACGCTCTTACCCATAAAATGACAATGTTACTAAAGTGTATGATCCTGCCTAAATGTCATACATGAATCATGTTGATGTTTGTTGTTTGCTCTGTTTGTTTTTTTTTGTAGATTCTTGAGAAGCTGAGCGATGAAGGCTGGAGTGCTGAAAACGTCTTCTTTGGTTGTGGCAGCGCTTTGCTTCAGAAACTAAACCGAGACACACTCAACTGTGCCTTTAAATGCAGTTACGTGGAGAGTAACGGCAAAGGGGTAAGTGGGGGGATTTTTGCTTTATCCAGAGGAGCTACATCATTATTTAAAGGGTCTTGATCCTTATTTAATGACATCACTGATTATTATAAACTATTGTTCACAAACAGGACCCTCAGTTTGAAAAATAACTGGGTGTCTGTGTTCTTATGATCATTTCATGCATTTGGTTTCACCAGTTTTAGAACAATTTTTCTCGTTTTTGTTGTTTTAGATGGACGTGTACAAGCAGCCGGTGACTGACCCATCCAAAGTTTCAAAGAGGGGACGTTTATCACTGAGGAGAAACTCAGATGGCTTCATAGAGACCTGTAGAGAGAGGGGCAGGAAAGCCGGAGGAGGTCAGTACCAGGATTTCATTGTTTTCCCTTCACATGGCAATAGACACTAGCTGTCACATAAGCTGAACCAAGCATTCTGGTTCAGTTTGGCTCGACACAGTACAATATTACAGGTGTTTCCACAGTCAGATGAGGAGCAAAGATACTCAAATAGCCAACCCAAACCAGACTGACCCTTAAGGGTCAATCTGAAAATGACAAGAATACAAATGAGCCGTGGATTTTGAGTGATTTGTTCACTTTTGTTGCTGTGAAGAATGTCAGACCACTTCACTGTGTCGTGCTACTGTGACGTCACACATTTACGTATTTCTCTTCCTGGCTCACATCCCCTCAAGTGAAGGTGCAGCTGGCGGTGCAAACACGAACAAGATCAGGGTTCACCGCTCCAAATCAATCCAAACTGGAATGAACCAAGCCAGACCACTCTGCAGGAATGAAGCTTCAAATACTAATGTATCAGCCAGAATATAGAAGCGGGTATAAAGATTCAAATGTTTCTCTCTCTTTTACAATTTGTTTTATATTAATTCTTATTGCGACCTCTGGCACCCCCAAGAGATAACAAACAGTGCTTAGCAATATCTCTGGAACATGTATCAGCTGTTTATTAAGACAAAACTCACTCTTTTGTCAATTCATAAAGGGCTCCAGGACAAAAATAGCCATACAAAAGTTTTTAATTCACCCTTGAATTTGAATTTATTTCAAACATGTATACAAAGAAATAAAAATAGAAAAATACCATTCACATGCAAAGAAATAAAGTAATTATACATGTTCGAAAGGAGTATGAAGAAGTAAATACTTTTTGAATTCCTACCCCTTATTACTGTTTCTTATGGGTCGTATTAAAATATATTCTGCTTAAACATCTATGCAAATATATATAACATACGTACACTACGAAAAAATATCATCCATATAAATATGTTTATACACATATACACCTGCAAAACATATGATATGTAATAAAATATACATATAACATATAATTATCAGTATAGACATAATATACACTACATAAACATCTATATAAATATAGTTTGTACCTATGCACAGAACAAATACATACTTACATGTATAAACATATTATGTAAATATCTCTTGAGGCGCAGTTTTGTTTGTTTTTTTTATGTTTTTGTGGATTCACAGTGACAAACACATAACTAATGACGCTTCAAAAATGTAGCGAGGATGTTAGTAGACCTCCCTTTTTGTCTCCTGTAGAAAGTGCCAAATTTCTACATCTCTTGTTTTCTTGACATAAGTGTCCAATCAGGAGCAGCCAAAGGTCAACAAGAGAAAAAAAAGTAACATGTCACTTTCCAAAGAAGTTACAAAGGAAGTCAGAAAAATTACATCCAAGGGTGGCACATATAACTCAGTGGAGTAAAAACAAGTCTGGAAGAAGAAGTGTCGGTGTGTAAATGTTTCTGTTGTGAGATTCTTTTCATACTTTTATTTTTTTGTCAGAATAGCCAGGGCTTCAGGGAACTGTATTGATTTGTGCAAAGACTTGTTCATAATTTCTCTGCACATGATTTGTATAAAGTTGTATGAGATGAAAATTCTGTTTCAGTTTTATAAATGTTATTATTTTTTGAATCTTTTTGATCATACAACTTTTTTTACACGAATGCGACTCCTGTGCTTTCTTCACTTCACTGGCTTCCAATTAGGCACAGGATTCACTTTTTATTTGTTTTAAAGTCTCTGAACGGGCTTGCCCTGAAATACCTGTCTGACCTTATGAAGGTGCATCAGCCCTCCAGAGCCGGTAGGTCTTTTACGTTCCTCGACCCTTTTTAAAAACTAGAGGAGATCGAGCCTTCACATTTGCGGCTCCAGCTCTGTTGAACGCATTACCTTTCACTGTGCGGACTGCGATTAGCCTCTCCACTTTTAAAACACTGCTTAAGACGCACTTGTTCACTTTGGCCTTTGGTGGAGTATACTCACTTTTGTTGTGTTTTTTATTTGTTGTGTTTCTCTGTATTGTTTGTTTTTAATGGTTTTTATTGTTTTATTGTTTCTGCCTATTTAACTGTGAAACACTTTGATAGGCCAGTGGCTGTTTTAAATGTGCAATATAAAAAAAGCTGACATTGACATCAGTACAGCATAAATATTCAGATAAACCAGGTCATCTTCAAATAAAAAGATGTCTTTAGTTTGATTGTGCATGACGGGGTTGAGGTTTTAAATGCATTATAGCAAAACAAGTCCAGGTGGAGGATCAATCCTTGCAACTCCAAGCCATTTTCTGCATTTTCTACTACGCTAAAATGTACCTACCTATTATAGGTCAATTGCTAGAAATCTTAAACAAACCATGTTAATACCTGAAACGTTCCTAATAAAAATACATGCCTGTGTCTTCTTGAAGTGTATAAACCATTATCTCTCCATTACCAAAACAAGAAGGCTTGAAAGTGGAACATTAAAGCATTGATAATATGTCCAGTGATAAGATGTCAAAGTGCTTACAGTCACCGCAGTGCTTCATTTTTAGCTTGTTTTATTTTAAAATTCAGTCGTTCGGAGGTATTGGCCCCATCTGCAGCATTGAGCTGCCCAGTTTCTGTGCCAGTTCTCCCCCTACAGGGGCAGAGCTGACTGGAATCACAGCAGAATCACTGAATCACCCCATTTTAAGTCTGAACTCCTATTAAAGAAACAGCTTAAGAGAACTCTGAGCACTCTTTAAAACTCAAAGTGAGAACAGATATTTCTTTGTGCCCTGAAGTGAAGTTTGAATCGTCTTTAAAGTTTAATCTGATCGTCTGCCCCCTGTTATGTGATGGCTCATCTGTGAGTGCTCTGTGCTCCTCAGGACCTGCTGGTGACTGTGTTTGAAAACGGCGTCCTAGTGAAGGATTACTCCCTGGAGGAGATCAGGAAGAACGCCCGGCTGAGAGACGAGGAGGTGAACCCCACGCTGCACAACCACGAGCAGGAGCTGCTGCACAATCACATCATGAACGGCATTCATTAGAAGAACCACAAGCAAAACCACCTTTAACAATGCAAATCATGTTAGTGTTTGACGGAGTGAACTGGGATGAAGACTCGAGTGTTTTTAAAAAGTTTAACATCAAAGTTTTAGCAAGGCATTTTTCATGGGAGTGATAAACTGTTCGCTGTCATCGCCAAGCACTGCCACCCACACATCATGCAGAGAAGACCCAATTACACATCAGATCATTTCACTTTCATTTCCCACTGCCAGGAAAATAGTTTTTTTTTTCAGCCAGTACACCACCCTGTGAGGGTCGTGACCAGCTCCAAGGCTCAGGGTGGATATGAAATTCTATTCAAGACTTCTAGATACATATTTCCACATTACATTTGCTATTTAATCTTCGGAAGTAGGCGTGCGTTTCCTTTAGGATATTTTCTAAGCTTTTAGTATGACTCATGATCAACTTCAGACCAGAAATGACCAAAATTAAAAAATTTTACTGCCTCAATTAGAACAGAGAGGCAGCCAAAACTCATTTTCACAGCAGGAGGTCACACAATATCACACTCTAGTGTCTTCTGTAGGGATGGGAACTGAAAACCATTTCCAGCTGAGAATGGGTTAAGAAGTCGTTAAAGGACTCAGTATCTATCCATCCATTCTCTGTGGGGTGCACAGGGTAGGGTACACCCTGGACAGGTCGCTAGCCAATCACAGAGCCACATAGAGAGAATAAAACCAACCCTCTCGCTGTGAGTCAAGTGCACTCCCTGCTGTGCCACCATGCCGCCAGAATCAATATTATTTGTCCTTTTAAAAAAAAAAACGACCCCTTGTCAAGTTCTTTCCCACTAGAATCTGGCTTTGGGAGTTGAGGACGTCATGCTCTCGTCAGAGATGGTCAGCCCAAAGGCGGGAGACAGAAGCAGTCAAAAGTGTGGCTTAATGATACACAATGTGACGCTTACTGCAAAACATCCAGTGCGATTTCAAGCCAGGGTGGAAACACAAGCTACATACTGCATCATTCATCTTTGCAGAATAGCTCTAAACACCAGAGGAACCATCGCTCTAGTGTTGTTGGCCCTGAAAACCTGTCGACCTGCTGTTCACACAAAGAAAGTCCACAATTGATAAGGGACTCAAAAAAGAAGCAGAATCGATGATGACGTTGGGATCAGTTAAATCTTGTCAATTTCCATCCTCAGTCTTGTGGATGTACACTGAACATTCGCTGGTCAGCAGTGTCTCCACGACATGATTTTGTCTCATCTCAGTCCTGTTAAAGCCTCTGAGGAGGTGATGGGAAAAAAAATGTGCCAAGTACTGGATACACCCTCTTAAGGAAAACCAAGTTGAGCTGATACCACTTAGTTGAAATACTCCATTATATTTTTGTGGAGATTCCTTCCCCTTACACTGCTCAGCAGGTGATAACACAGCTGAAGGGGTTGGCGTCCCTTGCTTCCTGATCCTTGGGGCAAAAGGTTTGCACCGTTAAACTTTGTTAGTGGAGTGGTCAGGAATGATGAATGGTGAAGTGTCGGCCCAGCATAGGCTGCAAACCTGACCTGACCCAGCAGCCAAGATGAGTTTACAAAACTTCAGATTATATTTTTGTGTTGGGGCTGATGCTGCTGTTTGATGAGTTTCATCATCAAAGCATAGGTGAGTGCAGGTAAGCTAACATAAAACTATGGTGTTAGGATGACAGTCAGCAGTCACTTTCAGCCAGTGTTCTGGGATAATAATGTTGGTAAAAGCAGAAATACTCAGCTGAAGTTAACACAGTGTATCATAGAAGGATTACAAGAAGTATTTTCTTTTGTTCCCTGCAGGGAGTGCAGAGTGTTTATGACACTAATAATATCATTATCCTCATAATGCTGCTTTAAGAGTTGTTTTCTGAGATGGGGTTCTGGAGAGTACACCTGGACTTCTCTGCTTGTTGGTTTGTACCTCTGATTAAACATCATCTGTCTTTTTGTTTAAAAAGTAAAACAGTTCAGTAGGCGGCATCTGAGCCCAGCTGCTGCTCTGTAGCTTACAGCAGGAAGAAGGTTGTCTTTTACTGCCTGGTGGGTGTCCATAGGAGCCATGCATAGTGTATGAAATGACGCTAAAAGCCATACAATGCACAGTTCTTGATATTTATGCAAGCTAATTACACAACATGTGCATGATTTAGACAAGATTGCTTGACTACCTCTTGTGTAGATTTTTTAGCTCCTATAAAGAGACTAAACACTTTTGTTGGTCAGTTGAACACGTGCTGTGTTATGTTGCTTCTGTAACAATGTATGCAGATGTCAAATCCTAGCTCACACTTTTGGACCATGATGAGAACAGAGACAAACTGTGGCTTTGCAGCACTCTTATAACAAAACAGATGGAAATTGTGGTTTTATTTTTCCTTCATATGAACATTTAAAACAAACTTTGAATTTCCTGGGGATCAATAAAGCATTGATCCATCTATCACACTTCAAATGCTGGAAGCTGCTACAAACTCACTCAAAAGAAGTCACCAGTTTCAAATCTGTAGGTCACTATTCATACACATAAGCAGTATTTTGTGTACTTGTATGTTAGTCTTATATGCAAAATTATATATGATATATATATTTTTTGTATAAATCCAACGTAACATGAAAGCCATCATAGATGTGTTACAAACTTTAAAGACCTACAGAAAAGCACATAAACCTATTATTTGTAGTTCTCAGTATCAGCACTAAGGCTTATTTAACTTAATGTAATATTAGTCCTTCTGTTAATGTTATAGCCACACTTTGAGATTTAGTACATCCCTTAAAATGAGCCCAGACCAGAGGGGTGTACCACAAAGGGGGTTTAACAAACTCACAGACAAGAGGGGTAAGCCAGTGGCTTGTGAGGATTAAAGCTCCAGTTAGAGATATCAGTGCTGGTTTGAACTTTCTTTGTTCACTGAAGCATTCTGTTTAACTCTGTGCTCTCACATAAAAGTGTGAACAATCACTAAATGCTTCTAATCTTCATGCACTGAGTTTGTGTCAAACATCAATGAATATGCTACAAGTTAAACAACTCATTTTGTTGTTAGCTTAGCATGCTAACTAACTTCCCATAATGCTGAGTGCCACTAGCAGGCGTGGCAACATTTACTTACCCAGTGTCAAAGTCATGCCAGGACATAATGACTCAAGGACGGCCTCCCTATGTGTGCTCTGGCTTTCTCAACTGAACCAAACTTAATTGTGAGCATGAAATGATCCAAACTGCATTTTTTTTAACTGAATTTGAATAAATCAAACAAGCTGTTGGTGTGAAGACACCGAAGTTAGCATAGATAAAAGAGAGCCTGCTTCCTAACCCTCTAATCTCTGTGGCTCGCCCCTCAGGACTGGTAAAAGCTTCCTGTTTTATCCCGTTTTAATCTGAACTGGTTTTAAGTTAACCTGACACACCAGATGGACAGTTTCATATATCGGACATGGAAATATTGCAGTAGTCCATCTGGAGAAGATCCCATACAAAATGTTTTCAGAGGGCAGAACCTTCAAAAACAACTGCAGCTGGTGATTGGACCATTGTTTTTGCCAGTCACACGCATCACAGACCAATCATATCAAGCCACAGTATGACGTAGCGGCTAGACCCTGTTGCTAGCTATTAGCTTAAACTATGTTTCAGTCCTTAGTCTATCATCTTACATTAAAGTACACAACACAGATGTATAATTTACCACTAATGTGTGACATGAACCTTGTCAACAACAATTCCCCACCGAGTTCTCCTGGTAAACTTCTGAGGAGAGCATATTTCGCCAAGTATTGTTGAGTAACCTCGACTACCATAGACTAACCAGCATCGTCCACGGGATTTCCGCATCTCTCTTAGTTTCCCAGCAGTGATTCCCGGTCAAGAAAAGCATTAAGTCACGTTCCTTGCTCTTCTTTTAAGAAGTTGAGACCATTTCTTATAAAACTGCAGATATTGCTGCATCAACAGAGACCACTTCAGAAGCTGCCATTGTTTTCAAACATGCAGTCACTTTGCACTGTCGTCACGTCTTCAGTTTCCACCGCTGTTCCCTGATTAGGCCGTCCAGCTTTTGGCCGTGAAGTCATTGGAGGCTGAAGCTTAGCAAGATGGACCTGTGTGATTTAAGACAGTGAATCAGGCGGGTCTATCTGCGCCGCAGGGTTAGTTTCCAGTAATAGTGGTGCTAAAATAGTTATGCAGCCATGACACACAGCACAACACTAAAACCTACTTGTGAGCTCTATGACCCGTCATTTCAATGAGTGTTGGAAATATTGCACAGTAGTTTGGTTTATTGTGATGAACTTTGAATGCAGAAATGAATGCCTCACAATTCTGGCAAATACACAGTTAAATTCTGTTAAATCTGGATTTAAGACATGCAGTAGTTTTTCCATCCATCAACACTTTATGTCTGATAAATACAAGGTAGAAGATTACTTGATTTAAAATGTATTTATTGTTGCCAAACTGCGATGTTAACAATGATTAATCTGAAAAGAAGTCAATATTTTGATGCGGTTTTATGCTTGTTTTAACAGCTAGGAATTATGTGTTTATCTAAAACAAGACTCATGAGGCAACAGTGACTTTTTCATTTTTCTTTTAGCTGCTTGATGCACTATTGGGTCATTAGTTTGTAAAGATAAATTGTAAAAGAATGACTTGACATGGAATTGGCCTACAATTTCATGTAGGTGCACTGTTAAAATTAGGGATGCACAATGTTGTATTTTTGCTGTTATCAAATATTTTTGGACTCATTATCGCTGATGTTGATACCAATATTTTTGTCAAGAGCACAAAGCCTCTTTGCTAAAACTGTGCTGTTCCTTTCATGGTGATAGTCTGTTAGATGTTAAGCATGAAACACATTTTGTTCTGTTCTCTACTGCCAGTAGAGTGTTGCAGGAATGAGTCCAACAAGTGAGTTAGCATTTAGCCCATCCTGGTTCTCCAGATCTAAGAATACCAGTTTTGGATAAATGCCTGAAATAAGGTTTGCAGTGAAAACACACGCATGAGATTTCAGTGTTAAATGGAGGATCATAAAATGCATCTGATGTTGCCTGCATTTGAATCTTAAACCTTTATTGTGTGTTTAGGAGCAACGGTTGCTAACTTACTGCTAACAAGGACTACAAAAATGGCCAGGGACCAGACTGTAATCATTTTAATCTTTTTTTGATAAACAATAATTCACACACTATTGTTAAAGCCATGAGGACCAACTTGATCAGGTCATTTGATTAAGAGGGGATTTTCAAAGAAGAGGTCACAACAAGACGCTAAACGTTGGAGATATCGTAGTAACTTGTCACCAGCTCACCACTCTTCCTTCCTTGGACCACTTTTATAAACACTGACCACTGCAGACCAAGGACACCCCACAGGAGCTGCAGTTTTGGAGATGCTCTAACCCACGTCACAATTTGTCAGACTCACTCAAATCCTTACACTTGACCATTTTTTTGCTTCTAACATCAACTTTGAGGACAAAATGTTCACGTGCTGCCTCATATATCCCACCCACTAACAGGAGCCATGACGGAGAGATGATCAGTGTTGTTCATTCACCTGTTAGTGATCATGATGTTAGGCCTGACCGGTGTATGCGGCCAATATTTACAGCCAAAACATCAGCTGTAAATATCAGCAAAAATGTCCATACAGATGCAGCCACTTTAAACTTCCCCACTTGCCCTGACAGAGTCTTGGCTGATCCCTGACTGGTCCATGACAGGACTGGCCCACCCTGACAGTCTTAGATTGGTGAACTCCTGGTCGTGGTGTCAAGTTTGCTCTCAGGTGATCTGGCAGATGAATTACAAACCAAGGAAATGAACTAAGCCGTGATCTGGTGAGGGAAGGACCATGTCATGGAGACACCCTGCATGAAGGGGCATGTTTTCAATCGATTTTAGGCACAACCTCAGAGATGTAGGGGGTTTCCAGTGGCTTTTAACTGGCTGGAAGTTGACAGGAGGCTGTGAGGCAGGGGAAAATTAAAGCGGCTGGATCTGCATCTTCCAATACTGATATTGTCCTGATAATATTGTGCATCCCTAGTAAGAATGCAGTGTTTTAGTACGAGAGAACTTGATTATTCCATCTTAGTGGAAAACTACAACTAGATACTGGAGATAAAAAGGTTTGGTAAAATTTTGTTGAATTGTGAGCTGATTTATGTATTTTTATACGCAAACTTCTCCTAAACCTGCCTTTGTTTACTTCAACCTGAAGTATTTAATCTCCCAGAATGCCTTTCAACAACTTCTGCACCTCGTTGAAGACTGATGTAGCACGTGTTAATGGCTTGTCTGATTACCAACGTTGTACACAAGTATAAATGTTCCTTTTCTGTGTTTTTCGGGGTAATGCAGCAACATAGAAACAGCTGCAGACTCAACAGCAAGGGGCCAGCTTTGTAAAGTTACTACAGAAGTGCTGATAATGAAACACCAGCTAGTATTAAAACCTGATGATTACATTAGATAAAGTGTTTGAGTTTGATTAAGGAGAAAGTGAGTGAAATACTCATTCTGAATTCATGCGTTAACTAAAGGACTCCAAAGTTCTGCCGCTTTGTTTTGGCTCCTCAGTTCTGTTGCTCCTCATGTGTTTTTTTTGCTAATGTTTTAAATATGTAAAATCAGTGGTGTGTTATCTCCATGTTAGTGCTGCTGACGAGTGCGTACACTGATTTTTGTTGTCCACTCAGTTTTCCACCAACACTAGACCACATGGTCCACATGTGTGCAGTTTGGGCACTCATCATGTCTGTAAATATGTTTTGTAAATATCCTTTTAAAGTGATTTTCCTCTAACCAATCTGTGACTTTGAAATGCTCTATAACTCTGATTTTTGTTTGTTTTTAAACTGACGTTTGTAAGATTAAACAGACCTTTAACACCTCGGACTCTGGGGAGTTTTTCTTTCTCAGAGAGCAAAACTCGGACTTCTGTCTGTGAACGCTGAAGAAGCAAAAGTTCAGATTTGAAGTGAACAAGGGGCTTCATGCAGGGTTTGTACGGGTGCTTGAAATCTGTGTAAGTGCTTAAATTACACATTTTTCAAGGTTTGGAAAGTGCTTGAATTTGGGACAGGGTACTTGAAAGTGCTTAAATTTTCAACTGTATTTTCATTTACAAGTAGTACATGCCACGTGTCAATGAAAAATAAATTTATTATCAAAAACATACCTTTTAAGCATTTTAGTGAGGTGGGACTAATAATACAGTAGACTGCAAACAAAAAAAAAACATTTTGACTAAATAACCAAAAGAACAAGCATAGAAAGAAAAACTTCCTCTTTATAAATTATGCAGTTACTGACTTAACTTCATAAACTCACTTGATTTTAACCAGTTGTTAACTTGTGTGTTTGGTAAAGAATTAATGAAAACTGAGATTTTTTGTGAAGAAAATAAAGTCATATTTACAGAACCAGTAAAGTCTGCAAATTTTTGACTGGTACAATTTTGTCGCTTTTTCCTGTAATTTGTTCTTCTGAAGACAATGATTATGAAACACAAATAATTATGTGTAAAGCACAATGTCATCTCTTTAAATATGTTCAGGTAGTGATGTAATCACCCTGATTGTTGAGAAATGTTTATGATTTTTTTTTTTAAATTTACATTGTCAAAGGTTGCTTTTTGATTAAAATGTATCTTGAAAGTGCTTAAAAAGTGCTTGAATTTGACTTTGGAGTGGTGTATGAACCCTGTTCAGGGTTACTTCATATTTTCCTGTTTTCTTGTGTATCAACATTAAAACACAAACAGTAAAGCAAATGTAAAAAGCTCAGAGACTTAAGTGTGTCAGTAGTAAATCATTGCTGTCAGGCACAAACCTCCCAACTCCAAAACTGCTTCTTTACAGGTAACAGAAAAAAGGCTGCACCACTGAATGAATAAACACTGTTTTGTCCTGATTACAAACTGTTTTTTTGTACATAGATTTGATTTAAAGTTTATAAAACCCACTCACCAGCATGGAAAGTGACCAAAAGCACTGAAGAAAAATAAGAGGTTTAATAAGATTGCAATTTTTATTGTAGCCACAAGAGGGCGGCAGCACTCAAAGCTGCAAGAGGCTTCATCTGCTTTATGATCATTTTATACTAAAATTATTAAGCCTGTGAAAAACTGGATGTACCTGACTGTTTCTGACCAGGGTAAAAAAAAAAAAGATGTTCATTCAAGTCAAAGGTTTTTGTAAGACTTCATGACTGAGGCAAAAGGCAATAAAATGATTAAACCTGTATTTAATCATTACTGTAGTCAATTAGAATGTCATGTTGAGCTGTATGATATGGTTGAAATTTTGTCAATTTATAGTTTGTTACTGTTTAGTTTTAGCAGCATTTGTACAGCAAGTACTAGAAGAAGTTTTTCTCTTAAAGTATCACTTACAGTGAAAATTCTGCCACACTGTAAATGATAAAATATTGTAAATATCCATTTAACAAAGTGAACAATTGTTGAGATGATCAAATTCTAGATGTTTAATTGTAGAAATTAGGTTTGTAGGATTTTCATAATCAAATTTAATGGAATGATTTTTCCCACAGCTAACTAACATCTGACCTTAAAGAGATACTCCAAACAACTTTAAATAATGATGAAAAACGGCAGAAACAAAATGATCTTCATCAGTTCAACAATGTGATTTATCTCTAATATTGCAGAGGGGATTGACCTAAACCTTTTTTTTTCCTCTAGACCCCCTCAGGACCCACACGACAATGTGATTTGTTGTTGTTCAGAATTAACATCAACTTCAACTATTTTCATCAGTAAAGATAAAATAGACCCACCCTTTATTATTAAAGGCTGAGACAGCATACAGTAACTTTCGGATCTGTTCTGATTAATGTGTGAAAATCTTGTCCTCAAATCTGACAAAGCATTGTGTCCCCAACCCTGTCCCTGACCCCAAGGGCCACAGGAGTGAGTGTGAGTCGACAGAATATCTTAAATAAGTACTAACCCTTCAGTGGTTTCTGTGTGCAGGTGAAAGAGACACTTGTGACTTTGTACAAATCTATCATGTTGATATCATTATTAGTTAGACAGTTATTTAGCAAAAATGATCGTTCGCTAATGGTGGTTCCTGATGATCACCACCAAAATCGAATTGTTTTTAAATTGGGCCATTACCAACATCTCCTGAAAATTTCAGCAAATCTATCCAGTAGATTTGTGTAATCTTGCTAACAAACAAACATATGCCAGCAAAAACATAACCTCCTTGGTGGAGGTAAAAATGTGACAGCAGACGTAAAAAACACACCTTGGGAAATATTACCCAACTACTTGAAGCAACTCACATTTCAAAAAATCTAAAATAAAATTAAATCACCTCTTAGTTACCCAAAGAGCTGAAATTTAAGTGTTTTAAGTTGTATGATGCAATGTTTTTGTTTTTACATTATAATATATACATGTATGTAAAGATATACATATATAGACAGATAGAGAGAGACCACCTGTCATAAAAATGAGAAAACATTGTTTTAGAAATCTTTCAAAAAAAAAATTAAACTGAAAATGTTATTATATTGGACATACATTTTGAATATGAATAAGGAATTTCAAACTGAATTCACCTTATACCTATATTTAAGTCAGCTCACTGAGCTTTTCTGAGAACTTAGACGTTAATCAAGCCTAACATTTAAACCACTGAAACTATTTTTTCTGTTCAGGAATGCAAGTCAATAATCATAATGTGCTCTGCTGTTATTATATTTTTACAGAAACATTAAAATAATGTTGCAGAGATGTACTTTATTAATTCTTCCCATCTAGGTTTGTAAGTCATGTAAGGCAGTGACCCAAAATAGAGGTCAGAGGTCAAAAGGTTAAAGTTTAAAACATAGTCTATTCAAAAGTGAACAGGCAATTTTCAACAGGCTTTGTGCAATATAGTGTTTTTCTGTTGTGTGTGTGGCTGATCTCGAATAAGTGGAGCATTTGTGTGTAATGCTCTTTATTTACAGGATTATTTCTGTGGTCAGTCCTGATTTCACTTTATTGATTCACACGGAGACTTCACTTTGGAGAGAGGAGTGAACATTCAGAATAAATCTGAATGACTCCAACTTTGAGTCTTTGTTTGATTTGTGTGATGGATCGTTTTAATATTTGCAGGTTGAACAAACTTGAAGTTTATTTAAAGAATAGGGTTAACAAAAAGTTGACACCAGCTGAGGAAACTTTTTCAGCTCCGCTCTGATTGGCTGCTGGTTTCCATGGAGACGTCAGGACACGTGAGCGGAGCGGACCGAGAGGAGGAATAAAGCGGAGAGTTTTTATGATGGAGAGCAGAGATGCTGGAGCCACACACACCAAAACATTGACTCTCTGTCCATTAAAATCTTTCATTCTCCTCTTTTTTTTTTTTTACACTTTTACACAGACTTTGAATCATTTTAGTAAAACTAGGAGGAGCCTGATGTTTCCTCTCTGAGCTGCACTGCACTCTCCCTGCCGTCCGTCCCTCAGCCTGGATGATGATGGAGGTGGAGGTGGAGAGCTGCTGGCTCCGTCTGCTCCTCCTGCTCTGCTCCATGGCTCTCCACAGCGCGGCCATCGACACGGGTAAGACCTCACACACTCCCACACCAAAACACTGCACACACACTGACTCAGGACGGCGGAGAGAGACGGACCAGTGCGTAATCTGTCTCTGTGCGTAACGGCACGATCATGAGCAGCACGCAAATTATCCTAGTAAGATATTTTTTATTCAAAGGTGGGAAAATACACAAATATTGTACTCATGAAAAGTTGAGTTACTTTGATCAAATACCACTCCAGTCTGGCTTCATTTAAAACTCTTCTTAAAGGACTCAGTATTTCAGGTACAGCTCGCTGTGTCTGGTGCAAAGAACAACAGCTGGAGTGTGATGAGGAAACCAGTTATTTATTTAACTTCAAAAGTTGTTTAGTAGTGTGTAATAGTAGTTTAGGGTATCATTTGACTGAATTATTATGATGCAATTTTACCTAATATTTATGAAATTAGATATTTAAAATTTTAGGGATGTACAATTTTACCAATACCAATATTTGTCATACTTTTCTTCTGATATTTACAGCTGATATATTGGCAGTACAGTTTATCAATATACATCCGTCATATCATCTGTAGTTTCATCAGATTACACAAATGTTCCATAAAGTCTCACCCCATCACTGCATGGGTACATTTAAAAATCAAGAGCTGAATTTTTTGTGAAGTAAAGTCTGGGTTTCTCTATTTTTAAATCTGTTCCTTGCACAAAATTGACCGATATTTAAAGCAACAAGTCAATTTTCATTAAGCGAAGACTTTGTGCTCACAATTAATAAAAGATATTTGTATCGGTGATACTGAGTTTATAAATATCTGCATTTGGGACATCTCCAAAAATCCAGTATCGTGTATCCCTGAAAGATATCAGTGAAGCTGTGTTCACTCTGAGAGTCATAGTTTTACACAAGCACGCAGTATTTAACCAATGTTAAGAAACCTACTGTGTGAACACAGTTGGAGTAACGCATTTGCCCTGTTATATAATAAATTACTCAAACTAAATCATTAATGTTTCTTTCAGTGTTAATTTTATTAGTAAACTGTTATGTACAAAATGTAACCAACCTCTGTAGACATCCTGTCTCTGATCTTTTGGCTGTTTCATTGATTTATTTCAGTTTTGATATCATGACACTAAACTTGGCATCAGTATTGAAGATAAGATATTAGTATTGTGTCAACACTTGTTGATAAAAAAACGATCAGTTTAGTTTTCATTGTATTTTTAGGCGAGGATGGGCATGTTTACTTAAACAGCAGCCTTTAACAACCAGGCAATACAGAGTGTTTCACACAGTCCATCAGACCACAATGACAAACACATCAGAATAAAACATAAAAACAAAAATAACTTTTCCTTTAATCTTTTCACTCAGTTACAAAATGCTAAGACAAAAGTAACTAAGTACAATAAACCCTCAAAAACACAGAGAAATACAAGCACTGATTTTCAAAAGCAACTCAAAAAAGTGAACTAAAAGATTCTCAGTAAGTTACAGACCTACAGTTTGTAGGTTACTGTCCACCTTTTGCTTTTGCTGAAAATAACTAAAAAAAAATGTGTTAGCATTTTTAATATGCCTTATATTTATGAAATAACTAATATCTACCAAACAGCTGAGTTTGGAATTAAAGGTAAACATTTTAAGAGTTAAAAATCAAGTAAGATGTTTTATTTATTTTCATTTTCCATTTTTAAAGAACTAAATGCAGCTGTAAAACATTTAAGAATCATCAGATACTTCACTGTTTATAATATTGTTACCTAAATGAGCATTGAAGAACTTTTTTCAACAAAAGTACGACAGAAAACTAAAGTAAGTTCTTAAAGTTTGATGGCGTGAATATTTGCATGTGTAAATAAAAACACAATCAAACTACTGTAAATATTTTGAATTAAATAAACAAAATTTGAGAAAGATGTAAAGTGTTCAGTCATTCACAATAAAAACTCAGTATAAAACTTTGACGGAAGTTCTTTAAATGTTGACCGGAAGACCACCTAGACTCAAAGATGAATTGATTAGGTTTTTGGGGTCACAGGTTAAAGGTCAAGGTCATGGTGTCTTGGTGTCATGAACGCTTGAAGGGATTTTCATCAACCTTGGCACAAATGTCTGTTATGAACAAGGAAGATTTTGGAGGTCATAGGTCGCATTTCCCCTTTGCATGTGAAAACAATTTTATGAAGATAACATCACAAGAATGCTTCCATGTTGTTCTGCAATGGCAGCACATTGGAAAGTGCTTTTTCCTTATCAATGTCTTTAAGGGGGCAAATGTAAATTCTTGATGTCCCCCTTTTAAAGCACTGAAAAGATGCTCTAAAATGATCTCTCAAATTTAACAGGATTGTGCAAACAGGGATTTTACAGTCAGGGCCTTTCTGTGTGTGGTTTGCATTATATAATGAAGTTGATTTGTTTAAAACAAAAACAGAAAACAATGTTTTGCAATATTATATTGAATACACTGCAAGGACAAGATATTTATTTTTTAAGTTTGATGCCTTCAACACATTCCAAAAAAACTGGGACAGGGGCATGTTTACACTGTAGTATATCATCTTCCCTTTTAACAACATTTAATAAGCAACTGGCAACTGAGGACACTATTGTTGAAGCTTTGTAGGTGGAATTTTTTCCCCATTCTTGCTTGATGTACGACTTCAGTTGCTCAACAGTCCAGGGTCTCTGTTGTTGTATTTTGCACTTTTATAATCACACATTTTCAGTGGGAGACAGGTCTGGACTGCAGGCAGGCCAGTCTAGTTCCTGCACTCTTTTACAATGAAGTCACGCTGTTATAGCACGAGCAGAATGTGTCTTGGCATTGTCTTGCTGAAATATGCAGGGATATCCCTGAAAAACATGTCACTTATAGCCCTATTCCACCAGCCCGCCTTGGCCCTACTCTACTCTGCTCAGCTTTACCCAGTTTGCGTTGCGTTTCCACGGTACCTCCTAAAACAAACCAGTTTTTAGTACCTACTCTGCTCTGGAGTCGATACCAAAAGGTGAAGTCGACCGACTGTGGGCTACTGATTGGTCAGAGAATGTCGTCACCAATGAGTCATGAGCGCTATGCCCAAAACAGGACTGGACATAAGAGGACGAGAGCAACCCGCCATTTTTACAAAACATCTGCAATGTTGGTCCAATAATGAGGTTCAGACCTTTTTGGGTCTAGTGGCCGAAGAAAGGATCCAGCGGGAGCTGGACAGAGTTATGCGGAATGAGAAGGTTTATCAGGAGGTCGCGAAGCTGATGGAGGAGTAGGGATACCACCGGACCTCCCAGCAGTGCCTGGAGAAACTGAAGAAGCTGAAGAGCGATTACTGAGCCATAAAAGACCACAGCGGCCGGAAACGACCGCTCAAAATGACGTGAACGCAGTGTCGCCCAGCTGTTTCATGGTGACCCCGCCCCCGGTGGGCAGGGAACCGGGCTGGTGGAAAAGCAGCACAATGCGAGTAGAGTAGAGCCGGGTAGAGTCGGGGAAAGCAAGGCCGAGTAGAGTAGGGCCAGGCGTGCCGGTGGAAAAGAGCCATTGGATGGCAGGATATATTGCTCCAAAGCCTCTTTGTTCATTTCAACATTATTGGTGCCTTCAAATATGTGCAAGTTTTCCATGCCATGGGCTCTGACACACACCAGTACCATCACAGATGCTGACTTTTGAACTTTAGCTGGTAACAGTCTGGATGGTCCTTTTCCTCTTTAGCCCTCACGACACGACATCCATGATTTCCAAAACCATTTTGAAATGTGGACTCATCAGACCACAGCACACTTTTCCCCTTCGAGTCAGATCAGGCATTTCTCAGGCCCAGAGAAGCCAGCTGTGTTTCTTAGTGTTGTTTATAAATGACTTTGGGTTTGCATATTTGAGTTTGAACCTGCACTTAAGATGTAGAGATGAACTGTGTTAACTGACAATGGTTTTATTTTGAGTTTTTCTTGAACTTTTAGACGTAGCAGCAAAAGGTGTTAACAGACAAAAGCTTTCCAAAGTGTTCCTGAGCCCACGTGTTAATATCCTTTACAGCAAGATGTCAGACTTTCAATGTCAGTTCCGAGAAGCCAGTGCCTTTATGGTGTTGTTAATAACAGCAGGAAAAGCCTTAGACAAAAACAAGTATCTTGAAAGACATGTTACCGGAAGAAAAGTTTTCACTTCTTCTCATAACATACAAATCCCAATCCCAATGAATCTGGGACGTTCTGTAAAACGTAAATTAAAAAGATTACTATGATCTGCAAATCCTTTTTGTCCCAACTTTATTGGAATTGAAGTTTGGGTGAATTGGGGTTTGTACATGCTAACAGCACACTTGTTAACATAAAACACTGCTGCAGTACTCGTGACTATAGCTGTTTTTCTTTTTTTTGGTGGTGTGTAAAGAAAAAAATCTGTTATATGCTGTGTTGCTGTGATTTTGTTTTGTAACTTGGATTTTTCCCTCCAGGTTCATGTGTGTGTCCATGTGATTGTGAAAGCAGATTCCTCCCATATGTTCCAGCTGTGTTGGATTATTTGTTTTTCTATACTGTACCGTACATAAAGCATGTCCGCGCAGTGATATAATGGGAGCGTGTGTGGAGTCACCAGATTGAAGAGAACACATGGATGTAAAGTGCGGCTGCCCTTTACTTCACAATCCTGTCTCAGAGACATTTTTCACCATAGTGTGTCCCCCCCGGACCCTCACCCTGACTCCTCTCTGACTCTCCTCTTTCTAACACACCACTTTTTACAACAATCCTGTTTAAAAAGAGTTGACTTTTCGGCCTGCAGTTATCTTTACAGGGGACTCGCTGTCCTCTGGTCACCCGAGTTTTGGATGGTGTCCCCCCGAGGTTTTTATATTTTCTGAGTCGGTGCGGAGGGGCCGAGCCGTTTCCCACCAACAGGGGCTCCAGGGCTTTAGAGCATTCCTGGAGGTCAGAGCGGGAGGATCTAGTTGTCTCCCAGGGAAACCAAGCTAATAAACTCCAGGGGTGGTCGTAAATTTTCTCATTATTTGGCCTGTGGCCCAGAGGCAGGGGGCGGTGGGCGGCTGGGTGGGGGGATGCTGATGCCGGATCTGCCCCCCCATCTGTGCAGGTCCTGCTGTGGAGAGTCAGGCTCTTCTCAGACATTCAGCATGCTCATCACGGATGGTTTGGCGGATCAGGTTCGCACAGATGTAAAGAAGGACAATAAGAAACAGAAGAGGACAGTTTTCTTTTTGTTTAGATTTTAAATTATGTAAGTTAGACAGACAGTGTTTTTGTGTCTTTGTCACTGCCTCTCATTAAAGTCCGTTGGGCTATGATTTAAAAAAATAGGACTACTGCACGGCTGTTTTATGCCTCTGTGAGGTATACTGTATACTGCAGGGGTAGCCAACAGGGTGCCTGCGAGCATCCTGTCGCCCATAGGGTGTTTTTGAAGTGCCCGCTGGAACATTCTCACAATGGCGTCACCATCACCACCATACAGCTTGAGATGAATAACCATTTTTTACTTTAAGTTTTATGTTTTGCAAATAAATTATACTTACATTAAAATGAAAAACACTAAGTGTAGCATGTGCATTAAATTTTAACATTGTCTATTTTTTCTTAACTTTGACCTGCGTGGAGTCAAAGTTTATGTTGGTGCGCTGATGCCACATCTCTCTCAGCACTCTTAACCAGCCAGACTCCTGACGGTGTCACGTTCAAAAAGAAAATCACAAAAGTGCAAATGTTGAACATATCAGATAAGTTTAAGAGGTACATAAATTATTAAAGATATATTTAATATTTCATAATACTTTAATTATTTCATAATATTTATTAATGATAATTATTGTCAGAAATCTTTACATGTAAAAAGTGAACATGTAATGTGTAGCCTATTCAAAGCATATTAATTATTTTAAGATAAACTATAAAATGTATATTACTCAAAAACTTCAAATCCAAAAAGTAGCCCTCTACAACACTCCTTGTCCTTCTGGTAGCTCCCAGGCTGAAGAGGTTGGTGACCCCTGGTATACTGTATATGAGTGAAAGTTCAGAACAGTGATAGTTCACTTGGCCTTTGACCTTATACATACCAAATTTATCATCAATCTTGATTTGTATAGCGCTAAGTCATCAAGACACTTTACAGAAAAGTAGATTGAAGCCATACTCATCATTTTATAACTATTTTACTGACTTTTTTAAAATTCATTCATTAATATGTTTTTTTTAATCCAAACTCAACATGAATCCAACATGAGTTCAGCACTTTGCCACAACCTGCAACAGTTATAGTGGCAAGAAAAAAAACTTTTTTAAGCAGGAAGGAAATCTTGAGCAGAACCAGACTCATGTTGGACAACCATCCACTGAAGTCGTGTTGGGGTGCGAGTGAGCGGAGGTAGAGAGGTGTGAAAAGACAAAATGAGAAATGATGATAGTGACATATTCATAGATGCCCTGACCATAAATCTGTCCTCATTAATTTGGCTCCACTAAATATAAATTTATTCAAGGTTAGCCCCTTCAGATGTGGCATCTCATTTTCAAGAGGACCCCCCTCTCTGTATGGTTGTTAAGGTAACACCTGTCAATTGACAATTTGCTAAGCCTCGCCCCCCAAATCCACTTGGACCAACAAACAGCACGCTGCACTAAATAACACAAGCAGATGTCAGTGTCCAAGACATATCAAAGGATATCATACAGGATTTTGGGGATGGAAGGGCCTGATTTCACACAGAAGCCATTAAAAAGGTCTTCACCATGCTATGGAAGGAAACTGTCAAACAGAAATTATGCTCTGAGATGTGGTATCACATGTACAAGAGGTTCCTCCACTATATATGGTTGTTAATAGGGATGCAAGTCATCGGATTCTTGCCGATATTCTATATGCTGATATTTTTCAATTCATTATCACCGATACCAATACCAATATTTCTGGTCAGGAGCACAAGCTCTGTACTTAACAAAAATTGACTTGTTTCTTTTAGTGTCGCAGTATATTTTTGTGGAGCACAGATATAAAACAAGAAAAACAGCATTTAACTCTTGCAAAAATGAAACCCTTGATTTTTAAATGTACCCATGCAGTGATGAAATGGTGCATCAATATTGTACATTCGTGTAATTTGCCGATATTCCAGCTGATATATGGTCGATATGTGTTGCCGATATACCGGCTGTAAATATCTGCAAAAATTACGATACTGGCCGATACAGATACTTAACTTATTAGGGTGATATCAGCCATGACTGATATCAAACCAATAATATCATGCATCCTTAGTTGTAAATGTAGTTATTATGGTGGTATAACCAATAACAACCATGGATAGAGAGATTGTTCTAATATTAACATCTATACCTATGGTGAGTATGTGGTGGGGAGGACTGATGTTAATTAAAAAGCAGCAATAATTAATCTGCAATTAAATTGGGTTTGATCAATTTCAAAATTAGAATTTCTGATAACTGAAGTCATATTTGTTGATGGTTACGGGTCCACATCAACAGGTCATCCATGTTGGTAGTAACAGCTACAGTCATGTATTTTTGATATCCACAGGAATTAAGTTATGTATTTGAATTTATTGATCACTCTGAGGTTGATATTAGGAGTTGTAATGACAACAGAACAGGGCAAATCAATGTTAATCATGTCACTATTTTCAAAACCAGAAATCCTTACTAAAATAAAAACAGGGCTGATGTTTAAGAAGAGCACTTACTGCAGATATTTTATATATTTAGACTCAAGATGTTTTTTGAACAAGGCTGTAAAGATGTTTATTTAGGCTGAAGAAAACCATTGTTTCCCACAAAAAAAAATCATTCAGGTGTCAGGTTTCTGCAGCCAGCCTCAAGTGGAAAGACTCTGGCACTTCTGCCTCCATTTTCTGCCCCAGAGGTTACGACCTGCTTCTCCCCAAGATGGGAGACACTCGCTGAGGCCAAAGACTGTTCAGGCCATGGTCAGCTCCAGTATAAGGAACATGTCTAGGCAACATTAGCTTTAAAAGCTAAAGCCACGTCCACTCTTGATAGAGGAGTGGTCAGACACAGCACATCAGGATTTACAAAGAAACAGTCTGTTCTGAGCAGGGCTGACAGAGAGATGTTTATAGGCATACCAAAATCCAAAGTCTTAGAGGATTTTTAGGTAAGAAACTTAAAAAAAAATAAGTAAACTTGTTGAGAAAAGTTAAACGTGGGACCTCAATGTTTCATTTTGTCACTGAGGATTCTCCTTGTGTTTTTTCGCCCTCTTCAGTCAACGTGGTGGACTTCTGCGGTCAGACAATTCGGGGGGATGGTATGATCGTCAACTCTCACCAGGAGTCTAAGAAGTATTACTTTGTTACCATGGCGACGGACTGTCACCTCACCATGCAGGCCAGCTCCCCTAAAGACAAAGTCCAGTTCCACTTCCGCTTCTTCCTGGTCTACAGCTTGCTACGAGTGGCCCCCCTAAGTCCCGCCCCCAATTTTCCAGAGTCTCCTCGTGGCTCTGCCCCTTTAAACCCCAGACTGGAGCCCACCTCAGGTGAGAGCTCAGGGGACCCATGCCACGCGGGCTCATACATCCAGTTCTATGACGGACGGGACAGGAACTCTCCGCCCCTCGGACCTCCACTCTGTGGGAAGAGTCTGCCTCGACCCGTCCTGTCCACAGGAAACTATCTGACCCTGAGACTGGTGACCCGAGGGACGCAACCCAGAGTGGACTTTGTGGGGGACTTCACCTCCTTCAGACTTGGTAAGAAGATAGAGACATGTCCTTTCATTTCACTGACACCTTGTTTTCTACTAAATGTATGTACACAATATGGTTGTAGTCTGGATAATGATGAGGCACTAAGAGGCTAAAGCCAGACACACACTTAGCAGTTTTATGCCTTGTGTTGCCCAGAGATTCCTCTCAAGTATCCAGACTTTTCACAGCTGACAGTGGTCCAAATAATACTCAAGTGTGTACCAACGGTACGATTATTTCACAGCTGCCAGTGCTTAAAATTAGGTTGAAGACTCTCTGTTCTTAATTTGAAAATACCAAACATGTTCTCTTAGACATTCACAACTCCAGTCTTACTGTCTACGCCTTCAAACTTGCAAACGGAAGTGTCACCAGCCTTATGTACGACTCATCTAACTCACAAACATGATGGCAAAACTCTGTTTAGCCAAGATCTGTCCCATATTCTACTCTGATATTTTGTTTTTGTCACAAAACAGAACTCAAGTGAGGAACAACCACCTGTGGATGTTAATGGTCAGGGTGTGTCAGTATGATAAAGTTTAACCAACTTTGATCAAAGAAAGCAAAATACAAGAAATATTATTTTCTCTCCCTCTCTCCCTTTGAACCAGAGTTGGCCACATGCGGTCCTCCTCCTCATTCAGTGTGGACCATTGGTCTGTTCCAGAAATTAATACTTTCCAAACATAAAGAAAACATGACATGTCTCAGAAATATACAAAATCAAGGTTTTCATATCAATATTTGATTACTGATGCATAAAAAAAGCTTTACAAAAAATAGTGCTATATTTGCCAGCTTTTTTTAATTTTTCTGATGCATTGCTAAATATATCCTTAACATATATAGAAACACAGATAAAATAGGAATGAATTATCCAGCAGATTCCTAACTTATTATGCCCCACTTCAGCAGATGGAATAGTTTTTAAGCCCCCATCCCCATAATACACTGTATTACGTCAATATTCATGAATATACATTTTGATAAACAATAACAGACTGTCAGTTAACCCCTGTGCTAACAAATATCTGTACTTTTAGAGTTTATCTCAAACTTTTCCTCTGAACAGAACAGTCAAATGTGACACTGCAATTTAAAAAATGCCAATGTGACTGTTATGCAGTTTAAGGGCAAAGTATGACTCTAATTTTCTTTTTCTCAGTCTTTCCTTGATGGCAACATCAGGTATAGCCACATGTTAGCCTTTAATCAGCAGGGAAGTTCTTTAACAAAATGTGCCTTGTTAGCAGTGCATAACTGGATGCCTTTTTCCTATCTTGCTTTGCCACAGCACCCCGGACATCACTGTGGGTCACACTTTGGAACCACTGGAATGACCAATGAGTATTGATTACCTAAGAAGAGTTGTTTCAAATTACTGTGATTCTGTTTTTAGCTCATTGAATGAAGCATTATGGCTTGCATTTAAATTGACATGTAAAATATTTGTATCTCAAAATCCTGTTACAAGCCTTTTTTTTAAATCATACAATAAGTAATGTTAAATTGAAACACATGAAGGACCATTAGTTTATCCCTCTCTGTTACAAAAAAACATAAATATGATCCAGTTCTCTTTTTTATTTATTTTTCTATTTATAATGTGCAGTAAATTATACTTTGGTCCCCTGATCATCACTGCTGCTGAGTGGGTTTTTGAGATCTTGTCTCTGACAGGTGTGTGGTATCACACCCGTCTAACTCTCTGTTATGTTTGGATGTTATCAGGACAAAAAACTCTGTTTAAGCTCCCTTTATGTCTGTGGTCTCCCATGTTTATGTAAAGGTAGAAGATCTGAAAATCTTATTCCATCACATCCTATAAAAGATGTAAATTGTGGCTAATGCTAAGTCTAACCATTATCTCCGTTCAAGGTTTTAACCAATCAGAGTGCAGCAGTGAGCCCTATTTCACCTGCAGGAATGGAAAGTGTATTCCTCTCAGTTTGGTTTGTGATGATAAAGGCATCGACAACTGTGGGGATGGAAGTGACCTGGAGGAAAACCTGACCACAGGATGTAAAGGTCAGTTAGGTCATCAGGTGACATTTGCAATGTTGATACAAAAAATTGCCTCTATTTATTCACTGCAGAAAGCTAAAAATATAGATCTGAACATTGAAAACTGATGTTTAATTCTTTGTACAAATATATGGAGTAAGCATAGATGATGCCGCTGTTAAAATCAAATGTTAAGGCTGTTTCCTCCTCATGGGTTTTTGGTTTTATACTCTACCATTTTATCTTCAGTTGACCCAAAATCTGTTTTCTCCATCAGCAGGTCAGCTTTTATCTCCTGATCCTCCACCAGCAATAGCAACCCCACACCCACCTGCAGTGACTCCACCCACAGAGCAGCTTGCTTCACACATGAACTGTGGGATGCCGGACAGCACACCCAGTCATGAGTCCATCGCAGGTGAGGGTCCACTGGGATGTGAGGGTTTTACTTTTAAACCTTTTGTACTACGTTCACGATCCTTAAACTGTATACCTTTCACAGGCTCTAAAGCTCCAATCCCTATTTTTAGAGACAGCAAATGGCTGATGACAGAACTGTGACAGGCAATTTTATTTTTGTTAAATAGGTATAATGTGGATAAAGAGCCATAAATTTAAGTAAATATTGCTGTAATATGATCCTTTGTAAATACTGTAAAGAGTAAAGCAGATGGGTACCGCGCATTTCTCTTGTCTCACAGCTGTGCGTCCGAAGGCACCGGACCGTCCCAATAATGATTTGGATAAATATAAAGACAACATAACAGATTTGCTGCGAGAGTTTGAGCAGAGGTTTCAGGTATTCAGTGAACTTGAGAACAAATTTGGCTTTATTCGCTCGCCATTTACAGTGAAGCCTTCTGATATGCCAGCTGACATTCAACTCGAGCTTATTGACTTGCAGTGCGATTCCGCTATGAAGGATAAATTTGGGTCCGTGGGATTGGATACGTTTTATCAATATCTCGTGCCAGGTTACCCCAAATTAACAGCCATGGCTGCAAAGGTTCTATCCATGTTTGGGACTACTTATCTTTGTGAACAGGTGTTCTCCGTAATGAACAATAATAAAACAAAGCAGCGCTCAAGGTTAACAAATAAACACTTGAATGACATTGTTAAATGTGCTGCTACTCAGGATTTGACACCTAATATCGATGCACTTGTGAAGGCAAAAAGATGCCAAGTTTCAGGAGCCAGCAGCAGCAAGTAGACTGCAGGAGTGCAGTGAGAGAGAGAAAAAAAGTGTGATGACACGAAATTTGTTTGCACTCATGAATACAGATCATTAAAAATAAGATTAATCTGGTTTCATATTAAAGACAATTAATATTGTGCAGTATATTCTCAGCTTCAGTAGGCCCAGCCTAGTAGTTTGATCTGATGTAGTCTAATCTTATTGCCCATGCACTGCTATAACTTTTTATTTTATTTATTTATTTAATTTATTTTATTTTATTTTGTATTTCTTTTTTTTATTTATTTCAAAGCAGTATGACAATTAAGGCGAAAATATTTTTTTCATAGCTCCCACTTGAGTTTGTTTAGTGTGATGAGTTGCTCCAGGTGTAAAACTGCATTCACTCAACTGTTAAAATAAACCAGTTGTTAACACATTCACCGCCAAACATGAAAATCATTTTTTTTCCATTGTTTGTGAATAAATGTGTTAGAAAAGATCCCTTGTCATCCGTGATTATAATATGTAGGGTAGGCTACAAATGTAGGCTGAATGATAAAGCATAGTACTGAAAAACAAAGCTAAATATTTGGAGTTGACATTCTTTTACTGATCCGGCCCACCTGAGAACAGAAAGTCTGGATCCAGCCCCAGAGCCAAACTGAGTTTGTCATGCCTGATGTAGATATTAGCATGATCTTTCTATCCATGGTTGATACATCTATAATAACTATCTCTAGCTCCACATGGACATGAGATCCCTCCTGGAAATGAGGTGTCACATCTCAAGAGGTCTACCATGAATACATTTATACTTAACGGAGACAAATATGGTAGGGATGCACTTGTGGTCTGGGCACCCATGAGTTCGTCACTACCATAAATTCTTATTTTCAGTAAGACTTTTATTGATTATACTTCTATAAAATTATCACCACAACCACACAGACATGAGGACCCTCCTCTAATAAATTTGTTTCCAGCAGAAACAAATTTGACGACGACAGGTCTATGATTGGTCCATTGATCTGTCACTAGCTTTAGTTCTTACTTTAGTCCACTTGCCTCCACTTACCTCCCTTCCTTTGCCCACACACCCAACACAGCATCGTGTGGATTTGCTGTTCATCATGAGACTGGGGTCCACATTCAAGATTTCCTGCTGCTTAACAGAAGGTTTTTTCTTGCCACCATGAAGGAGGGATTCATGATTGGCTATATGGATTCATGTTGGGTGTTGGATGTATATATTTGTATATATATGTATATGTGTATTTTATACATGTATATATGTATCTATGCATATATGTGTATCCATAATATGAAGAGCTTTGTGCTCTATTGTAAAGTGTCCTGAGATAACACTTGTTATGAATTGGCGCTATACAAATAAAGATTGATTGATTGATTGATTTTAATGTAACTTTAAGAAACCAGCTGCAGGAATCCATCAACATGTGATACACTCAGCCTTCATCCTGGAGTCAGTGGGTTGTTAAATAGGTTAACTTGGAGCCCATTTGGAGAACAAAGTGTCCTGACGAGCAGACATAAAACTAATGGAGGCGGCCATTGAGTTGTTAATTTCAGCGAAAGACTCGTAAACCAATAAAAGTTGATGGATTCTCACGGCGGAGAGAGGCCATTTGAGTGATCCATCTTTATTTCAGTGTCAGAGGAGCAAACACTGACTGACTGAGCCAGGCTGATTACTTTCAAGAGCCGGCCAAATTTCCTCCAAGAACACAGCTTTTCTTCTATTCTGACTGTTCAGCCGAGAGCAGGAGAGCCGGATCCACAGTTATCTGCTGAGCAAACTGCCAAATGTTTATTAGCCGAGAGCCATTTCAATGTTCCCTGGTCTGTAGAGAGGGGCACCACAGGGTGGATTAACTTACAAACTCAGTGTAAAATAGTTTTCTCCAGTGTAAATAGTAACTTTGAGCGTGCTTCAGGGAAATCAATATGAACCATGTATATAACAAAGAGGTTAAATAACAAATTAAGGCAACTTATGAAAGAAAAGAGCAGCAGCTGTCTCCAGCATGTTTCTATAGAAGAAGGTTACGCAAGGAAAGAGAAGACATTTTATGGTTCCTTAAGGGGAAGTGAAGTGTTCGTACTCTGTTAGTGAACACACGGGTCAATAATACACACACATGATCCTACTGAAACACAAAAGCAGATGGAAGAAAAAGTAAAGGCTAATAGGATATATAGATAGATGAAAGGTTGGATTAAAAAAGGATTTAAAGAAAGATAAATGAATAAATGAAAAGATAGAAAGGACAGTGTAGCATGAGCTCTTGTCCTGTGGTCCCTGCAATGCACACAATGAACACAGAGTCCTTGCAGCAACAAAAATAACTATTTTCAGAGCACACACGCAGCCCTACCGAGCATAAGCCTGCTCCCAAATGCTGCGGCCTGTGTCACAGGTAACAGTCCAAATAAACCTAAAGTTGCTCCTTCCAGGAGATTTATTCAGCATATGTGTGCTTCTCCAGTGTCTGCATGCTACTGCAGAGAGAAAGAAGAGAGCAATCAGCCACCAGATCACACCTGTGTCAGTCAGCTCTGGCTCTGTTCCCACTAGCCACCCTCACACATCACTCTCCTGCAGCTGAGCTGAACCACACCCCACTGCCACAGACAGATACACTATTACATTATCAGATGGATGGATAATATGATGGAAAGATAGATAAAGAAAGGAAAATGTATTAAAGGATAAATAAAAAACTAAAAAAGGTGGATGGATGGGTTGGGATGTGATGGTCAACAGATTGCTGGATTGATTAATGGCTGATAGTTCAATAGAGACATAAATGGAAGAATGAATGGACAAAATAACAGACAGATGGATGGACAAATGAATGGACAACAGTTGATTTATAATCTAATAGATCAACAGAATGATAAATAGAGTGATGAATTAAGGGTTTATGGATGGAGTGATAGATAAGCTGATAGAAAGACAGATGGATGATGAACAGAAGGATGAACAGTCATAAAAAAGGATTGATGGGTTGACGGATGACAGATGGATGATAAGGTAAAGGGATGGAGTAATGGTGGATGGAAAAATTGATGATTGGAGTAAGGATCTAATCGAGAGATGGGTGGACAGATGGAAAAAAATGACAAGTGATTGAAGGATGCATGGATTGACAATTGAAATGAATGACTGGATAGATGGATGGATGGATAAACTAATAGAAAATATAGACAATAAATGGGTTAATGACTGATAGATGGCTGACGGATGGATGGATGGATTGGTAGAGCAATGGAAAGATGAATGGATGGCTGATGAATGGTGACATAGGCAAACAGATTGCTTGGCAGATGGATGGATATAAGTTTTAGTGAATGACTGGATGGTTGGATGGAATAAAGAACTGATACCCAGATGGATAGTAGGATGTTCATGATGCACATGCATCTTACACGACATAGAGCTTGTTGTTGAGGATGTTTGGGGTAGAGAAGAAGGGACCAAGCACACTGCCCTGGGGTACTCCGGTATAAACACGTCAATGGAGCTCCAAGTTGGGGCAGTGTATAAAATATATTCAAAACAGGATACAATGATTTACAAAGCCTTTTTGACCTATGCTCAATCAAATACACTACAAAGGCAAGAAACTTAATGTTCTAACTGAAGAAATTTTTTTTTGCAAATATTCAATCATTTTAAATTAAACATGTTCCTACAAGCTGGGACAGGAAACATGTTAACCACTATGTTACATCACCTACTCTTTAACAACACTCAATAAGCATTTGGGAATTGAGGACACTAATTGTTGAAGCTCTGTGGGTGGAATTCTTTCCCATTCTTCCTTGATGTATGACTTCAGTTGCTCAACAGTCCAGGGTCTCCATTGCTGTACTTTGCACTTCATAATGCACCACACATTCTCAACGTGACACAGGTCTGGATTGCAGGCAGGCCAGTCTGGTACCTGCACTCTTTTACTATGAAGCCACGCTGTTCTAACATGAGCAGAATGTTGCTTGGCACTATCTTGCTGAAATACGCAGGGACGTTCCTGAAACAGACGTTTCTTGGATGGTAGCATATGCTGCTCCAAAACCCTGTGTGAACCTTTCAGCATTAATGGTGCCTTCACAGATGTGCAAGTCACCCATGCCATGAGCACTAAAACACACCAATACCATTACAGATTCTGACTTTTGACCTTTAGCTGACAACAATCTGGATGATCCTTTTCCTCATTGGCCTGGAGTGCATGACATACTGTATTTGATTTCCAAAAACAAGTGGAAATGTGTACTCAGAACACAGCACACTTTGCGTCAGTCCATCTCAGATGAGCTCGGGCCCAGAGAAGCAGGCGGTGTTTATTAGGTGTTGTTGATATGTGGCTTTTTCTTTTTGTGAGTCTTAACTTACACTTGTTGATGTCGTGAAGAACTGTTAACAGACAATAGATTTTAGCATTGTTTCTGAGCTCATGTGGTGGTATCCTTGACAAATTTTTTGTCAGTTTTGAACGCAGAGCCACCTGAGGGATGATGGGCATTCAATATTAGTTTTCAATAGATAGATATATGTTATTGATGACTTAATGGCTGCATGTAATTGCACAAAACAGTCTTGTGTGAACTTTTTAGTCTTAATGTTTTTTGTGCACATTAAAAAAGATTGGCAACACAACTTTGAGTTTTGACTTGCTTTGGGCACAATATTTAATCACTCTTCTAGTTTTTTGGCTCTGAGTGAGATGACTTCCAAACTGTTAGATTGTCAATGTTTGGAGGCTCTCTGTCTTAAGATATTATTGCCATCTAACTCTTTTAACAAAGAGAGAGAGGCCTCACACATGAAGAAATGAAGACTTATTTAACTAAAATGATCAGACATATGAAATCGTCATGTGATTTGGGACACCAGGGAAGAGGTTCTTTTTCACCATAGGTTGTTGAGCACTGCTGCTAACACTCAGACCAGAGTCTCCATGGATTGTTGGTAAAAGATGTAAAGTCTTAAGATGGACTGAGCTCTCTCACATAGACTTTTCTTATTTAGACAGCAGAGAGGCAAAGCAGTGAGGGCGCCAGAGTAAAACAAACACAGCAGAGACAAAGTCCCAACAATACTCAATATCAGGCAGACACACGGTCATTAAGAATCCACCGTAAGAGCAGAGCTTAACAAGCCAACATTTACTTTTTCAGAGTTTCTGAGGGAACCATCATTAAGTAACCCTTTTTCGCCAGTCTAAAAACACTGAAATGTTGTCTCTCTTATATCTTCAGACTCTCCAGCCTCCTTGTCTCTGCTGATCCTCTACATCCTCCTGGGCGTTGTGGCGGGTGGCTTGGTGCTCTGCTGGTGCTGCTGGTCGCCCGGCTGGTTCCTCTGGCGTGTCAGCATCTGCCGCTTCTTACCCTGCTGTAACGTCCCCTGCTCCTCCTGCCAGCTCTGTGCCCAGAGCTGCACGCACGGCAAGGAGCACCGGCTGGCAAAGGTCACACCGCACACACCAACGGTCAACGGGGGCCCGGCGGGGACGGCGGCAAACAGCAACAGTGCTGAGGAAAATGTTACCGTGGCGGCTGTTTAGAGGAGAGAGTCACAGAGACGTGGGTCTATCTATCACGCTGATACTGAGATGGGATCAGAGGTGAACAGGAACAGCTGACAAAACTAAGAGTCTTCTCTTTGGTTTTGGTGTTTTCTGGTTTAAACCGGATGCAGGAGAAGGACTGCTCTTTGTTTTCTGAAGGTAAAGCAGGGTTCAGTGTGGCTGTGGATTGTACAAGTCGCAAAAAGGGCTTCATCTTTCTCTTGGGGAACATTCCCTTGACTGGACTGTAAGCTCAACTGCTCCCATTGCAGCTCATGAGACTGCTGATGGAGTTTGGGTGGCACAGCTGTCGATGCTGTGAAAGTATGAAAAAGAGAAAACAAGAGATGCCAGTATTTCAGTCATATATTTGTATGTAAAATATTATAAAATGTCTCTCTTTCTCTGAAGATCACTTGAGAACTCTTCAGCCC
Organism: Cetoscarus ocellatus; assembly: GCA_037902135.1. NCBI lineage: Eukaryota > Metazoa > Chordata > Actinopteri > Labriformes > Labridae > Cetoscarus > Cetoscarus ocellatus. The sequence continues at coordinate 329,430 of JBAMNC010000579.1, read as the reverse complement.
CGCAGCTTTAAAAAGTGCTTTATGGACACATGCAGAGGATACGGACAAAGGGTCGCCCTCCTGGTGACCACAGCTGATCTCTGTGGGAGGAAATCCTTCAAACTTTCTGCTCTCCTCTCAGCAGTCCTCTCTTCTTCTAAATATGAGACGATGTTTGAACAATGGAGCATAAAATCTTTATTTTGGAAAGAGAAACTCTTGATTATTGAATGTTTTTTTTTTACATAACATTAATCTACAAAAAGAGCTCAAAGAGCCAATTTTCTTCTTTTTTTACTTTTTGTTTGTCCTTGGTTTGTTTAACATGTACCGTCCATGTGATAGAGCACTTCTATGAACAAGACAAAAAGTCCATGATATCGAACTTCTCACTCTCCCCACTTTACTGCACCAGTAGCTGATCCAAAAACTAGTTCACTATTTACTGCTGTTGAATGATCAGATACTTTTCTTGGACCTGCATTGTTGCACAGCAGCTTGTTGATGAAAAAAAGATATGTAAGATATTGTTGTGGTATGAAAACAGGTGTCGAATATTGAATTTCTTGCTTGGTATTGTATCAGCCTTTGTGCACTGCACACACAAAGTCAGCTTTGAATGCCCAACAGACATCAATCTGTGTCAGTGCATCATATAAAGAGGCTCGGGGTCCATCTGAGCACAACATATTTTACAATACTTTGATTCAGTGGCAATAGAAATGTTTTTTTTTTGGTTCAACAAGCACACATTCAGTATTTTAAAATCAGTCATAATTTTAATTCATTTTATTGTTTTCTTTTCAGAAGTGAGTGAGTGCATAACTGGGTAAGAAGTAACAGGTGACAGAACTGAATCAGTAAGGCTCTCATACTGTGCAGGGTTCTTGGCTCCAAATGTGTAAATATGAAACGCATGCTAAATCGTTTAAAACAGCTTTTTGTAAATCAGCTATTTCTTATTGTTTTAATGTTTAATATTTGAGTTGTTAATTAAAATGATCAAGTACAGCTTTTTAGCTGCCACATATATATGTATATATATATATATATATATATATATATATATATATTGCAAAAGCACAGTCTGTCACACATCCAAGGCTTTTTTAAAAGCAGTTGTCACATCTGCCCTGTCCTGAGTAATCATGTATATGTTCATGTCCATTCTGCAAAAGAGTAACACTTCATGGTCCCAAACAGAAGTTCATTAATAAATTGTGTTTTGTGACTTTCAGACTACAGAGAATAAAGTATATATTTGTCATTCATAACTGTAGACCTTTAATAAGTTACAGAGTGCACTGTTACATTACATTAGTATATGACAAATTGTTAAACTGTACTTGGACATTTCCTATCAAATATCGGCAGCTCATTAGAAACCAACCTATTTTATCTTTTATAAAGGTGCTTCCAAAATATTATTTTTATTTCACTTATTTCGAAGGAAGGAAAGGACGGAAGGATAAATTAAGGGGAAATGATCTAAAATAATCCAACAATAAAACTTACTGTTCAAAACTTTAAGGAACTTAAACTTTTCATACACCAACATGCTGGCTAACAAGCTAGCCAGTAACTCCGTAAAATGTGTTTATTAAACTTTTCTTTTGTGTTTTCTTTTTGTATTTGCTGAAGCACTTCATTTTTCCTTTGTTATTTTAAGCATTGTTTATGTTTGTTTTAAAATGCTCTTCTTTGTTTCTGTTCCTGTCAGGATAAAAAAATAATGCATGTCAGCCAAATTAAAAGGTGACTTTTTTACTCATTGATGTTATTGTGTCACGTTAAAAGAAGAAAAAGTCTCAAACCAGCTTTGTGTAAATGCCACAGAGCTTCACTGAAGTGTTTATACCGGAGTACCCCAGGGAACTGTGCTTGGTCCCTTCTTCTCTACCCCAAAAGTCCTTAACAACGAGCTCTGCTTTGTTCTTCAGTTTTCAGATGACATTAAGTCAAGTCAAATAATGATTTAGAGTTATATCTGTAGGAAATCAACAAGCTTACAAAACATTAAGCAGAGAAAAGTCTACTCAATACCAGTAAAACGAAGAACTTGTCTTTGATATTGAACAGGAAAAAAGGGTTCAATGCAAATAACTTATCAATGACGCATTAGGTAATTTTGACACAGTTCAACACTTCTCAGATAAAAGAAGTCATAAAGTCAAAATTCTAATTTAAGGCTTTTCACACATTCACTGTCACCTTCAAATAACTAAAAATTAAAAGAATGCATTTTTGGCAATGTTCTCCATAATTCAGTGTGACAGAGCCTGTCTGTGGGGTTTGTTTTAATGTTGTGTTCAATAAAACACCTTTACTTTTTACGGGCATAACGTCCACTTAGCTTTTTCCACAGTGACCACTCAGTCAAAACCCCCCAATGTTTGTTTTCTCACAGGAAGTACACAGAATATGCATTTGATGAACACAAGATAGTAAAGTAGAGGGCCAGGCATGAAATTTTTTATTTTTCAGTTATACATGTAGAGAAAAAAAGGCAAAATGAAGAGAAAAAAATGGAAAGTGATGAGAATTAAGTCAAAATGACGAGAATAAAGGCGGCTGTTACTGTCGGGAAAAGTCAGCATTAAATGTCTTGGAAATCCCTGAAATTATATAAATGCACATTTTTTCAAACTAAGACATGTTGTAAAAACAAACATGATGTTGCGTTTGTGTACAGTGTTTTAATGACAGCACATCTTCCCAGAGTGAAGTTGTAAAATTTTATTTACAGCATTGTTGGTTTCGTAATTTGCAGACCATCCCTGCACTTTCAGCAGCACATAGAGACCCAATGTTAATATCTCTCTAACTTTGCTTAAGTCTTCCCCATTTGTCTGTTTTTTTCTTCTTTACAGATGCAGGTTTCACACAATCTCTTAAAAATCCTGATACCGTTTACTGTACCATGCTTATAAGAAAATTCTGAAGTAAAGCTTCACAAAATGATCTTCACTACTAGGCATTTTGTACAGGCAGTGTCGTGTACTGTTTACTGTAGTAAAGATAATATTTTATCCAGACATTTGATGACGACATTTTTCTTGTGTTACAGAAAAGACATTATTTTCTGTAATACCGTAAATTGAATCCGCAAGATTCCCATGCTGAGCTTTTTTACACACACATGCCCTCATTTATCAAACCTATGTACAGCCGAAAAGCAGGTGTACGGTCATTTCCATGCATAGATCAGCATTTATCAAAAGAGAGGAAGAAGTTACACACGAAAAACAATAAAAACTGAGTGCTTTGTTTTTCCTCATGGAAGTCTGTGTGTGTAGTATTGTTTTATGATGCAGCAAATGTCTATGTGTTCTCCCGCTTGTGCACATTGATTCTGTTAATCTGCTTTTTCACTCTCTGGACTCAGGACTAAACAACGGCAGAGGAAAGTAACACTGAACCAAATATGTGCGATTATGGCTCAAGTGACAATGACATTTCTTTACTGTGAGTATAAAGAGGAAGAAATTCTTCAGAAAGTGATTCAGTGAAAGAGAGTGGGGACAAACTTCTGTGGAAACTGAGGAGCAGGAGAGATCCAGACTTTTAGCTGGTGGTGTATGATCATGCCCATGAACCTTCTTGTTGTTGGGTCTGAATCAGAGGTTAGCATGTAGTGCTATCTTCTACCTAATTGCACAGGTGGAAGAACAAACATCCATTTACTTCATCATAAAATAATACCAAACACAGAGGGTTCCTAGAGGAAAAATAAAGTGCACTGAAATTTTTCGCCACTTCGTACACTCGACCCAGCAGTTTCATGGACTGTTTTTCCGTAAGACTCAAAAACATGAAATAACTGTACCTGCCAAAGCAGTGTACCATACTGGTAGTCTGAGCGAGGAGTGAGAAGACGCTCGCATTTTGCCCCACACTACAATTTTTTAGAGTAGACTTAGGCATATGAAGCTTACCAGACACTGTGGCAATCACAGGGTTCCCACTATTTTGTAGAAATCATTTTCCAGGACGTCCCCCACCGTCCCACACACACTTTGAAGTGTCCTTTCCTATAGATGTGCCCTACATTTTGTACATTTACCCAGATTACTATATTTATGCCTCTTCCGCTCTGAGGGGAGCTCTGATTTACAAGATGTGCAGTCAATGGCTGTAACAAATCTATGAAATATCATACATTCCCTGACAATCTTAGAAATTATGGCAAATTTATCATACAATAGCACAATGACACCCACAGACTCCAGTGTCACATAACCAACTGAAGTTACAGTATTGGTGTGGGCAATCCTCAGGTTAATCTAGCCTTCTAAAAAACAGCATTAAAGGTTGATGACCAATATCTCCAGCTAGCTCCACTGTATCATGTTGAATTTATAATGTATTTATTTCTAACTCCCTGGCATGAACATTGTTTGCTAGCTATCTTTTTAGCCTGGGTTTATGTAGTGTCTTACTATTAAAAATTTATGGTTTATTCTTATTTTTTTTTAAACTTTATCTACTTTGCATTTTTATAAATATATTTAGTTGGTTTACCGTTTAAATAGCCTAAATTTTATTTTGCCATTTAATTATTTATTTTTGTCACCATTGTTTTGAGTTTTTATATTTTATTCCTTAACATGCTTTATTTTATCTTCTCATATTTTATGGCTAAGTGTGCATTAGTTGCCAAGTATATTTTTACTTCAATTCTTATGTTTGATTTTTGTTCACTAACAAGGAAGAAGGAAGATAATTATATTTTCCAGGACATTTTACTTTTTTTCCTCATTTTCTAAATGTTTTCCATTGCTGAAAAATTGGTCAATCATTTTCCAGGGTTTCCAGGTTTTCCAGGACTTGGGGGACCCTGCAATCAACTCTTAGTCAAGTCAGGTGTGTGCTGGTGTCCATGAGTCTGCTCAGAGCAGAATCAGGCGTGTGGCTGATTGGCCATGATTGAGACCAGCTGTGGTCTCAATCACAGTCAGTGGTAAGTGGCCAGCCGTGGTAAAGTGATATATAGTTCTGGGTCTCAGTGTTAAGAGCTGAATCATTGTCTCACCATCAGAGACTGTGAGGCTCCTCTGCTTCTCTAGTTGTTGTTTCCCTGTGAAAAGTCTATTTAAGCACTTACTGGTGCATGTGATAGTAGTGAAGTTTTCTAGTGCCCTAAAAAAAGTTTGTGGAACAAAAACAGAAAGAAAAGAAAAACTGGAAGTTATAATCCAGCCTTCTTGTTTTCATCTTGAGGCCCCTACCAGGTGAATTTGATTTTATTATCAGGGGTGTAGTTTAGTTAGTAGTCACCTGTAAGGCAGGAGTGTTTTGGTTTTGCATTTTGAAATTATAATCAAACCAGAGCTTTTAGTTATTTGACTGGGAGCCATCACTTTTTGTTTCATTTCCCTATTCCTACAAATCCTCCCAATCCCCGACCCTCTGACAAGGAGCCCTTTCCACCACTTCACTGACTTTTGTCAAGCACCTGATACAACCCAACTTCAAAATTACTGAACTATCCCTTTGAGAATCTATCGATCTTTTGGATTCTTTGAGAAATATTTGAGGCATACTAAACTGTCTCACATTTTTGTCTTTCGTACTCTCATGCTTCACGTCTTTTGGTGACTCCCCTGTTTCCCGGGCTTCTTTCAGATAGTACAGTACATTAAATCGGCCTGTCCTCTCCTCCTGTCACTCAGATTGATGTTCGGTGTGAGGAGCAACATGTGTTCATGTGTCTGCCAGGCAAACTTTCTTTTTGGCTTCATCTAGGTGAAACTACGTAACCTTTCCTCCATCTGTGCGTCCTCATACGCTTAAACAAACTGTGTTTCTGAACAGCAGGTTTCCAGGCTGCAGCTCTTTAAAGCATGCAGACCACTCCATCTATGTCGCTGTCTGCTCAGACAGTACAGAAACACGCATGTAGATCACACAAACACTCACACACACACAGTCCACATTTAGTGAATGTACACACCCTGAAATGGACGTGTGCGTCACTGTAGAGTGGAAAATAAATACCTCCTTACAGCAAGACGTTTTTACTTAACCTACATTACATTCAGGGTGATCAAATGCATAAATTGTTCAGACCTACTTAAACACAATCTCCACAGGTTGTTCCCAGATGACGTCATGTTACCCTGGTGAACTTCAAATGGGAAACAGGAAGTCATTTCTGCATTAAACAGCACTCAACTAGTCAAATCAGGAAAAACGAGACACTTTTGAATACCAACTTTGATACATAAAGATAAACAATCTCAAAACATAATAGTGAAAAACAGCAGCATATCAGTAACAAACTTCTGTCCAAAGTATAGATGAGTTAAGACAGACATATGTTATACATAGACCATGGGTGTGTTTAATAAGTCAAGAAAACTCCTCCCTAAAGGTACGTTCACACTGAACACGACTGATGCGACCTCGGTGACCACTCTCCATGTAAAGTCAATGTACAGCCGTGATGGGGTGGGGTTAATCCTCCCATGAGGCGATGAACACATCCTGGGCGACCATGCTGCTTATCGCTTAGTCACCAAAGTTGAAAAGTTTTAACTCTCCAGGCAATGTCGTGTGTGGCTGTGCAGCAACAGCCAATCAGCGTTGTATGGGTGTGTGACGGTACCCATGACAGACAGTTTTAATTCTGGTTCACAGAGTGGCAATCCACGTACACGGGACCGCAGACAACTGACAGATGATGCTGCAGGGCCAGCAGCTGCAGTGTTTTGTGGTTGGTAGGTCAGTGAAAAGGATACAGTTGGAACAATGTCAGCTAATACATCCTATTATATGATTTATGATATGATCTCGAGCAGGCATGACATCACTTAGAGCGACGGTGACCAAAATGAGGTCTTTATGGACATGTGACGCGTCTTAAGTGGGTGACGCGATTTCAGTCGCAAAGTCACATCCGGTGTAAACCCAGCTTTGGTGTCTGTTCCACACCGGTTTCCCCCTCCCCTACAGGATCATGATTAAGTCATGTTGTAAATTATCATTTGCATTTAAACTTTATTTTTTTCAGTGTTTGAAGAAGTATTATTCCATTCTCTGTTCCATAAAAAATGATAAACCTGCCTTTTGAAACAAAAGCCTCTTTATATTCTTGGGTCTTAATATAACCAGGCTAAAATTTGAAGTCGGTATTGCAGACAAATCACAGTGTATTTTGATCCCTTTGCATTAGCTTTGTGACCTTTAGAATATCAACTCACTTTCAACTATTATACAACAATATTCATACTTTTCAGCTTGAAAGTTGATTTCTTAAAATGAGTTTGAAACATTGCACTTGAGATTTATCAGTTTGTGTAGACTGTGATTAATTTCTTCAATATGACACCTTAAGGGGATGTGTTGTGCAAAGTCATGAGTTCAGGTGATTCCTACATCCGTTGCTGTTGGCCAAATAAAGCAGTCAGTATTTTTTTTTTTTTTTTTTGCACTTCAGTGAGATTAATTGTATAGCCTTCTGTACCAGCCTATGGCTTAAATCATATTTCAAAATAAAATGTTTAGTATTGAAACTTAAGAATACAAGTGGAATAGTCATGTTTTTTTTTTGGCAATTTCTGCTAACAAGTTTAGGCATCGTTTGTTTTGTTGCAGGATTGCTGCATCGATGGCCTCATCATTTTTCCTTTCTGCTCATGTTGCAATGGTGGAGTCTTCATAGTAAAAGAGTGCAGGTATGAGACTGACCTGCCTCCAGTCATGACCTGTCTCTCATTGAAAAGAAGTGGCAAACAGAGACCCCAGACTGTTGAGCAACTAAAGTCAAGAAAGAATGGGAAAGAATTCCAACTACTAAGCTTACTGAGTGTTATTAAAAGGACAGGTGATGTAACACAGTGGTAAACATGCCCCTGTTCCATCTTTTTGGAACATGTTTCCAACTTCATTGGAATTTGGGTTTGTAACTGTTAAGAGACATAAACTGCCTAAAATAAACATCTCTCCCTCTGGCACTCACATTGGCTGTTTTAACACGCATCTCAAACCAGGATGTGATCACATCTTGCTCTCCGCAGCTCAGTGCAGCCTGTTGTTCAGAGGCCTGTTGTTCAGAGGCCAGCCCATTGGTTGGTGCGCTGGTTCCTGGTTGGTTGTTTGACTCAGAGAAGGATCTGGCACAGATTCAGCAGCTTCACACTGAGTTTGTTGTCTCTCGTCTCCACCAGCAACCTTTCAAGTTAAATCCCTTTTTCTTTGAAAGCAAATAAAACTCCACTCACTCTTTGTCACCTTGCCTTTGCTTTCTCTAAATGACCTTTGACCCCTGGTTAAACTGAGGTTTCATCATTTTGCCACCCTTCAGAAGCTGTGTGAATGTTAAATAATGATGTTTGGTCATCTTAGGAACAAAGAAAGGCACTTAAGCTCTTATTTAATCCATGATTCATTTAAAAAGCATACTAATTATATGATTTTGTGTTTGATTGGACTTTAGGTTTACAGATCCAATCCAAACAGTCAAGCTCACATTGTCATTGTAATCCTTTTAATTACACTTTGTTTATTATAACTACAGCAGACATGGAAAGGAACTAATTACACCTTTTATAGGAAGTAATCCCCCATCAAGCCCCACCCTCCTTAGTAGCTGCCACAGGTTAGACAAAATTTGCTGTTGCTAGCCTCTCTCACATTTGAAGTAATAGAATATAATTAATTTATATATGTGTTCCCAGTCCACTCTGATTGGTTTACAGATCATCTCTGTGGTAGCTGGTCAGTTTGGCATTGCTTGTTGCATGTTGTCAACAACTCTGCATTTATTCTTACATCACTGCTCGGCACTAGGCTTGCTACCTTGAGCCAATGGGCTTAAAATAACGGCAAAACAATAATAGGACATCACACTGGAAGGTCTATTTGGGTTGCCGGGATATAGCTATTTCAAGCCGCCTGGCTCTGTAATAAAGAGGAGGGAAGAGGATCTGATGCTGCATAAATGTACTCTATCAGATGGATGAGACCTGTAAAAGACACTTAAGATGCTTTTCCACTGAGTGGTCTGTTAAGCACAAGAGTGCATTTCTGTAAGCATGCTGAATTACTTGGGAATATTCTTCTGTAATGTGTGTGTGGTGTTGTCGACGACAAAATGAGTCGCCCTTGTAACCCATGGTAGTACATTAATCCCCGTTTAAGATCTGCATGATGTGATGGTCGAATGCTACTTTGTTAACTTTGCAGCCTTTTAAGAGTTTCGCGATCACTGACATTTTACATGAGATCAGGACATGTGGCGTTGTTGAATGCTGTTTAAATCAATGCAGACCTCAATAAATGTTTTAACTGTTTCACATTGGTGTGCTGTCGTTTAATTTGTTCCTGTAGTCCTGGTGAAAATATATATTCAATGACCTTTTTATACTGACCTTGATAAACAGCAGATTCATTGTGAATGTGATTATACAACTTTATTATGGTTCAGTGACCTTGAAGGTTTTTGTGGTAATATGTCAACATACATTGTATATCTGAGCCAAATGGTCTTTACCCTAAATCCATTGCTGGAAGGTAATTCTCTACTGGTAAAACATTCATCAGACCAGGGTGCATTTTTCAGATCTCAGAAAACTGATCAAATCATGAAACATTTGACATTGCACTGACCATGGTTGTAGTGACTGCAATTTGGTTCTACACGCACATAAATTCTTCTGCACACATATACACTGACATCTCTAGAACACACCAAGGTCTTTTTAGTTATAGATATTTATAAAAAAATGACCTGCAGTATGTAATATAATCGAAAAAGGTTTACATAGCCTCTCAGTGGTACACATACAGTGCATGATCGACCGTGTCATCTTGTGATAGCCTTTCATGTTAACTTGTGATGTAGTCTGTGGTTACCTAGACTATTTCATCAAAAGCTCTACAGTATAAACACGTTAGTTCAACATATGGAATTTTTTACAGCATTGATTTGCTTAAATAGCGTCTATTTCACTGGAGTTTGAGTGTCAAGAACACGTTAAATTCACCCGACTCACAGAAAAACACACCTGATATCCTCGCTTGTTCGTGGTCGCTGTAGTAAGGTATGGTATTTTGAGACTGCACTGATAACACTGCAGTTTTACAGAACATTCTTGATGTTGACAAAAATTCAAAATATGACCAAGTTAGAATAAACATTTTTCATATGTTAATGTGAACCTTTATTGACCCAACTAGAATCTAACGGAATACCTATTTATAGACTTTTCGGAGAGCGTTGGCATAACCTTAGTTAAAGTGTTTTTTAAATTAAGTGATAATTCAATAGCGATATTTTTACTTGTCATACTTTACATTGATGACTGTAGACAAATACCACAATATTGACATGTATTCATGACTCAAAAATGCTTCAGTGTGTAATGAATGCCATGTACAACCTGTAAATGTTTTATGTGCTGACCTAATTGATACTAATATCTGTAGGACGTATTTCTACTTGTTATTCAGTTGAAGTGCTCAAAATCTAAGTACTATGACACTGAGGATACGTGTGGGCAGCGGAGAATTAGAAACAAACGCAGTAAAATCAAATTAACACGTACCATGTCTCTTTGTGCAAGCCTCAATACATGATCCTAACCCATGCAGCAATGTCTTCCAGTAAATTACTCTAGCTTTAGACATTTTATACTGTTTTGTTTTTGTCAAGTTCTTTCCTAACGCAAACTTATCCTGTTGACCAGTTCATTGTTGCTCTTGGACAATTAATGCCCAACTGATAAATACAGTTGTTTCAGTTGGTGTAGGAGATTACTCTATGCCATAGCCAGTAGCAGTTACATACTTAGAAATCAAATTTAAAACAAAAAAACTTATGTACCAAGAATGAAGTATGCACATTCGGTTCAGAAAACCTTTGCATGTCCAACAAGTACTTAAGAAAAAAAACAACAACAAAAAAAAAAAAACAGTGAGGACATTGTTAAGAGTTTTTATTTTTAAAGTATGCAGCCATCACACATATATTGCCCCTCTGTCGAGGGGTTGTTTACACATCTTCTTTGTTACCACTTCTCACAACATGTACATCCAATCTGAAACACAAGAAAAAAAAAGAGGCAGGTTATAAACAGAGCCATTTACAAGAGCCCATCCATTTTTGGTGCATAGACAAAAGAATGTGGTATGGATCTTATCTGCTGTCCTGTCAATGTAGCCATCTCATATCTTCCAGCCACACCAGTGCAAGAATTGACAAAGGCTGTGTGAGTGAGTTCACCCAGTAATGGTTAAGTGCACATTCCCTGTTGGATCCAACTCCTCCAGCCCATTTTTAGACAGCCTCTTACCCAGTCATCTACTTCTGCGCCAGTACTCTCCTCCCCACAAGCTCGACAAAGCTGAGAGGTCATCTGTACAAAATAAATAAAAGACTGGCATAAGTGTCATGTAAGAGCAACATTTAACAATTTTTCTCTGAGTGAACCAAACACCTGTTTCTGCAAGTAAAGTCAGGGCAATTTGCAGCCTCAGCTCCTCCACATTCTCCTTGTCTACCCTGAATTCAATGGACTAACCCATCAGGATTTGTTCTGCAAGCTAATAGAGACAAGTTAGAGAAAGCAAAAAGTCTCTTCATTACATGATATTACTCAAGTGTTACCTTGCAACCAAATACGCCACATGATGTAGAATCAATTTCTACTGGGTGTGCCACAGAACTACATGTCCAGCATCCCACATCAGGAATGTTTTTCCGTATAAGTGCCCTACAGAAAACTTAGTTAGCTGGGTGCAGTATTGGAATATGCATCACAAGAAAATTAACACTGACCTTGTTCTGTCACAACAGTGTTTAATGTCTTCCTCTGATGCCTCAAATGGATCAAGGTACAATGCCCTCCTTTGGTTTATATACATGATCTGAGAACAAACACAATTCCAAGTCCAAACCAGCTCAGTAAATTTTTAATGTTTAAAAAAGGCAAAAAGGACGAACTATTAGTGTCCAGTGTCTCTTGTCGCAGACTGCAGCAACCACAGTATCTTTCTGGTCCAGTTTAAACTGAAATGAAATCAGTTATCACTGTTAAATAACACTGCTTATGACTGCCTTATTTTACCACAATGTAAAAGAAAAAAAACAAAACATTTTTGCATTTACTCACTCTTGTGTATGGGCCCTTTTAGCCCTGCCATATGGCAGTCATAACAAGGGCGTCGACACGGCCAGCATCTGCCCTTCTTGCCATAAGTTGCAGGTAGGCATCCACCACCTAACTGAAGGAGCCAGTAATTAACATTAAACAAAAAATGAAATAAAAGCAACTTCAGTTTCACAAGTAAGTACCTCACTGTCCACTTCCTCATGAGAAGCCAGTGTCTTTATGTTTTCGTTTTGGAGTTTGTATGGGCCAACCCTTGCCCAAACAGTGTTCTTCCTACCACCTGCCCAAATATCCTTTATCGCTGTACAAACACAGAAAGCGGTTGAGACATGTCATTGCTGAATACTAAAAATGTTTACACATTGAGAATGTTTTTTACTTACAATTGTCTTGGCTGGTTGTGTTTGTCTGCAGATACTGGAGGTTGTCCAGCCAGAGGAGAGAGATCCTTTTTTCTCAGTTTGCGAGGGATCCTCTCTTCTGGCTGGATGTAATGACAGAGATGGTCTATATTGATGCTGACCATCACTTTGCCTTTGTTGTCTTGCAGATCGGCACTTTTCCCCTCGAGCTGGATTATTTTAAAGGGCCGGAGCATTTCCTTGCCCAACTTGCCCCCCTTCCTTTGTTCCTCCCTTATATTTTTTCTCAGGACAAGGTTTCCAACAGAGAAATTCTCTTCATGGCCCTTTTCCATCCTCTGCTTTCTGACCTTGTCTTGCCTTCATGCTCAACTGAACTTTTTTGTAGACCACTTGTTGGTCATTAAGGCCGTCACCCAAGGTCTCTTTGGTAATTATACTGTTGACCTTGTCATCAGATACCTGCCAGAAGACAGTACAGTGTGTGTCACATTAATACATGTCAGTACAGTTTAGTACATTTCTCAAATTTGGAGACAATTATGTCAGCTAAACCTACATTGTAGTGTAGTGGCACCTCAGAGGGATATCTTGCTTCCCTTCCACACATCAAGTAGTACAGGCTGAACTTTGTGGTCAGGTGCTTCTTTGTCCGGAGTCCAAACATTGTGGGTTGAAGGTACAGGTCGTACTTTTTTGTGTTGTCCTGCACCATCTCGTTCAGTGCCTTTATTTCTGTGTCTTACCTCAATAGGCATGTACTCCTTTTTGTCTTTCAACAGGGCCCTTCTGGATTGACTTTGTGGACACTGTTGGATCTAAATATACAAATACCACAAGTGAATTTGACATACAACTGCACATGCATTTGTGGACACAGATGATTTGTGGTCAATGTAGAATTACCAACTCACCCACTTTCTAATGTCATCCTCCATGCCAGGCCAATAATACCTGGCAATGATGGCACTGTGGGTTTTTTCCACTCCACAGTGAGCACCCAGCTGGCTGCAATGAAATTCCTCAAAGATGGAACTGGCCATCTCTAAGCAGAATACAACTTTTGCCAGGTGCTCAGAGCCCTTTTTGCGCCTGCAAATGTAGTGCAGTTCCCCATCTGACATGTTAAAAAAAGAAATTAGCCCTGAGGAAACACTTGAAAAATATATTATACATTTTTTTTAGATGCATTCTTACCCATTATCCTGAAGGTTTCAGCACGCTGTTTGATGATAAATCTCTGCCTACTTGTAAGGCCTTCAGGATAGGAGTTCTGTGTTAACACATTTAGAATCTCCTGAACCAGTTTGGGACTGTCCCCCTCTTTCCTGTCTTATGCTGACTTAACTGAACTCTCTTCCTGTCTGTCCTCACCTCTGCTGTAACTAGTCCCTCACCTCTTCCTGAACCAATCCCTCACCTTAAAACACAAAAAATAAGACACAATACACTACACCTGTGAGAAATACACACAAATTGCTGACACAAACAATCCCCAGCACTTGTAAAAAAAAAACCAACAACACAATTCTCTTGCACACCACAACTTAATCACACACACACTGTCACAAACAACCAAGCACTACTTTCACTCACTTATACTATCACTTTCACTCACGCTTGCTCACTACCACTATCGCTATCACTCTCTAAATCTGTATATATTACACTCTGAACTCACTACCTGCTCTCTGTCAAATCCAACCTACTCTGTAAATTGTAGCATGCTCTCGGTGGCTTTTACGGGGTCCCAGATGTTCAATTGCAATCAAGATGTTCTCAGCACAACAGGTGTGTGGAGCACTTTGTGTGAGTAGGAGAGAGTAGCAGCTGTACTCATTTAGCAGGCTTTTCTTAATCAGAAAACTTTTATCTACTCTGTATATTACCAGTATCTGTCAAAGTTTATACTGTAGAGCTTTTGATGAAATAGTCTAGGTAACCACAGACTACATCACAAGTTAACATGAAAGGCTATCACAAGATGACAGGGTCGATCATGCACTGTATGTGTACCACTGAGAGGCTATGTAGACCTTTTTTGATTATATTACGTACTGCAGGTCATTTTTATAAATATCTATAACTAAAAAGACCTTGGTGTGTTCTAGAGATGTCAGTTTGGTGTGTATATGTGTGCAGAAGATTTTATGTGTGTGTAGAACCAAATTGCAGTCACTACAACCATGGTCAGTGCAATGTCAAATGTTTCATGATTTGATCAGTTTTCTGAGATCTGAAAAATGCACCCTGGTCTGATGAATGTTTTACCAGTAGAGAGTTACCTTCCAGCAATGGATTTAGGGTAAAGACCATTCGGTTCAGATATACAATGTATGTTGACATATTACCACAAAAACCTTCAAGGTCACTGAACTATAATAAAGTTGTATAATCACAATCACATTCACAATGAATCTGCTGTTTATCAAGGTCAGAATAAAAAGGTCATTGAATATAGACTGCCTGGCCAAAAAAAAAGTCGCCACCACAAAAAAAGGTCACACACTCTAATATTTTGTTGGACCAACTTCAGCTTTTTGCATTCGTTGTGGCATTGTTTCAGTAAGCTTCTGCAATGTCACAAGATTTATTTCCATCCAGTGTTGCATTAATTTTTTCATCAAGATCTTGTATTGATGATGGGAGAGTCTGACCACTGTGCAAAGCCTTCTCCAGCACATCCCAAAGATTCTCTATGAGGTTAAGGTCTGGACTCTGTGGTGGCCAATTCATGTGTGAAAATGTCCCATGCTCCCTGAACCACTCATTCACAATTTGAGCCCGATGAATCCTGGCATTGTCATCTTAGAATATGTCCATACCATTAGGGAAGAAAAAATCCGTTGATGGAATAACCTGGTCATTCAGTACATTCAGGTAGTCAGCTGACCTCTTTCTCTGGGCACATAATGTTGCTGATCCTTGAGCTGACCAACTGCAGCAACCCCAGATCATAGCACTGCCCCCACAGGCTTGTACAGTGGGCAACGGCATGATGGGTTTATAACTTCACGTACCTCTCTTCTTACCCTGATGTGCCCATCACTCTGGAGCAGGGTAAATCTGGACTCATTAGACCACATGACCTTCCTCCGGGACAGTTCTTAATCCAATTTAGTAGTTTCTGCAATCTCCTTAGATGTTTTCTCTTCTTGATGCATGCCAATGATTTGACTCTTCTTAAACAGACTAACATCTTTTCCACGACCACAGGATGTGTCTTTTGACATGGTTGTTTAAGAAATGAGAAGCTACTCATTGCATCAGCTGGGGTTTAATAACTTGTTGCCAGCTGAAAGACAATCGCCCATGCGGTAATTATCTAATAGGAGGCTCGTACCTATTTGCTTAGTTAAATCCAGGTGGCGACTTTTTTTTTTGGCCAGGCAGTGTATTTTCACCAGGACTACATGAACAAATTAAACGACAGCACACCAATGTGAAACAGTTAAAACATTTATTGAGGTCTGCATTGATTTAAACAGCATTCAACAACGCCATATGCCCCGAGCTCATGTAAAATGTCAGTGATCATGAAACTCTTAAAAGGCTGAACAGTTTACAAAGTAGCATTCAGCCATCACATTATGCAGATCTTAAACGGGGATTAATGTACTACCATGGGTTACAAGGGCGACTCATTTTGTCGTCAACTACACCACACACATTATAGAAGAATATTCCCAGGTAATTCAGCATGCTTACAGAATTTCTCTCGCGTGCTTACACTGAATGCAGCCAATGATGTGCCATCTGATTGATCCCAATACAAAGCTAACTATTTTCACATGCAGTGAACATTAATTTTCCTCCACATCGTAAAAATCTACTCCTCTGTACCTGTTTTCACCAAGTCCTCCTGACTTCGTTTAACGTTGAACATAAACGAATTGTTCGTTGATACGCCAAAGTGACAGTAAAATGCGGGCTACGGGGCTATCACAAGTTGACAAAGTCGAAAGTTTGCCGTTTTGATCAGGCATCTAAGATAGTTACCTATGTATTCCCTTCCATATATTTACGCCGTCAAATAAGTTTGTAATTCTTCAAAATCTTTTGTTGTCACGCTAAATATTGTGAAGTCACTGCCACTTCTAAATATGTGGGTGTAAAGAGCATATTTTTGTGTATAATATGGATTCTGAAGATGTTTGGATGGTAAACAAAATGGTCCTTCAAAGGCACGCCCTCTTCACATCTGCCTGGGGCCAAGAGCATGATTTATGGTTTCCATGGTTTATCGATAGCACAAATCCTGTTCATTTCTTATCGGGGTAGATCACCATGGTGACTTACTCTGAACAGCTAACCTGCTCCGGAGCAAGATAAGTTGGAGGTTGAATCTGATCCTGTAAAATGCCCTTCGCACTAGCCAATCGGCTTCTCCTAAACAATGGCCTGCCCTCTTCTCCCGAACCTGGTAGACAGAGGCACAACTCGTGAGACGAGCATTAAGACGAGAAAGGGTGTTCC